>JARHVA010002036.1:1277500-1972500 GCA_037957365.1 Torreya grandis | reverse complement strand
AAATAGGCAATGACTATCCAATGAGCTACCATGATGGATCTGACATCCACTATCCTTACTCAACTATGATATGGAGTCATGTGATTATATACTCATCTCATAACCATAATTGGATGGCTAAGGGATAAACCACCCAATATCAAAATCCATAGAGATCCCTCAATAGGACATCTTGGGCCTATGCATACCTTCATTTATGTTCCTTGATGTCTCTCACAATAGGAACCAAATAATATAACAACCTATATGTGACTTTATCCTTGGCTATATGCATGGCCAATATACCAATTATGGCTTAGTATATAGTGGGTATAATGGCTTTCTCCACTCTTACCAATTTGATCCCCTATTTTACACCCACATCACGTACGTCACCATCACCAAAATACTCAACCTATATCTAGGCCTCAACTTTGTTAGTGGACTCCCTTAATTTTAACGTGTGCCCTATCACATGAAATCCCATAATTTGGTGAACATCATCCATCATGATGGTCCAATCCCCTTGTACCTATGTAAACCATAAAGTGTTCCAATCTGTGTCCTAATAAGTGAACATGTCACATAATAGTTGGGTGGCTGGGGCAACCATCCCTACTTGTGCAATCCATAAAATTTTGGCCCTGTCTAAAAAATCCATCTCATTTAGATTCAATAAATAAATAATGCAAGAGAGCCACTCCTACTCCTAGGCTCTACTCCATTGCACATAGCCTCCTTTCACCCACCGATATAAGTTTAATTTAACCAAACTATTAAAATTTTGAAAATAGCCCCTATTATGGTGAAATAACATGAAGGGTAGTCATGAAACTATTGTAGTGGTTTCACAACCACTGGTCTTTGAAAATTGAAGGTTATGTAATCATTCAGGCATTTGTGTAACCATTAGGATGGAAATGCAATTCCCAGCTTACCTAGATTGGTGTAGAGTGAAACTAATGGTCTATAATCAGTTATGCCATGATAGAAACATAACCACCACAATAGAAACATGAATTTCACTCTACATAGACCGATCATTTTGATATGCACTGGTAGCCTCATCTATTGCACTTGAAAACATTAAAAACACATAAAATTTTAAAAGCTTACTCAATTTTTAAAAAATATACATTTCTATATTCATCTAACTTCAATTAATATTTTGACTAAAATGTTCTCTAATTCCATTGATCCTAGGCAATTCTTTAGTTAAATCTACCATACCTAAGATTTTGATAAAAATGTGTCAAAACCACCAAGGACTTGTGCCCTGCTTGTTCTTACTAGTGTTGTTGTCATCCTCTCATTTTGCTCTCTCAATTGACTATGTTTTCTCATAATTTGGTAATTTGTGGGCTAGAGTTCTAAATTTATCAAGTGGATGAGTATAAATGATTTCCCAATTTCATAAAAAAAAAATTATATAAACTTTTTATTTTATTATTTTATTCTAAGTTTACTTTTTTGGCATAGTTAACTCTATTTCCTTTATTTATTGTACATTTTCATATATTGTTGATATCTAAAATCATAAATCAACATGGGTTCACCTAGGTAGCACTCTTCCCCCATGTCAATGGTGAGTAATTTTGTACTTATTTTTTGTACATTTACTAAAACTTCATTTTATGTTGGAATCTCATTTTCATTTTTGTAGGTTGACATCTCTTTGTTTGGCACTGAGTTCTACCTCTCGATGAGATGGCCTAGTTAGTATTTACATCCCCCACATAAATGGTAACTCCCATATACATTTTGATTTACTCTAATATGGCTTCAATTCATTTTTTATGATGCACTTGATCTACATATTTTGGTTGCAGGTGATGGGGTGTCTCGGGTGACTTTGCTTCACTGCATAGGTCAATGAGGTAAGTTCCCCTACCCTCCCCTTCATTTCAGTGCACATATTCTCAAAAAATCATCCTATCTAATTCATGAAAGAGCATCTCCCTGAGTGGCAAACATGTATGCACCCACATTTTACAAAGTGCAACATTTATCCAATCTAATGATGATGCAAGAAGTATCCAAATAACAATTCCCATGCTTAAATCCTTTCTTATTTCATTATACCTTTTTGTTGCTTTTTAGACCTTTTGTATGTGTCAAATCTGTGAAAAATAGAACTAAACCTTTCAAACTTGAAATTCTCATGGTGCATGGTAAAACCACTGTAGTGGTTTCCAAAACCTCTGGGGTGGTCTGTCAACCATCCTATTATTTTCAATAATTTGTTTGAGCAACAATTTTCCCATCTTTGCAAGAGCTTTTAAATTTAGCTTTTGAGACACACGTTTTCATGTGTTTTGAATTTTTGATGTTTCATTTTTTATTATGCTCTTCCCATTTAACCCTCTAAGAACATAGTCAACTTCAAATCAACCTTGGTTAACCCCCAATCATTACTTGTGAACTCCTAATCAAATATTTACAACTTTCACATATAATAATTTCCCCATTTCTAAAAATATGCTAATGCATGATGAAATTCACATTAAAAAAATTAAGAATTGGTAGTCAATACTTTGTCATTTTTTATATCCAACCACAGACCTACTGCACATTTTCTTTTCACATCCTTTTATTGATACTCAATCCCTAAATCACATTAAATAACCACATTGGAGATAATACTTGAGAATTGGTGTATTACAACAATCATATTATTTAGAATCATCATCTACTTTTGGCAAGGTTGGAGCTTATTTATTTTACTTTTCTATTTTTCCTTATATTAAATTTTCTTGAATCAAAATTAGAAAATAGGTTAGAGAAAATACATTCTATTCCAGAATTTATCAGTCTTGATTGCTTCTATGTTTTTTCTTTGCTTGTCTTTCCTCAAAAGCTTTCATTGTTTTCTCTACACATAATTTTCATTTCATCCTCTGAAGATTTTACAAATTAATTGATATTTTCTTCAAGCAATTATTTCTTACTCGTTGTAAGATAAATCTTCTACTTTTTTCTTGCTTCTCTTATTTCACTATAAATATCCTCTTAGAAGAAGTGGATTTCATTGCTCTTAATGTTGAAAAAAATTGTTTTGTGAAATATGAATCTTCTTGAAAGTAATCCTTACTTCCTCTTTGTGTTGATTAATTTTTTCTTTTTTCCCATTCTCAAAAAGATATGTTCTTCCATTGTTCTCCATTACCAAATCAATAGATAGAAAAGAGAAGAATTAACTAGTTGGTTGTTTTTTTGTTTAAATTTGTCATTTCAAATAGAAAATAAAATGATCAATTAATTTGTTTAATTTTTGTTTATGCACTTCTTCATTTGAAAACGTAAAAGAGAAAATAAATCATCTTGCATAGATGTTCATTTCTAGCTAATTAATTAGTTTATTGATTTGCATGCACACAATAAATCTGAAAAGGATTCATTCAATCATTTAATTTTATGTTTTGCACTCATTGAAAGAATTCAATTTTTTTGTTTATTTCCATCAAGTATTTAATTATATAATTTGCATTGATATTTTAAAATTTAAAAAAAATACTAATTTAGCATCATTTTTCGCACTTTCATTTTCTATCAATTCATCATGTTCACATGTGCAAAAAACTGATTCAAAAAAACCTTACAAACATTCAAACAAATTAGCTACCTTAAACAAGTAAGTATTTGTCATAAGGGAAAAAATTAGTTAAATAAAAAACACCTACACAAATGTTCATAACATCCAAACTAGTGAATAGTGTAAACATTAAACTTGACCAATAGTTCATATGCCCTTGGATGATGCTCCTAGAACAAGTGCATCTACACAAGTAGGAACATTTCTCTGAGTAACTACCCCATATTCTAGCACAAAAAATTGATAGCAATATAGACTCCAGGTTTTGATTAGAGGTCTTTTTCTCTACATCATTTTCTAATTTGATCAGTAGTCAACTAGAATCCCTAGACTAAAAAACAAAGTTATCAAAAGCCCAACTAGCCATACAAATCGACTTGTTATCCCACCAAGAAAGAAATCTTTGATTTTGATTCAAATTTTCATCCTCAGGTCTAGATTTGACAAATTTCAATCACTTTAAAGATGACATTACCTGGATGAGATTAACCTGATCGATTCAATCAAATATTATAGGTCATCCAACCAAATTTATGCCCATTTAAATAAAATAATATTGATTGAGAACTGCATTGTCATGTTCTTTTAGAGTTAAATTATTTTATAGATCTCATCATTCCAAAATTTTCTTACCTCAATGAGAATTTTGAGCTAGTCAAACAATATTGGTATAGGCATAATCAAGAAAACCATCAATCTTGTCCCATTCAACAAGCTCAAAATAATCAATCAAACTAGGAATTTCATCTCATTACATGAGCTCAATCTCATCAAAACAATTAGTTGGATCAATAGTTATTATCCACCCATCATTCCATTGGTTGTTTTAGCTCGACCCTAGGAATTTAATCATGCAGGGATAGCTCATCAATTTATGTGCATACAGGCCTTTTCATTTCTTATTTTCTCTTCTATATCTTCCTCTTCTAATCAGTCTCAATTTCTTGATCAACATCTACATTCTCTTTGGTCTCTATGCTTCCTTTAGTCTCTTCTAAATCCCTTTGAGCATAAAACTTGGTTTGTTCTATTGGAGGTCTACTTTCTCTTATTCCTTATGTATTTACTCTATTACTCCTACTCGAAGCTACATTCAGCCTTTTATCTTCTAAAATATTCTACTTTCCCCATCTCTTGTGTCGTCACAACTCCTATTGAAGCCCTAAAATATTTTTAGCATATTCTAATTTTGTTGTGTCCTTTTATCTAGCTTTATTTTATGTTTCAATTGGTTCAGTGTCCATAGTTCATTTATCCTTCATTTATCTTACCCTAGTTTGCATCCTTATGCTTCCTTGCCATATTATTTCATGATAGCTAAAATCAACACCATGACCTTTTTCATAGTTAGTATTTTTAACAATAGTGGAAGTCAACACAGAAAAAATCCTTTGATTCCTCTAATAAACAAACCATACACAACTTCAAAAACAACATACCCCTAAAAAACAAACTGAACAAATTACTCATCAATAGTAATCTTCACCTCACATCGACTCGGTGTCTATGTTGCATAACCATTCCAAATTATCTTCACTCCAAACAAATTGCTATGTTTCATGTGAGGTTTTATAATAACTTAGCCAAGTTGCACCATAATATTACATAAATTCCTCCATATATATGATTATAAATTATCTCTTCCAAGCATGCACTCATATCCTAACATATCCTTCTTCTACGGACTCGCATATCCTCAAGTCTATCCAATTCTCAAGGTCCCTTTGACTAGGCAACCATACTAATATTTTTTGGTTCCACAAATGGAACCATTATTAGAAGCAGTGCTTAGATTTTCTCACCAAAACATTATATGTTTTTTAGTCTTATGGGTTGCAACAGGACTCACAAGATGTTAAGTTATTCAAATGGTTCATATGGATAATAAGATGACCAGTAATACATAGAAATTTATTCAGAATTGATTATAGAATTAATATCATACATATATTCATAGTTATCTTATATTCATGCAGAGACCATACTATTCCTTCTTAATGCTTAAGTGAAATTACAATAACAGATATAATGAGGATACATTAGTTCGCAAAGAGGAAATAATCAAGACATAAGATAAGTTCAAATACTCAAAATTCAAAGACCAGTATTGAATTTAAAAGTATTTCAAAGAGCTAACGTATTTATTTACACAAACTTTATATATATATATATATATAGAGAGAGAGAGAGAGAGAGAGTTCGAAAGAAACATGGCTCTGTTGTTTGCCTTCTTAACCTTTCATTTCCTCTTTTGTTTAGTCTGAGTAAACATCCAATCTTCTATTCATTTTATTGACTTACATGAACATCTCCATTATAAAAAAAATTGTACATTTGTCACTCATACTAATTTCTACAAAAATTCATGTGAAATATACTTCACATCCTCCTACTAACATTTATTTATGAGACTCGAATCATTCTAACTTAACATCATTGTGAATATCCATATTTTTATTAGTATGTGTTACTTAAACCTGTAAAATACATAATTGTAGAAACTCCTTTGAAAATATTTAGGTTACATGCAACCAACTTATTCCACTAAGGATTACTCTGAAAGTCCACAACCTGCAACATGTGTCTTGGGTCACGTACTCCTAATCCTAAAATAATAGGGTGTATATCGTTCATTTGTTGGAGCCTATGTAACAAACTTACATTAAAAAAACCCAAACATATGATTAATGACAGTCTAACAAGTCTACATCCCCATTTACCATATTCCAAGATGAACCAATTAATTACCGAAGAAAATATAGGAACCTTCAGATCTATTAGATCTCTTAAAGCTCAAGGAGAATTCAGCAATATCTAATATCATTATATCCATAATTCCCCATAAAGAATAAAATAAAACATAATGATGTTGGATTCGATAATAGACACGACAATGAGCACACAAATGCCTGAATATGTAGGAACAACTGACAACGTAGGACATCAAAGATATACAAATTAATTCAAAGCTGTTACAATTGTGAAACAACCTATATATGAATATCTCGTAAAAAAAACAACATTTCTTTATAATCAACTTAGATTTGCACAAGGGAGATGAAATATAAACACATTCAACTTACTCCCAACTTGTATCAATGTCAATACACAAATCTCATGGTAAATCTATGATTTAGACAACATGTATTGTATAGATGGGATGAACCCATGAATGATTTGTAAAATTTAATGCAATGTTCGTTTATAACACAGAACCCATGGATAAGATCTCACTGTGTAAACTTCAAAAGTCTCAACAGAAAAGAGTTGAAAGGATTTAATAAGATATTGATCCAATCACCTGTATTGATGTGTTTTCCATTGCAAAAATACATGAATTATCAACATTCAATGTTATTGGAAGAGTTTTTAAGGAGCCATGAATGCAAGATGTACACAATCCTGCACAAATGTGACATGTTGCAGCAGAGAATGGCGTAACATAAATCAAGTTCTTCATCTTCAAAATAGTTTCATAGCTGCAAAGGAATTTTCATACACAACCAAAGAAAGAGAATAAAATAATTACTAAAAATGGAAACCAAGATCCATAACTTAAAATGACTGAATGGATTTTATACCTCAGTTAAAGGTAATTTTGTACATTTGAATTCAGCTCAATAATCAAACATCAATGCTTTGAAATTTTATCAAAAAACAAAGATTACCAATCTTTGTAGATCGTGTGATCTCCATGAATATTACAATATTTCAGCAATTCTTTAAACAATAAGAACTCTAAAAACTCTAGAGAAGAAAGCCTACAAACAGCTGAAAGAAACAGACGCGTGAAAAGATACAACACGGAGCTATCTGCATTCCATATTCGGAAAAAAATTCTTTAGGAAACCTGACTTCATTTATTTATGAATTACCTCCAAAGAAGCGGGCGCTTGGTGCATTTTCACATCGTCCTCCAATTAAGCCGTTATCTCCATCTTCCTCGTCCCTCCATACGTTAAGAACGATAAAACTTCCAAATGAGTAGATAGATGGCTTAGAGTGGATAGGGACTCACAAAGGTAAGCCGCCTAACATACCTCGTATAGTGGACAATGAATGAGTTGATAATTGATGGCCACGTTCGCTTCAGAGATTAGCATTGTGTTGGCTGGTGGTAATCCCAGCATTACATTTTTGGAGTGTAAGTCGAAGCTTTTTAACAAATATTCGCCAAGGAAGATGAAATCATAGGAGGACCTATCAGGCATTTTCACAAGGAAAAAGTATCAATGTGTCCAAGATGAAGTGATAATAGATTGGTTTATATGCTACATTTCGTTGTCTGGATATTTGCAATCGGTCGTGGTTGAAGTGGTTGTCACTATGTTATTCTGCTATCATCAGACGATTCCATATTTTGTACCCTTTTGTATGTAATTATAAACTTTTTTATATCGAAAAATATATCATCTTTATTTTGTTTATATGATTTCAATGCATGTAGCTTGCATGTTTACGCTTTGATGATTTCGACAGACCCAGTTTTGTAATGTGTCTGATTTTTTATGGGTGAGGGCCCATTATAGACCCTTATTTGAATATACGTAAAATTGACAATGCATATCCTCTGATGTATCTTTCTTTTCACAATTGTTTCATGCATATTGTATGTTTAAATAACTTCAGAAACAGACCTAGTAGATATCGGCAATTGTTGAGCGTATGCATTATGCATTTTGTGGATTCATGAATAGAAAGCCAATCTGTGCAAATAATTTGGTCATAATGCTTTTCAATTAATTTTTATTAATTGTGATCCAAATATATGTGCACCTTCCAAGAGACATGCACATAATTCTAATGATATTGAATCACTTTTTACATCCTCTGTGGAACACAAAAACATACTGAAGTATATTCATTTCAATGATTAAGACCCATGTTCATGTATTGTTGATTTGATAGTCCTTATCTAATCATAAGGTACTTGAGATGTCTCCTGACTTTTCAAGTTCCAACATTCTGGACATCAGTTAACCCAGGTCCGAGCAGCACCACCAAATGTTGATATAAATTGGATATTATGTACTGATTTAAGGGTTGAGTGACCCAAGTTAGAGCTGATATTACATATAAGAGAATGTTTATAGGCACTTAAAATAAATCATTTATATTTTACTTAGAAAATTAAAGAAGTGGATCTGATATAACATACCCAGAACATATAGCATAGGATTTCCTACTCTAGATTCTCTTTTATTGATTAAAAGTATTAATTACATCCATAATATTATTTATCCTTTGCCTTATATATAATTCTCTCACTGACTCCTTACACCACAGTTACAATTGATTGTTTAAAACAATATACTCTATTCTCCTTAGTCGCCTCTACTCTTCTCTCTATTCACTTCTATCATTACAAAATACCATAACATATGTACCACCTCCGTACATTACATTCACAAAAGGACATGCCTATTTTTCAAGCAAGTGCTTGAGAGATGTTGTGAAGCTCCATGTGATGCCACACGTCTAGAGAAGATGTTGCTCTCTTCTATCTATCTGTAATCATTTTTTTCATGTTATGACATGTTTAGGCCTCCACGATATGTAAGAATACTTGTATCACCTTAATAAATAATCCTGTCTACATGCAACAATCATATCTATATCTTCAATTCCGTTAGTAAGTTCTCCAATCCATCAGTAGGTTCTCCAATTCTATCATTAGGTTCTTTAATTTCATCATTACGTGTTTAAACATAAATCATTGTTCATATAGAAAAGTTCGGTCATCTATGATAAACATATGTTCGGGATCCCATTGGTATTTTCCTTAAAACTCATTGTGTTTTGCTACGTTCATTGATTCCGTTTCATTGTTTGTTGGACCCAAAATTGGAGTGGAAGACATAACTTTGCCTTCATTTGCAACTTCTATCTCCTTCGTGGTCACTTTGGTTGCCTATCCTCCTTTCAAAGACCTTCCTTTTCCTTTGGTGTTTGTTTTCACCTTCAATTTTATTTGCTTCAACAAGATCACATCGCAACTTTTTCAACCTTCCAAAGACAAATTTATCTATTAAAAATATCAAATTTTGATTAATGGGCCCTGTGTGTTTAAAAAATAGTGTTTTGCAGACTGTACTCATTGTAAAACTATTCAAAATATTGTCTTTACCAAGAAGAATGGAATTTGCAATCATTAGATATCGCAATTGAAAGGAAATTGATATTTGTCCCAAACCAATAAAACCGATATCCATCTCATACAAAAATCCATTTGGAAGGGATATATGTTTCTTTTTAATAATGTGAATAATAGTCACATTTAAAGCCACTTTCCATTGCCAATATACGTTATTGGTTGTAGAGGTGCATACCTTGTTTGTGTAAGCTGTATCTAAAATTAATTACTCTTTTATTAGGTGTTGATTATTGCACATCTATCCTCAGACCCAATTGGCACCTATAATGTCTTATCAATTTGTATGTTTTCTTTAGAGAAAGCACTTCATTATTTTTTACTTAGGATGAGAAGGTCTATTTGGAGCCTTATCTTGTTTGACCAAAGCAATTAAGTCTGTTAATCAATGAATTTGTTGTTATTCGATATAAGCAAGTGGCCAAAAGGCAAAAGTTGACCCAAAAAAAAAAGATCTTAAATATTTAAGACCAAATCAATGTGGTCAATGTTGGAGTCCATTTAAGGGTGATCAAAGCAATCAAGTTAGAATTGGGGCTACATCTAGTCAATCATCCTACTTTTGTCGATATTCAATGTAAGTATGTCATTAGGAGGTCAAAATCAACAAAACAACACCTCAATCACTTGTGACTAGAGTAATGAACGTTGATTTCAGGTCAAATTAGAGCTACTATTGGAGCTTGATGCAAGTCCATTCAAGGTACACATGCACCATATCAATGAATTTTAATTTGAGGCATAGTCAAGTTAGATTGAAGCAACATAGTTCAATCTTGTGTTGTGTGCATCCAATCAACTCCTATTTGTGTTTATTTATTGTGAATAAATTGATATTAACACAAAATTGACACATTAAGAGGCCAAGTAGATGCAGTTGAAACGATAAAGTTTAATTTTGGGCCTAGTCATGTGTGATCACAGTAACAAAGTTTAATCTTAGGCTATGTGAACCCAATCAGTCCTCACTTTTGTGGCTATTCATTATGAATATATTGTTATTAAAGTTGAAGCAACAAATTTAAATTTGGGGCCTAAAAAAGTGCTATCAATGTAGCACAATTAAATCTTGGGCTATGCACACCCAATTAATTCATGTTTGAATAATTCAAGTTGATTTGGATCCCAAATAGATGTGATTGGAGTAATATAGATCCATTTGGTGGTACACACCCCCAACTACCCACGTTTGTTGATAATCAATATGAGTAGGACACTAATATGCCAAAAGTGACAAAACAAAACCCCAATCACTTGCAACCAGAGCATTTACAACTAATTTTGGGCCCAATCATGACAATTAGAGTGACAAATTTTGATTTGGGACTACACACACCCAATTAACCCATGTTTAATGATACTAAATGTGAGTCTAGCCATTAATATGCCAAATTTGACAAAACAAGATACCGATGATTTACAATCAAATAAATAAAGATCAATTTAAAACTACCTACACCCAATTAACCCCCTTTTATTATTATTTGGTGGATTACATTATTAATCTCAAATTGACAAACCAAAATCTATTATCAAAACAATGAAAGTCAATTTCACCATTCTTATACATAGCCACACAAAAATCATGTATGCATAAAACTCTCTAAAATTTTGTCCTAGATTATCATCTTTAAGTGTCTAAAATATGCATATTAAACATGTCTTTTATTCTTTCCTTCTTTAAAAGTTATTAATAGAGAGAAAACTAGGAATTTTTTATTTTATTTTTATTACTTTCTTAAAAATCCCTACTCTAAATGGAATGATAATATTTACTTTGCACAATTCTATCTTCGTTTTGGATTCGTTAATAGACTTGAGCTCTATAAGATTTTTTCATTATTAACCTAGTTGCAATGCCAAACGATTTTCCCTTAATAGTTTTTAATTCAATTATAATACTCCTTAGGTTCTCATTCAAGGACATTAATTATATATTTACATTATTTTCCGGAACAATCCATATCTAATGGTTAAACATCATTAAATTCCTTCCTCGAGTATATTTATTATCAGTTAATACTCCCAATATTATGTGTTATTGTATGTTAGTGTGATTCTTCCCATTCAACTAGTGATATACCATACATAATTGTATGTAACGATAAACGGATAGAATAACTATCCCCGTTTAAAGCTTGTTTCCCCTTCATTTTAGCCTTGATTGTTCCTTTGTTTTTAAGTATATATTCATGAACTTGGCTATTTTTCTGCAACACACAAGCATAATGAATTTTCATGTCTTCACCCACATATTTACTTTATTTACCTAAATTGATATTTAAAATATAGAACTATTTTTCTACATTAGAGATATGTTTTTTTTTGGAATTTGATTTTCATTATTAATTAATATTGATTTATTTCCTCACAACATCCTAGTGATATCAATATTGATTTATTTCCTCACAACATCAACATCCTAGTGGTTAATAAATACACAATGAAATTTTTTAATAATTTACAACTTATTTCATGTTTTTCAAAAAATCAAATATGAAAGTATTCTACATATCATAGAATTTAATATTTTAAAACAGATATATTATATATATATATATATATATATATATATCTTATTAGACTCAGTAGAAAATCAATCTTTAGTTTTCGTAAACACTAAATTAAATATTTAATAAAAAATAATTTGTTTAACAAAAAAAGTTTTTAAAAAATACCACAACACACTTCATCATGTCCTTCATGTGTCCACAATATACTATGACAAAAAAAACATTTGATTTCAATAGCAATGGGTTGAAAGGTGCTTGCTCTTTATGAGCCTCAAAAAATGATTGATAAATTGAAATTGACATTTTCGCTTACCAAATGTGATTTCTTTTTTTAGTTTTTTAAAATTATATACTTCTAAACTACATTCAAAATGTGACACCTTCTCTTATAACACTAATAAAATTCCTCGAGAAAACTCCTTGAATCATCAATCCAAGTTGAGGTATGCCTATTTTTTAGAATTTTCATTACCACTTAAACCCCCCTCTTAGCCACACATTACCTTGAAATTGCCAGTAATGATTGTCATTTATATGTATAGGACTAATTAGGGTATTGGCCATAACTTCAAAGGTAATTTTGGAAGCCCATAAAGGTTCATATATGTGGAAGGGTCATAGAGGTCTTTACAAGATCTTAACTACCTTGGGGCATGCTCAATTGGCTCTTCAACTAGCTTTGTTAGAAACATAATTAGCTATTATCATAACTCGCCACAATGCAACCCAACTATGACCTTTATTCATATCTAATTATCGAACATGCTACACAACTCTCTTTGCTCATGCACCACATGGATTGGTGAGATTCTCATAGTTGGCAATCTTGCACATGCATGAATTTGCATTTGTACATATACATAGAAAGAATCTAAAAACTATACTAGATCAATTTTTTCCTTTTAGTGAACACAACTACAATAGAACCCATCACATTTACATTCTTTGCAATACATAAAATAGGGGTTGTATACTAGTGCTAGTTATTGTGGCTTACCTAATGCCACCATACGCTAATGTTTTTTTAGCAAACAAAAAATCTCACTAATATAACTAACCAAAACCAAACATAGGGTAATAGATGCATGATATGTTGGAATAAACTACCACCACAAATAAACAATGCCATGATCAATACCATGTCCCTCATGGATTCAACACTTGTGACAAGTTGAGTTCACATTGGGAAGGAGTGATTCATAGATCGTCACTAAAAACCCATACCTTTTTGTTATGGGTCCTACACCCATCAAGCAAGTTGGAGACATTTATAATGAGTTAAAATTTACCATACCTTGGTCTTCTTTGTTAGTTCCAAAGTTTCTTTCATATAGGCTTGGTTCTAGCATCAAGTTTTGCACCAATGATCTCGGACTCAGGAGCAACCCAATGGACAAAACTATAAATGAGAATCTAGATGTGTTATATGCATTTACAAAAGGTATATGAGATAATACAGAGAATAAAATGAGAGAGAAAATAGAACTTGAACATAATGTTTGATTGATCTGTGTTATATACATTACATACTCTTGAAAAAAGATGTATGGCTATCTATCTTCTACTCTAATTGCTAACTAAATCTACCGATGTGTATACAAATATTACAAATCCGTGAATGTAGAAAGAACAATTATAAAAGTTGAAATAATTGACCTTATATGTGAGTCTTCACCTCTTCATGGTTGCATTGATTAGTGTTAGAAGTGACACTCGACATTTTGGTATGGAGCATTGCCCCGTGAAAGGAGGTGTTTCCTTTCAACCCTACATTGACTTAGCCATTAAAAAACAAATGTTTCACCCCTGTCTAAATGGAGGCAAAAATTTGATGACTAATATCAATATTGTTTTGTGTGAGGTGTCTTCAATAATATGGCATGCAGGTGTGTGAGATCTTGTTGAAATGGATGGTAAGTATCATAGAAATTTTGATGTGTGCATGAGTAGCGCCACATCTAATCTACACAGATTGCATTGTGCCACTAGTGGAGTGTGAGTGGCATCTATTGGAGATGGGATTATTATCTTGGTAGTATTGTGAACCTCTGGATGAGGTTTTATTTCACAACAAACCACTAAGCAAGAACCATAGTTATTGCATGTTGTGAGAATAAGCTTAGTGGTACCATTGAAACTGGGGTTAGGAGATACCCCTAGATAAACCAATGCCAATGCCAATCTCATCATGAATACCAATTCCAACACTAACACTTGCAACACTAAAATATTCTTAACATCCTCTATAATGATACCATATTGATGCCACTGTCATTTGTGACCAAATCCACTCAACCAAACATCAACCTCTTTGTATGGTGGTGCCTCAAGTCCTTTTCATCATGAAAATTGTTTGGTGCAAAAGGTGTGCATCTTTAAAATGCATGCATCAATTAAGGAACCAATCATGTAATAGAGGGAAGTTGAACAACATTCACTATCAATCTACATCATTTTCATAATTTTTAACATATGTAGAATAGATATACACTTTCATCATGTAGTTAGGGTTCCTCAATTGAGCATTCTTCATGATTCCATACAAATAGTATTTGTACACCTCTATCTCAAAGGCTTTTGTACAAAGTAATCATCTATTGATGAAATTCAATTAGAATCACTTGATTTTGTTCAATCAGCTACAACAAAAAAGGGGTTTTGAGGATGTTATTAAGTAGTAAAAAACATACCTTTATTTAGTACCAATGAACACTACAACACTACAATATATCCATACATTTGAAATAAACCTAAAAAATAACACCACCTAACATAAACAAAGAGAAAATGAAGTTAGAGAATGAATTGCAGACTTGCACACCCCAAATTTGGACTCCACACACAGAAATCACTCCTCCCAGAGATGTGATATTCATGCAAACCATATTTTTATAAATGTATATAGATGAATTATATACAAAGGGGGTAAACCCATATTTATAAAAACATGAGTAGCTTCCTACTCAAGCCACTACATAACCACACTGGATTATATAATTACCTTCCTGGTAGCTTCTCACATGACCTACCTCCTTGTGATGCATTACTTGCTAATTTCTCTCTCCCTCTTTTTTTCAAAATTTAGATTGGACAAAAGGTCAACATCTACTCATGACATATAAATAGAGAAGCAATATATATATATATATATATATATATATATATATATATATATATATATATATATATATATATATATATATATATATATATATATATATATATATATATATATATATATATATATATATATATATATATATATATATATATATATATATATATATATATATATATAACTTCTCATAGATGTAAACAGTTTTTCTATTTAGTCCATGTCATGACCCCTTCTTGATTTTAGAGAGGAATGAAGAAGCTTAGCCTATTCTTTTGGTTTCACATAGGTAAAGGGAAGGAAGGAAAAGGGGGAATATGGTGTTTTCTTCAAGTTTCCAAAAAGTGAGTTTATGTCGGTAACTTATTTTTAATTTGACTCTTAAAAAAGGGGACTTTATAATTTGAGCAAGTCAGCGCTTAATTAGAAATACGAAGGAGAATCACTTTTTAAATATTTGAATTTTCAATAGTATGGGCCAAAAAGTAATGTCGACAACTTATATTTTATTATTAAAATAAAGCAAGTTTGGAGTTGAGCGGGAAAGGGTATAAAAGGAGGAGATCATTTATGTTAGCTATGAATCATCTATCATTTGACACTTTTATAAGTTGACTAGTTTGATTCTTCTTTTAGCGATTGAAGACGAAAACCCTCTTTGGTAATCTAGTATTGGGGATGAAAATACTCAATATTCAGTTGGTGGTTTCATCTAGGAGCAACATTTGAGCAAAAGATCATTGGAATAAGGCACTTGGATATGATTTGTGAGTAGCAAAACAATTAGGGCATAATCTGAGGTGGACACAATAGATAAGAGGTAGCTATAGGTGGGTGAACTGCTTAGTGGGGGTTTTCTCATGCTTGTGTCACCCTTGGAGACTTGGCATCACCCTAGGAAATCCATTTGGAGGTTGGCATAACATTTTAGAAAACCTTTGGAGGCTGTCACAGTAGTAGGGCAATGATTTGGGGATGAGTACAGCATCAAGGGGCCTCTCAAGAGGTGGTGACCTACCCAAAAGGGTCAAGGCTCAGCCTTGGCATTGTTTGGTTAGTGGAATATTATATTTTTTTTACTCCTATACCCATTTGTAATTTATTCTAATTTACAGACCTACAATTTATTTAAAAATCAGGTTTGATGAGTAAGGATGGCACCCAAAAAAATGGATTGAATTTCCATAATCTTTTGAGCGTTCCTATGTGGTTTATTTTTTCTTATCATGTCTTGTGAATCATTTTCAGAATTATGCAAGTTCATGTTATGGTTTCATTAATATATTCAAAATTGTGTAAAAGTTTTCTAAAAATTCTAGAATTGTTTGATTTGACCCTAAAATGGATATTACAGTGGTATCAAAACCATATTCTTACTAGCCTATGAACCACGGGGTCACTACATAAGTATATATGGCCAGTTTTGATTTATACAAAACTCTTCCATTAGAGATTCGAATAGGGATCTCTTTTATAGACTTTATGGAGTTGATGAAGTTTATGAAATGGAAAAGGGCACTAAGGAAGTGTGGTCAAATAAAGGGAAGAGAGAATCAAGGTTCGAACCTCAAAAACCCTACTAAGAAGCAAAATGAATTCCACTTGCAAGTCGAAGGTAAAGTTTCTTTAATAGTGTAAAATGTTTTATTAACTTCTAATGATTTCATTTATTAGTAAAGGAATGAGGAAGCCAAAGAAGAAATTGTGAAGGTGAAAGCATCGTTCACTAGTTTCCCAAAGAGTTCAACAGAAAAAAAAGTGCATAAATCACATAAATGAGGCAAAATTTAATGATCCACCATCAACAACAAAAGTGGATCCTAGTGTTGAAATAAAACCAACTACATTGTAGGGAAGTGCAAAGGATGTGATAAGGACTTAAAAAAGGTGTGATGAATGGCTAAGAAGAGCTAAGGAAGCTAAGTTCATAGCTATTCAAGCGAAACAACAACTAAATAAATTTAAAGAGGAAGGTGAGCTCTTAAATCATTGTTATCGTAGTTTTGAATATGAAGAAAAATCAAATTTGTAAGAGGTTTATGAAGGGGAATTCCAGGATGACATGAGGCATGCACATGAGGAAAGTGCCTCACCAGCTACTTATATTGGTCTTTAGCTTGTTGGAATCTTTAGACCAACTAAGGGTAAGCGATTTGATTATCTTCATGAATATAGCAAGAAGGGTGAAAGTATTTATTTTCAGAGAAGCATTGGGGATGGATATGCATTTGAGGTGAACATTTTGATTAACCCTAATTTAAGAGTTTTGAGTCACATGGATGGTGGTGTTGAGGTTATCTTTGTTGGAAATATTGTCATTGATGTCAAAGGAATTGTAACGGATATGAACGGAAATGTCAAATAGAATTATTACTAGAAGTGAACATAATTATTATTGGAAATGAACGAAATTGTTGTTGGAAGTGAACAAAAATGTCGACGAAAGTGAATAGAAATGTCAACAGTCACATCTCTTGATGAAGAGGTACCTCTTGGATGGAACACATCCTTTAACAACTATATAAGGGAGAAGAGATGTGGAAGTACAACAAGCATTTGATTTGATTGAAGATCATATAAGTGTGAGAGAGAAAGAAAAAAAAGAAGAGCAGAAATATTTGAGAAGAAAAGTCGTTGTTGAAACAAAGAAGCATAAGCAAAGTATAAAGGCATATAGCAGCAAAGCTATATTGTAATTGATCGGATCTAAAAGAGTGAAGAAGCAAAGTCCTATATCTGTTGTGTAAGCAACAAGTCAGAGATAGAAGTGTTATTTCATCCATAGGGTTGGTGCCTTCGTTCAAAGGGGTTGGTGCTCTTGTGAGTTGGGGCTCATAAAGATTCGCTGAGTTGGTGCTTGGTAGAGGAGTTGGTGCTCATGTAAGTTGGTGCTTACAAAATTGTGTTGGGGTTGGTGCTCCAGTAGGTTGGTGCCTACGAATTTTTATATTGAGATCTATTTCTTCGTGGTTTTCTCCCGAAAGGGTTTCCACGTATAAATATTGTGTCACTATTACTTTGTGTTGTGTGAGTTATGATTTGATTATATTGCATATCTTAAGTGGAATAATTGTTTATGTAAAAAGTGAAAAAGATATCTATTACTAATTCACCCATCCCTCTCAGTAATAGCTTGTGTTTAACAATTGGTATCAGATCAGGTTCCTTCCGATATAGTTAAACCGCTAGAAGGTAGATTTGCCAAAGCACACATGGTTGGTTCGCAAGGTCAGGAAGGTTTTTCCACAAATAAGGCACCATTGTTTGATGGCACCAATTATGTTTTATGGAGCATGAGAATGAGGACATATCTAATGGATGTTGGGTTTGACATTTTGCAATCTGTTTTAAATGGATACATAGAGCCACAAACACCAACATATCCCATTAGAAAGAAGGCTAGCAAAAACAACGCTAAGGCAATAAACACTATTCTATGCAGTCTTTTTGAATCTGAGTTTGCAAAAGATATGCAATGTAAGTCAGCACATGAGATTTGGGAGAAGCTTAAGACCATCTATGAGGGTGATCAAAAGGTTAGACAATCCAAACTTCAGACTCACAAGAGATAGTTTGAGAATCTTAAAATGAAGGAAGAAGAGAACATTGCAATTTATCTTCTCTAAGTTGATGAAATCATGAATGTGATTCGAGGACTTAGAGAAAAGGTAAAGGAGTCTACCATAGTCAAAAAGGTGCTAAGATCTTTACCACTAAGATTTGATGGGAAGGTCTCTGCCGTAAAGGAAATGAGAGATCTTGACAAGCTGCAGATGGATGACCTACATGGAATTCTCACTGCTTATGAAATGAGGACAGAATCAGAGAGACCATCTAAAAAGGAAGCATCAAGGAAGGAAAAAACCAAAGATCCAAAACCGAGTGATAGCTCAAGAAATGAAGAGGACGAAAGGGAAGCCTTATTCATTCGCAAGTTGAAGAAAGGCTCGGGCAAGTACACAAGTAAGTTACTGTTCAAGTGCTTTAACTATGGTAAGATAGGTCATTTTGCATCTAAGTGAACTAAAAAGGTTAATAGCGATGATGAAGAAAGTAAATCCAAGTACAAGAAGAATTTCAAGCATAGTAAGGTTAAGAAGTTAGAGAAACAAAAGAAGAGTTTATACTCTAAGAGGAATCTTAGCTCTTCCGAAGAAAGTGGAGTCATTGACTCAGACAACGATAATACAGAGATTCTATTCATGGCCATAGAAGAAGATGTCTTTATTAGCAAGAACAATATAGAGGAAGAAGAAGAAGCAGAAGTGAACCTTGAGGAAGAACTTATATGTGCCTTAGGGGAGATAAAATTTCTCAACAAAAGGAATTTGAAACAGAAGCTTCAAATGGAGAAATATGAAAAGGAGATTCAGGACTCAGAAGTCAAATTGGCATAAGGCCTAGAAGAATCAAACAAGATGATTGCTGAGCTACAGGCTTAGATTGAAAAAGCTAAGAAATTTGAAGAAGATCCAATAAATCAATTAAAGGAGAAAAATGAAGATTGTAAAAGGTATGAATCCGAGATTGCTTCTTTAAAAAGAGATCTTGAAAAGGTGAATAATAAAGTAGTTAATGAATTGAAATCTGATAAAAATACTCAAGTGTTAAATAAAATTTTGGGAAGTCAAAGATCACAGTCAAACAAGACAGGCATTGGATATGAAAAGGAGAAAGAAAAGGCTACAACTTCCACGGAGCCTTCGGTAAAAGTAATTATAGAAAAGACTAAGAACTATACTGAAGCCAAGAACATGAAGACCAGCTCCGACAAAGAAGGTAGAAAAGAACAAAACTACAAAATATCCCCTGCTCCAAGATACACCAATCAAATTAGGTTTGGTAATTACTTTTATGGTTATTGTTATTATTGTAACCATTTTGGTCACAAGAAGCTAGATTGTAGGAAGATAGCTAGGGATAATGATTTCAGGAACGAAGACAATGGAACTCATAGAGCTTCAAACAGAAGCTACAACTCATTTGCTCCCTTATCATTATTTGATGAAGAAGCTATTGTATGTTACAAGTGTAACAATTATGGACACATAGCTCGCTATTGTAGGAGTGTGTTTGAATCAGTGAAAAAGGATCAAAGATTCAAGGCTCAAATCATAAAGAAGAGGGATCAAATGAATACATGGAAGAAGCAAGTTGAAGATTCCATGATTGTCCAGACAGCACTTCATGCAAGAGATGAGGGATAGCCCTGGTTCATTGATAGTGATTGTTCAAGACATATGACAGGAGATAAAAGTAAGTTTATCTCACTAAAGAAGATCAATGGAGGTATGGTGAAATTTGGAGATAACACCACAGCCAAAATTGCAAGAAAAGTTATGTTCAACTTGAATAATGGTAAAACTAAAACTGAAAATGTATTATATGTGGAAGGACTTCAGCATAATCTTTTAAGTGCGAGCCAAATGTGTGACCAAGGACACACACTCAAGTTATTCGTAGAAAGATGTGAAATCAGAAAGAGAGACACAGATGAATTGATTGGAGATGCTTGCAAGGTAGGTAAAAACTTATACATGCTGGCGGATGTCAAAGGATAGAAATGTTGTTTAAGTTAGGTCAAAGAAAGTTGGCTTTAGCACAAAATAATGGGTCACATAAACTTTGACAACCTTGTGAATAATAGCAAGAAGCAGGCATTCCAAAAATTACAAAGCCCTCAAGCACGCTTTGTAAATAATGCCAGCATGGAAAGTAGACCAGAGCACATCCAAAAATTACAAAGCCCTCAAGCACGCTTTGTAAACAATGTCAGCACGAAAAGTAGACCAAAGCACATTTCATAACAAAGGAGTATTCTACCACCAAGATGCTAGAGCTCATTCACATCGATCTATGTGGACCCACCAGAACATAGAGTACTCAAGGTGAGAGGTATTTTATGCTATTAATTGATGATTATACTCGAATGACATGGGTGACATTCTTGAAAGAAAACTCTGAGCATTCAGCAATTTCAAAGCATTTAAAGTTTGGTTGAAAATGAAACTGGCTTGAGAATCAAATGCCTAAGGTTTGATCAAGGAGGAGAGTTCATGTCCAGTGAATTCATTGAGTACTATGAAGAACATGGAATAAAAATACATTACTTAGCTGTCAGAACCCCACTGTAGAACGAGGTTGTAGAACGAAAAAATAGGATAGCTCAAGAAATGGCAACTATGTTGAACGAATCCAAGCTGTCAGATAGATATTGGAGAGAGGCAGTACACACTACAGTACATATCCTGAATAGAGGACAACTTAGAGTCAACAGTGGCAAGACTCCATATGAGCTATGGAAGGGGAGACCAGCTTCTGTCAACTACTTCAAAGTATTTGGTAGCAGATGTTTTATCAAGAGAACTGAAGAAGACTTGGGAAAATTTGACTCGAGAGTAGATGAAGGAATATTCCTTGGATACTCTTCCAAGAGTAAAGCATACAAATGCTATAACAAGATGACTCAAAAGATGATAGAAAGTGTGAGTGTCAGAGTAGATGAAGCTAGAGTTCAGAAAGCAAGCAATCCATTAGATGTCCCTGACATTATTGAAGAAGAAGACATTGAATTCGAAAAGATGGATGAAAATGAGTGACAAGACACCAAAGCTCCATCCCGATCCATCCAAAAAAATCATGCCGAGAGCCATATTATTGGAAATTTAGATATTGGAGTGCAAACCAAAAGAAGTTTGGTAAGTAATCTTGAGCAAGTAAATTTTTCATTATTATCTAAAATTCAGCACATAAACTTTTCAGAAGCTAGCCATGATGAACATTGGGTGAAAGCAATGGAAGAGGAGTTGGACCAAATTGAAAAGAATGAGACTTGGGAGCTAGTGCCAAGACCAATAAATCAGAATGTGAATGGCACAAAATGGGTATATAGAAACAAATTGAATGAAGATTGTCAAGTGCCCAAAATAAAGCGAGATTAGTGTGCAAGGGGTATGCTCAGATCGAAGGAATTGACTTTGAAGAAATTTTTGCTCCAGTAGCTAGGTTAGAAGCAATCAGAATGTTTCTTGCCTATGCGGTATTTAAAAATTTTAAAGTATATCAGATGGATGTGAAGTCTACGTTCCTAAACGGCAAACTAGAAGAGGAGGCATATATTGAGCAGCCTAAAGTATTTCTCTTTTCAAATGATAGTAGATATGTTTGCAGATTGAAGAAAGCCTTGTATGGCCTAAAGCAAGCCCCCAGAGCTTGGTAAGCAAGACTTGACAAATATTTGCAAGATCAAGGTTTTAAAAGAGGTTTCGTCGAAAACTTATATATCAAAACTGTAGGTGAGCATCAGTTGATAGTTGTTGTCTATGTTGATAACATAATATTTGGAGGAGATAGTGAGAAGCTGCCAAAGGGATTCGCTAAAGACATGCAAAAGGAGTTTGAGATGTCTATGCTTAGAGAGTTATCTTTCTTTCTTTCTTGGATTACAAATCTCTCAATCCAATAAAGGAATCTTCATTTCTCAAACCAAGTAAGCCAAGGAAATATTGAAGAAGTTTGGTTTTGAGGATTGTGCACTTGTTAGCACACCAATGGCCACAAGAAACAAGAGAAGAATGAGGAATCACCAGATATAGATCAATCTCTCTATAAATCAATGATTGGCAGTATTATATATCTGACGGCTTCTAGGTCGGATATCATGTAGGTGGTAGGCATGGTGGCATGATATCAAGCAGCTCCTAAGGAAACTCATGTACAAGTTGTGAAGAGGATATTCAGATATATAAAATGGACCCTAGACTATGGATTATGGTATCCTATAGAGAAAGATTTCACTTTAGTGGCATATACAAACTCAAATTGGGCAAGTTTCCTAGATGAAAGGAAGAGTACGAGTGAAGGTGCATTTTTCCTCTGGGATAGCTTAGTATCTTGGCTAATCAAGAAATAGAATTCAATTTCACTATCCACAATAGACGCAGAGTATATAGCGGCAGTTATGTGTTGCACTCAAATGCTTTAGATGAAGTAGATTTCGCAAGATATCAAGGTGAAGTATAATCAACCTATCTCTATATATTGTGACAACACCAGTACCATCAATATTTTGAAGAATTCGGTGATGCACTCCAGAATGAAACATATTCCAATCAGATACCATTTCTTGAGAGAGCAAGTTGCAAATCAGCAAGTCAAGTTAGAATACATTAATACAATAGAGAAGATATCAGATATTTTCATGAAGGAACTTCCGAAGGACATATTTGAGTACCTACGTGAGAAGTTGGAAGTATTTTTTTAGCTTCTTGCCACTAAAGGGAAGCATCAGCTGAGGGGGAGCTAAGTACTAGCTCTTGGATAGACCCTTTGCCACTAATGTCAAAGGGGGAGAAGTACAAAAAGAGGATGTCACAGAAATGGGGAGCTACAACAAAGAAAGATTCAGACAGAAAAGATAGTGCTGCAAGGGGGAGTAGTTTCGGTATGTGGTTGCCATCAATGACAAAGGGGGAGATTGTTGGAAATATTTTCATTGATGTCAAAGAAATTGTAATGGATATGAACGGAAATGTCAAACGGAATTGTTGCCAAAAGTGAACGAAATTGTTGCCATAAGTGAATGGAAACATCGACAAAAGTGAACAAAAATGTCGATAGAAATGTCAACGGTCACATCTCTTGGTGAAGAGGTACCTCTTGGATGGGACACATCCTTTAACAACTATATAAGGGAGAAGAGATGTCCAAGTACAATAAGCATTTGATTTGATTGAAGATCATATGAGTGTGAGAGAGAGAGAGAAAAAAGAAAAGCATAAATATTTGAGAAGAAAAGTGGTTGTTGAAACAAAAAAGCATAAGCAAAGTATAAAGGCATATAGTAGCAAAGCTATATTGTAATTGATCAAATCTAAAAGAGTGAAGAAGTAAAGTCTTATCATCTGTTGTGTAAGCAACAAGTCAGAGATAGAAGTGTTATTTTATCCAGAGGGTTAGTACCTTCATTCAAAGGGGTTGGTGCTCCTGTGAATTGGTGCTCATGAAGATTCATTGAGTTGGTGCTTGGCAGAGGAGTTGGTGCTTGGCAAAGGAGTTGGTGCTCCTGTAAGTTGGTGCTTACAAAATTGTATCGGGGTTGGTGCTCTAGTAGGTTGGTGCCTACGAATTTTTATATTGAGATCTATTTCTCTGTGGTTTTCTCTTGAAAGGGTTTCCACGTATAAATCTTGTGTCACTATTACTTTGTGTTGTGTGATTTGTGATTTGATTATATTGCATATCTTAAGTGGAATAATTGTTTATATAAAAAGTGAAAAAGATATCTATTACTAATTCATCCCCCCACTCTCAATAATAGCATGTGCTTAACAATCTCAACAATCTCTCTTCTGGAAAAAAATGGATGAACATTGTGACTGCAACTTAAAGTATGATAATATTTCCATTTGATGCTCCCTATTTGTCTTTGAAAGATTCTTTTCATCATGGAAAGCATTCCAAGAAGAGTGATAGGGTCAAGGATACAAATTATAATATAGGGCATGTAGATTCCATGATTCAAAGTCAACATTATGTTTGCATGTTTGCATATGGGACCCGGGCAAAATTTTGAATGACAAAGCGAATAGAAGCTTTGAATCTACTATGACACTCTTCGTCATTGGCAATTGGTTAGAAAGGGAGTTCACGAGGAGTCATATAGGATAGATGGTGTATTTTAACAAAGTTTTGAAGGATCAATCCATAGATTGTTCCATGGAGCATTGTTCCACATTTGAAGATAAGATCATAGGTGTTGACAAAATGAAGATAGTCTCCACAAAACACTTGAAGAGGAAGGGTGCTCAGCAAAATAGATGTTATTTTAATAATCAAGATGATATGAATCAGTAGACCATGGTTGGGTTGGTCTCAAACTACATTCAGGATTGCCACTCTTGGAGGGATGAGAAATATACAAATGATACAAGATGTTTTCTAGCCCCCACCATTCTAATTTGTAGTAAAGGAATGCAACACTTCAATCATGCTTTGGGCAGTGTAAGGAACTCGTGAAGTTCAAAGTAATCATGGTAATCACAATATAGAAGAGGTAAGCTTAGTTGTGAGCATGCATTGGATATATTTATTTGATAAGGCACAAAAACTTATCAGTACTTAAGGTAGACATGAGGTGTGCAATGACTATTATGACATGAACTCGGGTGAGATATCTTCTCATAATGATATTTGGTCTACTTTGGGTTAGGTTTGCATGGTGTTTGATTTTGCATCTCTAAGATTGCTATTGAGTGAAGAGTACCATCAAAAGTTGATGAATGGTGTTGGATACATACTTCCTATGGAGGAAATTACGGGCATCACAAGAAGACCTCAAGGAGAAGTTCCCATGAAAATCAGAGTAGCACAGCAAAGCATAGTAAATTAACTTCAAATTTAAATATTTGTGCAAAAGATCATCAACAGGATATGAAGGAAGCAAGTGGTAATAGTATCTTATCAACAAATGTTATAAGGAACACACTCAAGACAACTATGAGTCTAATTCTCAGCCTTGATGTTGTTGTCATCACCATTATTAGAGATTGTTTTACTTCATTTGCACTTATACAAATAGATTTACAGGGGTTTCTAGTCATGGGAAAGTGTAATTTTTAGTCTATGACTACAAATGGAGGATTTTCCACCCTTGATTGGCTACCCATCGGTTCTACATTGATCATATTGCTTATTGGTTCACGAGTTTGCCATTTTTTCAACTATGACACCATTTTCATATTGCTGGTTGTGGTGATTTCAGTCATGAACAGTGGTGGATTTGTGCATTTTGAGAGAGTATTCTTGCATGGTGATGTTAGTAGATGCCTGCTATTATGGACAATCAACCCAACCATCCTAATGTTAATTGGGATGAGATTCAGGGAGGTTTGTGGCTTTTATAACTTGTTTACAGCCTACATGCAAGTTGTTTTGTGTCATGAATTGGAGGGACCAGCCCACGGTAACATTATGGGACCCACTAGAGTTCAAGGCTATAGTCATGAAACAAGTGTTTGGGATCCTTCATCATATGAAAAGCATAGATGGGTGCAACAGAAACACAGTGATGAGCACTTGGGGCAATGTTTAGCCTTAAGGAAATGTATGGAATATGTTCTCATGCCGTGGGTACAAGGCTTCAATGAGGTAGAGCATATAGATGTCGGCAATGGATGGAAAAGACCCCATGATAATTGTTGGCAGAGATTGTACCAATTGACAGCTATGCGACTCAAATGTTATGGTCATTATAGTATGATGCCTTTGGTGCATTTGATGATGCTTTTGAGCAAAATATTCAAGATGACAAGTATCGGGGAGCTAATGAGGTCATCTCTCACATGGTTAGGGGAATATCTTTGATGAAATATTTTGGCAATCACAAACTTTAAGAGAGTTGTTTTACAATTCAAATTTTAGATTCTCTGAGGCAATAGTAAGGAATAATTTTTTCAGAACATAAGATTACAAATTCCAAAAATGGATGTGGAATTTGGGTATTTGTAGGAAGGTTCAATATGGAGGGATCGGAGATGAAACAACATTGTTTGCGCAAAAGCAATTTCAAGAGGGGAGGATTGTCATGTCCTCTTCTCGGATTTAAAGAGGAACGAAGGTCCTTATCTTATTCTTTTGATTTTCCATATGCTAAGATGTTGAGAATATCTAGTGTGAACTTGTATTTAGTGTGAGCATTAATAATATGTTGTGAGTAATAATAACAAATATTATTATAAGTGATTTGTTGAGAACAAAATAACATAAAGATAATATTTGGTTAATAGGTTGTAAGTTGTTAGAACAACTTACCTATATTCTAGGAGAGTGATTATTGGAAGACTCCTATAAATATGTAAATCTTATTATTGTTTATTGTTAAATATGAATGACTGATTGAAGAACATATTTGTGTTTTGAGCCTTTAGCTCTCATTGAATATGGAGCATTTTCTATATTTGGTATCAAAGTAGGGGTCTAGACCTCTATGTGCATTGTGGCTTCCTCCACTCATTATTTATTTTCACCTCAACACAATGATCAAGCAATGCATATCACTCGCTGATAAATTTGATTTGTTGTCCACTATTTTTGCATCTTGTCAATGGTCTAACAGTGCAGACAACACGTGAACCCATTGGGTCCATCATCCACCTACATGTTTCTTCCTCTCCATCCTTTCCATTTTATTCGTAGTTTTTACATTCTATTATGTTCATTGTTTCATTCTAAAAATTGAAAAAAAAATTATACATATATAGTTTGCAATATTTTATTGTGTATATATATTGCAGTTTGTATGATCTAGCCATACAGGGCCATACATTATTTTTCAAAGTTTGATATAGAGATCATTTATTCTGCCATTTCGGAGCAATCAGATAAAGGCCGTATAAAATCTACATCCGGAAAAATGATTTGTAGAAATTTAGCAGTAAAGGATTTGAAGGATATTGTTTACAAATCTCTATCTGGATTAAAAACCAGTTTCACTCGACTCTAAGCACTTCTTCCCGCCACCACCGCCTCACCAAGCAGAGTATGGTTTTCATCCACTTCGTAGCTTGATTTCACATTCAAATTTGGTTTCGTATTCACCTAGAATACTATATTGGATCTTTGTTAGATTTTGCATTCATTTGCAAGATGGAACTGCATCGTATTCATAGCCATTCTACTCAAAATCGCAGCCTCCTAAAACAGGCCTCTCGTCCTCCACCAGCTGTCTATGGATTCAAGTCATCCTGTCAGATCCCCAACTCGACAGGCTCCATCTCGGGTCAGTCTCTTTTGTGGCAATTCAAACAAATCAACTACATTGGCCGACTCGTCTCCATCCAAATCCAGTCTTCTCTCCACTCGAGCTTCACGAAATATGCCTTATGATGGGATTAGACCGTCTTCCATTTTTCAACCCACGGTTTTGGCAATATCATGTGCTTGTGTTATTTATTTAGTGGTATCCGTGTCACGTTTGGTTGTTTTAGGTATTTAGGATCGAGTGAAAGCTTTTTAAGTTTAGTATATTTCATTGTAGGTATTTAAGTAGTGGTTTGTTTTTTCTTTTTAAAAAGGGGTAAAAATAATATTAATAAGTAAAGAAAAGCATTACAAGAAGAAATGGGGGGCAAAAACCCTCAGAAGAAAGCAGTAAAAACTGAAAAATTAGGCACACGCTCAATTAGACAATATTATGAACTTCTTTATCTGCTTCCAGAATTCTTTCCAAATCAGAACGCAACGTCGGGGAGAGAGACCCCCAATCCTCAATGTTTCCACCATCCAAATGGTCTGACGCCCATTTAGCCAAAAAATCCGCTACCCTGTTCCATTCACGAAGAATGTGAGCAAAAGTAACGCTATCCATAAGCGAGCAAATCCGCAAAATCTGTTGCACAATCAGAGATAGTTGCCAATTGACGTCCACCACTTTCCTCTTAATGAGCAAGTTAATCAAGACTTGAGAGTCCGATTCGCAGATAATCCTACGCCAACCTAACGCCTGGGCCTTCTCAAAGGCATAAAGAATGGCTTGGCCTTCCATCATGTTAATGGTTTGCAGCCCCTCAGATACCACAAAAAGAAAACCCACCGTACCTTCAAAATCCCTTCATATCCCTACAGTACCCGTGGGTCCCAAATTACCTCTGGAAGAACCATTCGTATTGATCTTGAGAATCCCACTAAGGGGCGTTGCCACTGACCAGTCCTGAGAATCTGCTCCTTTGACCTGCTTGCTCCACCTAACACATGCTGACTTACCAGTTAACTGCTGGAATCCAAGTCGCGCCACCACCTGAGCGCCCTGTTTGGTCAAAGGAAGGTAGATCGCGCTCTTTGCTTGGACGGTTTCCTGGATCATCCCCACCACTTTCTACCATACTTGTTGCACCATGACCCTCACCCCCCGAAAAATTCGCTTATTTCTCTCAAGCCAGATCTACCAGAACAGAAAAATGGAGCTGCCCAGCCATATGTCCTGCAAGAAGGGCGTCCTTGAGGGGGGTTCTCCCATTCCATTCCAAAAATCGACCACAGATTGAGCATGAAAACATGGGCGTTGCCAAACATCCCACCAATAATGCCAGAGTTGCAAGGCAAAGGGGCATTGCAAAAAAAGGTGTGATGAATCCTCCTCAGCCGCTCCGCACATAACACATACAGAAGGGCCTTGGAAACCTCTCTTCCGGAGATTGTCCCAGGTCAAGCGCCTATTCCAAGCCAGCATCCAAACAAAACAGTTGCATTTAGGCCATGTGAATTTATTCCAGACCTGTCTCCACCAATGCACTTCCCCCTGCCCAATCTCTGAAGAAGTAAACCCTGATATCTAAATGAAACTGTGTAAGCTCCCTTGGGATTGGGAGACCAAGCTAGCTCATCCTCTGTGAAGACTGGAAAGGATGCTCAACAGCGCCTCATTCTCTTCCTGCGTCCCATTAACAGGTCAAGTTTCGAGAGCTTTCCAGCGAGCTACCTCCCCCTGTCCTTGTGTAATGTAAACTTTGAAGTCACTCACCTGAGACCAGCGAGCATCAAGGAATCTCTGACAAAAGTTCAACAAATTTGAAAACTAAGAAATGATGGGAGGATAACTATCCCAAGAGTCAGACCAAAAGAGAGCCTTGGATACCTGTTTACAAATCCAGAATAAGCCGTCCTTGATGAGAGCAGTGCCTTTTTTGAGAGTACCCCATATTGCCGAACCTTTCCCAATAAGCGGATAGCGAGGAATGTCCCTCTGAATGGTTCCGGAGTAGTACTTCTGTGAGAGAATTATGGCCCAAGCCTTGTCTTGTTCGATGCACCATCGCCAATAAAGTTTGGCCGCCAAAGCAATACCATTTAAGTCCGTCTGTCTCAGACCAAGCCCGCCATATTGTTTGGGGTTGCAGACAATCTCCCATCTAATAAGGCTCCATTTAGTGGTGTTCAGACTACCAACCCATAAGAATTGTCTGGTAACCGAATCAAACTCCTTAACGATTCCCATCGGGGCAACCTAGAGCATACACATGTAAATAGCTAAAGCCTGCACCACAGATTGGATAAGTTGAACCCGGCCCGCAAAAGATAACCCCCTGTGTCCAATGATTCACTTTCACTCGAAATTTTTCCAAAATAGTCTGCCAAGATTCTTTGGATGTACGGCCAGCCGAGATAGAGATACCCAAGTAAATCAAGGGGGGAGTCCCAATCTGAAAATGCAGTCCTCGCTATCCGCTATTGAATAGGGCTGGAGTGTTGAAAAAGAAGATGGACGACTTATCTTCATTGACCTTTTGTCCCGAGGCCATTAGATAAACATCTAACACCCTACGTAAATTAGTAGCTTCAGACATTGTGGCCATGCCCATAAGGGCAGTGTCATCAGCAAATTGCAGGTGTGATTGCGCCAGTAATTCCCCTCCCCATCGCCATCCTTGGATATGTCCTTCCTCTCTGTTCCTACTGATCAACCTCTCCAAACCTTCAGCAAGGAGAAGAAAAAGGTACGGAGACAAAGGATCACCTTGTCGCAACCCTCTTGTAGCACCAAAAAGCTCCGTGTGTTCTCCATTGATAAGCACTGAGAAAGAAGCCGAGGAAATGCAACTCATGACCCATTGAGTCCATTCGTCCGCAAAGACAAAAGCACTAAGAACCTTCCACAGGAATGACCATCTGACCCTATCAAAGGCTTTGGCCATGTCCAATTTAATGAACATTGCCTTATCTTTTGAGCTGGCCATGGAGTGAATGGACTCAACAACAATAACAATACCGTCCAAGATTTGCCTGCCTTCCACAAAACCACTCTGCTCTTTTGAGATCACAGCACTCAGCGCTCTTTTTAACCTATCTGCAATGATTTTAGATATAATTTTGTAAACATTGCAAAGGGATATAGGACGGAATTGACTTAGCCTATCAGCACCTTCGCATTTAGGTATGAGAGCAAGATAGGTCGCATTTGTAGCCTTAAGCATTTGCTTATTCCGCTGAGATTTTTGGACAACAGCTAAAAGGTCAAGTTTGATGATATCCCAGAATTCTTGGTAGAATCCAGCTAGGAAGCCGTCAGGTCCAGCCGCTTTCTCTTTTTTCATCTAAACAATGGTTTCCTCAAGCTCTCCAAGTGTAATTGGTTTCATTAAATTTTCGTTCATTTCACATGTCACCAATGACAGAATGCAAAAGAGAACCTGAGCTTCTTCCGGCGATTCCCCGTTAGCATCTTCCCTGAAGAGAGTAGAGAAGTACTACACTACCTCCTCTGAAATTGCCAGAAAGGAGTTAAGCCGCTCACCTCTTTCATTGACCAGGGCCGAAATAGAATTGCTATGTCTCCTGGCTTTGGACGAATTGAAGAAAAAGGATGTATTTATGTCCCCCTCCTAGATCCGTTCGACCCGAGCTTTCTGCTTCCAAAAAATTTTCTCCCGTAGCTCGCATTCCTCCAGGGCTTTCACAGCCTATGTTTCTTCTTGCAGTAAGTCTTCAGTCAATCCTTCTTCCCTTATTATTCTCGTGATACCATCAAGCTTGGTTTGTGCAGCAGCCTTAGCATGGAAAATGTTCTCAAAACTTTGGTGATTCCATCGCTTGAGCTTGTACTTCACATATTGCAGTGTCTTGGCAAAAATGTACATCTCCGTACCATGGGCAGGCCTACCCCAACGCCACCAATTGGCAACACACTCATGTAGAGATTGATCCTGCAGCGACATGAGTTGAAATCTGAAAGGAGAGCGCGGGTAATACTGTGAGACACTATTAAGCTTGATGGGCCAATGGTCCGATCCTCTCCAGTCCAAAATTTCAGACCTCGTAGACCACATACCTCCAACCCAAAAAGCTGAGACCAAAAAATGGTCAAGTCTCTCAGCGATGCAATGTTTTCCACTCCTACGGTTGTTCCAGGTAAACTATCCATTATTGGGCCTGACGTCAACTAAATTCAAATTTTCAATGTAGTTGCGCATTAGCAAAGCAAATGGGTCCAGCCTTGACGTGCCACCACTCTTTTCAGTCAAGTCAAAAATAGCATTAAAATCACCTGCCATAATCCAAGGGTGGAAGGGGGCCAGGCTACGGACAAAACTTATGTGGCCCCATAAGGAGTTTTTAAGCCGCCAATCATTGGGAGCATAGATATTGGAGAAGAGAATGACTTCCCCCGTCTCAAAGCTAGAAGCAATCATAGTCATGGAGTACTTAGAAGTCAGCCAGCCTATAAGGCCAATTTTTCATGGGTTCCACAGACAAGCTAGTCCTCCTGAGTATCCGGTAGCGCCAATGCATTTACATTCTCCTTGCCTCCACAACTTGAGCACTAGTCTGGACATGTTTTCAACTGAAAGCTTAGTCTCCTGCAAAAAAAAGACATCCAGCGTATGACTTTTAATCAGGTTGTGAACATCATTTTCTCTGGCTCTGTTGTTCAAACCCCTTACATTCCAAGATATTATAATCATTTCAGAGGGTTCAAAAAGTGTGCATCCAGAGTCTTTACTGACCTCGACTCCACCAAAGTCTCTCCCATTAGCTTGATCTTTTCCAGATCCTTTTTTCTGCCAGGGTTGCCAGATTTCTCTCCCCCTCCTTAAGGTCTTTTTGCAGAAGTCCGAGATGATGAGAAGATTTACTGCTTCTTGCTGCCCCTGAATCCCCAATTTTCCCAGTAAGGAGCATATTTTCGTCTTCTTTAAGGGGAGCAACTGAGGAAGTCATTCCTTTCGAAATTATCAACTGTTGGTCCATATCCATATGACAATCTCCAGCATCATGTGTTTCAATTAAAGCCCCTGAAGCATTGGTCTCCTGAACTGGTCCCTCAATCCCTTGGTCCAAAATCATCAACTCGGGATTCACCTCCTGCTGATTAAGGTCGTCCAATATTTCAAATCTATTGAGCGAGTCATCTAATTGTATTTCCTTCAAGGACCATTTTTGGCCTCTATTTCTATATCGGCCTTTAACCGGCATAAAACCATCAGTTTCAGGCACCTCACCTGGAATCTGACCCCTTTCCTTGTCAGTACCGAAAGGAGTGCGAGTAGATTGAGCTGGCTGAGGTGCAATGGATTTCGAGGTGGGACACCATCGCTGCAAATGCCCATAAGCATGACATAGATGACAGCGAAAAGGGAGGGTTTCATAATCCAGCTGTTGTACCCATGAAAAAAGGCCGCACTCATTTCAACAGCATCTGGTAATGGCTTACTAAGATCAATTTCAACACAAATGCGGACATAAGTCATTACCTTTTTCTGCAGAGTGATATTGAGGAACCGACTTGCCTTCCCAGTAAGGATGCAAGCAATTGGAGAGTGTCTTCTCGGCAACATTCCACCGAAAAGCGGGGCAGACGCACCCACACTGGGACACGGTTTGGTAGTTCTTCTGAAGGTATGAAACCGGCATGCCAGGGCTTGATAAACAGTCCCACTTGATTATGGAAGTAAGGACCTCCAGCAAAAACTCTTTGACAATCTGTTATATATGTAAAAGTGATCATGAAATAGCTATTGGCCAACAATGTAATATCCATTTCTCCTTCCGGTGCCCACATCCTCTGAGCCCATGCTTCCAGGAATAACATTGATGTCTTAAGCCCTAGAAACTTGTAGTATAGGGAGTGATTGGAATAGTATTCAATGTCTTCAGCAATCATTTCCATTGGTATAACCAACTTGGGCCTCTCCTTGCATCTTTCCATACAGCTGTTGACTTTGGGGATGCACATACTTGGTTGCTCAAGAGCAGCAAAAGAACCTAAACCTTGCAAAAGTGGAGCCTTCCCACTGTTGCGCCCTCCCTGGGACGCCTGCTGCAGTCCAAGCGCTTGTAGCTGCACCCTGCTTTCTACCCTATCGCGTCCTGCCTTGTCGCGCCCTCCTACTCGCCCTCATCCATCACGCCTAACTCCTCAAAGAGGATACAACATTCATAGTAGTGGTTTGGTTTTTCTTTTTATTTCATAGTTTCAATTTTTTTATATGATACATGTCTTTGGTATTTTTTAGAATTGTTTTTGTTATTTTAATTATGACCGATTTTTATTACCAAAATAGGTATTTTGATTTAGTCATAATTCTTTTATATAAGTTGTTTTAGTTCGACGTCTATAGTTCATCAATAAAGATTGTCCATACAATTTGAGTCATTGCATATTGTCAAGTCGTCAGTATTTAGTTGCTATATTTTCTATTGTCTGCAATTGACAATTTTACAATAAAACATGAAGAACAATCTATAATGTATGTTTTTATTTCTTTTGTAAAATGATGCATTTTTTATTGAAACCGACATCTCTAAGTTTATACTAAGAGAGGAAATGTTGAGAATATGTAGTGGAAACTTGTATTTAGTGTGAGCATTAATAATAGGTTGTGAGTAATACTAACAAATATTATTATAAGTAATTTTGTTAAGAACAAAATCACGTAGAGATAATATTTGGTTGGTAGGTTGTAAGTTGTTAGAACAACTTACCTATATTATATTAGAAAAATTATTGGAAGACTCCTATAAATATGTAAACTTTATTATTGTTTATTGTTGAATATGAATGATTGATTGAAGAACACGTTTGTGTTTTGCGCCTTTGACTCTCGTTGAATATAGAGCATTTTCTATATAAGGGAAGGAAAAAGGGAAACATGGTGTTTTATTCAAGTTACCAAAAAGTGACTTTATGTCGACAACCTATTTCTAATTTGACTCCTAAAAGGAGGACTTTCTAATTTGAGCATGTCAAACCTTAATTAGAAAATTAAGGAGAATCACTTTTTGAATATTTGAATTGTCAATAGTATGACTAAGTGGCCAAAAAGTAATGTCGACAACTTAAACAATATTATTAAAATAGAATAATTTTGGAGTTGAGTGACAAAAATTATAAATGAAGCAAGTGATCATTTGTGTTAGCTACGAATCATTTATCATTTGACATTTTTATAAGTTGAGCAGTGCGCTTTTACTTTCAGCTATTGAGGACGAAAACCCTCTTTGATAATCTGACATTGGGAATAAAAACCCTCAGTATTCAATTGGGGGCTTCATCCAGGAGTCACATTTGAACAAAATATCATTGGGACAAGGCATAGGGGTATGATTTGTGAGTGGTGCAGCAGTTAAGGCATCATCTAAGGTGGACACAACAGATAAGAGGCAGCTAGAGGTAAGTGACCTACTTAGTGGGGATTTTCTCATGCTTATGTCATCCTCGAAAGCTAATGTCACCCTACAGTTAGGGTATCATCTAAGGTGGACACAGCAGATAAGAGGCAGCTAGAGGCGAGTGACCTACTTAGTGGGATTTTGTCATAGCTTATGTCATCCTTTGGGGGCTAATGTCACCCTAGGAAATCCATTTAGAGGTTGACGTAGCAGTTTGGGAAGCCTTTCGACGCTGGTGTAGCAGTAGGCCTGTGATTTGGGGGTGAGTACAACATCAAGGGGCCTCTTGAGAGGTGGTGACCTACCTAGAAAGGTCAAGGCTCAGCCATGACATTGTTTGATTGGTGGAATATTGTATTTCTTCACTCCTATAATTCTCAGTAATTTACAATTTATTTAAAAATCAGACTTGATGTATAAGGGCGGCACCCAAAATAATGGATTAAATTTCCATAATGTTATAAGAGTTCCTATGTAGTTTATATTTTCCTATCATGTCTTGTGAATCATTTCCAAAATTCTGCAATTTCTTGTTAGGGTTTTATTAATATATTCAGAATTGTTTAATTTGGCCCTGAAAAGAATATTACAGTCCACATTAATTAAAACTAAATAACAATGACAACAATATAATAAATATGGCATGCCTCTTAACTTTATATACGTGTGACTTTTCCAAGAAATCGAAGAATGCCCTTCTTTCAAGTCATGCTATCAATGAGTACAAAATACAAGGATTCTTCCATCTCATGAGAGTCTGAACTATGAAAACAACCTTTTGACTCCATTAAACACATTCAATGCCTTTAACCCACCACCTTGTAGATCTTTCAGATTTCTCCGAAGAACCTACACCATGTAAACATATTTGTAAGCTTCGTCTTAAAACTTTCCTGCATTTTGAAAGGCTCAGTTCACATTTTCCTGAGTCCATCATCATTATGAATTATATGAAAAAGAATGGAAAAATACACAAGAAGAGGTCATGGAGTAAGAAAATACATATTGAGCACGAAATAAAATTCTTTGTTCACTAGCACATAACTCCATGGCCAATTTCTTAAGTAATGACTGCCTGTCAATTTGTTCCTGCCCATTCTCATTCAAATTTTGGCTTCCATTTTCCTGCATATTCTGAGCATTGGTGCATTGCATTTTAGTCAAGATACCACAGGAAGATTTTGTTTAAAAGTACTGTGTATGAAATAAAATTCAATTGATCTACTCATGGTTACCTCCAGGAGTGCAGTGTATTTTGAGATGTTAGTTTCACAGGAGTCTAAAATGAGCTGAAACGCCTTTACTCTCAATTCTACAGGATAGCTCATGCCATATTCAAAAGCACCAGTACTCGAGGCAGCAACAGCCATCTGGGTACAATGTTAGTCAACAGAATTGTAAATTTGATGGTACAGGAGTTCTCAGCTGAAACTCTACACAAATGGATTCCTTGCATGTTTATGATAACAAGCCCATAACTCGCATACTTTTACAATTTACATAGAACTCCCAAAAACTGTAGCCAACCACTCTAATTTTCCCAAGGAAAATACAATAAGACATACTTTCCAAAATCTAAGTAAACTAATCAAATGCATTCTGATTTTCTAGTCTTTGTATTTTTTCTTGTACTTCTGATCCAATTACAAGAATATTTTCAATCCTAAAATCTTTCGCTGCAGCATTTAAGAGCCACCTTTGAGCCTAGACTACGTATTCATGAAAAGGAAAGAATGCATTTACCTTTGTCCAAACCTCTTATAAAAGCAGAAAATGATTTTTTAATCATGGCTATTGGTTTTTGCAACATTGGTTCATCTGGTTCAAAAGAAAGGAAGACTAAATTTAGAAAGTAGTAGAGCTGAAAATTGGGGAAAATGGTATCAATGACAAGAGAGCAATTGGATTCCTTAGAGAAAAAGATGCACAATGTTTAATTTTATAGAGAGTTTCTAGAAGCATTGAGAGCTCAATTCAACATGGAATATGTGGAGATGAGCCATGAAGAAAAACGGGCATTTGGGATAGAAGCATCCATGATAGTTGTATAGTCCGATGATTGTGCCCCATTTGGACACATATTTTTGGGCAATGCAAGACCCTATTAATGCAAAGGAGCTGTTCAAAAATGAATACAACGGAATGGACAAGATCCAATGGATGAAGTTGCTCAACTTTTCATTCTTCGAGTTCATGAACAAATTGTACAGATGGTCCACTCTACAATAGTAGACGGTAAGATTTGGCTTACCGAGAATCTTGTCATTCCTATTAATGTTGAACCCTAGCTAGAGTAACAAACTCGCCAAATGAAGGGGAGAATAGTGCTCGCTATCATGTGAAAAGTTTATCACCCATCATACAAGAAGTTAAGAATATATATGAATAAGAGAAAGGGGTGAGAGCAGTTCTCTTAGGTTCTATTAAGGATAACAAGGTAAGAAAGATCGACAAGCATATAAGAGACCATTTTTGGCACACAACCCTGCATTGGAAGGATGTACCAACCAGAGTGATCGCCATAGCACATCAGATGGTGATCTCAGGTACCAAATTCAACAAGCCAAAATAATTTCCCATAGAAATACTAGAAATCTAGAACATTCTTATAAAGAAATCTAGTACACATTTTTGTTGGTTTTCCTTTTATTTGTGTACTGGAAGACCCCAGGTAGGGCAATGACACTTTTACCCAATTATGATCCTAAAGGCATATTCAAAGAGTATTCATTTTTGGAGGAAACAAATTATGTGGATTACAAGAGGGCACAAACTACATTAGTGTTGACCATTTTTTGGTCCTGCAGGCCAAAATCGGTCTCCTTCCTTCCCTACTATCTTGAGTAGTCAGTGTTTTATGTATCCACCCTTCTGCAAATTGTGTTTTCTCCCTTTTTTAATAAGCCTCTCTGTAAAGAACTAAATGACTTGAGTCTTGTAGACGTCTCAGGTTGATGCACAAGTTTTTTTCACTTTGGCAATCAATTGCACAAGCCTTTTCGGAAAGGGAATGGGCCAACTTCAAAGAGATATAAATCTTTTACAAAGCTCTAAAGACAAAGTGCCCGAAGGGATTTCTTCGGACATTTTGTCTGAAGAAATTCATAAGGAAAGAGACCAAAATTTGAAGGCACATTTCCTAAAAATTGGAAAAAGTGGTTCAACGTCGGGGTTTAATGATATGAAATGAACTGAAATGAACTACACAGACCGACCAATAGTCACATGATCTTTCCAGGGACTTTGAACTTTGAACTTAGAAATATTGAAATATTGAACCGTTGAACCATTGTAGGTTCAAGCAGTAGGTTCAAATAGCAGGTTCAACGATACATTAAATTCACAAGGGAATTGAGTGAACACGACTCCTTGCAGAACATAGAGTATTGAACTATTGAACCGTTGAACCATTAAACTCCGAAAAAGGGTTCAGGTTCAATTGAAAGGTTCAAAGTCATAATTGAAAAACCCGAAACGCCCTAAGCAGTTCGCAAAAAGGTCAATAGAATTTCTTCGGAGGGCACTTTGATCGGGAAGGACCAAATCAGAAGTTCCGAAGGGGCATTCCAAGACCCAAAGGGCCCTCGCGGAAGGCAGTGAGCAGATTCGGAAAAGTGAGAAAGGCAAAGGATTCCTTCGAATTTTCTATCCAAAGGAAATCCACGGCAAACAAAGGACAAAGGATTTTTTTGGACATTTGGTCCGAAGAAAATCCAAGGGAAAATCCAAAGGCACAATTCCTTCGGACAATAAGTCCGAAGGAATTGAGAACCGAAGGAGCCTGAAGGGCAAGTGCCCTTGCGGGGGACTCTCGGCCGACCAAGAAGGGACCTTTTCCAAGACCGAAGGGACACCTTCCCTTCGGGAATGATCAAATGCAAAAGCCCGAAGGAATTGGAAAGCCGAAGAATTGACCAAGGTAATGACAGGCCTGAAGACGTCAATCTTAACGAAGCGAACTAGCCGTTGGAGGTTCAAACGTCCGATGACGGGCGCGCGAATGTCAACTTTACGGTGATAAGATAGCTGTTGATCTTGAAATTGCTTAAAGACGGGCCCGCACGTGGAAACTCAGCGACCCGCCGAGAAGATAGCCCCGAGAGCTCAGATTGCCAGAAAAAGCCAAGAAAAGACAAAAGCCAAGAGTAAACTCAACGACTCGCCGAGAAAGGAGCCCGAAGAGCCAAGCATAGACACTAATCAGATCAGCCCAAGTGGCAAAAGAAAGTGTCGGCAGAGGAGTTATTCTAGCAGTTGAAACAGTCCTTACGAAATGGTCATCAAAGAATGCAAACAGTGAAGGCGCGCCCTGTTTTCTTCACTTGAGTAAAGATGAGCGAACAATCGCGTAAGTTTCATAAAGAGGAGCGGCCTTGCCTTTCAAAGGACCAAGCAACCCATGCTTTTGAAGAGACGTTTAATATGATTTAAACGCCAAAGTCAAGGCTTGGGACTGCTGCAGCATGGCTCCTTGAGCGGATTTCCTCTTTCCAATGCGTTCAACGTAACATGAGTAGTTTTTTTCAAGAAGGCGCCAAAAGCCTCTTTCTTTCTCTATATATTGTAAACCCTCATTTTGAGAAAGAGATCTCTCAGCTTGTATGGCGAAGCCCTGCAGGATTTTACCTTGAATCAAGACATTGCATTTTTTACCTCCATTCGAGTTTGCACTTTTGCATATATCTATGGTTTTGTCTTGTCTTAAGTCATTTTTCTTTCATGCTTTCACAGAATGACTCCAGCATGTCTAGTGTATTGTGAGTTATTCTTTTGCAGGTCAACAAGAAGTGTCCACAGCAGAGTATAGGCACATGTGAACAGGTTTCCATAGTGTGTCTTAGAACACCTCTGGTAGTTCTTCCCCCCTGTATCTCTAGAGGACCCCTAGCTCACTGATGTAGAAGAGTTTCTCGTATCAAATGAAGTGTATATCAGCTTGTTCTTGGTGTAAAATGTATGTCAAAGCTAAGTAGATCAACCATTTTGGTGTATTACTGCTTTAGTTTAGATTCTATTTTCAGTAATCCTTCTCTCTTTTCACCCCCCCCCATTGTTAGCAATAGTAGTAAAAAACCTCATAGATGCATCAAAGGGAACTAGCCCTTATCTAGAGATTATCTCCTTAGTTTTGCCAGACCCACAGCAAGAGGGGAGTCTCTATTGTGCCGCGTGGAAGAGAGAAGCCCAACCTTCTTTCAAGGGTGCAATCCACAGTGTCAACAATTAGCATTGTGGATATTAGAGCTAAGGGATTTAATTGCTCAAAACCCTAGGGTTCCACAGTGTTTTATTGATAAATATTCACCTCATATGTATGCAACATGGACGAGGGACAAGACTTATGTTGCGGCTAAGGAACATATGGTAGTGGACCCAATTGCATTACCATTTATACCTATTGAGGATTTGATGTAGAAATAACTAGCATGGTAGCAAGGTAATCTTGATGGATTGAAGGTAGATCCACTTTCTAACATATACCCTAGGGTAGAAAGGGCTAAGAAAGAAAAGCAAAATGCAGATAAAAGAGGGTACAAGGAAGCAAAGACCTTTAAGAGGCACAAAGAAGGGCATGAGAAAGCAACTGCAAAGAAAGAGAGAGAGAAGGAAAGTCAGGAAAGCCCAAGTGCAACAAAGACTTCTAGGAGGCACAAGGAAAGGGGAGAGGAAGAAACTACAAGGGAAGGCATAGAGGAGGAAAGTAAAGAAGGCCCAAGTGCAAAAAAAATTCTAAGTGGCACAAAACAAAGGTCAAGGAAGCAACTATAAGGGAAGAAAGAGAGGAGGAAAGACACGAAGACCTAAGTGCAATGAAGACTTTTAAGATGCGCAAAAAAGGCGTCAAGGAAGCAACTTCAAGGAAAGGAGGAAAGTCAGCAAGACCCAAGTGCAACAAAGAAAGCTCAATCATTTAGGAATCAATGTTTCAAGAATAACTATTCTAAATTATTTGATGTCTTCCCAAGAAGAAAGTAGAACCAGTTTGAAAGGCTATTCTATTGACTATAGGGGGTAGGAAACTAAATGAAGAACAAAATGTTATATGTGGATGGATGTCCATCAATATTCATCAAAATATGGCATGTCAGCTTTTGAAAGGCCTCAAAACTCTAGATTCGTTAAGAAATATCAAAGGTACATCTTCCACTACTCAAGGGGTGATCATAGCTCAATCCCAAGCAGGTCCTTCCACCCAAGACCAAACTCTTCCTCAAGCCATTCTAGTGTTTCCATCAGTTTATGCATAGGAATTTTCCAATGTGCAAGAGGTAAGTATGCAAGTTGGGAAGAGAAGAAAGTTGATGAGAGTAGACAATAAACATATATGTGATATCCCACCATAAATAAAGGTAGGTGGTATCCCAATAGCAAATGTAGTAGCAGAAGATCCACATAAAAATCTTGTGGATTTAGATGTGAAGGATTAAAATGCAGTAGCAGAAGTCTCTCCAAGGGGGATCTCCATAGGTTCTTTGAAACCCAGCAAATTAAATGAAAATCCCACCCCGAAAAATCCAAGGAGAAGGCTATCTCTTAATATTGTGGATAACAATGAAGAATCAAGAGAAGATATTGAGGGTTTTCATACAATGTTGATGCTTAACTTTGTCGCAGCAATATCGCGGTATATCTTATTCATCCAATGACAATCTTTCCATTATACCTTTAGGAGGACAGACTAGCAAAAGAGGTGGTGGGAATGATGAAATACATGATCAAATGAATCCCTTCACAAAGTCGCCAATAAGTAATTTCAATCCGATAAGGGCTGAGACTTCAAATGAAGACTTAACCAAGGAGCCACCTCAAAAAACCTCTCTGAAAACACCACTGAAAGTGGAGGGCATAGATGATTTTTCCCATAAGGATGCAAAATGCTAAACCCACTGCCACCGAGGAAAGCTGAAATGGTGGATATGGAAAACATTTTGAAAAAGGAAAATGATAATATTCTAGAATCTTACTTGAAAAATGAGGAAGTCCAAGATGGGAAGGAAGAGACTGCAAGTGCAAATCCAAGTCCAAAGGGTACTGATATAGAGCAGAACAATGAAAAGTCAGAGAGATATGATGAATGATAACCTTGAATAAATTTGTAGGGATTTTATACCAATAAGTAGGCCAAATAAATGTAAACAAATGTAATTATCCCTTACCATATCTATGACAAATATAATTGCTGCTATTGGAGGGCAAATCCAAATTGATACAGATTCACAATTTTTGACTTTCCCTGAAATGTTGACTATTAACCTTCAAGTCTTCTCTAGCAAGGAGAAGGCAACCAGTGTTGTAACTTGGAATTCAATAGTGTATCATGAATATCAAGATTTTGAAGACATTGCAAGAAACATTAATAAAGATGGCTCCAAAAATACTACAAGAGGTTGGTAGCCTGCAAGGAATCCCTGACCCAGACAAATTGAGTACATTGCTAGAACAACTTACTAAGAGTTGTCTTAAATTGAAGGAGTATGGAGGGTCTAAATCACAGGTTATACAGTTAACGTAGGAGCTTCAAAAAAAACATTCACAATTGTAGAGACAAATACGACAAAAATAAAGGCTCAAGAGTAAGAAGCTTTAAGGATAGGAAGCCCTTTTATAACTGGGTTTTACCCCACTTGGCAGAGTAGGATTCCATTAACTCTTTGTGAGAAAGCATTCAAATTGCCAATAATTGACTCTGGAATCCAGAAGCGAACCAAGCCTCTCTAAAAACGAAAAAAAATTGCTCAAGAAAAGGTTAAGCTCCAAAATCTATTGACAAATCAATTGGTCGTAGGAGGACAAAAAAACATCAGGATTGATGATCAAACACCATTAAAAGAGGTTTTATATCCTTCTCATTGATGTTGATTTCATAATGGAACGGGCACAGAAAACACTCTAAGGCACTACTGTACTCACAATCAAGGAAGTGAGCAATCTTTTGTTTTAAGTAATGAATGTGAATTGCCATATGGATGATGCTCTTGTAGATTGGGAGGTTGCTTATGAAGTGAGCCATCTTTAGTCTTCTTTCTGTCTTGTTCATTTGCTCCACGGTAACTATAATTATAAATTATAAATTATAAATGTAAGCATCAAATTGTACAAAAGACTATAAATGTAATTTCTTGTTGAGTTCAAAGATAGAATCTATAAAAGCATCACAATGTACAAATTTTCATGAATACAATTATCTTTATATTTTCAAAGATGTTTCTTGTATATTTATTTTATATATCATATAACAATTTCATAGAATATGATAGTTTCTTAAAATGGAACAATGATTCATAAAACATTTTATCTAAATGAAAATGAACATTAAAAAGAGTACAAAAACAATTTTGAATTTTGAATACATTACTAATCTAATTTCAATGAAAGTTGATAGTTTGTTGTTGTTTGAACATTTATATCATCTACTTGACCATTTATTTAACTTTCTTGACATTCAATTGGTGCAATATTTTCATCCATGTTTTCAACAAGTTCATGTGTTGTGTTGGTGGCATTGTTATCAACGCCTCTCCTTTCAGTAATCGTCTTCCATATTGCCAAAGTCCTGTCATAAGGGAAATTATTCATAATATCCATGATGTGTAAAATCTCAATAAATTTTCCAAATTTTTGTCAAGTTTGTTTTGTAATTTAGACTTTATAAAGGACAGGGCACTGAAAACTCTATCATCTTCAATTGAATCCAAAATCATTGTTTTGATATAGATCATCTTGTGAAAAAAACTCACCCAAAGTTTCATGCAAAACATTGCTAAAGCCTATTTTTTTCCATAGCTGAAGTATTGCTCCACACTTAGAGGAATCATTCAATACTTTGAATTGATCAAGCATTGTAATGGAAAATTGTTTGTATTGATTGCTCAACATGTTCTTTAAAATATATAGAATTTTCATTCCATTGATGTTCACAGTCTTATAAAAATGTTTAATCAAAGTAGTCAAATTTTTTTGGTAGTTTTCCTGCAAAAGAAGTGGATTTTAGACATTTTTGCAATTAGTGGGATTTATTATAGCCATTGCATCGATCAATTCATCCCTACAAAAACGATCCCTTATTTATGATATTAGGGATGTTATGTGACTAATTACCCACAAAGTGATAATTCAAGGAAATCACATTAGTTGAAAATAAAAAGGGGTTAAAGTGATTAAATAAAGATTGTTATATAAAATGCACGAATGTGTTGGTGTTTATGATTAAATAAATGTAATAATGTAAAATTGATGAGATGTGAAAAGATATGTTGGCTATAACAGCTTTTCAATGTAATAAATAGCGAAATTAATTCTTAGGAAAGACAGAAAAATAAAAGAGAGGGCTCTTGTAGGAAGGTGGAAGACCTGGGAGGGTAGTAGGAGGCTGATTGAGATGGGGGTACACAAAGTGTATCCTAACATGGAGTACAGAGTACACCCCTGAGTGTGCTAGCCAAGGCTAACAGTGTGCATGATTTGGGGAGACATAGTCTCTGTGATTCCTCAATCTCCGTATTCCTAGACTAGGACCCTATCTGTTGTCTTCCATTGAGAGAGAATTGAAGAGCCTTCCAAGAAGTTTACAGCATATATGTATTAAACATAGTTGCCAGGAAACAAGTACCGGTATGCCATTTATTTTTTGAAAAATACGCGACGAGTACAGGTGGACAGCAATATATATATATATATATATATATATATATATATAGAGAGAGAGAGAGAGAGAGAGAGAGAAAGAGAGAGAGAGAGACTACGAAAAAATTAAATAAATATGTACTATTGCAATGCCAATACTAGCAACATACAAGCAACTAAAGAGTTTGTGCAAACGGATATCTCATCATACTAAGCTTAAGGGTCATAAGTACAATGTAAGTTTGTAACACATTGAAATGCCAACAAATAGGCAGGCAAAAAAGAAAAACACAAATGTGAACCTTAATCATATCTCATATGATAAAATAGGGTCAACTGTCACATCAATTATATCCTCTAAGTCCTCCACCAGGATGTTGTCTAAATAGGCATCACTCTCAAGTTGTGTGTAGAAACCCTTGGTCTCACTTTCTCTGAAACTGCTTGTTTTTTCTTGTTTTGTATGTTTTTGGTTTTTTTGTGTTTTGCATAAATATATGAAATAGGCGATTCTAGGAGGAATAACTGAATAAATTCAAATAAAATATTGCAAATCTGGAAATGATAGAATCTAGGATGTTAATTATTGCCAATAGGTTTATTGATCTTTTGTGACAATTACAACTATCTGATAACATGCAAAATCAAAAGTAATAAATTTTATGAAACCCTGGTTATGGCAGCCAGCTGAAGAATTCATGAAAATTGTACAGCTCTGTCCTCAAGCTATTTCTCCCTCCGTCTGATGCTTAGGAAATGATCCCAAGGTGTAGGCGCCTCAAGGAGTGGTGGCAGATGACCCTAGAAGCAGGGGATTTGCCCTGGATGAATAAATGCACCCTTTTTGTGAAGGTACACCCTGTTGTACAGAAGTACGGCCCTATGACAGCAGCCAACCAGATTAAATTGCGCCCCTGTTTGCTGTACTAGAACCTCAGGAAATAGGTGCCTCTATAAGAGAAACTCTTACGGATGAATCCAAGCTGAAAAATCCTGACTAATGCAATTTATGATGAAGTTCTGTGATAACCTCTGAATGAAGCTACCTCTCTAAAAGCAATAAATCAGCTGGTATTTCACAGCATCTAAATTGCAACACTGAAGATGGCTCGTTCTCCAATGCAAGATGAAAACCGAAACCCTTGGCTCTGTTCTCAGAAGAAAAGACTTAGCAATTTTTTTGATTTCAAAACATAATGAATTTCCTTCTCAATGAAAAAACCTTATATTCTTCCCAAGTGCGATTTTCCCAATTTGGCTTCTTTTTTTAAATAATTCGAACTTTTATTTTTTTATTATTCCCATAGTCTTCAACGCCCCCTTTTAATTATAAATTATAATTAAAAGTGGCCCCCTTTCAATATCACTTAAGTTATAATATTAATAATATTATAACTTTATATTATAAGCTCCCGATAATTAATATTTAATTTGACAATTAATGTAATGTCCCCTTTTTCCTAGTCATCACATTTTCGATGAGATCGGCCTATCATTGACCTTTGTAGGCCAAGACAGGATGATTAGAGGGTCACTTTAGCAATTACCTGGCCTTTCGAAGGGTTTTCTCCACCACATTCAGTTGTTTCCCATGGGCGTATTGGTGTTTCGACACCTAGAGAGAGTATCTTTATAACTTTATGTTATAAAGTTACTTTATGAATTATAACTTTATTTTATAATAAAGTTATTTTATTAAAAATAAATAAAAGAAATAAAGTTATTTATTTCTAGAAGTTTCTAGCCCCCACCAAAAGTGGAGACATAAAACAAGTATATAAGGAGGTGTTGGGCTCTTTTCTTATCATCCAAGTTAATGTTTTGATATTGATTTGTGGTTGAGGAGACCTAGGGTTTTTGCATAATAGCCATTGAAGACGAAAACCCTCTTGGTTGTGTGACTTTGAGGTTGTGAAATATCAACCGAATTGTTACCAGTTGTGGGCTTCACTTTTGAGGCTCAACTTGTGCTTCGTTGAGATCATTTGCGGGTTGGAAGAATAAGGGTTTCATTGCAAAATCTGAAGATTTATTACAGCTATGGTATTTGGTTCGATTTGCTTTGATGAGGCCATATTTCCAACATCCAACCATTTGAGGAGGAGCGGCTGGGATAGAGGAAGATATTAAATGCAGTTTGGGGGTCTATATCATTGCAATTTATTTATATTTCATCCTCCCACAAAGTTCAGGTCTGCAACTTAGTGAGGGGTCGATTTTGGTCTTAGAGGCTTCCAAAAAATATCATACACACCCCAAAAGGAGCGGCTAGCCTCAAGGAACCTTCCCATTCAGTTTGGTGGCATTTGGTGCATGATTTGTGACAATATTAGGGTCTGATCTGATCTCTGCAAGTCTGAAGACAACTCAGAAATTTACATCATTTGGAGGCATTCATCATTCCGTGTTGAAGGGGACTCATCTACATCATTTGTAATCAGGTTCATCTTATCTTATTGCCTGTATGTGATCATTTTGCCCTTTATTGTAAGTCTGAAGCACATTTATATCAGACTGATTTGTACTCAGAAAATTGAATTAAAAGGCATTGAGTTGGCTACAATTTGCATTGTTTATTATTGCTATATTGTCTACTTTGTTTGTTTATCAATCTATTGTTCAAGACTAGTAAAAATCTCTGCAAAACACATTGAAAATCAATTAGACCAGCAAACAAAAAATACAGACCAGCAAGTGTTTGACAAAATTCCCAAGCATCAAACTCAGAAAAAAATTTGACAAATTTCAGTCACTATTGGTTGGGGATTTTACAATTAAAATATTAATATCTCCCTCATAAATTGTCCGATGTACGAACCGTCTGAAGCTGGTGAACAAGTGATTGATTCCGCACATGACCAACTCATACTGCTAAAAATAGCAGGGGTGCTCCGCTGAGTGACCAATACTGCTAAAAATAGCAGGTCAAGCAAATGGTGTCCGAATGATCCCGAACAAAAGCCAACTGGAAAAATCTGACGAACGAAGCCAAGCCAAACTCCAACCAAGACCCTCTATCCATCTTAGTAGCCTACGAGGGTCGCATAATAGGCTAATCATAAGCTCTGAGATATGTCAACTGGAAGAGGACATGACAGTCCGCCCCTCCTGAAATTGCTTGTCCCCAAGCAACCTCAATTCTGGATGCTACAGAATATCCTCGCTCTCCCACGTAGCATCCTCCACTGGCAAGTCTCCATTTTACCAAATATTTCCTGATGGTCCTCCTACGCAACTGTCTCTCTCTAGACTCCAAGATGGACTCAGGTACTAAAATCAACTTTCCCTCATCTAAGGGAGGTAAAACTGCTGAAGGTACCACACGGTGTCCCAACGCCTTTTTGAGGCATGACACATAAAAAACATTGTGGACCTTACTATCTGCAGGAAGCTCTAGCTCATAAGCCACCTCTCCAACGCGCCTCAAGATCTTGAAGGGACCATAATAACGTGGCTTAAGCTTCTCTGAACCACTCTTCCTAAGAGTAGACTGCCGATAGGGCTGCAGCATAAGGTAAACCATGTCTCCCACCTCAAAAGACCTCTCTGTCCTCTTCTGATCTGCATACTGTTTCTGTTGATTCTGTGCTTTGGCAATATTCTCCTTGAGAGCCCTCATAATGTCCTGACTCTCCTGCAATAAATCTCCAGCGCTCGGCACTCTACTGTCACTCAGTAGCAAATCCAGAAAGCTAGGCGCCTCATAGCCGTACAATGCCATGAAAGAGGACATCTGAATGGTCATGTGGAAGGTAGTATTGTAGCAATACTCGCACAAATATATCCATTTGACCCAAGCCTTCTGCTGCCCTGCAATATAATTTCTGAGATATCCTTCCACCCATTTATTCACTATCTTCGTCTGACCATCGGTCTGCAGGTGGTGACTGGTGCTCGGTGTAAGCTCGGTCCCACAAAGTTTGAACACCTCCTGCCAGAAGTGACTCAGGAACCGACTATCCCTGTCGCTCACTATGCTCTGAGGCAACCCATGTAATCTGAAAACCTCGCGGAAGAAGACTTCTGCTACCTGTGTAGCTGTGTAAGTGGTGGTGATCAAAAAGAAGTGGGCATACTTCGTCAGCGGATCCACAACTACATATATACAGTCCCGTCCTTGGGCTTTGGGCAAGGCCGTGATAAAGTCCATCGACAGGCATTCCCACTTCCTATCAAGAATCGAAAGTGGCTGCAACAATACTGTCGGATGTGTGTTCTCCTGTTTGTTCTGCTGACAAACAGGGCACTCACGCACATACTGAAGAACATCTGCCTTAAGTCATTTCCATGTAAACCTCTCCCGTATCTGTCTGTATGTCTTAAAAAACCAGGATACCCTGCTGTGGGCACATCATGAAAGGCTCGCATAATAATGTTCTTCATCTCAGATCCTGGAATCAAGAAAATCCTGTTCTTGTAAATGATCAAATCATTCACAAGCGTGTACCTGGTATCAACCATCAACCCCTCAACAATACTGGATGCCCAAGTATCCTTGGCATATTCTGCCACAATCAAATGCCTCCAATCCTCGGCAATGTGAACCATAGAGCTCAAATAAGGCCTGTGTGAGAGGGCGTCAGCCACTACATTTTGGGTGCCCTTGATGTAGGAAATATCGAAGTCATATGTCTGTAACTTACTCACCCACTTCTGCTGACGATCATTCAAGTCTCGCTGCCCCAAGGAAATGCTTCAAACTGTTGTGGTCAATTTTAATGCAAAACTTACTGCCCACGAGATACTGTCTAAATTTGGCCAAGGCATGCATTATGGCCAACATCTCCTTATCATAAATACTGTAGAACCTCTCTGGCCCTCTGAGTTTTCGGCTCTCATAAACAATAGGGTGCTTGTCCTGCATAAGCACTTCTCCAATGCCCTCACCAGAAGCATCACACTGAAGCTCAAAGGGCTTCGAAAAATCTGGTAGTGCCAACACTGGACACGTAGTCATCAGCGCCTTGAACTTCACAAAACACTCCTGTGCCTCAGGAGTCCAACAGAATGCACCTTTTTTCAACAAATCCGTCATAGGTGTTGCATGTCGTGAATAACCATTCACGAATCTGTGATAAAAACCACACAAGCCAAGAAATCCTCGCAGCTGTGTAAGGTCCGCCGGAGTAGGCCAATCAACTATAGCACGAATCTTCTCAGGATCCATCCGCACTCCCTCTGCACTGATGATATGGCCCAAGTAGAGCAACTCAGTCATCCCCAAATCACACTTAGACTCCTTGGCGTACAAGGACTCCCTCTCCAAAATGCTGAGTGTTGAATCCAAATGAGCCAAATGCTCCTGTCAAGTCCTGCTGTAGATCAGAATGTCATCGAAGAAGACAAGCACATATCTCTTCAAATGAGAGTGGAAGATCCTGTTCATGGTGGACTGAAATGTCGTTGGGCCATTGGTTAGCCCAAATGGCATAACCACAAACTCAAAGTGTCCACAATGACAATGAAATGCGGTCTTCTCAATGTCCTGCTCACGAACTCTGATTTGATGATATCCCGATCTCAAGTCTATCTTTGATAAGTAACAGGCACCATGGAGCTCATCAATAAGCTCGTCTATTCGGGGTATGGGGTACCTATTTTTGATAGTCCTCTTTCAGGACTCTGTAGTCTATGCACATGCGAAGGGTGCCATCCTTCTTCTTCACTAAGACAACTGAAGAAGCGAATGGTGATTTGCTCGGTCAAATGTGACCCATAGCAATCAGCTCCTTGATTGTCTTCTCTATCTCATCCTTAAGCCGCTTAGGATGCCTGTACGGAGTAATCATGACGGGCTTAGCGCCCTCCTCAAGCTCTATGATGTGCTCAATACCCCTGTCTGGAGGTCTCCCTGGTGGAATATCACTGAAAACCTTCTCATGCTTAACTCTCAACTGCTGAATATCAGGATGATACTCGGCCTTATGTTGTCCCTCCTGAATAGGTGTCAATGTGAACTCGGCAGCCCACTCTACCATGTCATGACGCATGAGTCTCTCCATCCGATGGAAGGAAATAGTCTTGACATTACTGTCCCGAATGGCCTTCAGGATATGTGTCTTCCCGTCCACATCAAACCGAATCTCCATGTCTTTGAGACGAAGAGTGACTTCCTCAAGGGAATGAAGCCACTTCATGCCCAAAACTAAATCGATATCTCCCATGTTCACCACGTAATAATCAGCCTTGAACTCATAGTTATTCAAGCGCAAGGGGAGATCCTTAATCATACAGTCACACTTGAGAGTGTAACCATCAGCCACCTTAACCCAGATGCCCTCAAACTCTTCGGTTACAAGCCCACGCCTCTCCACAAATCTGGCATCAATAAAATTATGGGTGGCACCTGTGTCTAAAAGGGTAATAACCTTTTGCCCAGCTAAAACTCCACGAAGTCTGAAAGATCCCTCCTGTTGGATGCTAGACAATCGTGCCTCCTGGAGCTGGATCTCTGACTCTGCCTCCACCTTAGGCTCTGTCACCTCTAACTCTGACTCCTCTGAACTCTCCTGCTGTCCGAAATTTTCAGAATCTGAATCCTCATAGAAGGCCCACATAACTCTATTTGCCTTACCCTTAGGCCGCAAAGGACAGTCGTGGTTAGCATCATAGGGACCCTTGCAGTAGAAACATAATTTTTTCTTCCTCAAATCATTTAATGTTTCTTTGTCAAAGGGTGCTGGAGTTTTATCTTTAGAATCAGTTTTAAAATCAGTCCTCTCTGATTTTTTATAAAATGGTTTGTTATCCTTACTAGAAGATGCTCCTTTGGACTGAAATTTGTTTGTTGGGACTGAATGTTCCATACTTCTCGTTTTTTTCATAGCTTCTTGTAAAGAGATAGGGTCAAATGCCTTTATCCAACCTCTCAATGGTTTGGATAGACCCTCAATGAAAAGAACTATCAATCTACGCTCTGAAATGTTTGGCACCATGACTGCCAACTGTTGAAATTCACCAATGAAAGACTCCAAGTTGCCTATTTGTTTCAACTATGCCAAATCCCGAAAGTAAACCTCTGGATCTTTCTTGTCAAATCTCTCAACCAACATATCCACGAAGTCTTGGTACTCTGTCACCTGATTATGCTGAAGTGTTACCATACCATGGTACCACCAATCATGTGCTACTCCCTCCAAGTGCAAAGTGGCGTATTTGATAGCTTCAATCTCTGTCATTGGCCTCAGTGCCAAAAATGTGTCAAGCTTATGAATCCAAGCTTGAGCTGTCATCTTACCACTTCCATCAAAAGTAGTCAAAAAAAGCTTGCCTGTAGCCTTCTTCGGCTCACTATTCTGACCTCTAGGCCTCCTGTCCTGTCTAAGTGACCTGTAATGCTCTCTCCTCTGATTTACAAAACGATCAAAGGACATCTTCTCCCGAACCTGAGGAGCTAATAATTCCCACTCATCATTTGCAGCCATGAATGCGTCTGCAAATAGGGGATCTTCTACCGCCTCCTCTGCCGGAGCTTCTTCTGGTTCCTCCTGAACAAATGTAGGGCGTGTAGGCCTATCAGCTGTTCTAGAATGGGTCTGTTGTGGTCTCTGATTAACTGTAGCACTCCTGTTATCCCCTTGTTCCCCATTCTGTCTAACAGGTGGGTTCATCCTTTCTACCACAGTAGTAAGTCCCTGTAATGCCTGCGCCATCTGTTGCTGTCTTGTAACCATAGCACGGAAGAAGTCTCTGATATCCTGATCATCATTATTCCTGTGGCCCCTGGGTGGGCTACCCTCACGCCTGTCACCCATGATGACCGGCTATTGTTCTAAACCCTGTTCGCCTTCAAGTAAGGCTCTCCTGCATGTGTAATACCTGTGTGAACCAACCTCCTCTAGCGGCATGAAATGACTAAACCCTCAGGATGGCAGGATTTAGCTCTGATACCACTGTATAAACCCTTGGTCTCACTTTCTCTGAAACTGCTTGTTTTTTCTTGTTTTGTATGTTTTTGGTTTTTTTGTGTTTTGCATAAATATATGAAATAGGCGATTCTAAGAGGAATAACTGAATAAATTCAAATAAAATATTGCAAATCCGGAAATGATAGAATCTAGGATGTTAATTATTGCCAATAGGTTTATTGATCTTTTTTGACAATTACAACTATCTGATAACATGCAAAATCAAAAGTAATAAATTTTATGAAACCCTGGTTATGGCAGCCAGCTGAAGAATTCATGAAAATTGTACAGTGCTGTCCTCAAGCTATTTCTCCCTCCGTCTGATGCTTAGAAAATGATCCCAAGGTGTAGGCGCCTCAAGGAGTGGTGGCAAATGACCCTAGAAGCAGGCGATTTGCCCTGGATGAATAAATGCGCTTTTTTTGTGAAGGTACAGCCCTGTTGTACAGAAGTACGGCCCTATGACAGCAACCAACTAGATTAAAGTGCGTCCCTGTTTGCTGTACTAAAACCTCAGAAAATAGGTGCCTCTATAAGAGAAACTCTTACGGATGAATCCAAGCTGAAAAATCCTGACTGATGCAATTTCTGATGAAGTTCTGTGATAACCTCTGAATGAAGCTACCTCTCTGAAAACAATAAATCAGCTGGTATTTCACAGCCTCTGAATTGCAACACTGAAGATAGCTCGTTCTCCAATGCAAGATGAAAATCGAAACCCTTGGCTCTGTTCTCAGAAGAAAAGACTTAGCAATTTTTTTGATTTCAAAACATAATGAATTTCCTTCTCAATGAGAAAACCTTATATTCTTCCCAAGTGCGATTTTCCCAATTTGGCTTCTTTTTTTAATAATTCGAACTTTTATTTTTTTATTATTCCCATAGTCTTCAACGCCCCCTTTTAATTATAAATTATAATTAAAAGTGGCCCCCTTTCAATATCACTTAAGTTATAATATTAATAATATTATAACTTTATATTATAAGCTCTCGATAATTAATATTTACTTTGACAATTAAAATATTAATATCTCCCTCGTAAATTGTCCGATGTACGAACCGTCTGAAGCTGGTGAACAAGTGATTGATTCCGCACATGACCAACCCATACTACTAAAAATAGCAGGGGTGCTCTGCTAAGTGACCAATACTGCTAAAAATAGCAGGTTAGGCAAATGGTGTCTAAATGATCCCGAACAAAAGCCAACTGGAAAAATCTGACGAACGAAGCCAAGCCAAGCTCCAACCAAGACCCTCTATCCATCTTATTAGCCTACGAGGGTCGCATAATAGGCTAATCATAAGCTCTAAGATATGTCAACTGGAAGGGGACATGACATTGTGCTCCTCTGTAGGCAATATAATAGAGGGCAAATCATTGAGGCCATTTGCCTCAAGCACATCATCCTCCAAGGAAATGTCTGTTGCTCCATCAGGGGGAATGTGGTCTCATTTCGCTAAAGGACCTTCCTTGTACCCTAGGTCTACAAGAGAAAGAAGACAAAGCATGCTATGAATGTACACCTTCTTTGACCCTAGTCAATTCCTCTTCAATGAATGAATGAGACCGTAAGCACTTCAATTTCTCTCACAAAATGATGCACTAGATACTTGTGAGAGTAATCATATTGCAAATGATTGCAATTCAGAGGCTTCACTGCCATGGTTCCATCACCGGGTCCTTCGCACACATCATAGAGAGCCTCCACTATAAAAAACTATTTACAGCCATGTTGTGATGTCCCCATTTTCACATCAAGTCTAAGCAGGTATTGAAGACCTTTAGTTTACTTCCTCATAGACTACAAGAATCCTTTTAAAGATTAGATTTTATTAGTTAATTATTAATTGCCAAAATAGTTATTTTTATCATTTGTTCTTATAAGGCAATTGTTATTTAATTAATAGAATATTTGATAAAAGTGGTTTTTACCATTAAAGTATTTAAATGAATTAATTCTTATTTTTTTTACCTTAAAGTAATTTTAATTACTATTTTATTAAGGAAATTAATTAATATTATATTCGAAAAAGAGAATGTCGACATAGGAGCTAAATCAAAGAAAGGAAAAGATATTCTAAAAAAGGCAAGTGAAGGCTTATGAGGTATTTTACCTCCCTCAGGTGGTTCACCCCTCTTTGGAAGGTGAAGATCACAATTGAAGATATGTTGAATATGATAATTGTTTCTTCATGGTTGATGCATGCCCAATAGGTGTTCGTTGTTTTGGTGTTGATCATTCTACAAAAGGTGTCTTTTGACACCACATTTGCTAAGAAGATCTTGTTACTTGCCCTAGAGTGGGGCAATTTGCATTGAGGAGCTCTTGTGAGGTTTTGGTAAAGTTTTTTAAGCTCATTTCTTGCATACTATTTCTGATTAATATTTGCACTATTTTTGCAAGTGGAGCGAACTATTTTGGAAGCTTGATTGAGGGTTTTGAGGCCTCTTTTAAGGTCCATTTGTGTAATTAATATTCTTAAATTATTTGTTAATTTCTTGCATATTGGCATGGGATTTTGGAGAAGGTTTGTGGAAGATTTAAAGCCCTAAATTGATAGGAAATTAAATAATAAGTTTCATATTTTTATTTAATTATTTTGATAGGTATTGTGATCTTTTTCACTTGTGAAAGGCGAGATCTTGCTCTTATAATTTTCTGCTATTTTTCTGCACCTTGACGACTTGGGCGATTAGCTTGGAGGACAATTTTTGGCCATTTTGATGTCCTAAGAGGTTCACTAGAATTTTTTTTGATTTTTGGGCACTTGTGATGTATTTTTAACGAGGGTTTGAAGCAGAAAATTGCAAGGAACAACCACTGATTTGAGAGGAAAAATCATATTTTTGCAGCCACCATAAAGTTGCATTTGAGCATCAATAAATTGGCAAAAAGGTACTTCTTTCATATATTTAATTTTTTTATTATTTTGACAAGCATTCGGATAAGATATTGGCTGGAAATTGTCTACACCTCCTTTGCATTGTGGCGCCTAGGGTTTTTAGGGGTTGGATAAGGGTTTTGAAGCATTTATTGCAAACTAGGGTTTTCCTGATTTTTATTTTAGAATTTCAAAATTTGTGGATTTAAGGGAAAACCCCTTTTGTGTGAAATCATCCCATTTGAGGGCATTACAGTAGTATCAGAGCACCGATTTTGTCTACATATGAGTTGGTTGTTGGATGCAAGCAGGTAAAAAGATCTTGTATTACTAGAAAAGGAAAAAGACTATGGGGGACCAAGAGCCTAAGGGGTTCTCTTCAAAGCAGGTTAAGCTTTTGCAAATCTTGATCAAAGAAATCCAAAAAGATCATCAAACTTTGGGTATACAAATTGCAACCATGTTGAAGGATACTACAACTCCAAACAAAAACCACCCCTTCAATGGAGAAGGAAATTCGAGTGATAATGAGAGGGTTTCTATTAACCCCCCCCCAATTCTTCAAGGCTACATTTTTGCAAAATGAACCAGTAATGGAGATGAGGATGCCAAGGGAGAATATTTTGGAGATTCATAAAAAAAAGTATGCAGCCCTAAGCTTTGCCATGCAAGCTCTATTATCTTTTTGGGATTATTGTGAGATGAAGGATCCAAGCCAAAGGTTCCTAATATACAGCGCCATAGAGATTTACAACAAAGGTTGGGTAAGTTTTATCTTCCTATTTTTTATAGTACTGATAAACTGGTTACAGAAGTTGGAGACATATTTGTCACTTAACCCCATGTTTGAGGATGAGGCTCTAAAATTCATCACCCTACATTTGGAGGGTATTACTCATGAGTGGTGGTTTCATGGCCTAATCACACAAGGCCTTGAATCTATTACCACCATGGAGGAGTTTAGCAAAAATGATCATGGAGAGGTTTGATAGAAAAAATCCGGAAATACATTTTCGTGAGTTAGCACAACTCAAGCAAGATCATGATGTTGAAAGATATGTTGCTGATTTTTAAAAAGTTTCAGTTATGATATCCAATATTAGTGAAAAGAGGTTGGTTGTTTTGTTTGTTGAGGGTTTGATTGAGCCCTTGAAGGGTTTGGTTAAGGCTTTTAACCCTCTTTCTTTACAAAATGCTATCACTAAGGCTTTGGATTTAGAGAGTTCAGCATACAGGAGTTATGAAGGGCAAAAAGGGCAGCCAAGGGCAATCGCTTATTCACTGCCCAAAGGGACAAATACAAGGCAGCCAAGCTCTGATTTTAATGGGCAGCAAAGAGCACAAGGTGGACAGCCTACGGCACCACCCAATGAGCAACAAAAGAAACCTTATACACCATACGTGCCACCTCATAGATCGCTGCCCTATAGCAACAATATGAAGGATGATAGAGATGAATTAAGAAGGCAAGGCTTATATTTCACTTGCAAGAATCCATGGACCAAAGGCCACCGTTGCATGGGCAAGGGACATATCTACTACATTAAGGTAATTGATGATGATTCAGATTTTGATATTGTTGATACTAATAACAAAAAGAATGACAATGTTGTTGATGAGCATGTGCATGAGGAAGACACACAAGACTTGGGTAGCACACTTGCTTATCTTTTAGGAGCTCCCAAGTATCATGCTTTCAAAGTAAAAGGCACATTGACGGGTCAAAGAGTGATTACTTTGGTTGATAGTGGAGCCTCTCATAATTTCATTGATGGGGGCTTGGTTAAGATGGCATTAGAAGCCACAAATTGCAAGGGTTTCAATGTGACTATGGTGGATGGATTCACCATTTCTTTTTCCAAAAAGTTGCCACAACTCCCACTCACTCTTGGAAAACACAAGGTAATTGATTATTTTTATGTTGTTAACTTTGGAGATATTGATATTGTTTTGGGTGTTCCATGGTTTGTATTCCTTAGGTCAATTCACTCAAAATTATAAGACCATGGAGCTGAAATTCTTCAAAGAGGGCAAGGAAGTGCTCCTCAAGGGTCTAGCAAATGGTGCTCCACAAGAGGTATCTATAAACAGGATGGAAAGGGCTTTTAGAAGAGATCAAATTATTTGCGAAGCAAGCTGCCTTATCACAATAAATTTAGAAAAAAGAAAACAGATGCCCCCTCATAGTAAGTTACAAGCTATTTTAGACAAGCATATTCATATATTTGATGATTTACCTTATGGTTTGCCACCAAATAGAGGTTTTGAGCATAATATTGCACTAGAAATGGGTGTCAAACCGGTTATTGTCACTCCTTATCGCCATCCAAGAGCTTTCAAGGAAGAGATTGAAAAAATCATCAAAGAATTACTTGATATGGGACACATAAAGCCTAGCTCAAGTCTTTTTGCTTCTTCAGTTGTTCTAGTAAAGAAAAAAGATAGTACTATGAGGATGTGCATTGATTATAAGTTATTGAATAAGAAGACCATCAAAAATAGGTATCCAATACCTAGGATTAATGAATTAATGGATGAGTTACATGATGCCACTTAGTTTTCCAAGATTGATTTAAGATCTGATTATCACCAAATCAATGTAAGAGAAGAGGATGTTCATAATACTGTTTTTAGATGTCATTTTGGGCATTTTGAATTTTTGTTTATGCCTTTTGGATTAACTAATGCCCCAGCTACTTTTCAGTCATGTATGAACAATATGTTTGGCAAATACCTAAGGAAGTTTGTGCTAGTTTTCTTTGATGACATTCTTGTGTATAGCAAAACTTTGGAGGAGCACTTGAAGCACTTGGATTTGGTCTTGGGCACATTGGAGCAGCATTCTATTTTTGCAAAAAAATCCAAGTGTGAGTTTGGATTAACAGAGATTTTGTATCCAGGACATGTCATCAATGCACAAGGTCTGCAAGTGGACCAACAGAAAATTGCAACGATCATGAATTGGCCTATTCCCTCTACACTCACAAAGTTGAGAGTTTTTTGTAGTCTTTGTAGCTATTACAGGAGATTTGTGAAAGGTTTCTCACAACTTGCTGCCCCCTAGACTAATTTGACTAAGAAAGGGGCTTGCAAATGGTCCAAAACAGCCCAACTAGCATTTAAAAATCTCAAGGAGGTAATGTGTTCTTGCCCAATTCTTGTTATTCCAGATTTCTCTACTTTTGTGGTTGAATGTGATGTTTCAAGTGAAGGGATAGGGATTGTCCTAATGCAGAATAGACATCCTATTGCTTTTGAGAGTAGGAAACTCGAGGATTCAGAGAAAGCTTATTCAATATATGACAAAGATGTTGGCAATCATGCATGCTTTGAATAAGTATAGACAATATTTGGTTTGTGGCAAATTCATTGTAAAATCGGATCACAATAGCTCGAGGTTCTTCCTCAATCAAAAGGAGTTGAATGATAGGCAACAAAAATGGGTAAGCAAGGTGCAAGCTTATGATTTTGATATTGATTATGTGAAAAGTAAAAATAATGTGGTTGCAAATGCTCTATTAAGGAAGCCTTGTTTTAGATTGCTTGAGGGCAAGCAATTGTGGGAAGGGAGGACTGTGATGTCCCCATTTTCACATCAAGTCTAAGCGGGTATTGAAGACCTTTAGTTTATTTCTCCATAGACTAAAGGAATCCTTTTGGAGATTATATTTTATTAGTTAATTATTAACTACCAAAATAGTGATTTTTATCATTTGTTCTTATAAGGCAATAATTATTTAATTAACAAAATATTTGATAAAAGTGATTTTTACCACTAAAGTATTTAAATGAATTAGTTATTAATTTATTTGCTTTAAAGTAATTTTAATTACTATTTTATTAAGGCAACTAATTAATATTATATTCAAAAAAGAAAATATCGACATGAGAGCTAAAGCAAAGAAAGGAAAAGATATTCTAAAAAAAGCAACTGAAGGCTTATGAGGCATTTTACCTCCCCAAGGTGGTTCGCCTTTTTTTGGAAGGTACAAATACAAGGTGAAGATCACAATTGAAAATATGTTGAATTTGATAATTGTTTTTTCATGTTTGAAGAAGCTATTGGGTTGCATGCCCAATAGGTGTTCACTGTTTTGGTGTTGATCATTATACAAAAGGTGTCTTTTGGCGGCACCTTTGCTAAGGAAATCTTGTTACTTGCCCTAAAGTGAGGCGATTTGCATTGAGGAGCTCTTGTGAGGTTTTGATGAAGTTTTTGAGGCTCATTTCTTGTATATTATTTCTAATTAATATTTGCACTATTTTTGCAAGTCAAGCGAACTATTTTGAAAGCTTGATTAAGGGTTTGAAGGCCCCTTTTAGGGTCTATTTGTGCAAATCAATATGCTGAAATTATTTGCTAATTTTTTGCATTTGACATGGAGTTTTGGAGGTTTGTGAAAGATTTGAAGCCCTAAATTGATAAAAAATTAAATAATAATTTTCAGATTATTATTTAATTATTTTGACAAGGATTGTAATATTTTTCACTTGTGAAAGGCAAGATCTTGCTCTTACAATTTTTTGTTATTTTTCCTACACCTTGGCGACTTGGGCGATTGGCTTGGAGGTCATGTTTTGGCCATTTTGATGCCCTAAGAGGTTCCTGGAATTTTCTTTGATTTTTGGGCATTTGTGGCATATTTTTAGCAAGGGTTTGAAGCAAAAAATTGGAAGGAACAACAGCTGGTTTGAGAGGAAAAAATCATATTTTTGCAGCAATCATAAAGTTGCATTTGAGCATCAATAAATTGGCAAAAATGTACTTCTTTCATATATTTAATTTTTTTATTATTTTGGCAAGCATTCAGATAAATTTCAAAGAAGATATTGGCTAGAAATTGTCTACAACTCCTTTGCATTTAGGTGCCTATGGTTTCTAGGGGTTTGATAAGGGTTTTCAAGCATTTATTGCAAACCAAGATTTTGCTGATTTTTATTTCAAAATTTTAGAATTTGTGGATTTAGGGGAAAACCCCTTTTGTGTGAAATGGTCCCATTTGGGGGCATTACACACGTGAAAACATGTTCCACTGAGTCCTAATAGAAGAAGCCTCCTCTCCTTGACCATAAACCTTTTCACCAGAACCCAAAATTTCTTCATTACTCTATCTTCATATGAAGCCCTCTTCTTGGTGACTTATGTATCATACCAGTTTGGATTCAAAGCATAAGCAGCACAATGTAGAGGTGTGTTAAGCTTTTTCCATCTTCCATGTACTCTTTCCTTATTCAAAGGATATAGAGAAGGATCTCATAAGTCTGATTTTTCTTATTCTTTCACATATAGAATCAATCTCTTCATAAACCTTCCCTAAACATGGCTTGTCTATATTAGCAAAACGGATTACCTCACAAATGGGTTGAATGAAGTCAACAATAAATTTCACATCAGCCCAAAAATGGTCATCAAAGACCATTTACCTCACCTCAACCATAGTCTTTGATGTAGATTGTCTCCAAGCTACCCATACATCACTAACTACAATGGAACATAAGGCCTCTTTGACAGTATAAAAACGGTCAAGAAGTATAAAAAAGCAGTAGACCGTGTATGTACAAGTTGGAGAAGTTCCACCTTGGCAAATCATCGATATATGGTCTGCGTGTGGTGATGATTGCATATAAGCATTTATATTTTTCTGCCCTTTTCAATAAACTCTTAAACCTGTCAATGTCTTTGAGTGCATTATTCAATGCGTGCATGTAACATAGTGTCCAAAATAAATGTTTGTATTTTTTTTGCACCAACAAGCCAGCGGCTTTAGGAACCGAGGTAGCGCCTGTAATAACTTGGGAAATATGTGATGCCCCCATCTCATCAATTTCATCATATAATTGGTTTTGAAAGAATTCTGCAATTTCTTTTTGTCCCGAAAAATCGATTGCCTTCAAAAAATAAGGATATTTGGAGCAAGTTACTAGAATGTTCAGAAAAGAACAGTTTCTTGTATCAGTCCAACCGTCCATCACAATGTTGCATCATTTTGTAGATCACACTCTTTTGATTGGCATAGTTTGTTGCTTTGTCAATGTTTTTTATTTTTCAATAAAGTCATGTGAAGCTTCTCATTCCCAAGTGGTATATACCCATTGGCCCATTGTTGATAACACGAACCATCTCCTCATAATAAGGTGATCGAGCAACATTGAGTGGCATTCCATTCACATAGAAGAACCATGCAATTGTTGCATCCATTGCGTCTGACTATGCACATTGAATATGCTTCCAATGGGGTTTGAACTATCAATGTGTGATCTCTTATGAGAAAACCCCACATCCACTACTGCATGTCTAAAAGACACATCTACCTTTGATTTCGTTCTTGCGATTGCTATAACATGGTGACTTTGAGTTCGATCTGTGATTGAAGCATGAAAGCTTAAAGGAGTCACTTTTCCTTCAGCTCTTTCTTGTTCCCTCGTTGCTTCATACCATGCTTCTTCATTTGAGAAACATTCAACCCCTTTTCCCACTATTCAAAAAAAATGAACATTCACCCTCGTGTAAGTGCCCTGAAAGGCCTTCCCCTAAAATTTACATGTGATTTTTGTTGTTCCACAACTCTTTCTTATTATTTATGTTGTATGGGAAAATCCTATACTGACATTAAATAACCCTAAAAATTTTGCATTGTTTATTGTTTGGGCATTTGATACTAGTGTGACCTTCAACAGGGAAAGTGGTGCACCAAACTTCTTTCTAACTTGAAATCTTTGAACATCCTCATAATATCTCTTTTAAGAATCATAATTGATGCAAGGTCCCTAGACTCATTATTGTCATTGCTAGTCAGTAAGAACCTTTGCTCTAGCATTTGAGTTGCTTTCACTCTCTAGATGCATTTATCTATCATAGGCTTCATTGTAATACATTGGTGGAAGAGCTTTTATCCTAGACCCATACTTCAGTTGTATGCCCCCAATGAAGCATCTCTTCTTTATCTTGTAGGAAGGAGGGTTTACAAACTTACAAATCAATTGTTACATATGATATAGGTTATAACTGAGTTTGTCTTTCCTTGTTTCATGTTATAAATTTCCTCCATGATCTACTTATTGTCTTCTAGTAAATTTGAATTGTTCCTCAAAAGCATTCATTGTTTTTCCAATGTATTAACATCATTTTTGTCTTGGTCCATGAACGTGACAAGGGAAACCTTTCTTGGGGTTTTTTGAAGAGACTATCTAATAATTTTTATCAAAGTGACTATTGTTAGTCCATATATTCTCTCACGTGTTGTAATGTCATAAAGTGTCCTAGTTGTTGTCATCAATAAATTTCAGTAACTTCTTTCAATCACTAGATGGTGTTGGACTTGCCATGTTTTTTGTTTGTTTTTGGAGTACTTCCTGTTTCCTATTAAGTAGGTCCTACCTAGCTTCCTATTGACTCTCACCATGCAATATTCTTCTCCTTTATAGAATAGGGTTGTATATAGTCGTTCTGAAATCCTCTCCTTAATACCACTAGTCTAAATACCCGAAATAATTGTTCAATATTCTTACCATGCAATATTCTTCTCCTTTTTGGAATAAGGATATAGTCGTTCTGATATCCTCTCCTTAACACTACTGGTCTATTGTCATGTCCCCTTTTTAAGGCTAGATTGCTAAGGAGACCTTTGGCCCTAACTTCCTGGGGGATAAAAGGGACTACAAGGGAAACTTGGTTCTTGGTTCTTTGTTCAAGTTGCTAAAAAGGTAACTTGTCGGCAACTTCTTTTAAATGAAGTTATAATAAAGGAAAGGACTTGTCTAATTTGATGTAAGTCGGTCCTTAATTTAGAAAGTATAGTGGAAGAAAAGATATAAAAAGGAAAAAAAAGGTTCATTTGAAGGGCATGTTATGTTTATGAATTGAAATCACAAGTTTAAACACGATTTGCTTGACTTCATCCATTGAAGACAAAAACCTTCATTCGAAGGCTGAAGTAAGGACGAAAACTCTTACCTTTCAGCTAGGCAGCCTTCTTTTCAGAGGTTGCATGGGGCATCAGTGATCCGTTGAGGTGTTTTGAACACCATTTTTAGGGTCATACGACAGTCTAGGGCATCAAGGAGGAGTGGTGCAACATTGTAGAGGGTAGCAACTGGGTTTGAAAACCCTAGAAGGTAAAGAATTGATTTGTGTGGGCAATGACCCCTCTTGGGGTTTGAATGTGCCATTTGTGAAGCGAAATAAAGCCAATTTTGTTGCTTAAGGGCTTGGACATCGAACTGGGATTTTTATTGAATTTTCCAGCCATTCACTTGATCAATAAATTCAGTTTTGAGGATACTCTATTGCGCTGTGATATTCTGGAATTTTGGCAAGTATTTTTAATAATAGAATATGGAATTTGTGCCCTAAATCTGAATTTTCAGAATTTTGAATTTTTTATTTGCTTCAGGTTTGAATCAGAAAATCAGAATTGTATGTGTTTATGTTAGGGTTTGTTGGAAAACCCCTTTAGTTCTAATTCTGCCCTAAAAAGGACATTACAGTGGTATCAAGGCCATTTTCTAGCCAGCTATGGATAGCGAGTTGTTTACAGACTCTTCTTCATGTAGAGCAGTGATAAAAAGATGAAGACAACACTGGAAGCCATGGAAAAGATGTTGCAAGCTCAGCGATAATCTTAGAGAAAACTAAGGGCAATGGGTCCCAACGCATGGATAAAGTTTGTAGGGTTAAACCCTAGACCGCCAGAGTCTCCCTTAGAAGAAGGAAAAGGACCAACAGAAGTGATGAATACTTCATCACCACAAAAGATCAAGCTTCCCATAGAGGAATCCACCATGCAAATTGAAAATGAAGAGCCCTCCAAAGGGAAAGGTATGGATTCGAATATACAAAATGTTAGGTTAAAAAGAAAGATGAATTCATATTTTCAAGAGCAGAGGATGTAATAAGGACCCAACAAAGGTGTGATGAATGGCTAAGGAGAGATAGGGAAGTTAAGTTGATAGCCGCCCAAGCAAGACGACACATACAAGAAATTAGGGCAAAGAATTTTCCCTTGATGATGAGGAAAGAGGGAGAAATCATGGAGCATGAACCAAAGAAAGAAGAAAAATCTGATTTGCAAGATGGTGGAGAGAATTTGGTGGTTTAAGCCAATCTTCTAGATGATAATGTTGATTTTCAGCTTGCTGGAATTTTCGTAACAACTAATGGTAAGCAATTTGATTATCTTCATAGCAAGGATTTATTGTATCACCATCATACTATGTCGTTACAATATTTTGATCATCATGAGAATCATTCTAACAATGAGGATAAGATGAAGTGTACCAAATAGAAAAAGGATCTTTTCCAAGAAGCCCCTATCTGTCTTACCATATGAGATGCATTTTCAGGACAACAAAGAATTATTCCAACTTTGCCATCATTCAGAGAATGGAAAAAGAATAAAGGAGACTTCTCATAGGAGGCAAGTGCCATGGGCAGCACATGATGAGGTAAATCCTACAAGTTTATTTTCAAAACAACAGTCATGTCATAAGAATTCTCAGCTCCTAATTGATAAGGATGCTCTTGGGAAAGGTCTTTCCTTGAAGACAAGGAGTAATTTCAAAAACTCAGCAACTGCGAGTAAGCAAAATAGATATTACCTTGTTGTTCAAGATGTTATAGACCAACATAGCATAGTAGCTATGAATGTGGGCAATAAGAACTATGATGCATGGTTCTTAAAGAGTGTTGTCACGAACTTTTGGACTACTATTTTCCATATTTCCAGCTTTGCCCTGATACCTTTTGCAGCGATAGAAGAAAGTTTTGTCATCGGAAAGATGCACACTCCATCCACGGACACTAGTGAGGCTGTGGCTGCTGGTACAAGATGGTTCCTAGCCACCACAACACCAAGATTGAATGAGAGAATACAATGCTACAGCCATGGTATGTTGTTCTTTCTAAGTTTGTGTTTTGGAATAATAGTACTCTCCTTGGACAACTATAGATTGGCAAGTATGGTGAAGTTTTTGATGCATGAAAGAAGCCACTTGTTGAGAACATCATGGACAAAAGTTCCAACAGCCTTAAGGCTATTTTGGAAGAAAGTAAGAGCAAGAAGTGATATCCTTCTGCCTTCCAAGGAAAAGGAGTACATGATGGGGACAGCCGTGCCCCAAACCTTCAGCGTGAAGGCCAAAATCATCACCATTTCCCATTGTCACATGACAACATTTGCAGCCATATAAATGCTACCATTGCATGATCTTTAGTTTGTTGCTGCTAATGAAGTACCTCCAATCATTGTTTGGTTGTTTCCATCTCCTATTTCACTAACATCAATAATCTTTACATAAGTATTTTCAGTCATTACAATGCTCATATTTCTTCTTATTTACAAGGAGATTTCAATTGTACAGCTGATGTTTCATTTTCAAGTTGCTAACTTTGAAAAATCAGACAATTCATGACAGTCATAATTTGTTTTCAGCTTGCACACAAGCTGATTTATGTCCTTCCTAGAAAGGAAAAACTTACAATATCCTCAATGAAGGTCATCTCAAGAAGACCTTGCGAAGAGGACATCATTGGAATTCAAGTCAAGAAGGAATCTATGAAATGTTTGCTTATCTTTTCGGTTCCAAGATGGGAAGATTGTAATTGTGGTATGGTACAGGTATAAAAAGGGAGGAGTAGCTAAGTTTGTTTCCCGCCCAAGCAAATGACAAAATGAAGTTTGACAAGTTCGTGATTGCAAATTGTCTCATTTTGCATAAGAATAGAGTATTTCCAATGTTTGGATCTAAGATGAAACATAAAAATTTGAAGGCATTGGTGATAAGCGGACATCCAAGCACAACAGCAAGTGGGCAGCCTCAAACAACAATTTTTGGGCAGCCAAGCAGGCCATTACAGCAAGGTAACTCTCTTGAGTATTTTACTTTGGGTCAGTTGTGTATGGTGTTTAAGTTTGCATTTCCGAGTTTGCTCTTGGATGAAGAGTGCCATCACAAGTTGGAGAATGGTTTGGGATACATAATTCCTATTGAGGAAGTTGTGATCACCATAAGATCTTAACGGGCAGTCACATGGATATTTATGCAAAGAATCTCCAACGAGGCATGGAGGGAATGTGGGATGATGTGTTACTTTCGTCAAATAATAGATAAAGTATATACATGACAACCATGAACCAAATTACCATCATTAATGTTGTTGTCATCACCATTAGTAGCCACCACAATATTTCAGTTACATTCATATTTGTGGATATGGGGTGTCCTTCCCCCATAATTGACAAAGTTGGAATGAAGAGTGAGATTGCCACATTGGAATATGTATTAGCTTGTCAAGTTGTTGGTTATTCATCATTTCTTTGCTCTTGGATAGTAATTGTAGTTGTTTGCAAAGCATTTATTACAGCTCAGTTGCAAAGAAAGAACTTGTTATTGTTGTCTTACAGGGTGCAAGTGAAGAGGGCAAATGCAAGGCAGTGGCTGATGTATTTTTCAATAAAGTTTTAAAACTTCATGTGCTACCTAAGAACATCATTAGTAAAAGGGGCAGTAGGTGTATGGACTTGTTTTGGAAAGAGCTCTTTCATTTGACAGGTACAAGGTCCAGATTATTGGAGCATTACAGCATATTTATGCACTTTGAGACAATGATACTTGGACATGAGAGCTTGCATTTGCTTGAGGGCAAGAAAATTTGAGAAGGGAGGACTGCCATGTCCCCTTTTCAAGGCTAGCTTGCTAAGGAGACCTTTGGCCCTATTTGACTTGTCGGGGGCTAAAAGGGAATACAAGGGAAACTTGGTTCTTTGTTCAAATTGCTAAAAAGATAACTTGTTGGCAACTTTTTTCTAATAAAGTTATAATAAAGAAAAGGACTTATCTAATTTGACATAAGTCGGTCCTTAATTTAGAAAGCATATTGGAGGAAAGGATATAAACGGGAAAAAAGACGTTCATTTGAAGGTCATGTTATGTTTATGAATTGAAATCACAAGGATAATCATGATTTGCTTGACTTCATCCATTGAAGACGGAAACCTTCATTGGAAGGCTGAAGTAAGGACAAAAACCCTTACCTTTCAGCTGGGCAGCCTTATTTTCAAAGGTTGCATATGACATCAGTGATCCGTGGAAGTGTTTTGAACACCATTTTTAGGGTCATACGGCAGCCTAGGGCATCAAGGAGTGGCGCAGCATTATAGAGGGCAGTGATTGGGTTTGAAAACCCTAGAAGGCAGCAAATTGATTTGTCGGGGGCAGCGATCCCTCTTGGGATTTGAATGTGCCGTTTGTAAGGTGAAATAAAGCCAAATTTCTTGTTTAGGGTTTTATTGAATTTTCCAACCATTCACTTGATCAATAAATTCAGTTTTGAGGATACTTTATTGGGTTGTAATATTCTTGAATTTTGGCAAGTATTTTTAATAATAAAATATGGAATTTGTGCCCTAAATCTGAATTTTCTGAATTCTGAATTTTTATTTGCTTAAGGTTTGAATCAAAAAATCAGAATTGTATGTGTTAATGTTAGGGTTTGTTGGCAAACCTCTTCAGTTCTAATTCTGCTCTAAAAGGGGCATTACTTCTAAATACCCTAAATACAATATGCATGCATTTATTAATCTAGCATCTTTTAATATGGGACCATAGACAAACATTTCCTTAGATTTTGTGGCAACTTTGCTTAGAAATATAGGTTCATACATTCATCTAAATCTCAAAGATGTGTATCTGTCTGGCCATAGATTTTCTAGTCATTTAAAAATACTTTGACACACCATTATGTCATCTTGTCAAATGTGCAAAATAATTTTTGAAGGCAGACACTATGTTGCACAACCCAAACAAAATTATGTTCTATGCCTATATGGCAGTTTTTGTCAAGTTGACTATTGTCAGTCCATATATTCTCTCACGTGTTGTAATGTCTACCAATGTCCTAGTTGTTTTGTCATGTCCCCCTTTTGATCATGGAGCCAATGAAGACCCTTAGCTTTGATTTGTTTGCCAAGGGCTAAAAGAAAAAGAAAAAAGGGAAACACTTTGGGTTTCTTAAGAACATTTGTAAAAGTACTTTATTGTTATAAAATTTGTGGTCTTTTAAGGGTCATGGGCACCCAAGCCACTTAAGTGGATTATAAGCTACGTTGTTTAGATACGGGTACGAGTACGGGTACGATTTGGGTATGCGGGTACGTCATTTTTCAAATTTTTCAAAAACCTTGATTTGGATACGTCGTGGGTACGTCTATATATATATATATATATATGCATATTACTCAATTTTTTTGTAAAACACTTGAAAACAGTAAATACATAGTGTTTGTTCCTTCATTGCTTCAATTTTCAAAATGTTCAAAGTATACATTGCAAAGACATTCGGGCTTTTCAAAATGCAAATGTAGAATAAATCATAGATTCATAATTCATCTAGAATAAATCATAGATTCATAGACATTCGGGCTTTTCAAAAGACATTCCAGCAAATCCCTATAACCCTTGGTAAAAAAATAATAATATTGCTATTAAAATTTAAAGCATTTGGCATTTGTTGAAAGAATGTTTAAAAAAATTAAAATAGTTACAAATAATAGTTAAAAAAAACTATTATTAAAAATTTAAAACCAACTTTTAAAAAAAAACTATTTAAAAAAAAAGTATCCGGTAAGATTTTATGTCTCACCCAAAATATAATAGTTAAAAAAGTTATTATAAAAAAATTAAAAATAACACTTAAACTATAGTCACAAGGTTCGAGTTCGAAGAGGATAAAATTCGGTTCAAGTTCGTCAAAGAATAAAGTTCGAAAAAAAGTTCGCCATAAAATTCGAATCATTAATATATATATATAAACAAAAAAATAAATTTTAAATTTTAAATTTTAGAATATTATAATAATAAAACATAAATATTAAAAAAAAAAACAATAAAATTAAATAAACAAAACTTAAATAGAAACAAAATAAAAAAATAAAATTCCAATTTAAAAAAATAAAGAGCATATAAAATAAAAAATAAAAAAAGCAAATTATAAATTATAAAAAAAAACTAAAAACAAGTAAAGATTAAAAAAATAACTAAAAACAAATTAAAAAATTATATAAAATATAAAGAATAAAATCGAATTAAAAAAATAAAATATAAAAAATAAAAACCAAAGTAAAAAATACAAAAGCCCTATGCACGCTAGAAAACAAAAAAACAAAGTACAAAAACAACCTATCGCGCAAGTCACAGGTCGCAGAAAGGCGGCAGGGGGCATGCGAGCCACAGGCGGAAACGACATTCCATCCCAAAAAATCCTCGGGCTCCCAGCGACATCCCAAACCAAAAAACCCTCACAGTCGAAATAGCGATGGCGAGAGAAACAGCGATGGCGGGAGAAAGAATGGCGTTTAGGATTTCTTAAGTTTTTAGGTTTTTTTTTCGCGCGTTTTCTGAGTTTTGTTTTTCGTTTTTCGCAACAGTCGCCGGAAATTTGCGGGGACGCCCCGAAAATGCCCCGGGTACGCCTAGAGTCGTCTCGGAGGTGCCCGCCAGCGTGTCGGACGTTTCCGGCACGCCGGTGGGCACCTCCGAGACGCCTCCGGGCGTCCTCGGGATGTCCCCGTGCCGGAGGCGCCTCCAACCAGGAGGCGTCGGGCCGGGGGGCGTACCCCTGCAACACAGATTATAAAGAGTGCTCTTTTTATAATTTGAAAAAGGTCTTCCCTCAAATTGGGATGTACCCCTTTGGGGAAGAGTATAAAGCAAGTGAGGGATCATGTGAAAAAGTTATACATTTATGATATTCAAATTTGGAGGTCTTAAGCACGAAACGCTTAACCTTAGACTTGGAGATGAAAACCTTCAAGGCTAAAGAGGCATTAGGGACAAAACCCTCCAATCCTCATTGAGGGCAGTATTAATTCAAGTTCTGAAAGTGTTCATCAAATCTAGAAAATACAGTTTTGACCCCTCCTAGGGTGTGGTGAATTGCTTTCAAGTGTGGCGACTAGGTCAAGGAGTGTGGTAACTTGGTTTGAGGCCATTTGGCAAGGGTTTGAGGCCATTTCTAGGGGAGCGGACAAGTTTGTGTGTTGAAGACCCCTATCACTAGGGTTGATCTACATTTGGAAGCTTGGAAACCCTTTTCTAAGGTTTTATATGCTGTCATAAACAATTAATTATTTAATTACAGCTAGGTGAGTTGATTACGAGGCCCAATTGAGGGCTTGATAGGCTATTTCAAGCTTAAATAATATTCTGAATTTTCCTATAATTTATTATATATTTATCCCTATTTTTTAGGACATCTTCCAATTTTTTCAGATTGGAAAACGCATAAAAAATTAATATTTTATTTGTTGTAATTTTTCTGCATGTGACTTTAATAGCGCTGAGTTAGTTGAATGATTTTATGCCCTAAAATCATTGGAATATTTGCTAAATTGCTGCTACGGTTTGGTTAATTTATTCTAGTTTTGTAAAGGTTTTGAATAACTAAGGTTTGCTAGAAAAATCAGAAATATATCTTGTTTGGCTAGGGTTTGATCAGAAAAATAAGATTTTCAGATTTGTCCCGATTTCGGGATATTGCAGTGGTATCAGAGCCAATTTTTTGGCCAGCTATGCGATTTGGGTGTTTATAAGGTCGAACAATGACAGAAAGGAAGATAAATGGCTTTCAGATTTTTGGATGGTGCCAGATTGGAGAAGCTTACCCAAGTGCAAGAAAGATTGAATGATATGATGGCAGAAATGATCCACACCATGAAAAATCTAAATGGTGAAGGGAACCTTCCAAGGGCAAACATTAGTTTTCAGCCACCAAAGGTCACAAGTGATTCTTTACCTAAGTCATTTCAGCCTACCTCCCTTCCAAGGGAATTGAAGGAAGAACGAGTTGGGATTGGACCAAGGTCAACCCCAAGAGCTACACAAGGAGATTCAAGGCATGGTTGGCATGTAGAAGAGGAAAATAAATATGCCCTTTTAATGAAGGAAGAACCACTAGCTAATTAATTGCCCTAAGAATTCATCACTGAAGGAGGGCACAAAGTCAAAATTGAAAGGGATAGTGAGCAACAAAAACTTGGTACCTTGAAGCCCTTTGAGAGCAAAAGGGCAACACTTTGGGGCAGCCAAGTGTTGACATTTCTAAGTTTCACAAATCAAAAAAATTGGGGCAGCAAGAAGTTGTCCAACAAATTTATGAGAAACAAAGAAAGCAAAAAGAGAAAGACAAGAATGGAGGAAAATCAGAAAAATCAGAATTCTCCAAGGGAAAGAGCAAGCTTTACATGAGGGGTGTCAACAATCCAAGGTTGAAGTTGTCTCAGCCCTAGAAGTAATGAATCCTCATACAAACATTGCAAAGTTTGAGCCATCACATGTTGAAAGTAATGTTATGAGTTCTCCCTTAGTGGTGAAGAAGGGGAAATCTTGGAGCATGAGCTAAAGGAAGAAGAAGAATCCATCTGGCATAATGATAGAGAGCACGTGATGGTCAAAGTCAAATTTCTAGGTACTATTGTTCATTTTCAACTTGCTGAAATTTTCAAGCCAGCATCTAAAGGTAAACTATTAAATTATCTTCATAACATGGAATTGTTGTATCACCGCCATGCTATGTCCTTACCAGATTTTGATCAACATGAGGATCATGCTAACAATGAAGATAAGATGAAGGGCACTAAATGGAGGACAAAATTTTTCCAAATAAATTGAAGGTTTGAGAAATACAAATTCATGATATGGATGTGGGATCCAGGTGAAAGTTACAAACTCAATGTTGTCATAAAAATTCTGATTTTGTTGGCACCCATACAAAAGGGTTGTTGGCAGGGCTTTTTGATCATGGGAAGGAGCAATTCCCAGTGTGTAACGGTTGGTAAGGGTTTCTCAACCTTGTAGTATTTTCATTCCCTACAATACTCCAACTTCATATTTTTGCACGAAGATTTTGAACTTGCAGTTGTTGTTCCGTTTCCAGGTTACCAACATTGGCAAAATCAGCTTTTGAATTGTCATGTCCAGCCTTGGATAATTGCAAGTTTGATTTTTTTAAAGCCATTACATCATTGGGGAAGGCGGAAGAATGGTTCCAGCCAAAGGAAATGAATACTTCAGCCAAACTAATTTAGATTTGGGTGGAAAATCAGAATATTCATGGCTGTCATAAAATGTTTCCAGCTTGCATACATACTGATTGGTGTCCTTTCGTGAAAGGAAATAGCTTGCAATATGATCAATCAAGACCAGCTCACAAAGGTGGAAATTCAGCCCGCTCTAAGCAGGGTAAATGCCCTAAATTTTGCAAATTTTGTGTTGGGGCAGCAATACATGGAAAGTTATGTTCATCCAAGTTTGACGAGATATGCTTTTGAATTCAGAGATAGGAGATGATGAAGTCACAAACCCTCTCCATCTTGTGAGGAAGGATGGGAATAGATAATTTTGCATGGCTTAAGTGATAAGACACCCCCAGATGTGACCTCAAGGGTGATGGAAGGGACCTCCCATGAGAGACCATTGGTAGGGGCAACAAGGAAAGCAAGAAAGGCTGCATTTTCTAAGTTGGGACAGCCACCTCTACTTGTAGAACTTCAGTTGGTTTGGTAAGGAGCTCAAATGTTGGAAGGTGTTGTTCTTCAAAAGGGGTCAATAAAGTGGTCAAAACTAAGTATGGGGAGCCACTAAGGTATGTGAAAGACCTTTTGATTTCATGTTTTATGAACTTTGCAAATTCTCAAATTAAAGGTTCAAGACAAGTTCATGAAAGGGTTGAACTTCAGCTTGTGGATGGAAGAAGAAGATCTGAAACTTCGATAAGAAATAGGGCTAGATTATACTCAAAAAATTCTGAGTTTTCAATACAAAATCGGAATATTTCATGCTCACAAAATTCTGGAAAAGTTGGTTCACTTCAGCCCCTAGCGAATTTGGTGAATGAGGAGGAAGATGGCCTCTTTGCATACAAAATAATGTGGAGATTGGAAACTCAAGATCAGCCCTTCCAAGGAAAGGAACTTTGGCTCTTCACAACTATGGTGAGTGCTCTATATTGTGTAATTTTTGTTTTAGGACAGCAAGGATTAAGCTTAGATATGTACATCAGTTTGAAGAAGCATTCTAGGAAGGAGAGTATTCAAAGCATGGATATGCAAACCAGTTTGAAGAAGCATGTTAGGAAGAAGAGTATTCAAATTTCAGAATGGAGGAGTGGTTTGGAAACCACAACTTCCCCTCTCAAGGGGATGGAAGGAAGAAAAATAAGGCAAGAGACGTGTGGTGGAATCATGGCAAGGCTGGTCACTCTATTTGGAAGGTATGGTTTTCAAGTTATTTGAAATTGATTGTTGCATAGAGGAGGGTAAACCGTATCTTTGGGTCATGGAGGGGACTTTAAGAGTCAATTGAAGGTCATGAGGGGCATGTGGAGACCCTACAAAAGAATACCCTTTCTAAGGTGCACATGTGGAGGAAAAAGGGCCTCTCTTCTACCATGTTGTCCATGTCGGTTCCAGCTTATTTGTTGTGAGCTTGAGGGCCCCAGTTGCATGGGGAAGGTTGATTGCAAGGTGACACCCCAAAGAGGTGAGTTTTGGTTGACCGAGTTCCTCTCAAGGGGTCACAAGTCTGATTTGTTACACACAGCCAATCAATCACAAGGAAAGTGACTGATTCACCATCCCTTTTGTACATGTGAGCTCTTGTTTATTGTCAAAAGGCAAGGTGAGGGATTCAAACAATATAAAGAAGTTTTCAGCTCTTCTAGATGGTAAAATTCTGAGTCTAAAGGCAGATTTGGAGTGTGTGAACAGCATGGGCAGCCCTCCTATGCCCTCCAAGGCATCCACGTACATGTTTCCAGTCACTCCACATATGGAGAACATTGTCAAGGATAGAAACAAGAAAGGGAAGTGGAGAACTCCTGATTTGATTAATGTGTTTATGTCTTGTGCAGGTGTTGATATGTGGGCAACCAAGGCCTAAAATGATACGAACTACCTTGCTGGAGCAGACTTTTCCAGCTTCTATAATGCTGCCAATTCAAAGGATTCTTCTTTTCTCATCATATTTTCAGAATGCTTGGTGTACAAGGCCTCAATGGTAAGGTTAAGAAGGAATATGTGCTACTATTGAACCATTTCCAGCTTGGATGGGCAGCCAAATTTTGTTCAGGTACAACAAAAAAAGGATTCAATATGAGGCAAGGGACATGATTGATGTGAAGCCAATAGTTGGGGTAGCCCCTTGGATATTGCTATTGTTTGAGAACAAACAATTTTGGGTGGGGAGAATTGTCATGTCCTCCTTTTGATTGTGGAGAGCCATTGAAAACTCTTAGCCCTAATTTGTTTTCCAAAGGCTAAAGGAAAAAGAAAGAAGGGAAACACTTTGGGTTTCTTAAGAACATTTGTAAAAGTACTTTATTGTTATAAAATTCACTTAAGTTGTCATCTTTTAAGGGTCATGGATGCCCAAGCCACTTAAGTGGATTATAAGGAGTGTTCTTTTTATAAATTGAAAAAGGTCTTCCCTCAAATTGGGACGCACCCCTTTGGGGGAGAGTAAAAAGATAAGTGAAGGATTGTGTGAAAAGGTTATGCATTTATGATATTTGAATTTTGAAGTCTCAAGCAAAAAAAGCTTAACCTTAGACTTGGAGATGAAAACCTTCAAGGCTAATAAGACATTAGGGACGAAACCCTCTAATCCTCATTAAGGGTAATATTAATTCGGGTGCTGCAATTGTTCATCAAATCCAGAAAATACAATTTTGAGCCTTCCTAGGGTGTGGTGAATTGCTTGCAAGTGGGGTGACTAGGTCAAGGAGTGTGGCAACTTGGTTTGAGGCCATTTGGCAAGGGTTTGAGGCCATTTCCAGGGCAGTGAACAGGTTTTTGTACTGAAGACCCCTATCACTAGGGCTGCTCTACATTTTCTTGGAAACCCTCTTGTAGGGTTTGGTGTATTGTCATAAGCAATTAATTATTTAATTAAAGCTAGGTGACTTGATTGGGAGGCCCAATTGAGGGTTTGATAGGCTATTTCAAGCCTAAATGATATTCTGAATTTTCCTATAATTTATTCTATATTTATCCCTATTTTTTTAGAATATTTTTCAGTATTTTCAGATTGGAAAAAGCATAAAAAATCAGTATTTAAATTGTTATAATTTTCTTACATGTGACGCCAATAGGGTTGAGTTGGTTGAATGATTTTATGCCTTAAATTCATTGGGATATTTGCGAAATTTCTGCTAGGGTTTGGTAATATTTATTCCAGCTTTGTGAAGGTTTTGAATAACTAGGGTTTGCTGGAAAAATCAAAAAATATATCTTGTTTGGCTGGGTTTGATCAAACAAATCTGATTTTGCCCTCTTCCATGACACTAATCTGGTTGTACCCATAAAATTCATGTAGGAAAGGATACATCTCTTAGTCCGCCATATTTTTCAAAATGAAATCAGTAAATGAGATGAGAAACGGGTCCTTCATAGTAATTGCATTCACAATTAGAAAGTCAACACAAATTTGAATTTGTGGCATGTCTTTCTTTAGGCTGCTGAAAAAATGGAATACATAGGTACATTGAAATTTATGTCAATGCAAACATCTTATCAATCTCAGCATTGACCTTCTCTGTGTATGTCAGATTCATTATGTAGGGTCTTTGTCTCATAGGTTTTGTCCCTATTGCAATGTCATTCCATGTACGCTCAGCTCAAGGGGAACTCTTGTGGGATCTTCGTAGGTCCATGCAAAAACATGTTAATGAACCATGAAAAACCTATATGTTCCTACCCTCGACACTTGATCCCAATCAGCTCTAACATCAACATGTTGAGGAAAACCTTTGTTCCCAAATGCAGTTCTGCTTTTGTGGACAGTATACTAAAATCATCAAACAATCAATAAATTGTGACTACCGTTTTTCCCGTGTTAACAGCCAAAACAACAATTAATTGAAAACATCATAATCTTTTCAATGAATCTCAAAAAAATTGCTAGCACAGGCAGAATGGCTTTATTTTTTAATTGACTTTTTATTTTATTTTTAAGTTTTTCATAAACTATCAAATTTTAATTCTTTTTCTTTATTTTCCCATTAATTGACAAATTTCCCCATTTTTTTTTTTGAAGACCTTTGTCAATCATGATTTTGGTAACACTGGTTATGGGGTACTCATGTCAAATATCTTATTCATTAGGCACATTGCTGACTATAGTATCTCACAAAACAAACTTACTAAAATTATAAAGGAAAGATGCTATTGATAGCAACGCCCTCTACTACTTAGGTTGATATCTGGGGTGGCATTTAATGTTGATGGTGAACTGTCATCCATGGCTGCAGTCAACAAAGGCTAGTCTTCACAGTATCTACTTCAATGTAGAGGCATGATGGATAAAAGACTTCATTATCTTATGTCTACAATGTAGAAAGTCATTATCTGAGTGGAATTCATCTTCTAAACAATCCTCCGACTGAACTATGATGTTGTGTACAGGGTTACTAACTTCGTTGTAACATTGTTCAACAGTCAACCTTTAAGTCCTAAGTCATCGGATCTTCACTTGTCTATGTATTCAAATCTACAAGTTATTCTTTCTGCCCCTTTGTGCCATTGTCAGGATGTCATGATTCACATTCAAATCAACCTTGGCTGTTCAAAGTCATTGACATCCCAAGAAAGCATTATTATGGTCAAGATCAATGAACAAGTCAATAGAGAGCACTAAACTTACCTCGCCGATGTCACAGCTGACTTTGATTATGATGACATCAATGGTAATAGTCAACAACAGTCAACTTTCCCTCTTAGTCTACGACATTTCTTACACAAATGCATTTATAGCAGTCAAACTACTCAAATTGTCAGTTAATGATCTTGTTTTCAATCAACAAACATGCCTTGATGTCCCAGAATATGTTGCTGATTTCTTTGGCCAAACTAAAATGCAACGGTACTCAGCATATGCTGACATCACCAAGTTACTCACTGATGTCACTGCACAAATTCCAAGACAGATCCTGCCTCTGCATATATATATATATATATATATATATATATATATATACACTTTGTCACTTCCCAAGGTGATGAATAAGGCACATTAAATGAGAAAAGTTTGATGATATTTATATATTCAAATGCATTATATGTTGCTGACATGGCTGCCAAGTCAGATGATGTCAGCAGGTAAGCCTAGTGGGTAGCGAAATTAATTAAAATATTCAAAATAGTTATTTTATGGGTTTTGAAAAAGTATATGAAGACAATATGTTGTAGGGAACCTTCAGCAAATATTTTCACACGCTCTATTCTGGAAATCTTCCTGAGAGTTTAGTTGCACACAGACTTTTCTTTTAGATTTTATGCCCCAGTGATATCATATGGATGAGTTGAGACGTCCCTATTAGGTCCTTTGTGACGTCACCATAGGTTCTTAGGGGATCCTTGTTTCTAATAGGATACCAACTTCCTTAGATGCATTTGAAACAAAGGTAATGTCATGTGCACCCGATCAAGGGCATAGCATAACCGGTTCCTATATCCCTCTTGGAGCTCAACAATGACTTCCTCAATTACTACCAATGTTCATCTAATCAAAACTGTGATTATATCCAATTTTCTATGGAAACTTCCTTTCTTTGTAGGCAAAAGTCAAAGTATGATGACAATGGAATAGCTCACCCAATGATATAGAAAAAAATGATGTATAGTATCAAAGTAAGGTAGCAAACCTTCTCAAATTTTTGGGCCATAGATGGAGGACTAACAACCAAAAAAGCATAAGCTTCTAATTCTGTGGGCCAGCCAGTCGTTTTAAGAGGAAAGCTCTGAGGCCTACAAAACAAGCATCACAAATAAATTTACATTAGAAAGTATTACTCCTCAAAAGATGCAATGGACAACAGTTTTATTCATTCCAAAATGTCTTCATGACCAAGTAGATATGCTACTGATGCTTTTGATTTAGATAATAACATGAAAAACAAACAAGACCATGCATGCATTAATAAAACTATGCTAGAAATAACACCCAGAGATAAAAATTTAAATTCCCGCCAATCATCAAAGAATCAAGTTGGGAGATCTAGTCACTCGAGTTCGAGAGGAGTTTGACATTTTGTTGTGAATAACTTAAAAGCTATAAAATGCTAATAATGGTTATGTATTTATACGTGGATTTGTACAAGAACGTCCCTGCAATAGACTATATTGTGCTTCGACCATACACCATTACAATCGATAAACAAAATACAACTTGCATTTTATCCTATCATGTTTGTGGCTTGCTTATGCTAAAAAAGTAAAGCATATAGCAAATTATAGGGGAAAATTTAGGAACTAACTCCAATAAGAATTTGGTTATGTACACGTTAAGTGATGAATGATACAATAATGTGATGAAACATTCAAAACATGCACGTCATGGAAAATGAATCTATAACGAACGTGCCTAGACGAATTTAAGATAAGTTAAAATAACTGAGGAATGTTTATATAAGCATGACAATTGTATGACTTGAAAAGACCTTCAAAAGGTGTAACTACATGCCCCATTCGTTTAATTGCACATGGCAGGATCTTAAAAATGCAACTTTGGATGTAACTGGAGACAATCTTCACCTTACTATTGTTGCTTCACCAATGAATGATGACAAATTCAATCTCTTCTTCTTCTCCGCAAAAATCTGCTTATTGTTGAATGATAGAAAGAATTATTTCTCATTTATTTACCAATATTTTATCCACCTTATATAAGCTCCAAAGGATCTCTACAAAGGAGGCGTCCCATCAAAGAGGCACCTTTTCATCAAAAACTGTGCATTTAATTAAATTTTAATTAATTCACTAAGTGGGGCAATTTCCCCAAGGCAGCCATATGTCAAGTGTGTGAGCCCAACAATGATAGGCTTTAATACATGTCTTAAGAGGGGCGATTTTAGCCTTCAACAATCTTCTTTGAGCGCGTATTTAAAACTTCTTTAATGTTGGTCCCTTCATAATGAAGCATTGTTGCAAATTAAATATAATTTTGTTGCATTAATGACACTGCCGGTGGCAATTCCGTTGACTTCCGTTACATTAATTATAAAGCCTTTGACATCAATGACAATATTCCGACACTCTTGTGGGCACAAGATTAAACCTAAACCTAAGAGGCTTTATGGTATTGTAAAACATTGATCAATCTAGGAGTGACTAGTATTCAAAAGAATAGATAGAATATCTTACATACCAAGGCATGCATATACAGAAATATTAGACCTATTAGGTTGAGCCTTGTGCATATATTACATAAGTTATGGTTGTTTTTTTAATCACAGTCACAATACCATTTCCAATACCGTAAAACTAGTATGTTTTAGGTTGAATCTTGTGCCCATAAGAGGTGGGTCCACAAGCATTTTATAAATGATCAAAATCAAAGACAAGAGGATGCCTAGATGCCTTAACCCCCAAGATAAAATAGAATAGCTATATAAACATTTTACCATTCCAATAAAACTCTACAACCAACTTGCAACCTCCTAGTAACTTGCATATGGGAATACCCGTAAAGCCTACTAACATATTTACCAGCACACCTAATCACATTTTTAAAAAAAAACAACAGAACTATATTATATAGTAATCAATTTGTACAAAGTTGACTATGCCAAGCGTAATAACTATTAGTCCAGACCTAGGCATTAGAAACAAGTATAATCATACCAACAACCATCATTAACTCATATCAATATCTAAAATATGTTTATGATCCTATTGAAACTTTGTCTACCACCAATCGGTGGACCATAACAAAGAAGATTGTCATTGTCCAAGGCCCAATCAGCTAACGCATCCGCAACTTTGTTCATCCCATGAGGAACATGGTGGAAGGTAATCTGTTTGAATTGTTCCTTCAACTTCTGAATTTTTTCTTGCTCTCTAGCTATTTGCCAATGTCTGGTCTTACTCAAAGAGGAATGGGATAAGAGGGTAATGATTATAAGTGAATCAGATTCTATCCGAACCTTTGACCAATTGTCATTGCTTCTTACATTCCTTTGAAAACAACTCTAATCACAGCTAAATTATTCGTTGCATATCTCAAATTTTCTGAAAATAAAAATGCAACTAAACCATCTGAACATCTACCTATTCCTCCCATGCTAGCAATACCTAGATTTCCTCTAGAAGCACTATCTGTGTTCAGCTTTCATACTACATTCGGAGGAGCTGACCACTTTTTATTAGTCTGATTTTTCCTTCTAGACTGAGAATCAACCATGACGCTACTAAACAAATTTAAAGACAAGGCTTTTATAAGATTATTCCATTGCTCTTGAATTATTTGAGGGAGATGTAACTGATATTTAATGGATTCAGCTACATTCATCTTTATCTTCTCCCATTCGATTAATATATCTCTACATTCCTACAGGGAAATTCGTCTATTTCTTTCCTTCCAGACATTCCAGAACAAAAGGGTTATTCCACTCCATAATGCTTGAAAAAGGTGTTGACCAGTCTTTATGTGTTCCCTATTCTTTGAACGGTTGTTCAAGACCCTGAATTCCTAGCCAAGAAATATCAAATAAAGTAGCCAATAAGTGTTGTAATTGGAGAACAAAAGGACTTCTATAAAAAGATGAATAAGAATTTCTTCCTTCTCCAAGCACATGACACACCTAAAAGGGCCATTAAATCCTTTTTCATAAGCCTATCCCTTGTTAAGACTCTTCTTCTCAATAAAAACCACACAAAGAAACTTACTTTTGGCCAAACATTTTCTTGCCATAAGTGTCTAAAAATGTCCCTTAAAAAGGATGAGGATTCACTTTACATAAAAAATCATATCCAGCTGAAACATAATATATACCTGTCGATTTATTTCCCCATGCTATAGAATCTGGCTTTTCAGAACTTGAAAGAGTTCTTGCCTTTAAAATCTGATCGGTCGTCTTTTTTTGATCCTCCATAAGTTGAATTGGCCATTCATGAGTAGGAATCCATCGCTCACCAATCTCCCATTGGTAGAGATTATGCTCACATTATTTCACAACGTTTACCTATCCCTTGTCATGAAGAGTTTCCATTACTGGCTGCAAATCTAGAAATTGACTAATAATTGGTTGATAACCATCCCAAGAGTCTGTCCAAAAATTGGCTTTTTTAACATTATTCATTATCCAAAAGAAATACCTCTTTATAATCGCTTCTCCTAGTCTCAGAACTGCTAGAAAAGGAGAACCTCTAGAAGGAAGGGCCAATCTTATCATCTACTGTGGAGGATTGTTTGTAATGTTCCGTTTCCCAGCTTGATCTTTTACAGTTGACCGTTGGCCTATTCCGGAGACCTGTAGGCTACTCGGAGGTTGAAATTGGGGTTTCATGTTTTGGTGGTTGCTTTTGTTCGAGGGATGTGTTTTTCTCAACATTCAGGAATTTACTATTTTTAGTAAGTTCGGGATTGGCACCGGAATGGGATTTTGAGAGTGGGGTTGGATTCGTCTTATCAAGACCTTTCCAACAAGCTATAGATCATTGGTTTCCGACTTCATCTTGGCCTCCGTTTTAAAGTCCGTAAATTAAACATTATTATTTAATTTTGGACCTTGGTGCCTAGGCTCAACGACTTAATGTTGAGGTTGAAAAAGAATTAAAGAGGATTATATTATTTTCCCTCTCATGTTTTATCCCATATGCAAGAGGATTTTATAGACTCCCAGTTGGAAAAGTATAAAAGGAGGAAGAGTGCTCCCATTTGAGGATCCGAAATCTTGATAATGTTATGCTGCCGGGATTGGCCTTGGGGATTGCTTCGAAGAATGTATGTCTCCTAGCTTGGCATTGCTTCTCGCTTGAAAGATAGCGACTAGTGATGAAATAGTCTAGTTGTGAGTTTACATTGGGGTTTGTGCATTGTAATTAGCTTTTGGCTTAGTTCAGTTTTGCATAGTTGAGTTTTTTCCGGAATTGCATTTTAGTTGCAGCTGATTGATGTTTTTATTCATAACTCAAAAAATACCAAAAAGATCCTTCTGGATACTGTCTACTTCTCTCTGTTTGGTAGGGGCGACCCTTTTCTCCAGTTTGTAGAATTTTTAGTAAAGCTTTGGATTTTGAAGGAGAGGTCGAACTTCTTGCTGAGCTGTACCATTTGCCCTTGCATTGATTTTCGTGCATAAATTAAATAGAGGGTTTTGATCAGCTTTCAGTGTTCTAATTGGTTTGCCATCATACTAGGATCATTATGCAATCCGTCTCATGAAATTTGATTAAGTTTGGAACAAGTTGTGAATGAATCTGTGAGTTTCAGGGCTGCTGTTCGCACTCAAGGAATACAGGACTGTCAAAATCAGATTATCAGGTTGGCTTCAATATTGCAGTTTCTGATTTAATCTTCTTTATTCATTGAACAGAATCCTATAAATATTGTTGCAGCTCTATTACTTTCGATTATATTGATAGCAAGGCATTGTCTAATATATTGTATGCTGGCAGTAGTACTGATAGCAGTTTATGATCTTGCTCTATCAAATTGTAATGCTCAACTCTACTTTCAGTATTTGCTATTGTATTTACTTTATCTCCGCCCTATGGTAGCTACTTTCCTACTCCGGGTTAGACAGCTGAAAGATCCCTGATGGACCTTTTCTAATGAATTGCTGTAATTTTTTTGTATTTTCTTTTGGAATTTTGTGTTTTTCTTTGTTTTGGGGTTTTTGACGAATTTTGCAAAATGGAAATAATTGAAATGCGTATACATAAACAAAGTCTGGAAATTAAATCTAAGTACAATCGATATCCAGATTTAATGGAGCAAAATTTATTAATATTTAATCTAAGCTAGCTGATTACAGAAAGCTATTAAAATCCAGGTGGAAAGCAATGTTGAACAGCCAACCTGACTCGCTGAACCTTCACAGAGACAGAGTAGAAAATTGACCAGCTGGTTATCTTCAATATAGAAATGCTGCTGGAAACAATGATGGCTGTCAAGTACAACATGTATGGAATTTCCAATCTGCCAAAGACAGCAGCGCCAACTCTTCACAGCTGAGATCGCCCTCCTCTTTCCCAATGCTGCGCTCTTTTCCAACGGCCCACCAGCACCTTGCCAAAGAGATGTATCAAATCGCCAAGCCCCAAAATATAATTGAACCTCCTTGTGGGGGCTACGTCCCACAAGTATTGCGATTGGGGTTTGCGTCCCAATGCTCCACGCTACCAAGCGCTCTTCTCAAGAGAAAATGATATGATAATTGGATGCCCTCTCCCCTCTCTTCAAACGCCTCTTATAGCATTTTTCACTTTATCCGATCCCCAAAAAGTGGACCAAGGGCACTTAAGTGAAAATTATAATAATTTCCTTTTAAGAGGCTGAGAGTATAGAAAATAATGCTTTCTTTTTAATTTAACAGAAATCCGTGCCCCGGATGGCTCCGACTTATGAATGAAATATTTAGGAGAGTTCGAGACCTTTCCAATGAGCTATTACACTCTAGTACACGCATCTCGAAGAGGCCAGAAACACCTTATAACCCCAAATTGGCTATAACTTAGCCTTATTTTAATTAAAAGACAGAAACTCGGTAATATTAAAAATATAACCAAAGTAACCAAGAAATGCCCAACCGACCCCACGAACTATCAAAACAACTTGTCACCTGTCTGTGACTGGAGCCGAAAATCAAGGAACCACTGGCAGTCTCCTCCCTAAAATCTAGGGATGCTCTTAAAACTTAGGAAACAAGCCCTAACACCCTGAAATTGCACCCCCGAATAGAATCTCATGGAATCCCAATCCGGGGCCTGACCAAGTCTCCTAAAAAATAGGAGTAACCTCCACAAATGTAGGAACTGCCTCCCAAGAACAAGAAATGTCACCCAACTGATCAATAACCTGCCAGAGCACCAAGTCCAACACTGAATAACCAAACTGGGTCTCTGTACCATCCTGTCAACCTACAAGACCCCATAATAGGCTGACTCTCATGTCACTGCAAGACTGGACTAGAGTGGGGACATGACAGTCCTCCCCTCTAAGAGATGCTTGCCCACAAGCAACTGTAAGGCTGGATGTTGCAAAATGCTCTCTCCTTCCCAGGTGGCATCCTCTATGGGAAGATCTCTCCATCGAACCAAATACTCTCGAATCACCCATTTCCTCAACTGCCGTTCCCTTACCTCAAGAATCTCATCAGGAACCATAATCAAATTACCTTCCTCATCCATAGGAGGTAACTCGGGTGAAACTGTTATATGCTGTCCAAGGGCCCTTTTTAGGCGAGATACGTGAAATACATTATGAATTCTACTGTCTGCCGGTAACTTAATCTCATATGCAACCTCTCCTACTCGTCGGAGCACTCTGTATGGACCATAGAAACGTGGCTTGAGCTTTTCAGCTCCCCCCTTTTTAAGGGTGCTCTGTCGATATGGTTGTAAGCGCAGAAAGACCATATCATCCACCTCAAATGCTCTCTCAATCCGGTGTCTATCAGCATATATCTTTTGCTGATTTTGGGCCTGCTGTAAATTCTCTCTGAGGGATCTCATGATATCCTGGTTCTCCTGTAACCAATCCTGAGCCAAGGGAACTCTACTGTCACCAAGTGCCAAATCAGTGAAAGATAATGCTTCATATCCATAGAGGGCTCTAAAAGGCGTCATGCCAATGGACATATGGTGCGAGGTATTATAACAATACTCGCCCAAATACAACCAACGAGCCCATGCCTTTTGTTGCCCTGACACATAGTTACGCAAATACCCCTCAACCCACTTATTAACTATTTCAGTCTGCCCATCCGTTTGAGGGTGGTAACTAGTACTAGGTGTCAACATGGTGCCTGTAAGCCTGAAAAGTTCCTGCCAAAAGGAACTCATGAACCTGCTATCCCTGTCACTCATAATGGTCTTGGGAAGACCATGGAGTCTAAACACCTCTCTGAAAAATAACTCAGCCACCTGTGATGCTGTAAAATCTAGGGCAATTGAGAAGAAGTGGGCGTACTTTGTTAACCTATCCACAACCACATAAATACAATCTTTTCCCTGAACTCGAGGAAGACCTGTAATGAAATCCATGGAAATCCCTGTCCACTTCTGTTCTGGTATAGGTAATGGCTGCAATAATCCTGCTGGGTAAGTATGTTCCGACTTGCTCTGCTGACAAGTCACACACTCCCGAACATGCCTCAAAACATCATCTTTGAGACCCTTCCATGAGAATCTCTCTCGAATCGCCCTATAAGTCTCACATATCCTGGATGTCCTGCCATAGGAGTATCATGATGAGCCTGCAAAATTTGTTCCTTCAACTGTGACCCTGGAACAAGATAAACCCTGCCTTTGTAGTAGATAATGTCATCTACTACACTATATCTGTCATCTACTACCACACCCTCCATGATCTCACCAGCATACTGATTCTTGGAATACTCAACTAAAAGTTGAGCCTTCCAATCCGCTGAAATCTCGCTCAATGAGCAAAGGGCAGCCAATGAAGGTTTCCGAGAGAGTGCATCGGCCACAATATTATTCTTTCCCTTTATGAATTCGATATCGAAATCATAAGCCTGAATTTTGCTGATCCATTTTTGTTGTCTATCATTGAGCTCCTTCTGATTTAGGAAATATTTCAAACTATTGTGGTCAGTTCTTACCACAAATTTGCTGCCCACAAGGTACTGTCTGAACTTGGCCAACGCATGCATGATAGCCAACATTTCCTTGTCATAAGTAGAATACAACCTTTCATTATTTTGCAACTTTCTACTCTCATAGGCAATCGGATGTTTGTTCTGCATCAACACGGCTCCTATACCCAATCCCGAAGCATCACATTCTAAAACAAATGGCTGTGAAAAATCAGGTAGTGCCAAAACAGGGCAAGTGCTCATAACCTCTTTGAGTCTATCAAAGACCCCCTGTGCAAGTTCTGTCCATCTGAAGGCTCCTTTCTTAGTAAGATCTGTCAAAAGTGCTGCCAACTGAGAAAACCCCTTAACAAATCTTCTATAATAAGCACACAATCCAAGGAATCCACGTAACTCAGTAATGTTCCGAGGGACCGGCCAATTCTGAATTGCCTGAATCTTCTCCTCATGCACCTTATTAACCCCATCAGCACTAATTACATGTCCCAAGTATAGTACCTCCCTCAATCCAAACTCACATTTGGAGAGCTTAGCAAATAGAGACTGGTCCTCCATTATGCTAAGTACCTCCTCAAGATGTCGGAGATGATCCTCCCAAGTATCACTGTAAATTAATATATCATCAAAGAATACTAGAACCGACTTCCTCAACTGCTTGTTGAAGATATGGTTCATACAGGATTGGAAGGTTGCAGGTGCAATGGTAAGGCCAAATGGCATTACCAGGAACTCATAGTGCCCATAGTGACAACGGAAAGCAGTCTTGTGTACATCCTCGGCTCGTACACGAATCTGATGGTAACCAGAGCGAAGATCAATCTTAGAGAAATATAGAGCCCCATGAAGTTCATCCAACAACTCATCTATGCGGGGAATAAGATATCTGTTTTTGATTGTTTTTTTGTTCAAAGCTCTGTAATCAACACACATCCTTAGAGTCCCATCCTTCTTCTTAACCAACACTACAGAAGAAGCAAAGGGGCTGGAACTAAGCCGAATGAACCCCATATCTAACAATTCATGAATAGTCTTCTCAATTTCATCCTTGTAAGCTCTAGGATGACGATATGGAGTAGTAATCACTGGCTTTGCTCCCTCTTCTAACTCTATTCCATGCTCAAAACCTCTGTCTGGAGGCACTCCAGGAGGTATATCCCCAAAGACTCTACCATGACGATCCATCACTGACTGAATGTCCACATGAAACACGCGGCCGTCCTGGGATGTGGGTGTTTTGGGCTTAACCAAACAATGCGTAGCCCAGAGTACATCATTATGTCTAAGGATAGCCTCCATCCTACGAGAAGTCACCTCTCTCGGCCCACCATCAGAAGCTGCCCTCAAAATCACCTTCTTCCTCCAGAAAGAAACTCTAATTGCATAAGACGGTGATCAATAATGTAACGTCCAATACCTTGTAACCACTGCATGCCCAACACCACATCATAATCCTCTATAGTAAGTACATAGAAATCATCAGTCAAAGTATGGTCCCCCATCTGAATACTAAGCTGCGGAATCCGCTTGGTACAACTCAAAATTGCACCGTCCGCTACTTTTACTCCAAAACCGTCAAACTCCTCATACTGTAAACCACGCCTCTCAACTAATTTCTGGTCAATAAAGTTATGTGTAGCCCCAGTGTCTACCAGGCTAGTGACCCGCTTACCCTTAAGTGTCCCTTTTAATCTGAAGGCGTGAAACTTAGGATAACTGGAGAGGGTAGCCATGGCTACTCTGGCGAATGCCAAAGGCTCAGGGGTGTCTAGCTCCAACTGTGTCTGACCCTGCTCGACATCCTCTGTATTATCCTCAAAATCAGTATCAGGAACCTCCTCATCCCCTAACTCGGAAGTCACCTCGATCAAGTGAACCTTTCCTTTGCCCATGCAACGGTGTCCGGGTTCCCATGGATCTTTGCAAGAAAAACATAACTTTTTCCTTCTCAGTTCATTCCTCGTCTCCTGATTCATCCAAGGGACTTTAGATGAAGTTCCTCCTTTGTTTTGTGTCGTATTGGCCTTCTGGGTGGGCCGAGAGTCTCTAAATGGTTTCTTATCGGACTGATAAGAAGTGGGAACAGTGTCCAATCTCAGTGTTACCTCGATAGCCTCCTTAAGAGTTGCTGGTTGGAAAGCACGAACCAGGCCCTTAAGTCTGTCTTGTAACCCCTCAATAAATAACATCACGCTCCGTCTCTGAGGCATGTCAGGTACCATGACTGCAATACGTTGGAACTCATTAATATAAGCCTCTGCGTGACCAGTCTATCTTAGATGAGCCAACTCCCTGTAGTAAAGTTCGGGATCCTTACGGTCAAACCGTGCAATGAGCCGTTCAGTGAACTCCGCATAGGAGTGAACTAAGGCGTGATCCTGGGTGATCAATCCATGGTGCCACCAATCATATGCAACCCCCTCTAAGTGCAACACTGCAAACTGAATAGCCTCACGCTCAGGCATGGGCCTCAAGGAAAGATATATGTCCAGCTTGTGGACCCACGCTCTTGCACTAGTGTCACCAGAGCCATTATATGGAGCCAATGTAATCTTCCCAGTAGCTCTATTGAGGTCATGATTCTGCTGCTGCTGGGGTGGTCTATTTCCCCTATCTCCCCTGAATCTGGCTGCATCTCTCCGCTGGGCACAATACTGAGGGAGAGGAAAGACATCCCGAACCTCAGGAGGTAGAGCTCTCCACTCCGTTGTAACTGCCAAAACTGACTCCTGAAATCCAATCTCTGGTGGTTCCACCTGCGCTGCCTGTTCTCCGAGTATGAATTGGGGTAGCAATGGCCTATTCGGAGTAGGCGTATGATGACGATGCCTCCTACTGGACTGAACGGAACTCCCTGCCGAAGAGTGAGAATGATGGCTGCGTTGACTTCCTGCTACTGAAACAAATCTACTCCGTCTGCTTCTATGTCTATCCATCTCCAACCATTCCAATGTATCCTGTAATCAGTCTAAGGTCTGGGCTATCCTGGGTTGAGTGGTGATGAGAGTCCTCATCATCTCTCTCTCTACATCATCCTGATTCCTCTGAGCATCCCTCTGTCCTTCTGCCATAATAGGCTCTTGTTCTGTTCCAAACTCCCGCTCGTACTGGGCTCTTCTGCGTGTATAATATCTGTTTAAATCAGCTCTACCCGGATGCATAGAAGACAATTTCACTAAATCCCCTCAGGCTGGTAGGACAGAAGCTCTGATACCACTGAAAGATCCCTGATGGACCTTTTCTAATGAACTGCTGTAATTTTTTTGTATTTTCTTTTGGAATCTTGTGTTTTTCTTTGTTTTTGGGTTTTTGACGAATTTTGCAAAATGGAAATAATTGAAATGCGTATACATAAACAAAGTCTGGAAATTAAATCTAAGTACAATCGATATCCAGATTTAATGGAGCAAAATTTATTAATATTTAATCTAAGCTAGCTGATTACAGAAAGCTATTAAAATCCAGGTGGAAAGCAATGTTGAACAGCCAACCTGACTCGCTGAACCTTCACAGAGACAGAGTAGAAAATTGACCAGCTGGTTATCTTCAATATAGAAATGCTGCTGGAAACAATGATGGCTGTCAAGTACAGCATGTACGGAATTTCCAATCTGCCAAAGACAGCAGCGCCAACTCTTCACAGCTGAGATCGCCCTCCTCTTTCCCAATGCTGCGCTCTTTTCCAACGGCCCACCAGCACCTTGCCAAAGAGATGTATCAAATCGCCAAGCCCCAAAATATAATTGAACCTCCTTGTGGGGGCTACGTCCCACAAGTATTGCGATTGGGGTTTGCGTCCCAATGCTCCACGCTACCAAGCGCTCTTCTCAAGAGAAAATGATATGATAATTGGATGCCCTCTCCCCTCTCTTCAAACGCCTCTTATAGCATTTTTCACTTTATCCGATCCCCAAAAAGTGGACCAAGGGCGCTTAAGTGAAAATTATAATAATTTCCTTTTAAGAGGCTGAGAGTATAGAAAATAATGCTCTCTTTTTAATTTAACAGAAATCCGTGCCCCGGATGGCTCCAGACTTATGAATGAAATATTTAGGAGAGTTCGAGACCTTTCCAATGACTTATTACACTCTAGTACACGCATCTCGAAGAGGTCAGAAACACCTTATAACCCCAAATTGGCTATAACTTAGCCTTATTTTAATTAAAAGACGGAAACTCGGTAATATTAAAAATATAACCAAAGTAACCAAGAAATGCCCAACCGACCCCACGAACTATCAAAACAACTTGTCACCTGTCTGTGACTGGAGCCGGAAATCAAGGAACCACTGGCAGTCTCCTCCCTAAAATCTAGGGATGCTCTTAAAACTTAGGGAACAAGCCCTAACACCCTGAAACTGCACCCCCAAATAGAATCTCATGGAATCCCAATCCGGGGCCTGACCAAGTCTCCTAAAAAATAGGAGTAACCTCCACAAATGTAGGAACTGCCTCCCAAGAACAAGAAATGTCACCCAACTGATCAATAACCTGCCAGAGCACCAAGTCCAACACTGAATAACCAAACTGGGTCTCTGTACCATCCTGTCAACCTACAAGACCCCATAATAGGCTGACTCTCATGTCACTGCAAGACTGGACTAGAGTGGGGACATGACAAAAGCACATTCTGGGTGTTGAGTACTTTCAGCATCACAGTTATTTCTTTCAAGCATTGTAATTTGTAATACTCCGCCATATGGTCACCTCAACTCCATACTGGATTGGGTAGCACATACTTGGTGTTGAGTTTCTTTAAGTATTGTAATTTTTATTACTCCACCATATGGTCGCCTCAACTCCATTTCGGTTTGGGTAGCACATACTTGGTGTTGAGTTCTCTTTCAGCACTTGTAATAGAAGACCCTCTGACCATATGCTCGCCATCATCGGCGCCATTCTTGGTTAGAGTTCATTCCAGTTCTGTTTATGCATTCAAATCCTCTAACCAATGCTCACACCTTGGCCTATTCAGAACCTTGGTGTACATTCTGGTTAGAGTTACTTCAGCATCGTTTGGGTTTAGCTGCTAACCTTAACGGGTGCATTGGTTTGTATTTGTAATTTTAAAAAAAAAAAAAAAAAAAAAACGAAAGAAAATTGGCTCGGATTATTTCAGTGGTATCAGAGCCAGTATCCTGCCATCCTGTGAACAAACCGTCTATGACTGACAGAGAAAAGAGATACATAGCAAGGGAAGATAAGAAAGTTGCAAAACAATTTCAGTGGTATCAGGGTCCAGAAGGTTAGACAGCTTCAGAGGTCTTGAGGGTTCATTAGGAGTCTTCTCAGGGAATAGATATGGCAGAAGGTGAGAGGTCAGTTGGGGGTAACGAGAGGTTTACCAACAACAGAGATGATAGTGGGAAGGGAAGAGAGAGATCGATAAGTCCCGAAAAGAGATTTGAAAGGAAGATGGATGCCTTGATGGATATGGTATCTCTCATGTTGGGGAAAGTAGGCCAGAACACAACTCCACAGAACAACTCAGGGTATAGAGGGGAGCACAATGCCTCTAATCAGCTGGATGGAAGTGCTGCTCAACCTGTTTCAAATAACACATACATTTCGTCAAGGCCCTTCAAACCCACCTTCTTAGCACCAGTAAACACCCAACCTGATCCTGAAGAGAATGCTTCATTCGTGGAACAATTGAGACGTGGCCATGCAGAGTATGATTCTCTCCCTAATGACATCAAGATGGACATGTCCTATAATGAATTTATGGATCATAAGAGAAAGAGTAAGGGTCAAGGGAGGCATTATGAGCAAAGAAGAACAACAGCTCAAGGGGATTTGTATCAAGTTGTCAACAAGATTATACTTCCACACTACGACGAGAGTGATAACAGTTCAGTTCGAGCTTGGATACAGAAGCTAGACAACTATCTAGCTCTTAGACCCATGGCAGAAGAGGAGGCGATTAAGTTCGCTACGCTACACCTTGATGGGGTGGCGCACAAGTGGTGGTACCATGGCTTAGTCACCTTAGGTCATCGGTCTATCACTACCTATGATGAGTTCACCAATAGGCTCATCGAGCAATTTGAGAAAAAAGATCCTGAAATACATTTCAGAGAATTGGCACAGTTGAAGCAGTATGGCACAGTTGATGCCTACATAGCTGAGTTCCAGAGACTTTCAGTGATGGTCACTGGCATCACGGAGAGGCAGCTGGTGATCCTTTTTAGTGAAGAATTGATGGAACCACTCAAGGGTTGGATTAAAGCCTTTGATCCACCATCCCTACAGGAGGCAATGAAGAAAGCAAGAAACATGGAGTGGGCTGCTCCTAAGGCAAAATTTCAATCCAAGCCGCCCTTTCACAAAGGGGATAAAGGAAAAAGACCTCATCATAGAACTCCTTTAAGACCTCAGCGTAAGGACTTCAATCAGCATAATCCTCATGTCACAAGATTGGACCCTGAGACATTGAACGAACTCAGAAGAAAGGGGCTATGTTTCCGGTGTAGAGAAAAATGGTCTCAAGAGCATGTTTGCCCAAAGGAAGTCAAATTTCACCAGATTGAGTACTATTCAGCTGGTGAAAGTAATTCTGATTTTTCAGACCAGCAGTCTGATCCTGAAGATAGTGAAGTGGAAAGAGCTCCAGAAGAGTCGGAAGATGAAAAAGAAAGTGTAGGCATTTTGGCTCAACTTTCAAGCTTCCAAAGGAACGAATCCTTCAAAGTTCGAGGGATGATTAAGGGGCAGCGAATAGTTGCTTTGATCGACACTGAAGCAACACATAACTTCATTGATGAAGTTGTGGTGGCAAAGAAGGGGATGCAAACAGAAGATTTTGAAGGCTTCAAGGTCATGGTTGCTGATGGGTTCCACATCTCATGCACCAAAAAGATTTCAAACATGACTATGCAATTGGAAAACTATGAAGTCAAGGATGACTTCTATGTAGTCAACATTGGAGATACGGATGCCGTTTTAGGCATTCAATGGCTGCGTTCACTTGGAGAGATCTCCTTAAATCTGCAAACTATGGAGCTCAAGTTTCAATCTGATGGGAAGAGGATAGTACTAAGAGGAATGTCCAATGGGGGACCTCGGGTCGTGTCATTCAAGAGAATGGCAAGGCTGATCCGTCATGATCAAGCTGAGTGGGTTGCAGAATGTATGATTCTTCCTGCTAGTCCGGTTGAAACTAAGAGAGACTATCCTCCTGATATTCAGTCTCTACTCACAAAGAAGAGCAAGGTATTTGCTGATTTGCCTCCTGGACCACCACCTGAACGGGGTTCAGAACATATCATAGAGCTCAAGGAAGGAGCTAAACCGGTTATTACAACTCCATATCGGTACCCCAAGAAGCAGAAGGATGAAATTGAGAAAAACATTCAGGAACTCTTAGAGATGGGCTTCATTCGCCCAAGCAAGAGCCCCTTCGCTTCAGCAGTGGTTCTTGTGAAGAAGAAGGATGGTACCATGCGCATGTGTGTGGACTATCGGGCTTTGAATCAAAGCACCATCAAAAACCGATACCCCATTCCAAGGATAGATGAGCTCATTGATGAGCTACATGGAGCCAAGTTCTTTTCAAAGATCAATTTGAGATCGGGCTACCACCAGATTAGGATGACGGGGTCAGATGTTGAGAAGACAGCTTTTAGATGTCACTATGGCCACTTCAAGTTTCTAGTCATGCCATTTGGGTTGACTAATGCTCCTGCTACTTTCCAGTCTTGCATGAACCGAGTTTTTCAAAAACAGCTAAGGAAGTTTGTATTGATATTTTTTGATATCCTGATTTTTAGCAAGACATGGGATGAACATCTCAAGCACTTGGGGGAAGTGCTTAGTATCCTAGAATCTGAGAGCTTGTTCGCCAAAGCATCCAAATGTGAATTTGGAATGGAGGAGTTACTGTATCTTGGTCACATAATCAGTGCTGAGGGAGTGAAGGTTAATCCAAAAAAGATCAAAACCGTTGTTGATTGGCCACCTCCTGAGAACTTGACTCAATTGAAAGGGTTCTTGGGTCTTTGTGGATTTTACAGAAGATTTGTGAAAGGGTACTCACAGAATGCTGCTGCTCTTACGGATCTCACAAAAAAAGGGGCCTTTTGTTGGTCAGAAAAGGCTCAATCTACCTTTGATAAGTTTAAGAGGATCATGAGCTCTTGTCCGGTTTTGGCTATTCCGGATTTCTCCAAGCCTTTCGAGCTACAGTGTGATGCATCTGGTGAAGGAGTTGGGGCTGTTTTGATGCAAAACAAACATCCCATAGTGTTTGAGAGTAGGAAGCTAAGAGGTGTTGAAAAAACCTACTCTATTTATGACATGGAAATGCTTGCCATTATGCATGCATTATCTAAATTCAGACAGTATTTGGTGGGAAACAAGTTTGTGGTCAAGACTAATCATAACAGTCTCAAGCACTTTATGCATCAGAAGGATCTAAACGAAAGGCAACAAAAGTGGGTGAGTAAACTCCAAGCTTACGATTTTGACATCGAGTATGTCAAGGGGAAAAACAACATTGTGGCTGATGCTCTATCTAGGAGACCCCATTTAAGCTCACTGTGCGAACTTACTACTGATTGGAAGGACATGTTGCTTGTTGATTATGCCAAAAATCAATTTGCAACTAGCATTATTGAGGGTACTTTTCATGATGAAAGGTACAAGGTGATTGAAGGGCTGATTCACTACAAGGGTAGGATTTTTTTGGTGGCTGATTCTAAGCTCAAAAAGAAGATTTTGTTGACATTTCATGACATTCCGCTTACTGGTCATCAAGGCTTCTTTAAGACCTATAGGCAGATCCGGGAAAGATTCTCTTGGAAAGGGTTGAAAGGGGAAGTTCAACGCTACATTCAAGAGTGTCCCACTTGTCAAATGAGCAAAAATGAGCATACTCTACCAGTCAGTTTGCTGCAACCTCTCCCTATTCCCAATCAAAAATGGGAAAGCATATCGATGGACTTCATCATGGGCTTGCCCAAGGCCCAAGGGAAGGATTGTATCTATGTTGTAGTAGATAGATTAACCAAATTTGCTCACTTCTTCGCCATTACCAGCTCTTTTTCAGTAGCCCAAGTTGCAGATCTGTTTTTTCATGAGGTGTTTAGGTTACATGGGTTGCCAAAAAACATTGTGAGTGATAGGGACAGCAAGTTCCTCAGCACTTTTTGGCGAGAGGTCTTCAGAATGAGTGGTATTGTGCTTACTCCAAGCACTAGTTATCACCCCCAAACAGATGGACAAACGGAAATAGTGAACAAGTGGCTGGAAGGCTATTTGAGAAACTATGTTTCCGAGCAGCAAAGAGCATGGGTGAAGTGGCTTCACATGGGCGAGTATTGTTATAATTCTACTTTTCACATGTCAATAAGGATGTCACCTTTCATGGCTCTTTATGGTTATGAGGCTCCTAGCTTTGCTGATTTGGTGTTTGGTGATAGCAAAGCCCCTCAGGCCAAGGATTTGTTGCAGCAGAGTCAAGATATCTTGAACTCATTGAAGAACAATCTTCAGATTGCACAAAATCAGCAGAAGATGTATGCTGATCAGCGGCGTGTTGAGCGCTCTTTTGAAGTTGGAGATATGGTTTATCTTCGACTACAGCCTTATAGACAGTCCACTCTCAAGAAAAGTGGAGCTGAGAAGCTCAAACACCATTTCTATGGGCCGTTCAAGGTCACTAGGAGGGTGGGGCAGTAGCTTATGAGTTGGAGCTACCTTCAGATAGCAGAGTGCACAATGTATTCCATGTGTCACGCCTCAAGAAGGCACTTGGACACAATGTTGTTGCTTCATCACAGTTGCCACCTTTGGATGAAGAAGGACAATTAGTTTTGATTCCAGAAGAGATTCTTGATTCCAGGGAGCGTTCTTTAAGGAAAAGAACTATCAAAGAGTATTTGGTGAAGTGGAAGAACTTGCCAATAGAGGATGCGACTTGGGAGAATGATGAGATTCTGCAGCATCCAGGCTTGCAATTGCTTGAGGACAAGCAATCTTGGGAAGGGCGGACTGTAATGTTTTGTTTTCCAGCTTGATCTTTTACAGTTGACCGTTGGCCTATTCCGGAGACCCGTAGGCTACTCGGAGGTTGAAATTGGGGTTTCATGTTTTGGTGGTTGCTTTTGTTCGAGGGATGTGTTTTTCTCAACATTCAAGAATTTACTATTTTTAGTAAGTTCGGGATTGGCACCGGAATGGGATTTTGAGAGTGGGGTTGGATTCGTCTTGTCAAGACCTTTCCAACAAGCTATAGATCATTGGTTTCCGACTTCATCTTGGCCTCCGTTTTAAAATCCGTAAATTAAACATTATTATTTAATTTTGGACCTTGGTGCCTAGGCTCAACGACTTAATGTTGAGGTTGAAAAAGAATTAAAGAGGATTATATTATTTTCCCTCTCATGTTTTATCCCATATGCAAGAGGATTTTAGAGACTCCCAGTTGGAAAAGTATAAAAGGAGGAAGAGTGCTCTCATTTGAGGATCCGAAATCTTGATAATGTTATGCTGCCGAGATTGGCCTTGGGGATTGCTTCGAGGAATGTATGCCTCCTAGCTTGGCATTGCTTCTCGCTTGAAAGATAGCGACTAGTGATGAAATAGTCTAGTTGTGAGTTTACATTGAGGTTTGTGCATTGTAATTAGCTTTTGGCTTAGTTCAGTTTTGCATATTTGAGTTTTTTTCGGAATTGCATTTTAGTTGCAGCTGATTGATGTTTTTATTCATAACTCAAAAAGTACCAAAAAGATCCTTATGGGTACTGTCTACTTCTCTCTGTTTGGTAGGGGCGACCCTTTTCTCCAGTTTGTAGAATTTTTAGTAAAGCTTTGGATTTTTAAGGAGAGCTCGAACTTCTCGCTGGGTTGTACCATTTGCCCTTGCATTGATTTTTGTGCATAAATTAAACAGAGGGTTTTGATCAGCTTTCAGTGTTCTAATTGGTTTGCCATCATACTAGGATCATTATGCAATCCGTCTCATGAGATTTGATTAAGTTTGGAACAAGTTGTGAATGAATCTGTGAGTTTCAGGGCTGCTGTTCGTGCTCAAGGAATACAGGACTGTCAAAAATCAGATTATCAGGTTGGCCTCAATATTGCAGTTTCTGATTTAATCTTCTTTATTCATTGAACAAAATCCTATAAATATTGTTGCAGCTCTATTACTTTCGATTGTATTGATAGTAAGGCATTGTCTAATATATTGTAAGCTGGCAGTAGTACTGATAGCAGTTTATGATCTTGCTCTATCAAATTGTAATGCTCAACTCTACTTTCAGTATTTGCTATTGTATTTACTTTATCTCCGCCCTATGGTAGCTACTTTCCCACTTCGGGTTAGAAAGCACATTCTGGGTGTTGAGTACTTTCAGCATCACAGTTATTTCTTTCAAGCATTGTAATTTGTAATACTCCGCCATATGGTCGCCTCAACTCCATACTGGATTGGGTAGCACATACTTAGTGTTGAGTTTTTTTAAGTATTGTAATTTTTATTACTCCACCATATGGTCGCCTCAACTCCATTTCGGTTTGGGTAGCACATACTTGGTGTTGAGTTCTCTTTCAGCACTTGTAATAGAAGACCCTCTGACCATATGCTCGCCATCATCGGCGCCATTCTTGGTTAGAGTTCATTTCAGTTCTGTTTATGCATTCAGATCCTCTAACCAATGCTCACACATTGACCTATTCAGAACCTTGGTGTACATTCTGGTTAGAGTTACTTCAGCATCGTTTGGGTTTAGCTGCTAACCTTAACGGGTGCATTGGTTTGTATTTGTAATTTTTTAAAAAAAAAAAAACGAAAAGAAATTGGCTCGGATTATTTCATTGTTTTATGCATATTTAGCTCTAATATTAACAGCCCATAATCATTTGGACCATCCAATAGTCTCCAGTAAAATTTAGCTATTAAAGCTCTATGATGCTTAATACTAGAGCGGAACACTAACCCAACTTCTTTTGGCTGGCAAAGAATCTCCCACTTAACCAAAGACCATTTCCTTTTCTCCTGAACTCCACTCCAAATAAATTTTTGACATAAAGACTCCAATTGTTTTAAAATTGCAACGGGAACATTCAAAATAGAAGAGACATACCGGCATTGCTTGAAGAACTGCCTTAACCAAAGTCATTCTTCCATCTGAAGACAACCATTTATTCATCCATTTCTCTAATTTCAGCTTTACTTTATTTATTAACCAATTCCAATCTTTTAATTGTTTTGCTGCCAGTGGAAACCCCAAATAAGTGATTGGAAGAGAACCCTTTCTAAATTGGAACAAATCAAGAATCAAAGCTTCTTGTCTCTGAGAGCGATGGAAAAAAAAGATTCTAGATTTGTCCTGATTAATCAACTGTCCTGTAGCTCTAGTGAAAAGCTGAAGAGCTTTTTGGATATTGTTAGCTTCTAAACAAGAAGCCTTACCTAGAAGCGTTTAATGACATTATTACAAATGAGGTGTCTATTAGAATAAATATATTAGTTTATTAATTTATCCTAGTGAATAAAGATTGTAAGTGAGGTAGTTTAATACAACTCACATAGGATGTTAGTTGTTATCTATTATTGGAGTAAATTGTAACTCCCAAAGATATTTGGCTTAGTTTAGTTAGAACTATGTTAGTAATCAATAGATTAGTCTCCTTAAATTTAGGAGCTATTGTTAGTCCGTAAGCTTGTACAAATAATGGCTTTTGCCATTATCTTTTACGTTGAATAAAATCATAATTTGTTACATTCAGTCAAAATTTGGTATTAGAGCAAAGAGTAGATCAAGGAAAGATTAGGAGAGGAAGAATTTGGGAGGAGCCCCAATGCACTCTCAAGGAAAAACTATTTTCTTTTGTTTCCATGCAAGCTTCAAAGCGGCACAAATATACTCTTTCCTGTGAAAACACTTTGTCAAGACCTACACGTAGTTGAGAGTTATTTGCAATTAAATATTGACATTTGCAGAGGAGAAAGGAAGCACCTATTTGAGGCATGAGTTGTCTGAGAAAGAAAAGACAAAGTGTGGCTATTAGAGTGCGGAATCCAAGTGCTACATATCAAAGAGCAGCCATTGTTTAATCATCTTGTTGTAAGGCGTTGATCCTCAATCTGGAGGAAGCACCACAACTACAAACCAGGTGAAAATCACAACCCATAGGAGAGTAGCACCAACCATGTCTTTCCTAGAGAAGCACCCAGGCACATAGGAACACCACTCCAACTCCAACGCTATCCTCTGCAGCAATTAATCAGCCCTAATCAGCTTGAACCAGCCTAGAGAATTGCAATTTCCTTTGATAAACGGAGCAGACTAGGAGATGTGTGGAAGAGCCTAAAGTGCAGGCTTGAAGGTCTAAGGCATCCCCAACAAAGGAGAAATGCCATTACTATAGGTACAAGAGTGTTGGAATATTGTCATTGATGTCAAATGGAACTATTGCCGGAAGCGAATGGAAATGATTGCCAGAAGTGAACGGAAATGTCGATAGAAGTGAACGGAATTGTTGCTGGAAATGAACGGAATTGTTGACGGAAGTGAATGGAAATGTCGACCAAAGTGAACGGAATTGTTGCCGGAAGTGAACAAAAATGTCGACGGAAGTGAACGGAATTGTCGACAGAAGTGAACGGAATTGTCGACGGAAATGTCGACGGAATTGTCAACCTTGGCCGACCTATTGGGAGGAGTTGTGACCATTCGAAAGGACCTTTTCACTTGAAGAGTCACGACCTTAATTTGTGGCTTTCCGTGGGTTATAAATAAGTGCATAACGAATGGCAAAAAAGTAGATTCGAAAGTGGAAGATATATAAAAGAAGAGAAGAATTTTTAAAGGCAATTTGTTGTGAGAATATTAAAAAGAAAAAATCAGCAAGTATAAGGAAGAGTATAGCAGCGAAAACACTCAAGTGTAGATCAAATCTAAAGGAGATAAAGTAAGTGTTCTATTATCCGTTGTTTTGACAACAAATTTGAGATAGAAGAGTGATTTTTTTTTCTGAGAAGGTTGGTGCCTTCGTTTTGAAGAGGTTGGTGTCTCTTGTTGAGTTGGTGCTCAGTGAAAGGGGTTGGTGCTCTTGTAGGTTGGTGCCTACACAATTGTTTTTGGGGTTGGTGCCCCAGTAGGTTGGTGCCTACGAATATTTATATTAAGAGAATTTCTCCATGGTTTTTCTACCGAAAGGGTTTCCACGCAAATCTATGTCTATTTGCATTGTGTGGTTTTGCATTGTATTCTTTCATTGCTTTGAATATATTAATTGCGAAGTAATTTGAGGTTTTGATTTAAGATTAATAGTCGAAAGCGAAAAAATATCTTATACTGATTCACCCCCCCTCTTAGTATAAGCTTGTGCTTAAGAACGAGTGCCCAGCCAACCTACAAAACTTGCATCACACAATTGCATGCCTATTGGTTAAAAAAAAGAAATGTTCATTTTAGCCAAAGCTTGTGATTTTTATTAAAATATAGGGTTGAGTTTTTTTTTAATAAAAAATTCCATTTTTTTAATTTTCAACTTGAGGATTTTTTTTTTTTAAAGTTTTGCCTTACAACCCATCTGGGCGCTGTTAATTCAAGATCTAGCAAACCGAGAGGAGTCAAATTCCACAAATGGGCCACAGGCTCCAGTTATTGCTATTACTCTACATGGAAAAAGAAATTTTGCCTAAAACATTGTCAAATTTCTTATTTAATCATTTTCGTCTTTTGCCGATAGTACCCGACAACTGTAATTAATTGCATAATTGACAAACCTAGAAGAGTTAGGCCATAAATATTTTACACATTGTATGAAATTGCCTATGAAAACACTCACTGAAACCGTTTTATTCTAGCCCTTAAAATTTTATATATTTAATTGTTTCCGTGTTCTTTTAAAGGCATAAAACAAGAAAATCAATAAATTTGAAAATCTACAAAACTATGCATCTTGCACATTCGTAGTGTTCAGTATATGTGATGCCTATGGTTCATGTTTACGAATAAAGTCATCACGTTGAATTTGCATCAAATGCCAAACATAGTTGTAACAATGGAATCTATGGCTTGGACCCTCTAGATCATCCGAAAGAAATAAGGATCACAATTTATTTTTTTACCTTTCCCTCCATTTTCCATTTGTCACTCTTTTGACGTAAATTCTAAAAGATTGAAATTCCAAGAATATAGGGAAGTTACGTCCACGTACAAGGATTTTTCTCTAAGGAAGTGTCATTGATAGAACGGATCATTTTCATGTATTGTCTAAGTACCACGTATCACTCTACTCTCACATGCTTTAATGGCTTTTTCACGTACCATCAGGTATATAGAAAGGATGAGATTATTTTATGTACTACCAATTATATAGGAAGGTCAAACATATCGAGAGGTTTGGTATATTGGTCTGACAGTACGTATAAAGGAAAACCTATTGGAGTAATAAGGAATCAATCCATCTCTCATGGACATTTTTGTTCAACATGGTTGGAAATGGCCCAAGATTTGGTCTCCCTTATACACAACTACTTCTTGGTAATAACTATGTTGTATAGAAAACTAAGGTGAAGACTCACCTAGAATTTGAATATTTTTCGTTGGTAGTTGACAGCACCTTCACCCTACACGCCTCCAATGCTAACCAGCAACGGCAGTTCAACAAAGCAAATCGGAAGGCAAAGTTGTTAATTATGTTTGGGGTGTCAGATGAGGTCAAGCCTCATATCCAACATGCTACTACAACAAAATGCCTAGGACAAACTCAGTATTGTCTATGAGGCTAAGAACTAGAATACCATCCATCTACAAAGCCAACTTCACTATCTCAAGTTGAAGGCTTTCTTTGTTGTCTTGTAGCACTACGGGCCTCACTCCTAGCATTGGGCAAGAAAGTGTCAAATGACTCCCTGGTACCCATCATATTTGACTTCTCTAAATATATCAGAGATGAAACCAAAGTTTGTTAATATGTTGCAGCAAGAAGAATCCATGCACACAATTGAAGAAAATAAATGTAATGTCCCCTTTCTAACATTCATAGCATGATGTTGTCGTTAGCCTATTTCCCTATGGTCCCGTAGGCTAACCAGGGCATTAAAGGGACTTAGAGGCCATTTGGCCTAGACAGTTTCAGTTGCATATCTTTTTGAGGGGTTTGAGGCAGTTTTGGGCATACTTACTATTTATAGTAAGTCGTGAATGGACATAGCTGGACTTCTAGGGGTAGTGACATGTCGATGGTAATTGTTAAAATCGATAGGAAGATTTATTTATCATTGATATGATTTATTGGGCATTAATGAAGTTATTTTATAAAGTTAAATTTAAATATTTAACTTTATTAATGCATATTCTATAGTTTGTGGGAATTATTTAAATAAAAGAATCCCCTTTATTTTATAATTCATCAGATACATAAGTTACATAAAGGGAGTTATGTTTTATCCCACATAGACAAAACGAAGGAATGGACTCTTGTGAGAACTCTATAAAAGAAATAGAAGAGCTTCCATTTAGGGGGTTTTTGGATGAGATTAATGTTATGTTGCTGGATTTCCTGGAAATCTGATTTTCGAGCTTGGAGGACGAATTCTTTCTTTGCTAGCATTCTCTTTGCTGTTGAAAGACACAGTCAGGAGGATTGATGGTGTTTTCATTCAGGAAACACATTGGGCTTATTAGATTTACAACAAAGAAGGGCAGAATAATGATTTGCTGCAGAAGCTATGAATAGTGTTTTGCTACAGTGTGCGTGAATAGTGTTTTTGCTACAATGCATGTGAATAGTGATTTTGCTACAATACCTATGAATAGTAAAATTGCTACAATGCCATGAATAGTGCTGCTATAGTGAGTAAACAGTGTTTGCATCAATTTTACTTGTTTATTCTCGCTGATTAGAGGTCTGGAAGGCTGCTATTTCCTCTGTGGGTCACTACAACATTAATTTCCAGGCTTCTATCAAATTTTCATATCTAAGCATTGTAATTTTTGAATACAAATTTGAATATTTGTTGCAGCCCATAAGGCAATTGTATGTGCACATTTATATTTCAAATTAGTGTTTAAAAGCAAATAAGGAGTTTCAGGGTTTGCATGTATAGTTGTATGTTTGTCAAGTGTTTGACAAAATGTCATGTTGATCATTAAGCAATTTAATTGATATGACATAGTAGTTCGCAAGTTTCTTTCATTGGAAAAATAGGGGTGGTTATTACAATAAATAACACGCACTTGCATCTCATCAGAAGGGGAAGAGGCCCATAAAGCCTTCAAAACAATCCCCTAAGCAGAACAATCACCAGAATCAACACGGGAACAAACCTTGTTCTCATAAGGTCTATCAAATTAGTCGAAAAATAGGCCAAGAACTGAAGGATTTTTGGTACAATGCATTTACACAATACTCATCCAACAACAGGAAGCCTACCCCTAGCAATCTCCACAAGGACAACAGTAGAAGCCACAATTTAAATGTAGATGGAAGAAGAAGCCTTCCCCACAACAGCACGCAAATGTTGTTGAAGACATTGATTCTTCATATGAGGATTTTGTCTGTACTTCAAAGACAAAAGAGGAGATCACTCCAAATTTAGTTTGGTATGTGGATTTTGGTGCCACGAGGCATATGACTGAACAGAAGGATTGGTTCACCACCTTGAACCATTCAGCATATCATAGCCATGTATCTCTAGGAGATGATTCATCATATAGTGTTCAAGGTTCTGGTGATATTGCTTTATCTCTTGGAAATCATGTATGTAAAATCACAGAAGTCTTGTATGTACCAAGACTAACAAAAAATATGTTGTCTGTAAGTCAATTGCTTGATCACAACCTAAAGGCTGAATTTGATCAGCGAGATGGCAAAACATTTTGTCTCATTAGAAACAAGTCTAGAAGCTCAAAAATTGTTGGAAGAGCCTCTAGTGTAGGAAAAATATTTCAACTTGATGTTATCCATAACAACAATCAAGCTCTTGTTGTAAAGATATAGACTCAACAAATATGTGGCACAGAAGATATGGACACTTGAGTTTTGGATACCTGGTTGCATTAAGCAAGCGCAACATGGTGAAAGGATTTCTCTCACTAAAGCATAAAAATGATGTATGTTCTAGTTATTTAGCTACAAAACAACATAGATCTCCATTTGGCACAAGTAAATATAGGGCTCCTAGTTCATTGGATCTGGGGCACACCGATCTGTGCAGGCCCATGGGATCGAGTGTTAATGGATTCCACTATTTTCAGATCTTTGTTGATGACTACTCACGAAAGATGCAAGGCTAAGGATCAAGATTTTCAAGTCTTCAAAAAATTCAAAGCCACTGTGAAACGTGAATTTGGTCCTTGACTTTGTGTCCTCCATTCAGATCGAGGGGGGAATACACTAGTAAAGAGTTCTCTGAATTTTTGAAGGCACATGGCATTCACCAGCAGCTGACTGTGTTGAATACTCCACAATAGAATAGCATTGCAGAATGGCGTAATCACACTATTATCGAAATGGTACACAACATGATTAAGAACTCACACCTACCTCGTACATATTGGGCAGAAGCAGTTTGCACAGCAGTCTACCTACTAAATCGATCAACCACCAAAGCTCTCAAGGGTATTACACCACAAGAAGAATGAATTGGGAATAAGCCTTCTATATCACATCTTCAAGATTTTTGTTGTAAACAACATATGCATGTTCCTAAAAAGAAGAGAAAAAAACTAGATAAGAAATCATTAGAATGCAGTTTTCTTGGCTAAAATGAAGAGTCGATGGCCTACCAACTCATGGATCCAAAAACTAGAAAGATACACATCAACAGGGATGGTGTATTTGATGAGAAGACTATGTCCAATACACCCTCCACACAGTCATTTGATACAGGGATTAGACCTATAAAAATTACAAAAATGGGTAGTGGTAGTGAGGATGAGGACAATGATGATAATCAGCCTCCTTCAACTCCACCACCCATTGTTCAATGTATGCCCAGGTGGTATACTAGCACAATACAAGATGCAAAACTGGGTGGAGTGTAATGTCCCTTTCAGGGCAGAATTAGAACCAAAGGGGTTTCCTAACAAACCCTAACATGAACACATGCAATTATGATTTTCTGATTCAAACCCTAAGCAAATATAAATTCAGAATTCTAAATATGCCAATTTAGGGCACAAATACAATATTTTATTCACCACAATACTTGCCAAAAATAATAAATATTACAATTGGAAATATGACCTTCAAATCCAATTTTTCTAAATTAAATATATGACAAAAAATTGCAATAAAATACCATCTGAAATTATGATTAAACAAACTCCACAAACCCTCAACAAATTAGTCCCAACAGCCAATTCAATGCTTCCAAGAGGTTCGTTGCCTTAGGAAAAGTCTCCTAGGGATTTGCTGCCCTCACAAAAGCCTACAAAGTGGTTCGTTGCCCTAGAAAAGGGCCCCCAACAGCTGCGTCCCACTCACAAACCCTTCCAATCTGTTGTGCTCCCCACAAAAATTTCCCTAGAAATCTGCAACTGTTAATTTTTGCTCAATGTAACCCTTGAACAAGATTTACCTCGCTAAATGTTTAGGGTTTTCATCCTTACTTCAGCCTTCTAATGAAGGGTTTCCTCTCCAATGGATGCAAGTCAAGCAAAACGTGCTCAAGCTTATGATTTCAATCGATAAGAATAACATGATCCTTGAAATGAACCTTTTTTTTCTTTTTTATATCCTTTACATCCAATATACTTTCTAAATTAAAGACCAACTTATATCAAATTAGATAACTCATTTTCTTTATTATCACTTCATTTAGAAAGAAGTTGCCGACAAGCCACTTTTTTAGCAACTTGAACAAAAAACCAAGTTTCCCTTGTATTGCCTTTGTAATGTCCCCTTCTAGCTAGACATTGTACTTTCGGCATGATTAGCCTATCAATGGCCCTCATAGGCTAATACGGCATGGTTAGGTCTTCTCCGCAATTAGCCAAATGGCAGTTGATTTTTTGGGGAAGTTTCGACATATTCTGGAGGTTTTCTAATGCTTTATTAGAATGTTTCTATTTTTAGAAACCTCATGTTACAAGAAATGAAATGAAATGAAATGAGTTTTAATGACGTCCACGAGACCAAATAGTCTATGGGACCAAGTGTCAAGATCATTAGAGATTCTTCATATTCTTTTCGAAGTCATCTCGCCTCCTATGAATCTTTACCAACAGCCAGGCTGTGTTGTGTAGCCTTTCCTCCTCAAATAATTCACTAAAACTGCCCACATTCACACTGTTATCCTGCTGCATACAAATATCCTTGTATGCATCACACTCCCTAATGAAGTGTCGTTCAGTTTCAACCACTCTATCATTGCAAAAAATGCAAGTCCTATCTTCCCATCTTTCCTTGGGAACCGTCCATCTTCCCGTTTCACACCTAAGATGGTGTGAACCAGTCCTCAATTGTGCCATTAGGATCCTAGCATTACCTTTAAATTCGGCACTTAGGTATGCTTTATCCCCATGCTCACAAGTGGGATTAAACTCTTTGATATAATGCATTTTTTTACGTCCAATCTGATTTGTCCACATGGCAGTCCTGAATTTTTCTAATACAAACTTTTTTATTTCCTCTTTGGAGTTAGGGCACTCCAAAGTAAAGTTAAAGCAACTATTCCATTTTCCCAGCCACGATGTTTTGCTTCATCCACGTCTTCTTCCTCCGATCTAGCACCTCGTTCACCACCATTTTGGGCCACCGGTGATTCCCCATGTTTTCAACCTTTTTTATGTAGCTTAGTACCCGTGAAATCGCCACAGCTTCCATTGGGAAAGTACCGGCTTCCGCCAAGAGGATCTCATATGGAACAGTTGCTTTAACTTTAAGACTACTGGTGATAAGATGTTTTTGAATTCTTTCCAAGTGTCTCCATCTATGATTTGACATGCTGCTTCCCCAAACCTCACACCCGTAGAGGACAACCGGTGTAACTAGCAAACCAAAGAGGGTTTTCTTGGTTTTCCAGTCCCAAAGTTCTGCTTTCCTGCATCTGTTCTGGAAAAGATAAGAAGCTCTCCCCTCCTTGAATATTTTTTGCCCTGCAAGTTTCCCAACTGAGTCTGTTATGAAAAACAATACCAAGATACTTGTATTCTTCGACGATTTCCAACGGGCTACCTTCGAACATAAAATTAGTTTGTTGTTTCCTTTTTAGAGAGAAGATCATGACTTTAGTCTTACTAATGTTCACTTGCATCCCGACATCTTGGCAAAATAGCTCTAAAGCCTTCAAATGATCCCTCAAACCATGGACAGTTTTTGCTATAAGAATAAGATCATCTGCATATAAAAGTAGCTTTACTACAACACTGGTCAACTAAATGCCACCTCCTTCAGTTTCATTTATCCATTCCTCAAGTTTGTCAATGTAAAGGCCAAACAAAGTGGGGGAGAGTGGGCACCCTTGCTTGACCCCTATGTTGCTGCCGAAGCACTCAGACATGCCTTCTCTAGTTCTAATTTTTGCTCTAACACGCTCATAGAGTTTGTGGACAGCTGCTCTAAACTCATTGGGAACCCTTAGTTCTTCCATCCTTTTCCAGAGTTTGTCTCTGGGTACTGTGTCAAAAGCTTTTTTAAAATCCACAAAACAACAGTAAGCTTCCCCACCTTGGGTGTTTCAAGCTTTTTCAATCAAATGCCTAAGAGTAATACAGTGATCAATGGTAGAGTGCTTTGGTCTAAAACCAACCTGTCCCTCTGCTCTTTTCCCTTCTTTTTCTGTCCAACTACTGATTCTACGTTCGATCAGGCTCCCAAATGACTTTCCAAGAAGAGGGTTGACCATGATAGTACGATAGTTAGAAGGATTATTGATATCCCCACTCTTGAAGAGAGGGATAATGACACTAGTCGTCCACTCCACTGGAAATCCCCATTGCGTGACTTCATTAAAAATTATTTTGATGTGCGGAGCAAGGTGTTCAACGCCCCACTTTAAGAATTCGACTTGCAGCCCGTCAATGTCTTGTGATTTACCATTTGCTAATTTCTTTATACCATGTTTGATCTCCTCATCCGAGAAGAGCTCGATTGACGTGCTAACACTAGGAGGGAGAGTTTCCTCATGTTCACGCTCATAAAGCAGCTTTGCATACTCTAACCATTGAGATTCTGTGATATTATTTTCTATATGTTTCTTCTCTTGTTGTAGCTCCCTCCAAAAACCTTTGGGATTGTGCTTACCTAACTCTATTAGCTCCTTCCTTCTTAGTATAACAAATTTTTCTTTATTGGCTTTTAACAATTTCACATATTTTTTCTTGTTTTCTTTGTTTGGCTTGCTCTCTTTGTATGATCTTTTTGCTGCTTTGCACTCTTCATCATACCAGGGGTTAGCTGGGAACGTGTTAGAGACTCCTTTCCGAGGCTTGGATTTCTTGCAAGCATTTAGAGCCTTGTGGATCAAAGGGACCAACAAATTGTTGTCAATGTGATTCCTCGTGATATTGTTTTCTTTAAGCCCAACTTTGTTTTTGGTCATCTCAATGTGTTGCCCAAGGGCAGCAGTAAAGAGTTCCTGATTTGTTTTATTCAAAATGATTTTACCATGCGGATTAGCTGTCCTAACCTTGTGTTGAGCTTTCCTTTCACTTTGCTTGTTTGTGAGAAAGCCAAACTTAACCAAGAGGGGCATATGGTCAGATTTCATCTCCATAGGGCATTCCCCTATAACAAACTCCAGTAACCTAGCAGTCGAATTTTTAGAGCAGATGACATAGTCAACCACACTTTGACCATTGTAGGTTTTGCATGTAATACCTCCAAATCTTGGCCAAGCTCTTGTCCCGTTACATATAACCATGTCATACAAACTACAAAGTCCCAAAAGTTCGGCACCGAAGTGTATCACACTGCCTTTTCCATCTTGTGACATTCATTTCCAAAGTTGGTCCCCAATCTCTTTTAGCCATAAGCGATTGTTATCCTCTCTATCTTCTCCTTCCATTTGAAGAGATTGATTGTTGGCCGTTCTAGCATTGAAGTCTCCTATTGAAATAATTTCCCCTGATGTGCTGAAAACAGAGATATCTTTCTTTAACGCTGCATACGAGTCTTCCCTATCCAAGTTTCTCTTTTTGTAGAACGTTGACCCTTTCGGGGCAAAGTAACAAGCAGCCAACCTGATTATGTCTTTATTGTCTATTATTTTCATCCAAATGTATTGTTTATTGGGATCCTCCTCTATTTTCACTGTTTCATCCCACCCCTCTTTTATTAGCACGGTGACCCCCCCATGACCCTTTCCTGTCTCCGTCCCTTCATTCCATACTGAGATTTTTTTGTACCCTACAAAGTCTGGGACTTTGCATCCATCATGCTCATGTGTTTCGGTTAAAATAATAATGTCTTTCCCTTCTGCTATGGGCCCCAACCCCGGTCCTCTTCTCCAAGGGTATCCTCTACAATTCCAACTTATCATATGCAGAGATTCTCTTGGGGCCCCGAATTCCTATTTTTTGTGGAAGGAGCGCTCGCTGATTTGAGCTTTTCCATTTTTCAGCCATGCCCATTTTCCATCCTCTCTTGCTTTTTTCACTTTTTCCCACTCCTTTCTTCGTTCTTCTTGTTGTGCGAATGTTAAGTCCTCATCAAGGAAAATGTGGGTGCCTCTGGGTAGCCCCCTATTCTTTAAAATTGTGCTCTTATCCTCTATGTTTCTCAAGATAACTCTTACATGTCTATTCCTTCTTTCTTTTGTTTTCTTTCCAATCTTGTTTGCCTGCTTAATAACACCCGTCCATTTCAATTCTTCTTTTAGAAAATCTCTTGCTAAGATGTCAATTCTTTCTTTCTCACCAAAATCCCTCAAACCTTTGATGATAATATTAACCTCCTTGTCCTGTTTGTCTTTTTCTTCTTTTATGTGTCCCTTGATTTGTTTCTCGATGTTTTCTTTTTGCTCATGAATTGGTTCTCTGACAACCTGAGCCCAGGATTTTGCTTCTTCTAGTTGATCTCTCAACTTATTTTCCCTTAATTCCATGCTTGCCATCGCTGTTTGGATCTTTTGTAGCTGTGAAATGTCACTTTTTATCCCTGTTTTTGATATACTTTTTGTTGATTTTGTTTTCTCTAGCTCCAGTTTTAGATAGCCCAGCTCCTGCTGACCCCTTATCATGTTTTGCAGAGTTAAAACTTGCTCTTTGAGCAACTTGTTTTCTCTTTCAAGGTTCGAGTTGGTTTCCAAAATTTCTTTAATTTTAGTGCTTTCAGGTCGCCCTTTCTCTTCTATCTTCTCCAGCCTTTGTTTGAAGTTCATAAGCTCATTAACGTACAATTTTGATGACCACATCAGCGGTGTAGTTGTAGGGCTATATGGCCCTGTATGGTCTTGTGATCCATCTTCCCTTCCGTATTTGCTTATTAGAACAGTTTCTGTTTTATCTCGGTTTGCTTCCCATTCTTTGTGGCACAAATGATTATCAATCTCTTTCCCCCTGTCTTCACTTAGACCTGTAGGTTCTCTTTCCGAGTGAATCATTTTGATCACGGTGTTCGCAGTGATTCCATCTATCTTGGATAAAATCTTAATGAGTTTTTTATTATGTTTTTGCCACTGTTTACGGATTTGTCTGCGTCTTATTATCCCCTTGTATTGCTTTGCGTTCACAAATATTAATTTTCCCTCTGTTTTGATAGCGTTATCATGAGGGTGTAATAATGAGAAAGGGTCCCCTGTTTCCTTTATACTCTGGGCATGAGTGCTTGGATCATTAGGTCCGTTTGTTAATTGGAGAGTTTGGTTCCAAGGAGTGCTTAATCTTCCCTGGTAAAGTACCCTAACCACAGATCCCGTTAACTGCTCTTGGGGGCCACCTGAATCCCCTGTATGAAATGTGGAAAGCATCAAAGGTCCAAGAGTTTGCAAATTTTTGACACTTGATGAAGACCGTGTTTCCTCCGCCATATAACCCTGTGTGACCAGCTGAGGGTTATCTTTTAACTGTTTCCTTTTGTTTACCATAGCTTGCTTTGCTTTGTGATCCCTAATGAGAGGTTTTAAATAAATAAAAAATGGACGGAGAAGAAATTCAAAAAAGAGGCTTTGGGAGCTGCAGACGGAAAAGAAAAAGCGAACAGGGAAAGACGAACAAAAAAAAAAACGGACGGAGAAGAAATTAAAAAGAGGCTTTGGGAGCTGCAGACGGAAAAGAAAAAGCGGACAGAAAAAGACAAAAGAAAAAAAAAAAAGTGCAAAAAGATGATGTTATATTTGCACTTTATGTTATAATTCATTATTTTATATTAAAGTGCAAATATAATATATTAAAAGGGAAAAATAATAATAAAATATTATGATGTTTCTAGAAGCTTCCCAAATGAAGGAAAGAAAAAAAAAAGTATAAAAGGAGGTGTGGGCTGCCATTATGAATCATCCAGATTTGATGTTACCTTTGTTGTGGTATGCGGGTGGAGCCTAGAGTTTTCTGCAGTGAATCAATTTGTCTTTGGGAACGATAACTCCCATTGATAGCATAACTGAGGGAGTGAAATATCTCTTGAAGGGTTGCATTTTGGAGGTGATATTTCAGTCATCTCAATTGGAGCGAAATTTGTGGCCATTGGCCAATTTTGGAGAAATCGATTTGGTGAATTTGTGGAGGTTGCATAGCTATCTTTTGGTGTTAGTTTCTATATAGCTTGGCATCAATTTTCCTTGGTTAAGAGAGCAGATTGCATTGTAGAGAAATCTGATATAAAAATCAGGTATTTACAGTCAAGGAAGGACACCATTAGGAGGGACGTTTTGCTTGTGGGAATTCCAATTTGCATCGATTCCTTGCTTGGCTTGGTGCGTCCACTTCCTTCGAGCATGGAGATGATATTAGATGCTTGACACAGCGCATATTCATTGCATATTATTTTAAATTTGAGATCAAACCAGAACAGGGACGGTTGGCTTGGACAATTCGATTTGGCTTGGGAGATCATCCTTTCACTTGGAAATTGTTTGCTCCATCTATTCTCAAGGGCGCCTCAATCCAACCAAGGTTCATTGCATACAATTCATCCTTTAGTATAGTTTATATTTGCAGCTGCAGGTGTGCATCTTTCATACCAGCATACCATATAATTGTAATTCTTGTTTATGCCAAGAGTCTTGGCTAGTCTAGTGGAGCATTGTATCAAATCATCAATACAAATAAGAATCACAAGTTGCTGGTCATTTATAGTTATCTTTTGAGCATTTGAATTGAGATAGTAGGTTGCAAGCCTACTATTCGACTAAATGTCCATTGGCCGTAGGTGATTTAATTTGCTTTGTGAATTCATCTAATTGCATAGAAAAGAACAAAAAAAAGAAGTCATTCTTGTATCTAGAACTTAGCATTGTCATTCTTGCATTGTTTTATAAACACTTGAAGCTTTAATCCATCGTCATTCAAACAAATCATCAAAACTGTGGCAAAAACCAGCAGGAAGCACTTTGCTTACAAAGTGTTTGAAAAAATTACAAGTTAGCAAATTGAGACAATTAAGGGCAGATTGGGCAAGGATTGTTATACCCTTTTAACCCCTAGGAAGTCAAATAGGACCAAAGGTCTCCTTAGCGAGCTAGCCTTGAAAAGGGGACATGACATGGAGTCCCAAACACTTCCACTACAGGACCATGGAATCGTAGCATGGCTCATGAAGAGGTAAATCTGGCCCTTATGAGCCTAGTCGCAGAATCATTTGATCCCTCTATGATTAGTGAAGAACAAGAATCAAAGTCTTCGGAAGAGGCCATGGATGCAGAATATCAATCAATCATGAAAAACAAAACATGGAAGCTTGTTGATCTTCCACCAAGGAAGAAGCCTATCGGTTGCAAGTGGAACTTTAAGACAAAGTACAAAGCAGATGGCAACATTGACAAGTACAATCCAAGACTTAGTAAAGGGATGCACACAAAAAGAAGGCATTGACTATGATGAGACATCTCCCACTGCCAAGATAAAGACTCAGAATTGTATTTTCTATGGCTACACAGTTTGGATAGAAAGTCCATCAAATTGACGTAAAAAGTTCGTTCCTTGATGCAGATCTGCAAGAGGAAGTCCAAATGACCTAACCAGAGGGTTTTGTCTCACTTGGTAAAGAACAAAAGGTGTGTAGACTCATCAAGACTCTATATGGTCTCAAGCATGCGCCTCAGGCTTGGTATATCAAAATTGATAAGCATCTCATTCAGCATGGATTCCAAAGGAGTCTATATGATCCAAATCTCTACTTCAAAGAGCAAAGCGAAGATTGTGATTGTAATTGTTTACGTCGAAGATCTAGCCATCAATGGAAGCTCAATCAATACGATTGATGCAATAAATAATGATCTCAGACAATCATACGATATGACAGATCTTGGGCTACTTCACTATTGTCTTGGTTTCAAAGTATAGAAAAAGGAGCACCATATCTTTGTGTCTCAAATGAAGTATGCCAAGACCATACTCGTGAGATTCTGGATGATGGACTGTAAACATATTGCAACACCCATGGAGGCAAGACTTTCTTTGTCTCCTTCAGATCCATCACCACCAATAAATGCCTCTCTATCAACAATTGATTGGGAGTCTCATTTACTTGACATACACTAGGCAAATATTAACTATGTTATTAGGTATCTTTCATGGTTCATGTCGGAACTGGAGATGGGTCACTAGAAAGCAGCAAAGCGGATACTGAGATACATTTGAGATAAAATGTAGTATGGCCTAGAATACAAGAAGAATGATCAATTCTTCTTGACAGGTTACACAGATGCATATCATGCAAGTTCAATTGATCATAGGAAATTGCCATCTAGATTTGTTTTCTTTTTGGGATCTTACCCTGTGTCATGGGGGAGCAAACAACACAACTCTGTTTCTCGATCTTCCATTGAAGCAAAATATCATGCAGCAGTAGGAGTTGTCTGCAAAGTGATACGGCTATGTTGCATACTTGTAGGATTGAGATCACTAGAAACTCAACCTACAATTTTGTATTGCAACAATCAAGGTGTTCTTAAATTTGTTCACAATCCAGTGTTTCATGATTGCATGAAGCAAATTGAAATTCAAGTCCATTTAATACACGAGCATGTTCAACAACACAAAATTCAACTCCAATATTGCCCCACTCAAGATCAGTGTGCAGATGTCTTCACCAAGTCACTGGCATGTGATAAGTTTGAGGTATTCAGAAATTATTTCTCTTCTACTCTCAAAACTATGATGAATTAAGGCGGGGGGTGGGGGGCGAGTGGGGGAGCAGAGGGTGGACGGGAGGCTAATAGAATAAATAAATTAGTTTAATAATTCATCCTAGTGAATAAAGATTTTAAATGAGGTTATCTAATACAACTTAGGTAGGGCGTTACTTGTTATAAATTGTTGGAGTAAATTTTAACTCCCATAGATATTAGGCTTAGTTTAGTTAGAACTTTGTTAGTAGTTGATAGACTAGGCTCCTTAAATTTAGAAGTTATTGTTAGTCTATAAGCTTGTCAAATGATGGCTTTCACCATTATATTTTATGTTGAATAAAATCCTAATTTGTTAAGTTTTGTCAAAAGTGTCTTTATATAAAAAAAGCATGCCCCTTACAATATTTATTTCTAACATAAGCTAATACTAAGGACTTTGGAACAAGTCCTAACAAACCCCCTCTATGATCCAAAGTCAATTCTTTTGATACATTCCAAACAATTTTCTGAATTTTTCAAACTTCACTCTATTAAGGGGTTCGTGAAAAAGTCAGTTACTTGATCTGCAATTGAGCAAAAGATTGATTCCAAAGTTTTTTCAACACCAGCATTTGTAGATAATGATACTTAATAACGATGTGTTTAGTGTTTGCATGGAACACTATATTTTTCAACGTCCTAATTGCACCTTGATTATCAATGCATAAGGGTGTAGGAACAATCTGAGACACACAAAGATATTCAAGAATCTGTCGTAGATATACTCTCTCTAAAGCCATCCCATGCTGCAATATACTTTGATTCTGTTGATGAATTTACCACATTATCCTACTTTTTACAACACCATGCAATGGCAGATAAACCCATATGCATGGTGTAACATGTTGTGGATACCATTTCATCCACAAAAACGCATAATCTAAAACAGTGTCCAACAAGTTTTTGTAATATTCCTAATCAGAATATTATACAATAATTTGGATTTCCCAAAATTCCCTTTAAGATAATATTTTATAAATATAGACTTTGCACTTGAAATAATAATTTTAAATAATAAAATAAAATTGTATTTAGAGTTTCATATTTCAAATAATATAATGTAAATCTTCAAGGGGTTTCGTCCTTGGGTTAGTGAGATAACAAGGGTTTCGTCCTTGAAATATGGGTATACAATTAAGGCTATGAAGGTATTAATATTCAGCAATGGTAAAGCTGATGCTTGTGCATGGTTATAAAGTTTAATGCATGATTGATGATTCTCTTCCTACCATTTGTTGTATATTAATACCTTCGTAGCCTTCCATCAAAAGATATGTCTCCTCCAAGGGGGGTGACCTTCCATCTAATGAATGCTTGTTTAGCAATTAATTAATTAATGCTAATGAATGTTGTTTTTTAAGTGTAGCACTCCTCTTTATGGGCTATTTGTTTGTGACGATTTCCTTGTGATTTCCTTTGCTGCGATTTCCTTATTGTTGGGTTTGTTTATTTCAAGGGTTATGATATCTTTATTGGCATTTGTTGATATTACAGACCTTCAAATTGTTTGTCCTCAAGCAATTGTAAATTGGAATGTTCAAGAATTACTGCTCTTTCCCATGTGGCATCTTCTATTGGCAAATTCTTCCAATGAACTAAATATTCTTTGATACTTCTATTTCTAACTTTTTTTCACGAGTATCAAGAATAGTCTCTAGTACTGGAATCAATTTACCTTCCATCATTCCATGGAAGAAATAATATGTTGTCAAAGTACTCATTTCAAGCAAGACTCATGGAAGACATTATGTACGCAGTTGTGCCCTGATAAATCCAATTCAGATGCTACCTCTCCCACTCTTCTTATAATCTGGTATGGCCTGTAAAATCAAGGCTTGAGTTTTTCAGCACCACTTTATTTAAGGGAAGATTGTCTATAAGGTTGTAACCTGAAAGACACCATATCTCGTACTTCAAAAGTCATTTCTATTCTACGTTGATTCACATACAACTTTTGCTGATTTTGGGCATGCTGAAGATTATCCTTGAGAGTTATTAGGATGTCTTGATGTTGTTATATTAGATCCTTGGCTCCGGGAACCCTACTATTCAGAATGACCAAGTCTACAAGGGTTTTAGCATCATACCTATACAATACCTGGAAAGGTGACATTCCAATTGACATGTGATGAGAAGTATTGTAGCAGAATTCACCCAACTATAACCATTTGACCCAAGCATTTTGTTGTCCGGTTACATAATTTCTTAAGTACCCCTCAATCCATTTATTTACGGCTTTCATCCGACCATCCGTTTGAGGATGATAACTCGTACTTGGGGTTAACTCAGTATCTGCCAATTGAAAAAGGTCTTGCCAAAAAACACTCATGAACCTAGTGTCCCTATCTTCCTCCCTCATTCGTCTTTGATGGTACCCTGATCTCAAATCAATTTTTGAGAAGAAAGTGGCTCCATGAAGTTCATTGATTAGTTCATCAATACTAGGTATCGGATATTTATTCTTGGTCTTTTTATTTAACTTTCAATAATCAATACACATTCTTAATGTCCCATCCTTTTTGACCAGCACAATTGAAGAAACAAATGGACTAGTACTTGGCCAAATATGCCCCATCTCTAAGAGTTCTCTAATGGCTTTTTCAATATCATCCTTATAAATCTTTGGATGTTGGTAAGGGTTAGTTATTACTGATTTTGTTCCAGGTTCCAACTCAATGATATGTCGGAAGCCTCTCGCTAGGGGTAGTTCGGGTGGTAGGTTCTCAAATACCTTGGCATGCCTCTCGATGATAGGCTGAATATCATTATGATGTGTTTCGTGTTCTTGTGCGGATCTGATCAAACATTGTACCGCCCATGCTACATGCCCCTCATTAAATGTTATTTCCATTATTATGGTCGTTACTATCTGAGGGCTACCATTGGCCATGCCTTTCAAAATTATTTCCCTTCCATCTGATTGGAACTTAATTTTCATTCTCTGAGAGTTTTGGGTAAACTCACCCAACGAAAGCAACCATTGAACTCCTAAGACCAAATCTATTTCGCCAAGATTAATGACATAGAAGTCATCGTTTATTTCATGTACTCCCAAAGTCAAATTTAATTGTGGAATTCTCTTTGTACATGGAAGAGTAAATCCATCACAACCGTTACTGGAAATCCCTTGAATTCTTCCATCTTCAGACCAATTTTTTTGGCCAATTTTTCATAAATAAAATTATGGGTAGCCCCACTATCGACTAAGATTATAATTCTTTGCCCTCACAATGTTCCTCTTACTCGGAATGGATGATATCGATGTGCTCTTGAGAGAGTGGCAAATGTTCCTTCCGTGGTCTCCTCTGCCATTATTTGTTATTTGTTTCCATTGTTTAATTTTATTTCTTCTTCTTCTGTTTCACTTTCCGGGCCAACCTCGATGTAGTGAACTTGCCCTTTGCCCAAGCAATAGTGGCCTAGAGTCCATGGGTCTTTACAAGTAAAGCATAATTTTTTCCTTCTTAATTCATTCCTTGTTTCCAATTCCTTATTCGACGTTGGTGTCTCACAAGGCTGAGATCCGATTGTTTGTATTGATCTCCTTTGCTCATAGGATTGATTTTTCAGTGGACCACTTCCAATTGCCCTAGGTTGAATGGGTGGCATATTTTTGCCTTTTAAAGTTGAAGCTTCCAAATATAAGGCCTTCTTAATTGCTTCTTAAAGTGTTGATGGAAAAAAAGCTTTGAGCAAGCCTCCCAAAGGTTCCATTAATCCTTCCATGAATAATACTCCAAGTCTTTTTTCAAACATGTCAGAAACCATTACTGCTAGTATTTGAAATTCTGCCACGTATTCATCCACACTATTGTTTTGTTTTAATAGTGCTAATTCCCTAAAATGGACCTTGGGATCTGCCCTATCAAACCTTTCGATCAATCGTTTGGCAAAATCGCCATATGAATTGATATGGCTATGTCCTTGGGTGACCCATCCATGGAACAATCATTCATGGGCTATACCTTCCAAATGGAGAGTCGCAAATTTTATGGCTTCCTCTTCCATCATTGGACGTAACGAAAGATACGTGTCCAACTTTTGTATCCATGCCCTAGCCATACATTTGTTTGTACCATCAAAAGGTGATAGTGACATTTTGCCTAATGCATGTTGCATATCCCTTTGTCTATTTTGGGGATTATATTATGGCCAAGATACACCTCCATTTTTATCATTGCCATATAAGTTTGTAGGGTAATTCCCCTTTGGATTCCCTCCAGAAGTGATTGATATGCTTTGAAGCAAGTCATAAGCTCATCATTAAATGTTTTTCCTCTCTCAGAATGAATGTTTGTTGGAAATGCCGATGTGATGATGTGTTTGTTTAACATTTGAGCTTAAAGATAGACGAACTAGTTTCTACCTTTTGTGTATTGGAATTCATCATCATTTTCATGGTAAGGACCATTTGTGCCACTGTATTTGGCAATTGTTCTTGACCTTGGATGGGTTTATCTACTCTCTCAATATCTCTATCATCGTCCATTTCTCCTTTTGGCTGGCTTGCCTCCTTAGTTTTATTTCTCCTTTCGTAATACAGAATATTCTTATTGTTCTCTTGCATATGATTTTTGTTCCACAGGCTAGTAGGATGGAAAGCTCTGATACCACTGTAATATTCCTAATCGGAATATTATACGATAATTTGGATTTCCTAGAATTCCCTTTAAGATAATATTTTATAAATATAGGCTTTGCACTTGAAATAATAATTTTAAATAATAAAATGAAATTGTATTCAGGGTTTCAGATTTCAAAAAATATAATGTAAATCCTCAAGGGGTTTCATCCTTGGGTTAGTGAGATGACAAGGGTTTTCATCCTTGAAATCTGATTATACAGTTAAGGGGTTCATCCTTAAAAGCAATGGTAACGCTGATGCTTATACATGGTTATAAAGTTGAATGAATCATTGATGATTCCATTCCTACCATTAGTTGAATATTAATATCTTTATAGCCTTCCATCAAAAGATATGTCTCCTCCAAGGGTTACGACCTTTGGTCTAATTAATGCTAATGAATGTTGTTTTAAGTGTGGCACTCCTCTTCATGGGCGATTTACTTGTAATGATTTCTTTTGTTGTGATTTCCTTATTGTTGGGTTTGTTTATTTCAAGGGCTTTGATATCCTTATTGGCATTTGAGGATATTACAGTTTCAAATTCTTGTTTCGATTGTACTCAAAGCCATATGTCATCATTCCATGTAGGTAGAAACATACTCATTTAATTTCTCCCCAATGAGTTTCCCTAGGCTCATGCATAAACCTAGATAAAATGCTCATCTCAAAAGAAATATTTGGCTTGGCTATCATCAAGTATATCATTCAACCCTCTAACTGTCTGTAATTTGTGCCATCAAAAAATTCATCTTTATCATCCTTCAACAATTTCAAGTGACTTTCCATATGTGTAAGTGCAAGTTTGCACTCATTCATGTTAAACTTTTCTAATAACTCAGAAATGTACTTAGTTTGTGCAATAAAAATACTTTTATCTTTGTTACCTCTATGCCTAAATATTAGTGAAGACAACCAAGATTTGTCATCTCAAACCCTTCCTTTAGCTCCTTCATGGCCTTACGTTTGTCATCATTCCCTATGATAAACAAATCATCAATTTAGAGAATAAGAATTACAAACTTATTTCCCTGCACTCAAATGCACAGTATATCATCTAATTCATTGCACACAAAAGCAATTTTCTGCAAGTAAGAATCCATCTTTTCATACCAAGCCCTTGGTGCATGTTTGAGTCTATACAATGCTTTTACCAATCGACACTCTTTATATTCTGCACCGACTACCTCAAAACCTTGTCGTTGTGTTATGTAGACTTCCTCCGGTATATCACAATTCAAAAAGGAACTTTTGACATCCATTTGATGTACTTTCCACCCATTTTGTGTTGCTAGTGCAAGAGCCATGCGAATAAAGTGCCACTTAACAATAGGTGCAAACGTTTCCTCATGATCTATATCTTCCTATTATGCATAACCCTTTGAAACAAGTCATGACATAGGTTTATCAATAGAATGATCAGATTCATACTTAACTCTATAAGCCCACTTGCATGTAGTGGGTTGAATATGTGGAGCACAATCAACAAGAATCCAGGTGTGAATGTTCATTATAGCATCATATTCAACCTGCATAGCATTTTTCTAAATTGTTTCCGTAGATGCTTCCTCAAAAGTTGATGGTTCTATGGAAGAAGTAGCAATCATGGCATAGTTTACATGCTTACGAGTGTAATGACCCTTTTAGGGAAGATTTATACAATTCTGGAAATTGTGATAAACCCTTAAAAAATAAAATGTAATTTCTGATTTTTTTATCAAACCCTAACTATAGAAAAATTCAAAATTTTGTAAACACTTATTATAGATCAAAATTCAATAATTAATTGCCGCAAACCCTTGCAAAAATTAAGATTTTTGAACCAAATTTATAGCTGAAAAATATTATAAAAATACCAGCTAAAGGAGTGTATGATCAAACAACAAAATCACCCTCAAATTGTCCCAAAAACTGCAATTTCAAACCCTCAAAGGGGGTTGTTGCCCTAGGAGAGGGCTCTCAACTAGATCATTGCCCTTACAAGCGCTGATTATAACTGCGTACCACCTCCACAAGCTGCCCAACTACGACGCTCCACTTAAAAAGATGCCCTAGACCTGAAATCTATCAATCCCCGCTCAAATATGACCTCTGAATGAAATCACCTATTGAACATTGAAGGGTTTTGTCCTCAATATCCGAATACCAAAGAGGGTTTTCATCCTCAAAGGCTGAAATCATAAGCACGCTGCTCAAACTTGGAAAATATCAAATAATAGATGCTCCAAATGAACCCCTCCATCTTCTTTTATACCTTTTCTCCACCCAAACTCCAGTTACTTTATTTTAATAATAAAACATAACTTGCTAACATTATTTTTTAGCCACTTAGTCATACTGTCATGTCCCCTTCTCAGTGACATCTCTCGGAGCACAGGATTAGCCTATCATACGACCCTCGTAGGCTGATAGACTGGATAGAGGGGCACATTGGAGCTTGGCTCAGCTTCAGTTGACAGAGTTTGATCAGTTGGCTCTCGTTTGGGCTCGATCGGAGACTTCTTGCAGAAGTTACTATTTTTAGCAGTTCCTAGTGGTCAGAGTGGGACCCCTGCTATTTTTAGCAATATGGGTTGGCAGCGTTCGGAATCACTTCAGTATTTGTCAGCTTCAGACGGATCAGTCATCGAATGAGTAACGAGAGAAATATTAATATTTAATTGTATTAATTAAATATTAACTCTTCGATGACTATTATATTAAGTTATAATATTAAATTATAACTTAAGTGATTATAAGCTGAGGGGGCGCCCATCATCAGGAAGGGGCCAAATTTATGATTATAGTTTATTATAAAATTTGGCCTAAACTATGAAAATATTAAAATATTGAGAAAGTGCGAATTTTTAATTAAAAACCCTATTATGGAGGAAATCGCACCTCTTTGGTTATTAAAGCATTTGCCTTGGGAATCGAGCCATTATGATGTCTATTGAGTTTGAAAATTGATCAACTTGATCTGAGCAAGAGACTTAAGGGTTTCAAGTTCAAATTCTTTGGGGAACGAGCCATCTCCATTGAAAGCAATTCAGAGGGTGTGAAATAACCCCTGATTTATTGCAGCAGAGGTTTCTTCATTCAGGAGGAATCACAGAGCCCAGAGATTTAGTATCTTCAGAGTTTTTATCAGTGTTGCATCTAGAGAACCTTCATCATACTAGGCGCTGCATTTCAGAGGGTTAGACATTGATTTGGGGGAGGCCGTACTATTGTACTTGCTGCTACTAACAGATCTGTACTTTTTTGTACCTGGCCATACCATACACCAGGCCGTACTTCATCATTTGAGGGAGGCGCAACATACTTCACCTACCAGTTTGTACCATCATTGGCGCCCCTGTATCTGGAATCATCTGCCACCATTATTCAGAAGGAGAAGGACGCATTTAATGCAGCTGTACCAAATCTGTACTTTCAGCTGTTACAGAACAAAAAACCAGGGTTTCAAAATAATATCATTGCTTTATACTTTGCATGTAACTGGTTTAGTTGTAATCGTCACAGGTAGATTTTATATAAAAATAAGCTTGAAGTTTGCAGTATATTATATATTTTATGGAGTTAGATAATTTTTATAGAATTTATTTACTATTCTATGCAAAATCGCATTATTCCTATTTCATGCAAAAACCCCAAAAAAACATCAAAAAAATCAAAAACTTCAAAAAAAACAAATAAACAGTCAATTTTCAGAATCAGAGGAAACTAGGAGTTTCTACACATACTATTAATTTAACTTTAAATATTTAAAAATAATTTTTATTTTAATAATAATAATAATACGAAGTTGCCCAAAGATCAGAAATGATCAGGCCCAACTTAAATAATATTATAAATTATTTTAATCTAGAAATGGGGACATTACAATGAGAACCCCTGGGACATATTTTACCAACTTCATTTACTTTCAAGTCAAAAAAAGTACTATGAGCCCACTTACCATAATTTTGTAAATTCTCAAGATCGGGACCACCATAAGACACTGCATGTGAATCACCATTGTGATTATCTATTTGTGGAGAAGAACAAGTAGCTTTGGAGACAAATAATTTTCACGTTTTTCTCATTTCCCAAAGAATCAAAAGAATTAGTAGTGGTTACTTGTGGAACAGAAGGAACTAAATGAGCACTTGGTTGATTCAAAACAATCTCATGCCACAATCTATGAAATATAGGTTCATTGCTCAATTCCTTAGCATTTTGACACATTTTATCTTTCTCTCCAACCTATCAAACTGTGAATCAATTTCTGAAGTGTTTGTATTTTCAAACTCATCAAAAATCACATCTCTACTCACTATAAATTTGCCTATATCATGTGCAAGCAAACAATACCCCTTTTTGTTATCAGAATACCCAAGGATGCATTTTCTGCTCTTAGGTTCCAACTTATCTCTACGTTTAGTAGGAACTAAAGTATAGCAAGTACATCCGAACATTCTCACGTATTTTACCTTAGGCTTTAACCCATTCCATGCCTCATGTAATTTTGCCTAAAATAGCAACTGCGGGGGACTTATTCCTCTAAAACATTGTACTACCAATAGCTTTAGCCGAAAATTTATCATCTAGTTTATAGTACAGCATAGCTCTTGTTGTGACTTCAAAAGTTCTACTCATTCTCTCAGAAACTCCATTTTTCTATGGAGTATAATCATTAGTGTATTCCATTTGATTATGTGTTCCCGACAATAATCTAAAAACTCATTTGAGGTGTATTCACCACCATTATATGACCGAAGTGAGACCAATTTGAAACATGTTTCTTTTTCAATTAAGTGTAACCATTCAACAAACTTAGTGAAAAACTTTAATTTATTCTTCATGAAATACACCCAAGTCATCCTTGAAAAATCACCAATAAACAACACAGTATCTACACCCTCCAATAGGGGATGTTTTCATGTCACATGCATCACTATAAACCAATTGTAAACACCTACTGGCTCGTCAAGAAGAATCCTTAGGGAACTTTTCCCTATTTTGTTTTCCTAAGACATGTGACTCAAACAATATTGTCTCTCCTAAAAATAGGCAAACCATACACCATACTATTTCTTTGCAAGTACACCAAAGAGTGAACATTTAAATGTTCATAACATAGATGCCACAAATATTGCATAGACATTGTTTTTGTTTCAACTACTAGTGCTATTTTTTGCATAGGAGGAAGCACTTTACAATGCAATTGAACCATATTCCATATTTATTTAGACAGTTTTATACTCTTCTTTGACTGAGTTAACATAAATAAGCCCATTTTCTAACACAATTTGATAACCTTTCTTTTTTATCATGACTAAAGAAAGGAGATGCTCTTTCAAGGTATGAACATACCAGACATCTTGCATATACTTATTAAAACCATTAGAAAGCAGAATCCTAATAGATCTAATTCTTTGTGGAATATACATGGATTTGTCTGCTAACATCCCAAGAGCTAGAGACGATTCTTTGTAATTCCAAAAGAAGGCTCTTTTTTAGGTCATATGTTTGGTTGCACCCATAGTTCAAAAACTTGTACTCGGCAATTGCTTGGTAGGCCAAAATTTTGACTAGGTCTCAAGACTCTGGGGTTTCTCGGCAACTTTATCGCTACTTTAAAAAACATATAAATTCATAAAATAAACTTAAATAACATGTCAAACATTGTTAAATAACATGATAAATGAATTTAGAGAATGCCATAAGCATATTATCTATTAATTTTTTACCAAAAAAGAGTTCAAACTACAAAGTACAAAGTTACAAACTACAATGCTCATAGTCATATGACATATCAAAAATACATATTACATTTCATCTCTAGCACCTAAAATAAGTTTGCTACAACTGCCTAGTGGAAGTGGAAGGTAAAGATTCCTCCTCTACAATGCCAACATCATCAACAAAGATATCATTTAAATCCTCACCAACCCCTCTTGATGCCTCTATTGTCCAAGATGCTATTGCTTATTCTACCTCCCTCTCCAAATTTGTGATCTCCTTAGCAGTAAACATGGGCTCTGCATCATCAATGATCCAGTCGGCATATGGATCGATCTCATACAAGTCAATTGTATGTCATGTCCTCTTTTTCAAATAAAGAAGAAAATAATTTAATATTAATCTTTTAAGTTGTCCTAAAGTAATTTTATTTAATAAGTAATTTTATTTAATAACATGGAAAAGGACACTTAATCATTATTATTATTAAAGTGGGTCATAAAGTAATGAATTAATTGAACCAAAAGTAATGATAAAGATGACTTTATTAAAATAAAAGCATGTCAACATCAAAATAGAAGATAAAGTGTTGTTTTTTAGGGTTGGTGGAAAAGGTAATTATTAAAAGGGTTGGAAGAAAAGAAATTATTATTTGGAATTCATTCGATTAATTTAAAAACCCTTTTCAAGCTTGAGTAGCCATTGTTCAACTTTTCATCACAGCGGACGAAAACTCTCTAGTGAAAGGACCTAAGGACGAAAACCTTCATACCCAGAAGGTGATTCCAACCTGGGGTCACACCGATGCTACCAAAGTAAGATGATTTTAGTTTTAGAGGTTTATTTGACAGAGGAATTTACAGGGATTTATTGTCATTCAGAGTTGGGGGCAACTGATTTGATATAGGGTCAACTGGGAAGCTGTCTTTCACCTTATAGGGAAATTGTATCAATATTGAAGACCCTTATGGGTTGGCATCACCTTTTCAGACTTGGGCATCACACTTTAGGGAGTCCATTCAATGTTGTACACTTGGACAACCCTTGACATCATACCCCCAACTACTGGCGTCATTGTTCAGTTGCTGCCATATGAGTATTAGGTGTTTTGAGGGCCCTTAGGGTGAATCATAACACTATATACCTCCAACACAACCTGTTGCGAAGATTTGGGAAGGTTGTGTTGGAGTTTTGAAGTAGGTTTCGAGCCAACTGAGAATTATCTAAACTACGTACCACCTAAATACCTAAATTTCCTCTTTGGAGTTTGGCATCAACTACAATTGGGGTTTGGGACACTTTCAAGCCACATTTAGGCTCCTACACTTATATCATTGTTGATGTCTCTTTTTTTGTGTTTGTTGTAGGTTCATTATTATTCATTTATTATGCAATTTGATTATTACCTATTATTCATACTTTTTCGTATTCGATAAAGGTTCAATTTGGTTTTTGATTATTATTTTGTTTTGTGTTATTATCTGTTATTGGGTGAAATTCTGTAATGTCCCCAAATTGGGATGACAACCAAAAAAGAGGGTTTTCCAACAAAATCTAGCCAATCAAAGCACCAAACTGAAATCTGAAAATCTATAACCAGCCAAACACTAGCTAGAAAAATGTATGATATTCAAGTTAAAGATCATCCAAATAAATCCACAAGCTGAAAATTATTTAGAGAATTGAGTACCTTTTTGGAGGTCAAATAATATGGGGAATAGCTGAAAATACTTCACAAAAATATTTTGAACTTTCTTTGAAAGTACAGCTATACTTTCCAACCCTTAAATTCCTCAAAATACTATCCAAGTGGTTCGCCACAGCTCAGAAAAATAGAAGAAACAAATCTAGAAATTATCTCTTGGTTTTCTCTCATCCAATCACCTTCCAGAGCTTGCCAAATAAATCACCCAAGTGCCAAAATTGAGGAAATAATTTTTTAATATTATGGGGCATTGAATGACCCTAAAAAACCTGCAAAACCACTCCACCACAAATCGCCCAAAATAGAAACCTGCAAATCAATCTTCCTCAAACAATTCACTGCCCAAAATAATTATTATTTCCTACAAACAGGTTGAAACTTTAAAAATTCATAACTCCCTCAATACTTGAAATTATGATGCAAATAAGAGCTCAAACTAACCACAAAATTAGTGACTATCAAATAAACATGCTATCAAAATTTTCCTTCCATGGAAAGGTCACCAAAACTTTCTCTAAAATTATGAAAACCCTAGTTTCCATAATTTTCCTCCTCAAACCCTAAGTTCACTCAAATTTTCAAAAATAGGTGGTGTTTCAAAACACCTTTGAAGATCCACTTGCATGAACACATGCAATTTGAAGCTCACTTACAACCCTTAAATAGAGTTGCCCAAGTAGAAGGAATGGAGGTTTTCATCCCCAAACCTAAGACACTTCTTGAAGGTTTTCGTCATCAAGAAGTGGAAACCAAGCTTGACATACTTGATCAACAATTTCAATATCCAATAATGCATAACCCTTCAAATGAATCATTGCTTTTATATGCAACTCCTCCAAATGTGGCACCCATATTTGGAGGGGAGAGTTACCTTTCTTTTAAAATATTAAAAGATCATCTTAATTTCCCTTTAGGCCTTAAGTGCCCAAGACCTATAAACCCCACCACTTAAGTGAGATAGAAACATAAAGTGTTTTTCATAACTCAACTCAAAATTAAAAATATAAAGTACCATTTCCATTAATAACTCCTCACAAGTGGCCCACAATGCTCCCTTTCATTCCTCTACCCTTAGCCATCGGCAACAAGAATGGGCTAAGGGTCCCACGAAGGTCTAGATGAAAAATGGGGACGTAACAAATTCCAAATTTTAATTGAATAACAAAATAAGGGTTTCACAAAAAATCCAAAATTGTTCATATTTGTCCAAAAAGGGACATTTCATTGCATCGTATTTCTCTAACCCCTCCACTTGTCTCACGCAAAGATGAAGATTGTATCACACAAATATAAGGTCATTGAAGCATTGTGTCATCAACCTATTGCACTTCTTTGTATGAACAACTTCAAACATGCTCCAATTAAGTTCACACCCCAAAAAACTACACAGTTGACACAAAATTCGAATGGCTAGCATTAAAGATTTAGTGTTTTTGTACCATAATTTTCCCACCACATCTACAAATAGGAGATTTATAATTTTATAAGTCAACTAGATTTGAATAAATGAAAGAAGTCTACTACTAGTATCTATAGACTATAAGTAATGAAACTAGAAAGAAAAAACCAATGACTCAAATTGTTTTTACCTAGCTGAGAGGTGTTCCTTCTTTTAACATATAGAGCCGAAGAAAAGAGTCTCCTCGTTGCATTCTTGTAAATCTACAACTCTTCAATAACTGCATCTCTAGTCTCATCATCAAAGATCATAATCTATATGCACGTATTGAGGCCATCCATAATCTACTCATCAGCGTTAAATGAATTGGAATAGAAAAACTTCGGATTCAAGTAGCAAGTCGTTGCAAAAATATGTTAGTGGAACATCTCATTCCATCTCAAATCAATTACATGCCAACGGGTTCATATTTTCTTTGATTTTGCCCATAATTTTGGTTATGGTCTCCTTGGCCACGTCCATGGCCTCATACAAATAAACCATTGGGTTTTTCTCCCCATCCACCAACCATAGAACTCAAACCATGGGCTCTGACAACTAAAACAAAATAATACACAAATTTAAAATCACAATTAAGGAAAAAAAATTATAACAAAAAAATAATACATAAAAAATAGGTAAGTTTAAGGTTACCTTAATTATTTCCTCCATGCACTTTACAAACAAATCATCAAAAATAGTCTTCACAACCCTTTCTCCTTCGAGCTTCTTAGCATAGGAAGACTCCAACCACTAGTGACTCACAAACACCTATTTAAGGGATGTTAGTGAGACAACAATGCTCAGCAATGTGATGAAGTTTGTAGTGAATCATGCGACTCCTGATCGCACAAGCTCTTTTCAATTGGTGTGCTCTCTCATCAAGTTTAGCACCCAAGTGTGATTGTAGATCAAGTTAGTGATATTTTTTGCCCCTTCAACCATGTTCTTCCACCATAAAATCTTTCTTATGTTCTCGAGTATGAGATCAATGCAATGGGCTACACAAGGGATCCAAAAAAGTGTAGGGTGCCTCTCCTCAAGAAGTATCCCTACTGCTACATATGTTGTCGCGTTGTTTGATACAATTTGAACAACATTTTGCACACCTACTTCCATCACCACCTCATCCAATATGTCACACAAAGTGTTTGCATTTTTTATTTGATGGGAGGCATCAATTGACTTCAACAAGACCAACTACCCACATGAAGCCACTAGAAAGTTAATCAATGTGCGGTTTTCTCATTCATCCACCCATCAAACAAAATGGTGCACCATTTTTCCCATTTTTTATGGTCTTCTACAATAGTGTGCATATGTTTTCCAAAATCCTTTAACAACGAGCCACTTAAATCATGAGTAGGAGCCTTGAACCCCTTCCCAACAACGATCAATGCAGTGAACAAGTTCTCCTAATATGGACTTTTTGTCACATTGAAAGAAATGTTGTAGTACCAAAAAATTGTCATAGCTATCATTATTTCATTGTATAGTTCTCGGTTCCAAGAGGTACCTTCGAGCGAAGGTTGTGACCCAGAGCTACTTCGATGAACAAAAAAAGTAGTCAAACTATCTTGAGTGAATGAGCCCCAACCTCCTGGAGTTGGAGCAATAGAAGAGGCCTCGATGTCATAATCATCCATCGCTGCCCTCCTATTCGTTAGGGTTGCAAGTGCATCAATTTTCCTCTTTTTTTCTTTTTTTCCTATGCATAAGTTGCAAGGCAAGCAACCATCTCTCTTTGAGCCTAAATTGGTGCTTGTGTGCACAATGCCACATCATTCCCTGATAGTCGTACTATGTGGTATTTCAAGGGATAAATATGTCCACTCATCTTCAAGCTACAATAATTGCATATAACGCAATTGCCATCTACCGCCGCTTCACAATGCTTCCAAAAAGGATCATTGGGCTTAGGCTTACGATGGGCTGCTAAACCTGATGTCGATGTCATTCTTAAACAACAAGATTAAACCCTATATAAAAAAATATTGTTTTAGAATTTAACCCTAACAGCTAATCAAAGGAAGTAGAAGATGAAGTAGATATCGAATTTCAATGATCATGGTTCATATTAAAAAGATAATGAAAAATAAAATAAATACCTATGGCTGTTGTTGTATGTTGTCGGCCATGATAGTGTCTAATTGTGTTATTGTTTTCTTTGAGGCTTGAAAATGGAGTATGTACTTCAAACTTCAACTTTAAACTCAAAGTCCAATGTTAATCATTGTAATTTGGACTCAAAGTACACTAGACAATATGTAATTGCTTGCAAATTTCACTTGAATATGGCTTTCATTCATTTATTCATATATATACAGTAATATCAATTTTCATATATGTATGTATGACTATATCAGACTTGACTATGAATATATATATGAAATATCCCAAATGGTGGATATTTTCTAAATTCTAGAATTTATTGAAAACCCAATCAGAATTATTATTTTTCAGATTTATGATAGCAAACCCTCGCTGCAATAAACCTTTCAAAATTGGCATAAAAATAGGGCTAACTGAATGGAACAAGTAAGGAGACCAACAAGTAAGTTTTTCTCCTCAAAAATAGAGATTTATCTTCAAACCCCAGGCACCACCAATAAAAATAAATATTGAATTAATTTCTGCCCTGGCAATGCTGAAAATAGAATCTTCCACTCCACAATACAACCCACTAATTATGAAAGATGTTTCACGAATTTATTATCCAATAAATATGGCAATTTTGTATTCAATTTCAGATCTGAAAATTAGGTGAAATAATGAATTCCTTCAAAGTAAATATGCTAGAAATATTCCCAAAAATTAGGGAATAAATATATAAAATTATATCAAATATTCTAGGCCCAATGACCATCCAAATACCTCACAAAAATCAGGAAAAATAGCAGAAATAATTATATAAAATTATAATATAGTTTTGGCTCAAAATAAGCCTCAAAACCCCATGAACCAGCGCTACAACTAAGTCGGCCTAGCTAGAAATAGTCAATTGTAGCAACAAATTCCATGCAGCCCTCCAATGAGGGGTCTTCAACCTGTGTAAGCAGCTCCCACGGCTCCCAACCCTAGTTGCCCCTCTCCAAATGCAATATTTTTGTTTTTTTAGAATATATGTTCAAATGCAACCTCAAAATGAAGCTGCCCTAGAGGAGAAATGAGAGTTTACATCCCCACTCCTTTGTTTGAAGGTTTTCGTCTCCAAGTCAATAGCTCAAGCTTTTTCGTGCTCAAAACTATAATTTCAAAATATAATCCAAGATGCCCTTTCAAATGAACCCTCCAATGCTTTTATACTCTTTCCCCAAGTGAAGCACCAAAAATGGAGGGAAATATTTTTTTGATCTTTTTTCAAATTATAAAAAGAACACCTTTTATAATCCACTTTAGTGGATTGAGTACCCATGACCCTCAAAAGACCCCAACTTCTTAAGTGAAATTATAACAATAAAGTGTTTTTTACAAGTATTCTTAAGAAAACCAAATGTTTCCCTTCTTTTTTTCTTTTCTTTTTTTCTTTTTTCCCTTAACCCTTGGAAAACTAAGCAAGGCTAAAGGTCTTCAGTAGTGTCATGCCCAAAAGGAGAACATGACAATATGATTGTCTCAAACTTGAATATGGCTTTCATTCATTTATGTATGATTGTATCAAACTTGATAATCACTTGAGGGCTTGAACTTGAAGCCTTGAGGTGACTGTACTATGAGTCTATATTTGTAATATCAATTTATCAAATATGTATTAGTATGAATGACAGTATCACTATTAGTGACATATGGATTAAAATCTTGTCGTAATACAATTTACCCTGGCCAATGTTTCAAACTTTCACTATTGAGTCGCTGATATTCAAGTTTCAGATGACAAATCTATTATACCGTAATTTGAATCTCTGTAAATGACCGTAGCTTGAAAAAACATAGAGAAATCTCATCGTCAAATGATAAAATCGATTCATTTTTTTGACCTGGGCTTTTATTGTCACATTTGTCAAGTCGAGGTGGATTACTGGCAAAAATTGCCTAGTAACCAAAAAAACTCAAATTGCGATTTTCTAAAAGATATATCGTTCTATGCCCTAATTGCTATAAATTGTTGATTTCTAACGATTTTTGAATCTATGGTTGCACCTGTATCTAGGAGCCAAACATATGCAAATTCATCCCTAGCCTCAAACTCCATGTAGCTATGTTGGCATATTCCTCTAATATTGTAAATGTTGATTCATCTACAATGTTTTCCGACTCATCATAGTCATGTTCTACATAGTGAGTAGAGTCTAGTTTGTGAATTTTCTCATAAGGGATCCTACATTGGGATGCAATATGACCAAGTTTGCCACACCTGTGACATGATTTCTGATCTTCCTTTGCCTCTACCTCTGGCTTGACCTCGTCCTCTATAACTTGTCTCATGATGTGGATCATTATTGTGTTGTTGATGGATATGATTGTTGTGTCTTTGATAATTCTCTATTCCTCTATTCTGAAACCTTCTCCCTCTATAGTTCTAATGACTAATATTTGAAGTACTAGGTTTTCATTTTGTGACATTAGCCTCCTCTATTTTCTTATTTTTTGGGAGGGAAGGGATAGGTCATTTTGAATAAGCAAATCAACATATTTGTCAAAAGTAGTCCTTGTTATCTTATCAAAAACATTAAGCATCTCAACAAAGTTCTTGTAAGAACTAGGGAATCTTTTCAACGCAACATTGAATATCAACTAATCATCAAGTTTCCCGAATTCTATCTTAGCATATTCAGTTGCAATGTTTCTCAATTTTGATATGTACTCTCATATCCCCATCACCAGCTAAAGACAATTTAAACAAAAACATATAGAAATATATTTTCTTGTGTTTAGTTTTTTTTTTTCCATACAAATCAAAGATGGTTTTCCTAGCAATGTAACTATCATGATAGTTCTCAATATAAATATATGTATCCTTAGTACAAAAACATTTGATTAAAGCTAAGGCTTTAGAATCCCTCAAGTTGGAGGGCAGTAGGCAACGTGGAATTTTCAACTTTCGCAACATCCCACAACTCATTGAAGACAAACGATGCTTCCATCAAGTGTTTCCAATCAGCATAATTGGAAATTGTTAAGCGATCATTGTCGAAAATTAAATTTTGAATTTTAGGCATTTTTCAAAATAAATGCGCATCAAAACAAAATAATTTCACACAAAACAATATGACACACTCTTAATATAAAAATGCATCTACTGGGTTTTTCACTTAACCTACATGAAGAGTATGAGAGAATTTGTTTGATAGACTTTTTACTTAACCTCAATCAAAACAATTTTTTTTAAAATCACACTTATTTATCCAATTTTACAGCCTTTGACTCCACTTCATACAATTTGCATGCAACTTGAAAAAGAAATATACCCCAAAGATTCCCTTTTAAAGAAAAAGCATTTAAAACAACTTTGAGCAAAAGGTAAACTTGAGAAGTTTTGAACCTAGAACCTCCTATTCCTTCAAGTGACTTACAAAATGACACTTGCCACTTACTCTAGTAGAATTTCCAAAACTCTAACTGTAATTATTTTATATAGCACACAAGTTTTCTGTTTTTCCCATAATAAAAAAAAGAAAAGAATTCACCCACCCGTGAATTGAATGATATTTGGACAGAAATATGTTGAGGGACCACTAATTCAATTCAATGCTTTGATATGATTTTAATGCCGCTTATCAAAATATATGAGCTTCCAACACTATTATAGCTTCCAATGCCCTTGTCAACGTTTTGTCAAGAATTATTTTGGCTTTAATTCAAAAGCCCCTTAATCTTCACTTTCTTCATGGTTATTGCAGATATCAATGATATTCAAGCAAAAATAGAAAGCTTCCAACGCCTTTGAGGTTTTTAGATAATTTTCTAACTTTGCAAAGAAACTTCAACACCCTAGACACAAATAATTAGAGTTTTCAAGCAATTTTTATTGCTTCAAGCATATAAAAAACTTCAGCCAAAAGTTTGGATGCCCCAAGGACAAATAAAATCAGTGATTTCAGGTCATTTTTATTGCTCTAGGAAAATGAAAAACTTCAGCCAAAAGTTTATGTTAGCAAATGATTGCTGAAAGAATGAAGAGAAATGAAAGGCATATGGCACATTTACACACTTGTGTGTCTATTTTTTTATTAAGCAAAACATGGTTACATTCAGTTGGACCCATTAATTAAACATTAACTAATAGATAATTAATAACTTTAACACCCTCCCTTAATGACTAAACCGGAGACCACTCCAAGTTTGTCCCTAAGACCAAAGAGTTTAGTCATTACATTTACCGACTATTCTAAAGATATCAACATGAAATTTGCAGTCCTCTAACATTTTGTTGTTGTCCAATGTAGGGAATTTGGTGTAGACAAAAACTGAAAAGGATTGCCAAAAACAAACAAATATCTAGCCCTATGGACATAAAATGTGTCAAGTTGTCCAATTCGTTGTAGGGTGATTCACTAACTAGTGATGAATCATCATTGGCTAATAACTTCAGCCCAACCTCCATAGTTCTAAAGCCATAAGTAAGGAGATGTTGCTCGAAAAAAGTATATGAGGCTCGTGGAGTTTGCTTATGTCCATACAGGGACTTAATCATCCTACAAACCAAATGATCACGACTAACCCGAAAAACCTTCAAGCGCACCATGCAGAGCTTCTCATCCAAATTTCCACTCAAGAAACCAAACTAAGCTGCTATGGAAAGAAACAACCAAAATGTGACCATCTTTGCAATAGGAGTAAAAACCAAATCCTTAGTAATAGTGGGAGTAAAAACCAACTACACAATAGCAATTGGAGCACAAACCAACTCTGCAGTAGTGGTGGGAGTTAAAACCAATTCCGAAATAGGAGAAGAAACCATCTCCTCATCTACTCCCTCCTATTGGGAAAAACCTTTCATAACAAGATGAGCCATGTTCTTGTCCAAAGTACAAATTTTGTCCACCCATTTGCAACCAATGGGTTGTGTAACCGGTTGTTCATGTACCATACAAAGCTCAGAAGCGAAAGAAAAATCATCAAGTTCTATTGAAGTAAAAACCTAGTTTTCAGTCTTCTGAGCAAGTCCCTGTGCCTGTGGCAAATCATCCTCCTACACAACTACCTATGCATTTGATTGACACTGAGGAATTGCATCCTCCTGCACATCCTTTATCATGTGTATTCCCTCCACATCTAGTGCATGTAAGTTGACTGAAGCAAGGTCAACAAGCCTATGAGGAATTTCATCCTTCAACACATCCTGTATGGTGGAGTCTCCCTCTACATGTGCATTTACATTGATTATGGCAAGGCCAGTGAGCCTATACAAGCCACCTTGCCCAATACCTAGGGCAATTACTCTACCTTGTTTGACATCAAACACAATGCACTATTTTCCAAAGAAATTTATAGCAATGTTGAGATTTTTCGTTAATTAACTTACAAATAAAATATTTTTATTTAGGCTAGGCACATACCTAACATTCCTTACTATGATTTTTTTTGCATTATTCAATACTATGCGAACATATCCTATCCCCTCTACTGCAAGTGACTCCCTATCATCTAATAAAACAAAATCATAAATTTGTGTACTTGTTGTAAATGTGACATACTAGTCCTTACAACATGTGAAATGCATGGATGTGTCAGAATCAATGAACTAGCCACTGGTAGCACGACCATTCGAGTACGATGCCATGAGGGCATAATCTTCCTCAGAACCCCATTCTTCAAATATTGCCATATTAGTTGCTTGATTGCTTTGTTAGAAAAGTGCATACTGTCGCTTTCGACATTAAAAACACTTTACTTGATACTGAGAAGATGAATCACACTTTACTTGATACTTAGAAGATGAATTAGTAGGGATATGTTTCCACTTCCCTATCAACTGAGCAGCAAATGCACTCTCTACTTGTCCAACACTTGACTCATTTTGTGTCTATTAGCATTCATTTTGCATCAAATAGGAACTAACCTGAACAAATGTCAGGTTTTGGCTTTCCACCATCAAGTGTAGAGCCTCCACGAAAGATTCATAGGAGGGTGTCAAATCGTTTAGAACCAACACCATCATATCATCACCATCCACCTTTTTATTAATGGTGCCTAACTAGTCTTAGAGATTTTTCATCTGAAGGTATTCTAATAGAGACTCATCCTTCGACATCTTCGTGGAAAATAATAGATTTTTTAGATACAAAACCTGACTTGTCTCTAAAGTTTGGTATTTTTTTTTCAAACTAGTCCAAAGCACACTTGCCACAGTGGCATTCCAGAGAAATCATGTCATCTGACACAAATAACTTTAACAGCAACAAGGCCTCCTTATGATGCTTGTCATAATCCACAAAGTTCTTAACATGTTTTGTTGCAATGCCAAGAACGATTTTATCACAATCACAATATTCTACGATTGTTAAAATCTTATGACTCCAAAAATTATAAATATGGCCAATTAATTTTTGCACTTCGAACAAAACCAAATTTTGAATATTGACCATTAATCACAATATTTTGACCTCTAACAAAGAAACTAATGCAACAGGGAAATGTACAGTTTCTAACCTTTGAGTTGGAAATCAAAGCAACAAGGAAATACACACTTCTGACCTTGAAATGAATTCAACAAAAAAGTACAATTTTCTGATCCGTAAATCAATGCAAAGTTTGTTTACAAGTCTGATTACCTCTGTGTACAATGCTTATTACCGCTACGTACAAGTCTGATTAATGTAAAAACCAATACAAGCTTTTGTGTACAGATTTGATTACCTCTGGTAGTTTATAGAATTGTTGTTCGTGCCCTAACTCAGATGTGAAAATCACAATTTGTCTCTCTATGAATATGCTATAAATCTACTCGTGCCCTTAAAAAAATTGGAAATCGCGATTTTGGTTGGAAAGGTGAAAATTGGATTGTTGGACTGTATTTCTTATGCCCTATCACGATTTTCATGACTATACAGTGGCATTTTTCTATTGTATGCATTTTTATCCTTGGTTGCATTTTTCTTTATGTTGTTCGTCGTGCCATACCCATAGCAAGCTACATATTTGTTCATCATGCCCTAGTACAGTGTGGTTATCTTTTGTTGTTTGATTTCCATGCAATTGTGTACCCTAACATGACTGTAAATCACGTTTCTCTGGTTTCACGCAACTTCAAATCATAATTTTCCTATTTCTGCAATTTTTTGTGACTGTCTATGCCTTAACACAATTCACGATAGCTCCTTGTTTACATAAAACTATTTTGTCTATTTTGGTCTTTCCATATCGTCATTGCATCATTCTTCTATTATTGGTCTACGTTTCCATAATTTTGGTCTATGTCCACTGCAAATCCTTCGTTGTTGATTTGTGTCTTTTGTCCTTTCTTCCACAGTTACTACCCCTAGTGATTTGTCTAGAGTTTCCTTGAACCTCGAACCTCTTCAATGTGTTGTGTATTTCGTACCCATCTTCCTAGGGCTTCCTCGAACTATTTTCTCTGTTCGTACCCAACTAGAGCTTTCTCAAATAATTGGCTTTGATACCAATGTTAGCAAATGAATGCTGAAAGAATGAAGAGAAATGGAAGGAGTACGACACACTTAGACTCTTGTGTGTCCATCTATTTATTAAAATGAAAGTGGTTACATTCAGTTGGGAAGATTTGATAACCGCCCATTAGTTAAAAATTTAACTAATAGATAATTAATAACTTTAACAGTTTAAACACCCCAAACACAAATAAAGGCAATTTTTACTACTTCATGCTGTTTTTTGTAGCGCTCCAGGCTGATTTATAATTCTCCAATCTAAATTTGTAGTGCTCCAAGCTAATGTCCCTTGGGAAATATCTCAATGCTTCAAAATAAAAAATCAGCATTAATGCTTGGAACTTTGTTTTCATTCTTCTTATGCTTTGTATACAAAGACAACTGAAAAATAGAATCAAATTTTATTTTGCTATGCTCCCAAGCAAGACAAATCCAATTTAAAATATTTCTTCAAAACAACAAAAGCAAGCTTGACTTTGTTCACAGAACCTCTCAGGGAAGTAGTTTTCTTTAAATTAATCTCCTCAAGGAAATAAATATTAACTTGCAAATGTAAGAATTAAAAATAATTCTCATCAACTCTGGTAAAATGATTATCAAATATTTCAATCATTTAAAAAAAAATTTAATCACTTATCCACTCCATTTTAAGGCAAATTCAATATAATATTGCAATTAGAATACAAAGTTAATATCTTACACTACTTGAGTTCCCTTCTCGTGAACCTTCTTCTCTTCACACAGGCCCACCACTGTCTTCACACACCTTTGCTTTGATACCACTGATCATAATCATAATACCATTCCCAATACCATAAAACCACTATGTTTTAGGTTGAATTTTGTGCTCACAAAAGGTGGGTCAACAAGCATTTTATTAACGTTCAAGAGCAAATACAAGAGGGTGCCTAGATGACATTAACCGCCAACATAGAATAGAAGAGCTATATAAAGGTTTTATCATTCCCGTAAAACTCTGAATTTAACGTGCAACCTCCTAGTAACTTGCATACGGGAATATCCGTAAGGCCTACTAACATATTTACTAACACACCTAATGACATTATTAAAGAGGGGTGTCATAATATAAAAGAAGCATGCCCCTTACAATATTTATTTCTAACCTAGGCTAATACTAAGTACTTTGGAGCAAGTCATAAGATTTTTTGTAACCCTGGTTTGAACTTAAAAAGAAATTCATAAGCGCCATGGTTTGATAGGTCAAAGCAAACTCTCCTCGACACCCAGCCTTTAGTAAGCAACTTCACACCCCATAAGTTTTGTCTATTTTGTGAAGGTTTGTATAGTTATTGGTATGAAGGTCAATGTAACAACAAAATAAGGCAAGACGTTGAAAATGATAGAGGACATGATAGCCTTTAATCCCAGTCAACCCAGAAGCAAGCCAAGTAAATAACTGGCTGAAATCTCTCACAAAGATGTGATAAATTCAAGACAATTAGGATTCTCTCGACATGCAATACAAGGTATCTGCCCAGATTTCTTAAACCAAGGAAGAAGGCAACAAACTAAATCAAATGTGCATATATATATATATATAAGAATTGTGGCTGAGCAAACTTGGACATTTCAGTCGACATATTATCACCTCTTTTTATTTCTTAAGGTAACGTGAATCGACCGTGTGGCTATTTCCTTGTGGTTAAGATACTTTCCATGATACAATGCACAGCTTTTTAAAAAATTAATTGCACAATTTATTGAAGCACACAGTAAAAATATTTGCATACACTGTTCATTCATAGGTCTTTTGGGATGCATGTTAAAAATTAATTCAGACTTTTGACACAAGTAGGTATGTTAATATATAATGAGTCATCAAAACAATAATAATGATTGAAGACAAATAAAGGTTGGTGTTTGAATCTTATATGGCTGCACGATTCACATATATTTATACAAGACAATACATCATTTGTTTTATTATAACAATGGCTTATGATAATATTCAATTATACTCTCGATTTGTGGACTTGTCCTCCTTGTGATCAATTACACTTCACATTTATCTAAGACACGTGGCCTCATCTCTATGCTTTATGTTATGTTAATTCACTTTGTTCACAAATTCCAATGTTTCTTGGTGCTTTTTAATCAAGTGTTCATGAAAGAAAAGCCTTCATCCTCTTCCATTCCTAAATAAAAGTATATCCACATCATTTGTAGAGTGCACCAATTTTAGTGTTTCCATTCTTTTATTATCAACAAAGTGGGTGAATTAGATGCCTTAATTTTGAATAATTTCACAAGTTTAATTAATCCATATTATGCCAAACTATAGGTAATTGGGAAGTAACCATCGCTGCTAAATTGTTATTAAAAGTTTGCAGGTTAAAATAATTAAATAGAGATTTTCGAGACTCAATATATTTTAAGATTTATAATTTTTCTTAGCTAAATATAAATTGGTATTGTCAATGGAGGTAACTTGTATTACTTTAAAAGGGTTGTTTGTGTGTTGGGAAACAAGTGGCATATCCCATATAAGTTGAGTTTTACGCTCCACTACGATACTCACATTATCCATCTTCTAGTAATAAGTACTTGCTAAATGGTTGCCTTGGATAGATAACACCTTTATCAAATTAAACATTAGATATAGTAGCTTATTAATTGTTAGAGGACCAATTCACCCTTTAACGCGTTGTGGTATCTTCTTAATTGTTGGCAGAATAATTTATAATTGTTTTAACTGGATAAGCTCAGCAGGTTGCTTAAATCGATAGCTTAAATTAATAGAAGGGTTCAATTTATAATTGTTTTAGCTTGATAAGCTAAATAAATTAATAAAAAAAATTAGCTTAGGTAAATTAAGGCATTCACTTTTTTATCACTTTAGTTAAATAAACTAATTTGAATTGATATGCCCAATTTTGTTGCATAAAGATAAAAATTTAATTTAATAGGGGAAATGATTTTTGTCAAAAGGGGCATGTGGGTTCTAATTTTGTCAATCAGTATCCTATTAAAAGGGTTGTAATCCTTTTGGTGTCGATCATGGTGAAATGTGTTGGCATGCCATATGCCAAGGTACAAATCCTAAGAGTTTTCAAAAAGAAGATTATATCAAATCCATCGTTAGCCTAGATTAGACTTGCTAGGTGGGAATAAATAGATTATAAAAGAGAAATAGACCATGCAAATTAAATGTCAATTCTATTATTCATTACAGGTCAACCTTTTTGAGGTGGTAATAGCTTAAGTCGGCATCAAAGAGTTTTCTTATTGGTTGACAAATTGAAGCTTGTGCATCATGAGTTGATTTTTTAATGCAGGTCAACCATAGTCCAAATATATTCACTACCTTAAATATACATGGACAGAGATTAAAATAATTTATATACGAGATGATACTATAAGAGGTGTAGACATTCGAAAGGAGGTATATAGTTTACAAAGTGTATAAATGAAGGTAGGGAAAATCTAGCAACCATTCCTTAGAGATGGGTTCTTAAAATACTCCTCAACTCTGGTAAAACAAAGACCACAAGGTGATGCTTCTATGAATAGCAAATATAAGATATTGATATAAATGGGGTGATTAAGTTGAAAGGTATATATAATATAAATGGGGTGATTAAGTTGAAAGGTATATATATATATTATATATACCTTTCAACTTAATCACCCCATTTATATCAATATCTTATATTTGCTATTCATAGAAGCATCACCTTTTATATATATATATATATATATATATTCAAGAAACCTAGTTCGTTACACCTCCATAAGCAATTAGAGGACATTGAGGTTAGCTTTTGTAAAGCCTATTTGTTAAAATGGTAGAGACCATTAACGATATTATGGTTTGACCTCTTTCTAAATAGTGATGCTAACGAAAATGACATGCCTATTTATATTAAAAGATCTTCTCTCAATAATATCAGAGCACAATATGTTTTATAGTTCCTATGAGTTTCTAGTCTAAAACTTGATCCATGCCCAAATGACACCTTGTTTGGAGAGAATATAAATTGCGATACTTAAGGGATTCCTCAGAAAGGGAAAATATAGATCAAATATGGGTATTTAGTGGACGCTTGGAACAAAAGATTATTTCCAAAAAATGATTCCAAATGATTAATGATGACGACGTTATATTAAGGAGCTCTAGAATCTCCTCGAGTTATGTATAAATGTAGCCAATGTTCAAAGGCTATGCCTCTCACATAAAAAAATTAAATGTAAGTGCACAAACTACAAGGCCCTAATTCTACACACAAATATGCAAGCAGAGCAGTCGAATGAGTCTGGGTCTTAGAAATAGGCTATTAGGGTTTGACATTTTTCAAATCTTATGGGCTCAAAAATTCTCTTAGCAATACTTTTAGGACCTTGCAAAGGCATAATGTTGTGAATGTTTTGTCGTCACTTCTGAAAATGTAGTTACCATAACTAATATAATCCTAAGTGACAAAAATATAGTGGATTGTTTATTATAACACTTTGCCTCTATATGAAATTCACCTAAAATGATTAATGGTATCTAGATGTTAAAGTGTATTCTTCTATCTATGTATGCATGCAAATACTACCTTAGTAAGCATAGTGGTTTCCTTATGACTTTTTGTATGATTGTAAATGACAAGGACTTGAATGGTAGTTCCTATATGTGTTGTAGTGTGACTCGTGTTTTTTTGGTGTTGTATTGCACTCATCTTGTGTTCCTTGTTAAAACAAATAAAATTACCCTATTCTTGATGGTTTTAATGATTGTAGGATTTAGGCAATGACATCTTCACAGGTCTTCCAGGAGACTTAGTTTTACCTCTAGACATTGATTGCCTATCCCCCGACCTGTTTTTGTTTCTTTCTTGGGGACGACCTCTCACAAACAAGGCATTCTTTGATGATCCTCCATGAATTTTCACCTCATCTCTTCTGATAACGAGGATGTAACTATATTATCAAGCTTTAATATAATTACACAACTACTAATGGCCACAACAAAATTATCCCTAAATTTGGCAAAGAACATAACAAAATAATACGCTTATCTTCTTCATCCATTTTAATCTCTAATGAGAGTAGCTGACTTACAACATTGTTAAAAGCATTCAAATGCTCTATCATGAAGTCACCATCATTCATTCTAAGAGAATACAACTTCTTTCAAAGAAATATTTTGTTCCCTAGAGATTTTCTAATACAAAGTTCGCTTCTCTTGAGACATTCAAAAACACTGAATTTGAAAGGAATGGCTTGATTGAACCATTTACCTTCCTATTGATTTTCTCCCAAACTTTTGCCTTCATACTTATGGGTTGTTTCCCTGACACAGTAACCCATTTATATCAGTCCAAAAGCAAAGTTTCCATCTTAAGCTTCCATAACTCAAAGTTATGGCCATTAAATTTGTCTCTCTATCCTTGAGCTGCCCATCATCTTACTTCACACAAGATTCTCCCACTCAAGAAAATGTTTATCACAAGGCCAAGATGTCGTAGCTCTTTAAAAACTAGAGAAACCCTAGCTTTGATACTAGATAAGAACAAACAAAAATGCCAATAAACCTACGCAAGAGAAGCAATGATAACAAAATCTTAATATAGCATGAAAGGAAAACAACACACTCATAATATACACAAGAAATTTAACCAGTACAATGCAATGGATATAAAACCATGGGCTAAGAAACCATTCATACAATATCATGGGTCAATACCACCCATAAGACATCGAAAAAATTCTCTGCCCAAGGCGGAACCCTGCATGGTGGAGCGCTTGCCCCCCATACCCCCAGCTAGGGCAATGCTCCCGACGCCCACATCATGGGTACAATCTATAAGGGGTGTAAAATTAAATCATGCAAAGAATAAAACATATATCCAACAAAAAAATGAATAATTTGATATCCCCAATTGTTCACTTAGATGGCATTTCACCAAATGCTTAATACGCATGGATCACAATAAGAGCATTTGATCCAAGATCAATATTTTTTAATATTAAAAATAGGTTTGATCATCTAATGGATGATCTTCATTTCAAACTCATCTCCACGTCACAAACTACAAACTACTACATTTCAAAGGGAGAAAGTAAAAATTCAGATGAATACCTAATACCTTAAACACTTAGCTTAACATTATCCAGAGCCATCCATAGTATGACAGCCAATTAAAATATGTACCTATCATAAATTCTATAAAAGGAATGTTCTTTTATTAGACATGCAATGCAATCCAAAAGATTAGTAGATTCATGGATCCAACCTAGTTAACCTATATTAGATACCCAACTAGTCAATCACTCTTATCCCTTCAAATGGTTGTGGTAAATAAAATGAACAAGGGGTGTAGTTTCAATGTGGCTGAGTACCGCATCAAATTCCCCTATGGACTCGAAAGATCCTAATACTTCTCTATGAAAAATTATCAATTTTAACATGCCAAGCCAAGGGATATATTATAGTCACGTAAGGAAGAAAGCAATATAAGCTGACCACATTTTTCTAGCTATGAAGATAACATATCTAAAGGATCACATCCCATGCATGGCTAACGTTCACATTGCACCTCCTAAGTATGTTTCAAACCAAATCCAAACATTTTTACAATTAATAAAATAAAACCCCACAAATTTTAAAATATTCCATAAATGTAAAATAAGGAATCAAATTAACATGTGGAAAGTAATTTAAAAGTGTTATAAAATAGATAATCTTTCAACGTTGTGTTACAAGCGATTTCCCCCAAGTCCAAGTTTACGGAAGCGTTCTTTAATTAAGCACAACGAGAGCATAGTTAAGCACACCAAGCATGCAATTCCAAAAGTCAATGTAGTGATGTGTTATTGATATACACAATGAAAATATTTAGAGTTTAATATGATAACCCGAGTGTTAGTTATGATGTAATGTCCCCTTTAGGACATGTTATGCAAATTGGTAAATTATCCACAAACCCTAACACCAACTTAAACAATTTCTAATTTTTATGTCAAACCCTAACCATAAAATTCAGAATACTGGAAATACAAATTTAGGGCACCAATTGTAATATTTTTATATTAAAATACTTGCCAAAACTCTAGAATTATTACAGCCTATAAAATACCTTCAAATCTGATTTTTGCATGCAAATATAGGTCTGAAAAATCACAAATAAATACTAACTGAATGTTTCACTATAAACACATCACAATCACCAACACGTTGCCCCAAAAACTGCAGATTTTCTTCCCAAAGTGGGTTGCCACAAAAACCATCCAAGTGGGTTGCTAACCTAAAAAGGCCCCGAAAGGTAGTCTACCACCCTCCAAAGGGTCTCCAACAGCTACGCCTCTCTCACAGAACCCCGTAAACTGCTGCACTTCACAATACGATGCCCTACAAACCCCAAACTGATCAATTTTGTCCTTTGCAACCTCTGAAATGAAGTTGTCCAGCTGAAGGTTAAGGGTTTTCGTCCTTAACTTCTGATTTCTAATGAAGGTTTTCGTCTTCAATGGAGATAAGTCAAGCAATTCATGCTTAAACTCACAAATTCAATTCATAAACATGGCAACCTTTCAAAATGAACCTCCTTTCCCTTTTTATATCATCCCCTTCTAAAAGCCCTTCCAAAAGGTGTGTTCCACTTCGAGGGAAAATTCAAATATTTTAAAAAGTACATACCTTATCACTTCACTTAAGAGCTAAACTAGCCCATAATCAAAAGGCCCCCTTTTCATGTCAAAATTAGAAAAAAAAAATTCAAAAGTACCTTTTTACAACTTGAAAAAGAGAACCAAAGTTTCTCCTTTGATTTTTCCTTCCCTTAGCCTATGGGTAACAAGGAAAAAGGCTAAAGGTCATTAACCGCTCATACTTGAGAAGGGGACATGACAGTCCTCTCCTCTTGAAATTGTTTGTCCTCAAGCAATTGCAAGTTTGGATGCTACAAGATGGCTGCTCCTTCCCAAGCAGCATCCTCAAGAGGCAAATCCTTCCAACGAACCAAGTATTCTACGATGCTTTGATTCGTAAGTTTCCTTTCCTAAAACTCTATGATAGAATACGGAACCAAAATCAACTTGCCTTCATCATCAAGTAGCGGCCAATCAATGGAAGGAGTGATGTGCTGCCCAAGTGCCTTTTTGAGGCATGAAACATGAAATACATTGTGAATCCGGGTACCTTCAGGCTTCTCTAGCTCATAAGCAACTTCTCCAACCCTCCTTAGAACTTTGTAGGGGCCATTGAAGTGGGGTTTTAGCTTTTCCGCTCCACTTTGTTTGATGGAAGATTGTCTATATGGTTGCAATCTCAAGAAAACCATGTCACCTACCTCAAAAGTTCTCTCTATTCGATGCTGGTCCGCATACAAATCCTGCTGGTTTTGAAGATGTTGAAGATTTCTTTTGAGTTGCTCCAAACTTTTAAGGCTATGTTGTACCAAATCCGCGGCCCCAGGTATTCTACTATCGGTTAAAATCAAATCTACAAAGGAGAACGCATCATACCCATACAATGCCTTGAAAGGTGACTTACCAATTGACATGTGGTATGACATTTTGTGAAAGATCCCTGATGGATCCTTTCTATTGAACTGCTGTAATTTTTTCTGTCTTCCCTTTTGAAATTTGTGTTTTTCTGAATGCGCTGAAAATTCAGGAATACAGAATAGAAGGGCGGCCAGCTGGTTGTCTTAGGATAAATGTGCTATGGTGATGATAATTGCTATCACGTACGGCCGTACGGACTCAGTCTCTGCCTGGTACAGCAGCGCCAAAAAGATCCCTACAGCCTGAAGTCGCAACTCCAGACTGCTGCGTTCTGCCAACGCACAGTCCACTCTCCAAAAGAATCTTTTCAAACAGGTATCGCCCTCTCTAAATTGCTGCGCCTCTGCCAAATAACGTCCAGCGCCTTACAAGGGGGAGGCGCGAATCTCTTACGGACAGGAGTGTGAATAAATCGCTATGTGGGGGCTACGTCCCACAGTCAACTCTTTGGGGTTTGCGTCCCAAAGCTCCACGCTTACCAAGCGCACTCTCCAAAGGAAAAAGATATGAAATCGGATGCCTTCTCCCCTCCCTTCAAACGCCTCTTATAACCTTTTTTCACTTTAACCGATCCCCAAAAACGTGGACCAAGGGCGCTTAAGTGAAAATTATAATAATTTCCTTTTAAGAGGCTAAGAGGATAGGAAATAATGCTTTCTTTTTAATTCAACAGAAATCCGTGCCCCGAATGGTTCCGACATATGAATGAAATATTTAGGAGAGTTCGAGACCTTTCCAATGAGCTATTACACTCTAGTACACGCATCCCGAAGAGGCCAAAAACACCTTGTAACCCCAAATTGGCTATAACTTAGCCTTATTTTAATTAAAAGACGGAAACTCAGAAATATTAAAAATATAACCAAAGTAACCAAGAAATGCCCAACCGACCCCACGAACTATCAAAACAACTTGTCACCTGTCTGTGACTGGAGCCGGAAATCAAGGAACCACTGGCAGTCTCCTCCCTAAAATCTAGGGATGCTCTTAAAACTTAGGGAACAAGCCCTAACACCCTGAAACCGCACCCCTGAATGAAATCTCGTGGAGTCCCAATCCTGGGCCTAACCAAGTCTCCTAAAAAAATAGGAGTAACCTCCACAAATGTAGGAACTGCCTCCCACGAACAAGAAATGTCGTCCACTGATCAATAACCTGCCAGAGCACCAAGTCCAACACTGAAAAACCAAATTGGGTCTCTGTACCATCCTGTCAACCTACAAGACCCCATAATAGGCTGACTCTCATGTCGCTGCAAGACTGGACTAGAGTGGGGACATGACATTTTGTAGCAATACTCAGCCATGTACAGCCACCTATTCCACGCTGTTTGTTAACCTGAAATGTAGTTTCGGAGGTATCCTTCCACCCATTTGTTCACTATATCTGTTTGTCCATCAGTTTGTGGGTGGTAGCTAGTACTGAGAGACAACTTTGTGCCCACTAAATGGAAGAGTTCTTGCCAAAAGTGACTCATGAACCTGTTGTCCCTGTCACTTACAATGCTCCTACGCAACCCATGAAGTTTAAATACCTTTTCAAAAGGATATCAGCCACTATGGGAGCATTATACTTGGATGGAAGTGCAAAAAAATGTGCATATTTAGTGAGTCTATCCACGACCACGAACATACTATTCTTGCCTTGTGTCATGGGTAGCCCGTGATGAAATCCATTGATATGCTTTCCCATTTTTGTGTGGAAATCGGTAGGGGTTGCAAAAGACCAGCTAGAAAAGTGGGTTCATCTTTGTTTCACTGGCAAACAATGCACTCACGGATGTATTGAATAGTATTCCCTTTAAGGCCCTTCCAAAAGAACCTCTCCCTTGCTTGTACGTTTTGAAGTATCCTGAATGACCAGCCATAGGAGTATCATGTATAATCTTCATTATTTGTTGTTTCAGCTTAGATTTAGGGCTTAAAAAGCCTCTATTTTGTACAAAATCTGACCATCAACCATCTTGTACTTTTCATCATCAATTTTACTTTCCATGACAGCTGTAGTAAATCCATCTTTTGCATACTCAGCTATGATTACAGCCTTCCAATCAGCTGTAATTTCACTTATAGAAAATAAAACAGGCCTCTTGGACAATGCATCATAAACTATATTGTTCTTGCCCTTGACATATTCAATATCAAAGTCATAAGATTGCAACTTACCCATTTTTATTGCCCATCACTCAAATCAGTTTAGCTGAGGAAATATTTCAAGCTATTGTGGTTGGTTTTCACCACAAATGAAATATTCTCAAAATTTGGCCAAAGCATGCATGATGGCCAGCATTTCTTTGTCGTAGATGGAGAATCTACGCTCCACTTGAGTTTTCTATTTTCAAAAGCAATAGGATGTCCTTTTTGCATTAGGACAACCCCTGTATCTTCACCGAAAGCATCACATTCCAAGACAAACGAATAGTGAAATCTAGAACAGCGAATATTGGGCAAGTACTCATCACCTTCTTGAGTTTTTCAAAGGTCTCCATGGCTTTTTTTGACCCGCTGAAAGCTCCTTTCTTTGCCAAGCCCATTAGTGGGGCAACAAGCTCTAAAAACCCCTTCACAAACTGCGTATAATAGCTGCATAAACCAAGAAATCCCCTCAAATGTGTCATAGTGTGTCGTCCCCTTTCCAGTTGACATCTCTCAGAGCTGATGATTAGCCTATTATGCGACCCTCGTAGGCTGATAGGATGGATAGAGGGTCTTGATGGAGCTTGGCTTGGCTTCGACTAGCAGAATTTTTCCAGTTGGCTTTCGTTCGGGCTCTTTTCGGACACGTTTCCTGAGCTCCTATTTTTTAGGGATTTTTGACACGCAGCGGAGCACCCCTGTTTTGGTATGGTCATGTGCGGAATCACTCCCTTGTTCACCAGCTTCAGATGGATCGAGAATCGGATATGTATCGAGGGAGATATTAATATTTAATTGATTTAATTAAATATTAATTATTTGGCGTAATTATGACTTAGGCGTTTTGGGCCAAGCGGGCGCTCATTATGAAGGGGGCCGTTTTAATTATATTTTATAATTAAAATTGTGTCTTAGACTATGGGAAAATTAAAAGAAAAAGAAAATCCTAATTTTTAATTGTGAAACCCTAATTAGGGCAAGCGCACCTTTTAGAGGATATAAGGGTTTCTCATTGGGAGGAGCGCCATTCATGTTGAGGACAATTTTTGCTAAGTATTTTCTGAGAAGACTGAGCCAAGGGTTTCCAGTATTCTATTTGCATTGAAGAACGTGCAATCTTCAGTGTGTGCAATTCAGAGGTTGTGAGATATCAGCTGATCTATTGCCGGGTTGAGAGATAACTTCACACAGAAGTTATCACAGAGGTTCACAGGTATTTATTTCATCAGGGTTTGATCCAGAAGTTATCCAGAACAAGATTATCAATTGTGGCACAATTTTCTAGGGTTTTGGAGTACAACCGTACCAGGTGTATTGTTTTTACTGCCACCGTACGAAATCCGTATGGTACTGTACCAAGCCGTACAATACCAGCAGGGGCATTTTTTCTCTCCTAGGGCAAAACGCCTTCTTTTTGGCAATTCTGCTGATACCCTTTTGGGCGCCTAGACATCTAGCATCTTTCTGTACCTTCAGAAGCGCAGAAAAAAAGATATTTATTGTAGCCGTACCAGCTGTACCAGATATAGGGTTTGCAGGAAAAATCAGGTTTTTGAACAATATTTCATATTATTTTATATGCATGACAGAGATTTAATATTGTAATCATCTGGAAGAATAATAAGAACATTGATTAGCTAGTTAAGGGATTATACTGCTATTTATTTATTTATTTGAATTTACCTTGCAAAATTACACTTTTTCTATTTCATGCAAAAACACCAAAAAAAATCAAAACACACAAAAATAGTCAAAAAAAAAAACATTCAGTTTCAGAAATCAAGGAAACAGGGGTTTCTACATAGTGGCGGATGGTGGCCAATCCACAATGGATTGTATCTTTTGTTGGTCCACATGGACCCCTTGGGCATTGATTATGTGCCCCAAATACAAAATTTCAGAAACTCCAAACTCACATTTGAATGCCTTGGCATCTTAAGAGTGTTGTTCCAAAACTCCCAACACTATGTCCAAGTGTGGTAGATGTTCCTCCCATGTTTTGTTATATACAAGAATATCATCAAAGAAAACCAACACAAATTTTCTCAAGTATTGCCTAAAAACATGACTCATGCATGATTGAAAAGTGGCGGGTGCATTGGTTAAACCAAAGGGCATTACCAAAAACTCATAGTGTCCGAAGTGACATCTAAAATCAGTTTTTTGCACATCTTCCTCCCTTACCTGGAATTGATGGTACACGATCTTCAAATCAATCCTGGAGAAGTAAATTGATCCATGAAGCTCATCAATCCTAGGTATGGGATACCTATTCTTTATGGTTTTCTTGTTCAACAAGTGATAGTCTATGCACATCCTCATTGTCCCATCCTTCTTCACAAGCACAACTGAAGAAGCAAAAGGGTTAGAACTAGACCTTATGTGTCCCATCTCCAAAAGCTTGTTGATAGCTTTTTCAATCTCTTACCCTTGGGTAGCGGTAAGGCATAGTAATTACCACTTTGGTGCCCGGTTCCAATTCAATGATGTGCTAAAAACCCCTATCTGGAGGTAGCCCATGAGGAACACTACCAAACACCTTTGCATGCCTATCAAGGATGGGTTGAATATCCAAGTGCTAATGTTGATGTCCCAAATCAGAATTTTTAGTACTTATAAAACATTCGACTGCCCAAGCAATCTACCATCTATGAAAGGTCATTTCCATCATCTTTAAAGTCACCACCATGGGTGCTCCATTGCTCAAACCATGTAGCACTACTTCCTTACCAGCTTCCCTAAACTTTAGTTCCATAGTTTGATAATTTTGGGTGAATTCCCCAAGTGAGTGCAGCCATTGTAGTCCAAGAACCAAATCAATTTCTCCTATGCCAACTACATAGAAATCTTCTTCAATTTCATGAAATATCCCTTATGGATCCCTTCTGTAGATCTGCTGTAATTTTGTAATCTGAATGAGTAAAGTCCACTGTATGGGGGCTACGTCCCAAACAGGCCAGCAATTGGGGTTTGGCGTCCCAATGCAGAAAGCTCCTCCTGAGCCCAAGCGCACTTCTCCAAAATATAATATGTCAAATGATAATCCAACAATGAATCTTCCATCTCCTTATAACCCTTCTCAAATGCAAAGCGAACCCTAAGTGTCTCCAAGTGGCGTTGGGAAGTGAAGGTGTTATAATTTCTTATTTTAAAGTGGTCATGTTACTAGAAAATGACCTTTTTTCTCATAGACAGAAATCCGTTCACTGAATTGCCCTGAGACCAAAGAGAAAGATTTAGAGAATTTCGAGACCTTTCCAACGAGCTATCATACCATAGGGTGCGCATCCAGATGAGGCCAAAAACCCCTTATTACTCCAAAATGGCTAACCACTTAGCCTTATTTAATAAAAAGACGGAAACTTAGGAAATATTAAAAATATAACCCAAGTAGCCACAAAATGTCCAATTGACATCACAAACCAACAAATCATCCTGTCACCTGTCTGTGACTGAAGTCGGAAATCAAGGATCCACTGGCAGTCTCATCCCTAAAATCTAGGGATGCTCCTAAAATCTAGGAAACAAGCCCTATCCCTCTGAAACTGAACCCAAAGAGTAATCTCATGGAGTCCCAACCCTGGGCATGATCATACCTCCTAAAAAGTAGGAATAACCCCCATAAATGTAGGAACTGCCTCCTAAAAACAAGGAAAGTCTCCCAACTAATCAATAACTGCCAGAACACCAAGTCCCCAACACTGAATAACCAAAATTGAGTCCCAATGACTCTCCCCTACTGTGTGCACCTCTGAGAGAACTATCACCGAACTGGTAGTTCCTCCTAAAAAATAGGAATGCCTCCTAAAAAATAGGAGATGCACTCTAAGTCTCCAAAATGTTCGTCGAGGTCTCCAAATGCCTCCTAGACCACTCCTAGTCAATCCCTACAAATTAGGAATCCCTCCTAGATTGTAGGAAACTGTTGTCTACTGCTCCAAACTACCTGGGAGGCTCATGCATGACTCTCAAAGCCCCTGGGTTGGTTCCCTCTACGCTCTGCTGGCCTATGGGAACCAGATAATAGACCAACCCTGGTAAAAATGTTGTCACTAAGGAAGGGCAGAAATTGGGGACATGACATTTTATGCTTACCCAATGTGATGTTCAACCTTGGAATGTTCTTGGTGCAAGGGATGGTGAAGCCATCTGCCACGGTCACATTAAAGCCTCTAAAATCAGTAGTTTGCAGCCCACATGTCACTACCAATCCCTTATCAATAAAGATGTGGGTGGCCCTACTATCAATGAACATGGTGACCTTCTTGCCTTGCAAGTCCCCTCTCACTCTAAAGAGGTGGTATCTTGGAGCTCCGAATACGGTGGCAAGGCTGCCATCCAAGGTGGTTGTCCCTACCTCTTCCTCTTCTTCTTCTTCTCCATCTGAAATCACTTCTATGTAATGAACTTGTCCCTTTCCAAGGCAGCAATGCCCCATTGTCCAAGGATCCTTGCATGAAAAACAAAAAAAAAATCTTCTCAATTCATTTCTTGACTCTCCCCCATCCTTGTTCATCTTTGGCAGCTCTTTTTGTTGCCAAAACCCTTGTTGATAAGGTTTCCTTTGCTGTCCAAAGGGGGACTGATTTTGGCTGCTCCAAAATTGTTGTCCTAGGCTGCCCAAAAGTGTTTGTCCTTTGATGTCCAAAGGGCCCAAAAATATCAGTTTTCTATGGTCCCAAAGGTAGAATTTTCCCCTAGGAGCTGTAAATTCAAGGTCAAGAGCCTTTTAAATGGCCTCTTGAGATCTGAAAGGGCTGAAAGCCTTGACTAAACACCTAAGTGGGTCAGCCAATCCTTCCATGAACAAGACTACAAGTTTTCTTTCTGATACATTCGTTATCATAACTGAAACCTTCTGAAAATCAGCCACATACTCCTCCAGGAAGTCTTTTGTTTCAGCTGAGCCAATTCCCTAAAATGAAGTTCCAAATCAGCCCTATCAAATATTTCAATTATTCTTCTACTAAATTCATCATACGTGTTTATGAGATGATGCCCTTGTGTTATCAAACTTTGGTACCACCACTCATGGGCAGCTCTCTCCAAATGCAAAGTAGCAACTTTTATGGCCTCATCCTCCATCATACGCCGAAATGTAAGGTACGTATCTACCTTTTGTACCCCTGCCCTAGCTGAACTTTTGGTAGATCCATCAAAAGTGGAAAGTGTGAGCTTTCCCAAAGTATATTGAAGGTCTCCTTGGTTGTTCCTTGGTTTATGAGCAGCCCTCGAATCACTCTTGCCTTTCTCCAATGCCACAAAATCAACAAGGCTCATTTCCCATTTGATTTTAGGAGGAAAAGTCATATACTCCTCATAGCTTGCAGCCACATCATCATATATGGAAGGCTTCTCCTCCCTTTCAGGAATGACTTCCTCTCTACGAAGGAAGTTGGGTTGGTTAGGCCTTTGTATAGATCCAACCGTCACCCTTGGTGGAGGGAGAGGTTTGTTGTATGTACCTGAATTACTATCATCACCATTGGGTAGCTTGTGTCCATTCATATTTTTCATTGTTTGGATGAACTCAATCATCATTTCCGTCAACCGCTCTTGAGTTTGTGCAAATTTCTCAAAACTAGCTCTATCTAGGTCATCCATGTCACTATGCCTTGGGTGTTCCAAGTTTTGCCTTGGTTGGTCTAGATATTCTACCTTATTGTCTAGACCCTTTTTCTTTTCTCTTTCGTAGTATGTCACTTCTCTATCACTGTTTGGCTTGAAGCCACTCAAACCCCCATAGCTAGCCAAGAAATTAGCTCTAATACCATTGTAATGTCCCCTTTAAGACATATTATGCAAATCTGAAAATTATCCACAAGCCCTAACACAAACATAGACAATTTTTTATTTTAATGTCAAACCCTAACCATAAAATTCAGAATACTGGAAATAGAAATTTAGGGCACCGATTGCAATATTTTTATATTAAAAATACTTGCCAAAAATCATAAATTATTACAACCCACAAAATACCTTCAAATCTGATTTTTGCATGCAAATATAGATCTGAAAAATCACAAATAAATACAAGTTGAACGTTTAACTGTAAATACATCGAAATCACCAACACACTACCCCAAAAACTGCAGATTTTCTTCCCAAAGTGGGTCGCCACCCTAGGAAAGACCCTCCAAGTGGGTCGTTGATCTAAAAAAATATTGAAAGGTTTGCCACCCTCCAAAGGGTCTCCAACAGCTACATCTCTCTCACAAAACCCTATAAATTGTTGCGCTCCACAAAATGATGCCCTAGGAACCCCAAACTGATCAATTTTGTCATTTGGAACCTTTGAAATGAATCTTTCCAACTGAAGGTTAAGGATTTCCATCCTTAACTTCAAATTTCCAATGAAGGTTTTCGTCTTCAATAGAGATAATTCAAGCAATTCATGCTTAAACTCACAAATTCAATTCATAAATATGGTAACCTTTCAAAATGAACCTCTTTCCCCTTTTTAGATCATCCTCTTCTAAAAGCCCTTCCAAAAGGTGTGTTCCACTTGAAGGGAAAATTCAAACACTTTAAGAAGTACATGCCTTATAACTTCACTTAAGGGCTAAACTAACCCATAATCAAAAGGCCCCCTTTTCAAGTCAAAATTAGAAAAGATTTCTTAGAAATACCTTTTTACAATTTGAAAAAGAAAACCAAAGTTTCCCTTTTGATTTTTCCTTCCCTTAGCTTATGGGGAACAACAAGGAAATAGGCTAAAGGTCTTCAACCACTCATACTTGAGAAGGGGACATGACATATGATGCCTGCATTTTGATGATCCACCTGTTATCAAGGTTCCCCTTATAGAATTCAAAGGTTCTCAAACAATCGCAACCATCGCAAGCAACTATTCATCAAAAAATCGTAATTACATTCCACATTATGCTAATATTGTTGTTTCATACCTAAAACTAAAATATAACTTTGATATAGGCACATATATAAGATTAGGCTTGACATTTTACTTATTACGTAAAAAGTATCAATGCATCAAAAGAAGCCTAACACTTGCCCTCTTTTCCACTAATGGGAAGTTCGATAAAAAGGATTTGCAAAGTGAAGGCCCATTGGAGCCCTAGTCAAAGTAGTTATATGAAACATAATTTCGATGAAGTTACCAAAAGCAACCCAAATTAAGTTGGAAGAGGTGGAATTATTCAATATCTTGATGCTAAGATGCTTTGATGATTTTTTATCTTCTTTTAAAAAATAACTAGCAATGTTGAGACCTAAAAAAATTGTCTAAGATCACTCCAAGCTCCTACTTGAAGGGGACTCAAATTCTCATTTATGCCATTCATAAATGGTAATGTTTTCTAAGGATCATCCAACCTATACACATGTGACTCGACTATGATGATACATGCACACAAATTGCATGCTATTAGTAATCAAGACATAATGTATCTAGGACAGATGAGATCGTCACCAAACCACATCTCGTCCCTTGACATTCATTACCATGAAGATATCACTAATCTAGGAGTCCAACATTATAAAACAACAATCCTCTAGAGCTCCTTCAACACTAATATAGGTACTCTCTCACCAACCATGCATGTTATTTACCAATATTTGGGTCATTTGACCAAGGCCCATTATGTAAGAAAGTTTAAGATAGCCCTCTCACCCTCTACCGAGTATATAGACAATCCATTGAGGAGCTAGCTATTGCATATTTATAGGTCCGAATAGATTGTATTCATAATTGTGTCACGTCCCCTTTTTCCCATAGAGTGAAAAATAATAAAGTTAATATTTAAGTTGTCTAAGTGACTTATTTTTTATTTTATTAAAAAGTGACAACTTAATTTTACTTTACTATTATTAGAAATAAAAGAAAACGAAAAAACAAAAATAAAAGCGTACTTTATTAAAACAAAGTAAAAGGCCAACTTGGGAAAAAGGGACAGAAAAAGTTATAAAAGAGGGCCTTGGGGGTCATTTGGGATGATCTTGTTTATTACATTTATTTTGAATTTGGGCATTTGCTTCCAACTTCTGCATTTGAGGACGAAAACCCTCCAATGCATTCAGATTTAGAGGACGAAAACCCTCCAATGCATTCAAATCTAGAGGACAAAAACCCTTCAGGTTTCTATTGGGGATTAGAGGAAGGAAACCCTCCCATCCTATCATTGGTGATTTCATACAGAGATAACATTTGCGTAGACAATCAGGTTATTTTCAGTATTCCAGTTGGCTGAAAGGGTTTGACAATTTTCAGAATTAGATGAAGGTTATTGGATCAACCAACCCCTATTTCCTTCTATGCAAGGACTGTTGTACAAGGGAGCACCACACAGAACACAGATTGCTGCCCTTTGAGCATCTGTGTACCACCTAGAGGTAGATCGCTGCCATCGGAGCAGCAACACAAGTTTTTGGAGGGTTGTTTTGGCAGCCAAAAATAAATTGTTTATTGATTCCAGTAGTTTATTGTTTCAGCACTTATTTTTTCATTATTACTTTATGTAATCAGCTGACTGATATATAAATACAGTTGGGTTTTTAATATTCCATGCTTCATGTGTTATTTTGATATTTGAATGTGAATTTCAGAATTAATTATAAAATCAAAATTTGAACAATTTTAATACGGGGACATTTCAATGGTATCAGAGCATTGATCTTGCCAACTTGTGGATCAGCGTGTGGATCAGAGGAAAAATCTATGGAACATCTTTTGAACCCAATTCTTAAGGATTATGAGATGCTCACAGGGAAGGATGTAGAGAAGAAACTTTACCAAGCAGGAAAAAGCCTCAAGCATCCACCTCTATCGAAGGGTGCACTCCTCATCATTTTGTAGGAAGTGGAAAATTGCTTGTCTATGGTGGAACAATCACCATCTGGTATGGTGAATCTTGCTATGACTCCAATAATTATTTCTTTGGGAAAGCTATAACTTTTGAGACATCAAGACAAAGATGTAAGGCTTATGGTTATCACTTGCATTAGCGAAATTGCCTAAATAAGAGCCCCTGAAGTCCCATACAGCGATGACACAATGAGGGAGATATTTCAGTTCATTGTGGAAAGTTTTCGTAAGTATGGATAAAATAAAAATTCCTTTGCTGAGAGGGTTAAGATTTTAGAAATGGTTGCAAAAGTCAGATATTGTGTTTTGATGATAGATCTTGGTTGTGATGATCTTATTCTTAAAATGTTTCAAAATTTATTTACTACTGTTAGTAAGAATCATACAGACAATATTATTACCTCAATGCAAACAATTGTCTTTGATTCTGAATAAGAGTGACAATATTTCTCAGCCACTCCTATTAATTTTATTGGATAATATGAGAAAGGATGTGTGGGAATCACCAACTGTGCGTGCATTAGCTAAAAATGTGATTGATCAGTGTAAAGGAAAGTTGAGGCCATACATACCTACATAAATGATGGCTAAACAGACAAGGGAACTTATTCAAAAGCAACGTCACAAAACTTTGCAGCAGAGATTATAAAATTTGCAGCAGAAATTGAGAAAGTCAACTATTCCCTCTAATTTTGCAGCAAAAATTGAGGAAGTTAACAGGGTTCATTGGCTTGCTAGAAAGCTGATTATAACTAAACTGTATGATGATTTTATCAAAATCAGCCAATGTCATGATGCTGAAATGGCATGCATAAAGGCAATTGAAGAATTAACCAAGACTTTACAAGCATTAACACTTAATGCAAACAACGATTTCTATGAAGGTCAAATCAGAGTAGTGCAGCAAAAACAGAATGAAGAGATCATTCTCCATGAAAAAAAGTTTTCAGGAAAGCTAGAAGTTGCAACTACAAATTTGGGCACAACTGAGAAAGTCTTATAGAGAATTAAAGATTAGCAAGCAAAGCAACTTCAGGGGCTCACATTTAGACGGGAATAAAAAAGAATGATTTGGAATCCAAATATTTGCAAGATGGTTCAAGCATTGGTTGAGGACAAGCAATCTTTGGGAAGGGTGCACTATCATGTCCCCTTTTCCCATAAAGTGAAAAATAATAAAGCTAATATTTTAAGTTGTCTAAGTGACTTACTTTTTATTTTATTAAAAAATGACAACTTAATATTACTTTATTATTATTAGAAATAAAAGAAAAAAATAATTAAAATAAAAGTGTACTTTATTAAAGTAAAGTAAGAGGCCAACTTGGGAAAAGGGGACAGAAAAAGTTATAAAAGAGGGCCTTGGAGGTCATTTGGGATGATCTTGTTTATTACATTTATTTTGAGTTTGGGCATTTGCTTCCAACTTCTACATTTGAGAAGGAAAATACTCCATTGTATTTAGAACTAGAGGGCGAAAACCCTTCAGGTTTCTAATGGGGATCAGAGGACGGAAACCCTTCCATCCCATCATTGGTGATTTCATACAAAAATCACATTTGGGCAAACAATTAGGTTATTTTCAATATTTCAATTGGCTAGAAGGGTTTGAATATTTACAGAATTAGGTGAAGGCTATTGGATCAACTAACCCCTACTTCCTTCCATGCAAGAACTGTTGTACAAAGGAGAACCATGCAGGAGGCAGAGCTGCCCTTTGAGCAGCTACATTCCACCTAGAGGCAGATCTTTGCCATTGGAGCAACCGCGCAGGTTTTTGGAGGGTTGTTTTGGCAACCAAAAATAAATTGTTTATTGATTCCAGTAGTTTATTATTTCAGAGCTTATTTTCCTAGTATTATTTTATGTAATCAGTTGACTAAGATACAAATACAGTTGGGTTTTCAATATTCCATGTTGCATGAGTTATTTTCATATTTGAATGTGAATTTCAAAATTAATTATAAAATCAAAATTCAAGCAATTCTAATAAGGGGACATTTCATATTGTGCTATTGCCATTGGATATATCTTTTTTTTTCTTTTTTGAGCTTGCAAGTACATGTGGCAGAGATATCATAATGCGGCATCAAATACATGCTAAAAGTAATCATCTAAGATTTGCTAAGGTTGATACACTTTCTATTTCCTTTTTGTTTGCCAAATTAAATAACTTTGAGAATCAGCGTCACAATCAAAAACTTTTTTTGACAACTCCACCATCGAAGACATAATGTTAACGTTGTTTGAGCACATGTAAAGCCCAATGTTCTAATAGACCTCAACTTGGAAAACAAGAACATAAATCAAACATCAACGTCCATGCCAATAGATGAACAATGCTTCACTTCCTATGCAGCAAGCACCCTTTGGCCCAAAAAATTAAATAGACCCTAGTAGCACACAAATTAATAACTAACATTCTATAATGGGTAATGGCTCATTTTGATCATCACCAGGTCTAATGTTTGACACTCTTGGGTCGTCAAACATTATTTTTGTCACTGAGACCCACGAGAGCCCTATGCAACCTCTCCTAGATATTACAGGATACCATTGGTTCTCAACCTACTGTCAGGGGGCTAGGAGTTCTGGTGGTGTCAAAGGTTTGGGTGGGCTGGCTTGTCTAAATAAGGACTCACTCCGGAGCAGAATTTCAGTGGTAGCTTCTAATGAGTTTGTCAGATTCATGTGGGTCCGAATTATTGGTGTTGCCCTACTTTCCAGGGATATCTACATTGCAGTTATTACTTTCCTCTAGCCTCTTCATCATACATTCACAGTGGTCCTGAGGGGGACCCTTTTATAGACTTATATACCGGTATCACTCAATACTCAATTGTTGGGAAAGTTATCCTTCTTGGTGACTTAAATGCCCGTACCAGAGACTTTCAGACACCTCTCCATGACCGTTTAGTGGACATGTGCACACAGGACATTGATTCAGAGTCAGTGGGGTTACATACGATGTCAAATGATGTGTCAAGTCCTTACACAGCATATGGTATTCACCTCTTACAACTAGATGAATCTCATGACTTATTGATCCTTATGGTTTCCAAATTCTCACTCTTTCACGTGGACCTCATGGTGGAGGTATCAGTGTGGTGGATTACGTCCTATCCAATTAGAACCTTTTGCCCTTTATCCGTCACTTTTCCATTTCCCCCATTCCTCTTGTGGACCATGCTCTTCTTTCCTTCTCCCTCTGGGCTGATTTCCCCCTCCTGTTACGATCCCCTCTTTTAGTATACCACATACCACCTTCCAATTTGATGATGGGGATCCTGACATCTTTTCCTCCCACATCCGCCAGCTCTGCCACCTAAATCCCAGTTCTTCTCACTCGTGTTACTTCCAAGTACACCTACCTTCCATCATTTGGGAAGCTGCGCTCAAATATTCTCCTAGCTCTACCAGATCCACAACTACCTCCCATCAACCTAAAAGATCTTGTCCCATGAATAAGTGGTGTGATGATGATTGCAGGACTCTTCACTGCCAGCTTCGATACGCCTTCCTCCATGCCCATCCCTCATACCCAGCCTTAAAATCATCCTATCACTATCTTCTCCGACGTAAGAAATGCCTCTTTATTTCTCAAAGGAGATGGGTTTCACGTGCTTCCCACATCCACTCTCCCAAACATTTTTGGCGTACCATCATCCCCCAACATTCTCCCCTCCCCCCTGAGCTTAACCCCACATTCATGATTTCCCACACCTCCACTCTTTATGATAGTCCTGGTCAACCTCAAATCCATATTGTTTCTCCACCCTCTTCTTGTCACTTATTCACATACAAGAACATCAGAGAGGCAGTGAGGGTGATGATTAGTAGCAAGGTAGCTGATGAGGAAGGTTTCCAAGCTGAGTTCTTCAAACACGGTCTTAGAGCTTTTGGAAGCTACTTGGTTGATCTTTTCAACCACGTGGTTTGTACGGGCTTCCTGCCTTCTTGGTCACATCACATTATTCACCTAATACACAAATCGGGCTCCTATTCAAATCCTAACAACTACAAGATGATCATGGTTGGACACACATTCTCAAAATTGTATGCTATTGTGCTCCACATGCAACTTTTGAGGGAGTTAGAGCAGAGGCATCTTAGGGCTAGGGGACAAGGAGGGTTTAGACCAACCCATCAAACCGTTGATCATATCTTCAGTCTCCAAGCCATTATTGAGGAGGTGTGTCATCGCTCATCCAAAATCTATTGTTGCTTTGTAGATTTAAAGAAAGCATTTGATTTTGTTGTGTGGGAGGCCCTTTTCCATAGGCTTAGGAATATTGGCATTTTCTAGACCTACTGGCATCCATTATGCGACTGTACGAGACTATCCTTGGTCGTCTTCGTACTATTCATGGGATTTCATATTTTATCAAGAGTACCATTGGGGTCAAGCAAGGCTGCCCCTTGTCCCCAACCTTATTTGGCATATACATTGATGAGTTAGAAACCATTCTTCATGAGCATACTCAGGCTAGTGATGGGTGTCTTCTTCACCAGGTTCTGATTTCTATTTTTTTGTTCGCGGATGATGTGGTCCTTTTGGCTTCATCTATTGAGGGTTTGTAGCAGCAGTTGAACGCCTTGGCTCTTTTTTGTGATCTTCGGCAATTGACGATTAACCTGGGGAAAACCAAGGTTATGGTTTTTAACAAGTTGAAGACTTCCCACCTCCATTTCTTCTTCAGGGGAAAGGAGTTTGAGATCACCACTTCATATACTTATTTAGGAGTGCAATTTTCTGGACCACGTTTAAGCTTGAGGCAAGCCCTCTAGCCTAGGATCAACAAGGGATATGGTTCTTTAGCCCTTCTTGAGTGACAATGTTTTCGACATCACTTTCAGGACATCTCCTCCAAGATGTCCCTCATGGATACACTTATCAAACCTATTGCTCTTGATGGCTCTGCGATTTGGGGGCCTTCTTTGCTTGAGGTAGATTGGGTGGATGCCGAGAGGGTTCCGACACTTCTCCTTCATCGCATTATCAAATGTAAGTAGACGGTTCCCTAGCATATTATCCTTGCAAAATTTGGGGCCCAACCCTTATGCTTGGAGAATATGTTTGATCTGATATCTTTCTTGCGTCGCATTCAGAGTTTTGTTGATTCATCGAGTGGGCGGGACAGATATCCATACTTAACGTACTGTTCCTCAGAGACTATTTCCCTCTCTGCTCCCCCTACCCGTGTTCACTATTGGTATACAGGGGTTTCTGACCATTTAGGATACGTGGGGATTAGGATGGACGGCTCCCTCCATTTAGGTACTCCTTGGATGCACTGGCTCATCTTCTACCCACTAGACAAGAGCTGAACCGAATCATTCAGGAGGATATTTATAGACGGTTTATCCATACTACTTGGGTAAACCCTCATGGGGGGTTACGCCCAAAGATGACAATTTACGTAGAGCACTTTTTGGAGCTGAAAAACAGGGTTATTGTCTGCCTGCAGTATACATTCCGCCACTGGAAGCATGCTCTTCGCATCCCATTAGGACAATTCAGAGTGGGCTCTCACAGGTTTAGGATTGAGACAGACCACCAAATAGATCGGGTAGACAGGGTTTGTCAGTTATGTAGCATTCAAGAGGTTGAGACCGAAGAACACTTCATCTTTCGTTGTCTTGTATAATATGAGATTAGGGGGAGATTTCATTCCCTTTTCAGGAGGGCCCAAACTCTTTCTGATTTCTTCAGATATGAGGACCAAAGATGATTAGCTTTATATATGCAGGAAGCCCTTAGGATTCGCGACCATTCTATTCTAGGACCTAGTAAACCAGACTCTACCCAACGGATCACTACTTTTTTCATGGTGCTACCTTTGAGGAGAGGTACTAAGCGTCAGATTGACACTAGTACAACCTTACATTCCAGATTAGTGCGGTCCAGAGAGACCATCCACAACGCTCTAAGATTCCACCAACATAACCATTTCAAGTCCGACACCAAGAGACAGACTAGATCCACCAGATATTCACAGAGGACTTTTTCCTCTAGGCAACAGCACAGAGGGCAGACCAGACATCTCACCTCCTATTCCTCAGGTCATCTTTCTATTAGGAGCTTCTTCTCATCAGCCTTGGATGTTAGGAGAGTTGGGTCCAACTCTTGATGGGCCCCCTCCTGGTTCTTCCTTCTCATTGTTCATCCCCACTTCCCCATTGCTTATGGGTTTTCGTGGGTTGCTCATTTTTGTTTCTCTTTGGCTCTGAGCGTTCTTGCTCTTTGCCCTACTTTGTATTGGTTTATTTCGCTTCGTTCCTTTCATTTTTGAAAACCTTTGGGGTTTCCTGCTTGTTCCTAACACTCTTGTAATCTACTATCCCTTTGACCTATTTTTGTGGTCATCTGTTGGACATTAATATTTTTAAATTATCTTATAGAAAATAGGAAAAAAAGAGAAACAAACTAGCCAACGGAAATCACTTGAAGTGTTTCAAAAAACACATGTGAAAAATGAAAGAATGTTTTGGAACAGGTCAAGCAGGGAATCTAAAACATGGACTCTAAAGAGTTTAGGTGGATATCCTTATAAACCATATATCATATATTTGATTCACCACTAACATTGTCCTTTCTATAAAGAGAAAAAAAGATATAGACATGCACTATTTCCTAGACTCTATTAGACATGAGGTCTTAAAGCTTTCTATCAAACTAGGAAGTAAAATTCAAATCAACAAGAAAAAGTCATTTGATAGTTACGTAGAGGATGAAGAAGTGTGCAAGAGAAAATAACCAAAGCTTCATCGAATAATCTCTCTATGAAGCTTCACCTCAAGTATTGGCAACAACCATATGAGAACCACTGCAGAGTTTACAAACAAGGAAGCAGCGCATGACTTTAATAAAATACATTTTCCTTTTACAAATAGTAATAAGACTATTGGGAAGGGGGCATGGCTATCACTGTAAGTTTCAACTTTCAACATTCACTTTGAACTTATGTATCAGCAAGAGAAAATAACCAGAGCTTCATCAAATAATCTCTCTAAGAAGCTTCACCTCAAGTATTGGCAACAACCATGTGAGAACCACTACGGAATTTCCAAATAAGTGGCACAGTGACTTTAAGAAAATAACTTTTCTTTTTACAAATAGCAGTAAGATTATTGGGAAGGGATCATGCCTATCACAGTAAGTTTCAACTTTCAACATTGTTTACTTTGAACTTATGTTTGACATGGTACAAATATGGCTTCACCCTAATATCCTGCCATATTTGTAAGCATGATTTGTGTACCTTTGTAATGTCCCCATTTTCGGTCACTTCAGTATTGTTGTTGGCTTCGGCTTTCTTGGTGACTGTCAGCCTTGTCAGCAGGGATGTTTGATGTTGGCAATGAGCACAGTTGGTCTAGAGGACTCCTATGACACTTTTTGAAGTGAATTCCGGCTTCTGGTGTGTTCTCCAAGATTCTTAGAGAGTACGTCTATTTATAATAAGTCACCCGGTCGGGCCCAATTTTCATTATTCATCATCGATATCACTCCAGTGCAGTCAGTTTTCGATTCCGATGCTTTTCGACAATTTCCACAACTCGAGTGTAATATTGGCTATAATTCAATTATTTTACTAAGGTTGCTTAATTTAATCAAAATAATTTAAAGGACACCTTAGTAATATAGCTCGTCGGAAAGAGAATAAAAAGTTTTAAATCATGGATGCATAATATTGGGACTTTGCGAATCAAATATTATCATTATTTTGATAAAAAGGTCTTTTGGAGCCAAAAAGGAGCTTTTAATTAAAAAGTGAATTAAAAAAATAAGCTTCTAGAAAGGTCGCTGGGAAAAAAAAATATAAGAGGAGGTTGTGAGAGCTCATTTGGGTCATTCAAAAGTTTGTTTATTTTCTCTTTGGAGATTTGAAGTTTTGTTCCTATGGCCAAACTCTTACCAACGGGACAAAAAACCCAATTCAACCCACTTGGTGGATTCACTCAGGGTTCACAGTTGCGCATATTGGTTTAGAGTTTGAGGAATTCTTGTGCCAGAAAGAGACATTCTTCACAGGATTCGAATATTTATATTTGCAAGATGGATTGCTTGATAAATTTTTGAGATTTGTGTTTCAAATACAAATTTATTTATGCAGAGATTTATTATTTTGTGATGAAGATTTTATGAGTGTTTTTAGGTCCTATTATTTCCAGCCGTACCAAGTTTGGGGATTTAAAGTGTGAAGGGAATGCTGGCCATACCATCTCTTAAATAAGAAGGCAGCCGTACTAGCATTCGGGAGAGTTTTAGTGGTTTGTGGGCCCCACAAGCAGCCACATCATTTCTTAATACCAATTGCACTTCTTAAGGAGGATACAAAAGAATTCCCAGCCTCTACAAGACTTACGTGAGACTCATAAAGGAGTCTCTCTTGCTGTTGCAGTATATAGTGAACCCATATCAGCTAATGTAAAGATTGGTTCTCTTCCATTTCTATGTATGTTGGGGCACATTTGAGCTACAATAGTGTTGTTTGGAATATATCAACATTGTAATTAATATAAAGCTATTACAGAGATTGTTTTTGGTCTACATCAACATAGCATTCAATTCCTATGTATTTGGCATCTCTGTGAAGGTTAGAGATCAACTATTCTATGCATTTGTACTTCTGATTTTTAGCAGCAGGTGCATTGTTTATGATACTTGTTTTATTAACTATAACAAAGACCACAAATTGTTTGACAAAATGCATGTTAATCATCTTTGTATCTTGTGATGAATTTATAAAAAAAAACCAATGCATGACAACCGTTTGACGAAATGCCTGTTTGATAGAAGTCAGAATACTTTGTGGGTTTTAAAAATTAAAAAAATTGGTTTCAATTTGAGGAAGAACATTACAACTTTGATCAAAGCCCAACCACAATCCAAGGATGTATGATTTGTTCCAAAAGTTTGAAATAAAAATCAAGAACTAATGTATGATGGAGAATAGATACTTTCTATTTAGCGTTGCAAAGAAAAGAACCAAAACTAACATATTGATATCCTTACGTTGACAAACCATGCTTCTGTAGAAGTTCTGACTTCTGATCATAGCAACTGTCACTTTTATTAATCTCTAATGTTAGCTCCACTGAATCATCTGCATTAGTGCCCTCCTTTGGAATAAATCCACATGCAAGTAGAAGCTCGCCATTTGACTTCTTTCCATAAGATATGAACACCTGAACCAATCACATGATAACCATTGAAACTATTTAGAAAGGGGAAAATTGGCTAGAGAAACTCGTTAACTTATTTATAACAAAAGAAAGAGCACAACATCTTCAATGGGCAAGTGGTAATGAGTGTATTGCAAAATATAGATAATGTCCATCGAAGAACACTCCTAGGTAGCTTACATGTCGTAATGCTGTAAAGAATAATCTTGTTCAATGATTCAATAAGGAAAAGAAAACTAAGAAATTACAAGAAAAAAAGGAAAAAAAATTAATTAATGTCCATCAGTGATCAAAATAGATCAATAGGAAACAAAAGTACAATTTTTAACAGCAGCAAAGAATCCTAAAAGGAACTCCGCTAAACTAAAAAGTTAAAATGATAAAAAAATCCTAGCTAAGGGATGAACCCAAAGTGGTTAAACCCTAGACAAGTTAGAAAAGATAAAAGTGAAATAATACAAATAACCATGTGGAAGGACGACCCCTTGCTGAAGCAACAGCCAATGAATCCAAGAGAAGAGGTTCAAAGAAAAATCTGGCTATGGTTTTACAAAAGTCCAAAGAAAAATAAGGGCCCACATCCTCGATAATTACCATGAAAGGGCCAATATTGGAGCCAATGATGTATTATTGAAAAAAATCCCCAGATAGACAAGTACATGTCATGACTTAACTTTTATATACATAGGCTTCCAGACTAGAAACACTGAGAGATTATAGGTTTTACAAAAGTCCAAAGAAAAAGAAGGGCCCACATCCTCGATAATTACCATGAAAGGGCCAATATTGGAGCCAATAATGTATTATTGGAACAAATCCCCAGATAGACAAGTACGTGTCATGAATTAACTTTTATATACGTAGGCTTCCAGACTAGAAACACTTAGACATTATAAGACATTTTCATTATCATATTGACATTATGCCTTGGACTAATAATAAGATATAATTACTCTTTATACTGTCCTTTAATATAATTGTTGAATACATAAGGTCTATTGACAACAAAAAAATATTTAACGTGTCTTACCATGTCATCCTTGCTTGGATGAAATTATCCTCAACTTATTATGAAACAGGGAAAGAATTGCTGAAATTTGGGGGAAGTGAACCAACTTTCTTAGAAAGGTGAGCTGTTTTTCCACCCCATAAGGTATGCAGTTTATTTATTGCTGTTTTCTAACTCAGTTTCTTATGTCTAAAAGTTCATCGTTGACAATTAAAAATTCTTTATCTTAGAATTCTAGCGGCATGATATATCAATGGAATTGGCTCTTCCTCTAAATGTGATTGTTCATAATGCTCGAGATTGTTGTCATTCACAAATCCTAAATGTCCAAATGTGATGGCAAGTTGGAATCCACTTGGATCAACAACTAGTTTGATGGTATATGGTCCATAGCAAATAAGCTTCAACATATGATAAGTTTGCCACATGAACCTTTGTTCAAGTTAAGGCACAACCAATGCTTGTCACCAACTTCAAAAGTGTGAGGGTGTGATGCTTGTCATCCATCTTCATGACAAGCAGTTCTAGTGCAGTTTATTCTAGTGCTATTTCTCAGTGTTTATTGTGTTCTTCCTCTTTTTACTGAAATTTTGTATGTCATCTAGAAATACAACCATGAACTATTTTACACAAGGATTAAAAATGATGTTCATCATTCTCATGAAGGTTGATGGGGAGTTGATAAGGCCAAAAGGAATTTCCGTAAATTTGTATTGGCTATTAACTGATGCCAAGGCTGTTATTTGGTATCGTGGTATCCTTGATTCTAACTTGGTGGTATCCGCTCCTTGATCTATCTTAAAAATTATTTTGGCTCCTTTCAATGTGTCTAAAAGGGCGTATATCTAGATTTGAGGGTACTTGTGCCTTATTGTAACCTTATTTAAAGACCTATAGTCTATGAACATTCTCATGGTCTTATCTTTCAACTTGACTAAAGGACTGATATACCAACAGGAGATTTCCGCAATTGTATCCTTTTCTATTATATCCTGGACTTACTTTTCAACTTCTACTTTTTATACAGCTTAAATTTATATAGGCACCTAAATGTTGGTTTAGCATTGTGTTCAAGTTCAACATGATGATATGCATCTCTTTGGGACAGCATCCCAATTGCTATATTATACAGAAAACATCATTATATTGGTCATATAAGGGTTTAAATCTGGCCTCTCTTCGTGTTTTAGGTTACCTGTTAGTACTTTATTGATTCAGTACTGTTTAGCAATAGCAGTGTCTCCTGATTAACATCATAAGTTGATATTGATACTTTTATATTTTATAATCATTAAAAGAGCATAATTAGAATAAAAGTATTGAAGAACCAATAGATAAGAGTTGGCTGAAGCCATACAAAGCAAAAGCTAAGAACAAAGTAAAATAAGGTAATACAGACGCAAAGAAAAATTAGACTCATATTTGGAGATCACTTAATTGAAAACAAAAATACAAAGAAAAATTAGATGCAAATCAAAGCTGTCTAGAGGTGTGCAGATAATCCATTTGTGCTCCAGCAGTCAATCGGTCAAAATAGTTACACAGAAAGATCAAGAGGGTACTCGGAGAAGCCCTCCCTGGTATGATTAGTGTTGGTTGACCCTGGGGAGTCCCTCTATTGCATATCCTGGTCACAGAAACAGATCTACTTAAGGAGGTACCTATTGTCAATCAGAGTCGCACCCTTGTGAAGGTAGTTTCAGGCCTTCACAGTTTGCTGAAACATGGAAACAATCCTAGGCTGTGGGTGGCCTAATCAACGGATTGAATATCTAGATTCTAAGGGCTAGCTCCCTTTGGTGTATCAATTAAGATCTCTACTCTACGCTACAAACTGCCGGGGAAAGGGAAGAAAGAACACTGAAGGAAAAATCCTATCTAATGATAGTGACACCTGAATTTTGGTTCATCCACTCAATTTGAGCTTCTAAAAACATTGATTAGACAAGAAAAACACTAAACTTTCAATTCCAATTGATTTATATGCATCATTATTTAATGAAAAGGATTTATCTGGTGATCAAACCTTGAGGGAAATGATGGAATAGGCCTAATTCAAGGCACTAACCAGCCACTTATATCCGTTGTAACTTCAGCCAAAAGACATTAAACACAAAACATGCCCTGCATAATCTGATCAGCTAGTAACTATGTAAGAATCAAGACTTGACAAGGAAAAAAAATTCTATCGCTTATGCAAATCACTGGCATAAATACACTATACTAGCATTCTGGAATCTAAAAACAACAGTGCTATTTATTTGAAAATGTTACAAAACTCAATCTTTGGCAGAATTTGGTCTTGCCAAAAGAGGGAGGATAATTCAAGGCTAAAAAGCCAACTAATATAAAAAATTCATACACAAGCAAGAGATTGGTGCTGGAAATAGAAGAGGAATATGCCTCTTGATTGAACTTGAAGCTGAGTTGGATTATCGAATGCATGAGATGACTAGGAGATAAGCATGACTTAAACAAACAGTCAACTGAAGCTTTGACCAACCAACTCCAAATGACCTTCCACTTGCATGAAAAAGCCCTTTGAAAATTGAAGCATGCATGAAAGCTACATTAACTCCTTGAACAGCCATCCAACGTTAAACTCTTCAAGCCCTTCATGCATTTGAGTCTCCGTTTTAGCACTGAAAGAGTCGTGCTTGAAGGCAGCTGCATGTCTTTGTTTTTTTGCATTTATTATTTGGTGTGTTCGTTACTATAGTCTTGGACTATAGATCTTCTTAGAGATGGAAAAAAAACAATATCTTATTGGTTTTTCACATGTTTTTGCTCGTCCTGGACTCATATAATATTGCTTGGGCCACTTTGCATGTTTTGCATGTATTCCTTCGGCATTTGTTCCCATTCATTTCCTTCGGGCCTTTGAAATTGTTTCTTTCTTTTCCTCTGTCTTATTTCTTCGGACAAAATGTCGGTGGCTTTTCTTTCAGGCTCTTCTTTCGAGCAATTTGCCTGAAAGAATTGTTTCTTTCCTTTCCTTCGAACTTTCCCTTCGGACAAATTGTCTGAAGCTATTTGTTTCGGCCTTTTCTCCTTGTCACTTTCCCGCAGGTTATTTTTCATTTCTTTCATTTCCTTCGGATAATTTGTCCGAAGGATATCTTGTCTTCGGACTCTATGAAAAGGTCTGCGGGCATTTATTCTTTCGGAGTTATTTCTTGCGGCTTTTTGTTTGGACAATTCCTTCGGACAAAATGTCCGAAGGAATTATATCTCTTCGGGCTTATTGAAAAAGTCCCTACAAATGTCCCTTCCTTCGGCTTTATACCCTTCGGAAAAGTTGTAAATGGTCATTTCCAAAGGAAAATAGCCCTTCGAAAATTCTGAAGATGACTCCTGCTTAATGAGAATGTCCTTCGGCATTTTGACAATTGACCCTTCGGACTTTTTGAAAAGTCCTTCGGATTTTTTTGAAAAGGTCCTTCAGGAAATCTGGAAATGAACCTTTCGGAGAAATTGTTTGGTCCACTATCTTTGAAAATGCCTTTTTTTGAAGGGAAAGGTACCCTTCGGCTTTTTTGAAATGCACTGTTCGGAAAAAATGTCATGGGCCTTTTTGCCTTTGGAGAGACCCTTTGGATTTATTGAAATTGTCCTCTAAGAGAATTTCTTCAGACTTTTCTCCCGACGAAAAATACCCTTCGGGAAAGGGTCAAGTGACCATTCGGCAAAGTTGCAAGGGTCTGCGGAAAAGTTAGAATACCCTTCAGAATTATTGAAAGAACCCCTCGGCTTCTCGAAAGAACCCTTCGGATTTTGACAATGGCCCTTCGAACTTTGGAAAAGGTCTTTCCGAAAGAATTGAAACTTCGACCCTTCGGAAAAATTGTCATGGGCTTTAGGAAAGTTGTTAAGGTCCTCGGAACTTTGAAAAAGACCCTCTAAAAAAATGAAAAGTGCCCTTGCTTTTGAAGATGCCCTTCAGGCTTTATGAAAAATGCCCTTCGGAATTTCTGTTTGGACAATCCTCCCGAAAGAAAGTGACTATTTGGACTTGTTGAAAAGGGCTTTCGGAACTGTTTGAAAAGACCTTGAAACCAAAAGAACTCTTCGGAACTTATGAAATAGGACCATTTCTCAAGAAAAGAACCTTTCGGGGAAATTGTTTCTGAAGTCCTTCCATGAAAGCCCAAAGTATCTTCTGCTTGTCTTCTTTTCAACTGCTCAAAGCAACATAAATACCTTCCTGTAAAGAACAAGACAAGTGAAAGAAAAGTTCCTAAATCACCTAAACAACCTCAAGCCCTGTTAACCATGGATTCTTCAAAGACTTTTCAGGACCAATTACTGACTCACAAGACAAAACGGCATGGTATGCAAAGTTTCAAATGATAAGGGTGGCAATTTGACCTGTGGGTCAAAATTGTCAACAGTACCTAATCTTGATCCTTGGATTCGTGTTTGTGAAATGGTTAATCTACCATGAAGCTAAGAATCTATTTAGGATGTTGAGGGGGAGCATTGGGTGTTTCACAAGCGTCCATGATTGATCTAAATGACAATACTGGACACAATTCTAGTGGGTATAGATCTAGGTATGAACCTTGCTTTTCCATTTCTAAAAAAGGGGTGAAGAATCTGGGAATCAAGGAAGTGGTGCAAACCGACGTAGTGGGTTGATTGTGTCCAAGGACCAAAACATTATTTCACATGGTTTTAAAAAGCGGAGAACTGAAATTGGAGTTATGAAGCTGAAGGTATGAAAAACTAAAGAAACTGCCAAAATTCAGAACCTGTCCAAATTGTCAAAAACAGGGCACCTTGATGGATCAACCACATTAATTCCTATTCTGAGATGTGATCATAATAGCCAAACTAAAACATAATGCTCAGGAATTTCCTAGACGCCCCAACCTAGAACACAAATCCTGGATAGCTCTTAAGTTTTATGTCATTTCTTCCTTCCTCCAGTCGAAGAATTCGAAAATCCTTGCCTCACAAAAGCTCCAAACTAAGACAAAAATATCCTCTATTTCCTTGAAATAACAATCGAATAGCTGCAAAACAGAACCATTAAAATCCCTACTTGCTAAATCCAAAGAGATATTAAAAGCAGGCTTTTAGATTTTTAACTAAGCTAAAATCATAGTCTCAAATCCCCAAATCAATTGGTTGAAGAAACCACGCTCCAAAAGAAAACTTGTTGACAAGTCACAATTTGCAGAGAAAATTGCACCATGTGTGTGCACAACTTGCCACGAAGCAACACAAAATTCCTCACAATTTCTAGCAAAAAAACATTTGGTTTTTCATTTTCCCTAGATGCAAGGGACTACCAACACACACAGAATATCTTAGACAATATACAGAGACAAATCCCATTTTAACTGCTTCCATTCTTAAAGACAATCAGACCTCAAGAGACTCTATAAATCCCACGAAACTCCTTCAAAATGTTTCAAAATATTTTTAAAGAGGGACGGGGGATGGTAAAGGAAAGGGAATGCAAAGGGATAGAGAAAAGGGGGCAAAATCTCATGGAGTCTGGAAATTCATGGCAGAGACAAGGGAGAGGGATGGGAGAGACCAAAGACAAACTGGGCACCAAAAGCAATATACCAAGGTAATCATCATACTTTGCAACGAAACCCAGATTCTTTAAGATTTAGGGTGCACAATAGCACTTTCATGGTAGTGAAGGAAGAGTTAAGCAGGAAGAAGAGCACATGAATGAAACAAAACAAGTGGATGAGCAAATTGGGCATTGGCATGAAAGAGTACCCAAACACCAATGAGGAAATAAAAAGGTATGTGAAACAAAAATTCAGGGTAACCATATGGACAAAGCAACTTGGATGGAAAAAGTAATAATATGTCAAAGAATTTAGTCCGACATGCAATCATGACAAAAAAGCATACATAGGCGCAGAAATCAAGTGGAAGACAAAAATGTTGATGGCTCAACTAAGGACTAGCTCACGCTATCTTAAGTGTGAAACCAACAAATGAGCAATGACTAAAGAAGAGTGGGAAAAGAGCAAATCGCCTATTTTATACCATGGGGTAGTGGAGACAGAATGGCACTACATCATGAAGTGCCCAGCTTATAGTGGCATCCGAATCAAATACAAAGATAGCATGAAAAAGGACAATTTCACTACCTTGTTTGAAAAAGCGAGGCTAAATAAAGCAGCAAAAAATTTCATCAATATTCACATTAGAAGATCCAACATCAAAAAGGGAACGGACATTTTGCAAGCCTAGTGGGGCAGTAATATCCCAAATCGGAATATTATACATTAATTTGGATTCCTCGGAATTCCGTTTAAAATATATATTGATTTTATTCTTGAAATAATAATTTATATAATAAAATGAAATTTAATTCAGAATTTTTTAAAATAATAGAGTATTAATCCTCTAGGGGTTACATCCTTGGGTTATCGTGATGACAAAGGTTTTCGTCCTTGAAATCGGTTAACACAATTAAGGGGTTTCGTCCTTAAAAGCGATGTGAAGCTTATGCTTGTACATGATAATAAAATGGAATACATAATTGAATGCTTTCCTTCCATCCAATTGTTGATTATTAATACCCTCCAAATGTTTTTCCCCAAGGGGTGGCGACCTTCCTTAATGACTGGTGTTCATTAATTAATTAAGAATTAATTAATGCTACATTAATTAATGTTTGTTACATTGTCGCTCCATTTAAATGATTAAAGACTTTAATTAATAATTGTTGGTTGGGCGCTCCTCTATATGGTGATTTCATTTCTTTAATGGTTGGCTGCAAGTTCTCCTTAAAACTTGCGATTTGTTCCACTTGAAATCTGCAATTTTCATGATCAGCCTACGATTTGTTGGGTGTTGTGTTGAGGATATTACAAACCTCCCTTCCTCAAAATTATTTGTCCTTAAGCAATTATAGATTGGAATGTTCAAATGTGGAAATTCTTCTGTCATTACAACACCAGCACATCTAATAATATTTTGAGAATCATTGATCTTGAGTGATCCTTGGCTTACAAGATTTATTGGACATGATTTTGGGAATCTAATAATGTTTTGTGGAAGAAATTCACTCCCATTCCCCCCAGTTTCAACTTCTTGAATTACATCTATCGAATCTTCAGTCAAAACGAAGATCACTTTTTCAGAATTCATTCTTCCTAGTAATCTAAGAGTGCTTGTATTCTCAAAATTTATCATATCAGGGGATCCACTTGTTCCATTCGAAAGCATATTCGTTGTCACAAGTGATTTTGTATGTGTGGCTGCCAGCTCATCTATATATCCTAATCTTGAGAACATACTTATCACTAGTCTTCGTATCAAATTTTTGCTATTGCAACATCCCCATTAACATGAATCTGCATCATTCCTTTGCTATTCTCACTTCTAGGCACATGGATATTTAAATCAGAACGAAATGGCATGGGTACTTGTATTCCTGGTAAGCCTTTTGATTCGTTTATTTCATCTACAATTATTAGTGCCATGTTACATGCGTCAAGGTTTCTTTTACTCGAGGTCGTCTCGACACTATTAGAGTCTCCAGAGTTAATATGACTAGCATCATTTGGTTTTGTTAGAGGCAACTATTTGTCAGCCTCTTCTTTCTTTTTGATATCCCTATCATTGTCATATATCTCAGTAGCTGCATTAATGGGCATTTCATTAGATTGTAGATCATCAGCAGGCTCTATGTCAAAAAACTTATCACAAGTTTCCCTTGATTTCTTTCCATGAGAAAGGATCTTCTCATCATTTGAGCATGAAGCACCTAGAGTTTCCAAGGACTTTTCACTTTGCTCCATCGTACTAGGTGCTTGTATTTCTGCTTTCTGTCCATAATCTGAATGACATTCATCATAGTTTATTTCTTCTAATACCTCTTGAACCCCTCCTACAGAAGAAATATGCATGGAATCAACTTCCAATTCACCTTTTGTTGTGGATAGTTGTGTGCAATTTGTCTCGAATTCACAACGTTCATTCAATTTTGGATTTTTTAAACATACCTCTAAAAGATCTCCATGATTAACACGTGAACTTCCTATTTCTCTAAGATGGACAAGCAAATCTAAAAGCAAAGGTGCCCATGCAGTGTCTTGTTTGTTATCCATAATATCACTGAAAATTACTTCGGTATTCTTCAACAGGTAAGGTACATTTAATGGTTTTTTGTCTTTCAAGGTTTCAACCTTGGTTTCCTTATTCCTTTGCTCCTTGATGGGGTTTGGGAGTTCAATCCTTGCTTTTTTCATTTTCCTTTCTTCTGCCCATGCCCTTAACTCCTTTGAATGTTCTTGCATAGATTGCAACAATTCTAACATGGATTCTTTTATTGTCCTCATTATTGATATGCTGGCAAGATCACAACTCTGATACCACTGTAATATCCCAAATTGGAATATAAAACGTTAATTTGGATTTCTAGGAATTCCATTTAAAATAAATATTGATTTTATTCTTGAAATAATAATTTATATAACAAAATAAAATTTAATTCAGAATTTTTTAAAATAAAAGAGTATTAATCCTCATGGGGTTACGTTTTTGGGTTATCGTGACGACAAAGGTTTTTGTCCTTCAAATCCGTTAACACAATTAAGGGGTTTCGTCCTTAAAAGCAATGTAAAGCTTATGCTTGTACATGATTATAAAATGGAATACATGATTGAATGCTTTCCTTCTGTCCAATTGCTGATTATTAATACCCTCCAAATGTCTTTTCCCAAGGGGTATGTCTTCCCAAGGGGTGGTGACCTTCCTTAATGAATGGTGTTCATTAATTAATTAAGAATTGATTAATGCCACATTAATTAATGTTTGTTACATTGGTGCTCCATTTAAATGATTAAAGACTTTAATTAATAACTGTTGGTTGGGCGCTCCTCTATATGGCGATTCATGTCTTTAATGGCTGGCTACAAGTCTCTTTAAAACCTGCGATTTCTTCCGCTTGAAACCTGCAATTTTCATGATCAGCCTGCCATTTGTTGCGTGTTGTGTTGAGGACATTACAGGGACAGCCCTTGTTTCAAGCAGTTGTTTTCACACTTTTTATTGCTTCTAGTCCAATAGACTGCTTGGCCTCGTGGGCATTATTAAAATATTTCTTTCATTCATTCCAACAAAAGTACCAAAAAGGCTAATATCCCTACAACAAAATCAAATTACGCATGTGAGGTAGCATTAGCAAACTCAAGAACCATTCACGGATGGGATACCTATGCAATCAGCATCAAAATGTAAGTCTTAAAAAAAAAGATTAATTAGAATCTAACATAAGGCAAATAAGCATATTTAACCCAATCTTAATAGTATAAATGGACTTAAGGATATGATGTCCCAATACTTGGAAAAGGTTGCATCATAAATCAAACTATATAGAGAAAAAGATAGTTTAACTATAACCCTAAAATTTCACCTCCAATTAAAGAGTTAGGCAGAAAAGACAACAATTGGTACGCAGTATTCATACAAGATAGTACAAACAATCAAATCTAAAAACCCAATGATATAAAGTTCAAAGCATTATTTATTAAGTACAAGCTAAGTAGTCAATCCTTGTACAGGTATGGGGTTCAAGTATGCCGATACAGTGAATTTTTTTTTTGTTCAAGTACACCTTAGATACAATTGTACAAAAAAATATATAAAATACTAAGTTGCCGATACGGATACCGGCACGAGAATCGGATACGTGGATATGGTGATTTTTTTTTGGGGGGGGGCTTGGATATGTTTTTGGATACGACCATACAGGTGTGTGTGTATATATACATGACCGTATCCAAAAACATATCCAAGCCCCCCCAAAAAAAAAACACCATATCCACATATCTGATTCTCGTACCCGTATCCGTATCGGCAACTTAGTATTGTACATATATATATATATATATATATATATATATACAATACTAAGTTGCCGATACGGATACGGGTACGAGAATCATATATATATATATATACAATACTAAGTTGCCGATACAGATACGGGTACGAGAATCAGATATTATATATATATATAATACTAAGTTGCCGATACGGATATGGGTACAAGAATCAGATATGTGGATATGGTGTTTTTTTTTGGGGGGGGGCTTGGATATAAATATATAATACTAAGTTGCCGATACGGATAAGGGTACGAGAATCAGATATGTGGATATGGTGTTTTTTTTGGGGGGGGCTTGGATAGGTTTTTGGATACGGTCGTGTATATATACACACACACCTGTATGGCCATATCCAAAAACACGTATCCGTATCGGCAACTTAGTATTATATATATATATATATAATTTAAAAGATAAAAAAAATAGCCATATAAGCAAAATTAACCGCATAATATGCATAGGGGAAATAAAATAAGTTAAATAACCAAAAAAATACTCATAATTCAATGCTAAATATCATAATATTCAATGGTCGAACTTAGATTAGTTTAATAACAAGTACATAGTGCAAATGTTACAATGTATGGACAAAAATAAAGACAAATCAGCATATTCATGATTCACTATATTCATTTTTGTCTTCAGCTGCGATGTCTTTATCATCATGTGGTTCATTAGAACCACAAGCAGCGGCAGTGCCACTCCCACTAGCTCCACTATGCAGGTCGTGTGAAGCATTGTCTAGCTCTATGTCAAGCAATGAAAGGTAGTCAACAGAGGCATCCAAGTCAACAGTCTTTGGATCCACAACCCAACAGTTTGTTACCCCTTGTGATCAGGTTGTTTGTGTGAGAGAAGATGCAAGTTGGAATGCACATAGACCAAATCCTCATCTTTTTCGCTGCCAACTTGTTGTGATTAACTGAGTGGATAAAGTTGTAAGTACCTCAATTCCGCTCAACTAAGAAGGAACTTGCAACCTATTAAGGCAAGCCGCAAAGTCAATTAGAATTTACAAAAGTTAAAAGCTAAAATAAAATGTTGAAAAGAAGGGTAGAGAATTAAAAAAAATAAAATATTACTTGTGATAGAATTTGTATTCCAAGTAGTTGGAGGTGGGTGGATGCTTGCCCATGGAGGTACCACCAAAAGTGAGCTTCTTTATTGTACTTGTCACAAATAGCTCCAAGGGAGTGACCCACAAAGGATGTAAACTGCGCAAACGCTTTCATAACTTGGTCTTTTACTTCTAGATCAGGGTAGAATCTAGAGAATACTGTCTTATATCCCTCACTAACCTCAACATCCCTATATGGTATGACTCTCCTGGGCAAAGAAAGGATCTTTGTGTTGTAGTATTTAAGCGTCGAGGCAAAAATAAGAAGATGCAATGGGGTGGTCATTTTGTTTCACCTTTCAAAAAGATGCAACTGCACTTCTTTGAAGAACCTCTCTATAGGATACTGCTCTTTGGCATTTATGATGGATCTAATCTTCTCAATCATTGAGTTGATTCCATCATAAATCTCACTCAAACATGGATCCATATTCACAAATCTCATCATGCTGATGATGGGATCAGTAAAACTGAGCAAACACTCCACATGTTCCCACCACATGTCATCAAGAATCCATCCTTTCACCTTTGTGGTCCTCTCATTGTTTGCTTACCTCCAGACACTCCAAAGATTGTTGATAACCATGCTACTCAACACCTCACGCACCTTCACAAGTCATCTGAAGACGAGTGTGTGTGAAGCAAACCAAGTCTCAGCAACCTAATACGAAATTAAAACAAATAAAATAAAATAATATTTTCAAAAATAAAAACACTATAAATTACAAACTTACAAAATTAAATTAAAAATATACATGATTCATGAGTGATTAAATAAAAAGTTAACTTCAACAACTACAACTTCAAGAAGGTCCTGAAGATGCCTTGGGATATGTGATGGTTGTTTATGAACAGTTGGATCTCGCTCGCCTCATAGACTCATTTGATCCAATCATTTTTGGTCCCCAATTTTCGCAACATAAGGTTGAGGGAATGAATGGCACAAGGTGTTCAAAATATATGCCTATACCTTGCCTCAACCAGCATGCCCACAGCTTTGCAATTTGTTGCATTGTCTATTATAACTTGGACAATGTTTTGAAGCCGCACACTCTATCAAGATGTCAAAAATGAATCTTGCATCATTCACTTGTCCCTCACAATCAACAATCATCAAAAACATTGCCCTTTTAGGACTCACTACAACTACATTAATCAATGGCCTATTTGTCGTATCTTTCCATCCGTCAAAAACGATGGACACCCTGTTTCGATCTACAAATCTCTGATGGGCTTCAATGAATCTTCAACTTGTTTTCTTTTTTTTTGTCAACAAGGTGGTGTGCACCTTTTTATACCCTAGGCCGGTGAACCCTTTTGGGGGCTTCATTGATAGATCTCAACATAACTTGCCAGTATGGTGATCTAACAACATTAAATGGCAGCCCACATGCATAAACACAATGCTCTATTCCGTTGTCCCTGGATTAATTTTGGAATACCCTTTTCTAATGGGTCTACATCTTTTGTTCTCTTGCAAGTAAGAAGTGAATCCTCTTCCTCTGCAGCAACAGCGAGTGTAGCAAGAAATAGGTGTGATGGGGTCACCACATCAGCGCAAGATGGATCAACAGGTGGCGATCCTTTCTTTCTCAAAAGATGCTTTGATATTTGCCCAACAATGGCATTTGTTTCTTCTTGCTCTTTGATGTATGCAAGGATCTTTGTCTATGGCAAGCCCTTTCTTGATTTTCCATTCATGCTTGGCCCACCACAAGCTTTGATTCCATTACCGAGGATCGCACATAAATGGACTTTCACCTGATTATACGAGCTCTTGTATTGACAGTTACACTCTAAGCAAAGCCAAAGGAAACAACACCATCCACCTGGCAGTCGTTCTAACATTGTCACATACTTCCAAAGTGGCGCTCACGGATTGGCTTTGAAGGGTATCCCTTGGCCCACCGAACTAGCACTTGCAACGCGAGACATTCCGGTAAATCCCTGTAGCCCCTGGAAAAAATATAATAATATTGCTATTCAAATTTGAAGCATTTAGCATTTGTTGAAAGAATATTTTTAAAAATAACAAAAAAGAATTAAAACTAGTTACAAACTTGCAAACATTTAAAAACTAAAAAAAAAAACCACAAAACTAAAAAAAAAAACTACCTTAAATCAACAATCCTCTTCGTTGCAAGCTCCTTAACTCCTTGGTGCCAAATGGGTAGAGGTAATAGTGTAGGATTAGCAAAAGGAAGGAATTTCAATCCTATGCAACAGAAAAAATGATGATGAGAGAACAAATGTGCAATGAGAGGTAAAAATGCAATGAAAGGTAAATGTGTTTTTTTCTTTTGATAAAATGAGTGTGAAAGCTGTTTTTAAGGTTGAGAATCTACTTTATTTTGTTTTTTGAAGTCCATGTTTGACTTTTCATGAAGTGAAATTGAAAAAAAAAATGAAAAATCCCATTTTTCCTGAGGATACGCCAAGGATATGGGCAGGATATGCCCTTGCCCCTGCATATACATCCAAGGACGTATCCGACCATATCCGCAAGGGCAGGGGCTTACCTTGCCTATATCCATAGACATATCAAATTAGAATACGTATTGTATCGTACCCGGGGGCCTGAGGAGCTGTTTCTGGTAACATATATTAAATATTAAAAATATAGACAAATAAGCGAAATTATAAATTAACCAATAATAAGCAATTGACAAAATGAAGGTGCGAGAGCAAATGTGCAATGAGAGGTAAGCGTGTAATTGTTGTTTGTTTTTGAAAAAATGAACATGAGGTTGGCTTTATGATTTCCCCATACCTTAATTAGATTTAAATTGTTTTACTTTTTTAAAGGTTAAACAAAACAAAATAAAAAAAGTGTTTTCCTATGGGTTCGTTGTGGGTATTGCCCGAGTATGTCCCGACAAGGGTCAAGTATGCCCAGGTTCATCCCTGCCAGGATTTACCCAGGTTCATACCCACAGGGATTTTGGTAGTGAATCCAGATGTACCCAACACTTTCAGTACGTACACAAGCAATACATGCAAGCATTTTGAACCAGGACCAATACACGATACGCGTCGTGCTAGGGCCTGATCCTGTGGGATGAAGAACCTAACTACTTAAGAGTATAAGGACATTTTCTAGACAAGCAACCACCAAGATTGCCAACTAAAAGAGATGAGGAACATGAAATAGAACACTAACCAAACACAAAACCTAACAAAAACAAGTCCAAGAGTTGATGTAAAAAGGATTCTTTCAGTTGTCGAATTCACCTTCTAGTTCACCAACCCTTATATAAAAAATAAAGGATGGATAAATGAGGATGTGCAGAGACTTAAAAACCCTAAATAATATCACAACTTGTAAGTAAACATCATCTAGAATGTTCAAAACAAACGTCTAGTGGTAAGGTGAGAATGATTGCCATGATGATGACCCAAGTTCAAACCTCGTTGGGCTTGTTATTCAATGTAAAGAAATTACAATGCCATTAAAGTAGAAACACATCAATAGATCACAATATGATTGAAATAAGAGCAGAATCAAGAACATGACTAAGCCAGTTCGAGGGGCCAACCTCCACAACCATAAATAAGAATAGAATTCGCAATATGATGATCACATACTACCCATTACCTCATATATATACTATACTTATGCTATGGAGATTTCCTAGGCTGGCCCTACTACCAATAAGAAGCTATAGAAATGATCATATGACTTAATTAAAGGTTACGCTAGCCATAAGTTAGACACACATTACATGCTATAGGTTAAGTGCGAAGCATGCCCCTCCCTTTCAAATCAATGTTTTCCTCAACATTGGCAATCACTAGATGCTTCTACAAGAACTCTTCATCTTCCCATGTCGCATCTTCGTTGGCTAGATTATTCCACATGAATAGATATTTTGTAATCGCCTTCTTCCTCAACCTCATAGTGCCTGTCTGAAGTATTTCTTTGTGTCATGTCCCCCTTTTTGGCCTAAGCATGGACATGACCTTTAGCCTGGTTCTTTTGGTGCTTTCCCTAGGCTAAGGGAAGAAAGGGAAAAAGGGAAACATTGGTTCTAATTTTAAGTTATAAAAGATACATTTTCATATACTTTTTATATTATAACTTAAAAGGAACTTGTGAGAAAGGGTTAGATTAACCTTTAATGAAGATCTAATGTCCCAATTTTTTATCTAGACCTTCATGGGACCCTTAGCCCATTCTTGTTTTCGATGGCTAAGGGTAGAAGAAGGAAAGGGAGCATTGTGGGCCACTTGTGAGGAGTTAATAATAGAAAAAGTACTTTATATTTCTAATTTTGAGTTGAGTTATAAAAAAGCACCTTATATTTCTATTTCACTTAAGTGGTGGGCTTTATAGGTCTTGGGCACTTAATGCCTAAAGTGAAATTAAGAGGATCTTTCAATATTTTAAAAAGAAAGTTAACTCTTCCCTCAAATTTTGGGTGCTACACTTGAAGGAGTGAAATTTAAAGGCAAGTAAGGATCATTTGAGGATTATGCATTATTGAATATTGGAATTGTTGATCAAGTATGTCAAGCTTGGTTTCCACCTCTTGAGGACGAAAACCTTCAAGAAATGTCTTAAGTTTGGAGACGAAAACTTCCATTCCTTCTACTTGGACAACTCTATTCAAGGGTTGTAAGTGAGCTTCAAATTGCATGTGTTCATGCAAGTGAATCTACAAAGGTGTTTTGAAACACCACCTACTTTTAAAAATTTGAGTGAACCTAGGGTTTGAGGAGAAAAATTCTGGAAACTAGGGTTTTCAAAATTTTAGAGCAAGTTTTGGTGGCCTTCCCATGGAAAGAAAATTTTGATATTCTTTTTATTTGATAGTCACTAATTTTGTGGTTAGTTTGAGCTCTTATTTGCATCATAATTCCAAGTATTGAGGGAGTTATGGATTTTTGAAGTTTCAACCTATTTGTAGGAAATAATAATTGTTGTGGACAGTGAATTGTTTGGGAAAGGCTGATTTGCAAGTTTCTATTTTGGGCGATTTGTGTTGGAGTGGTTTTGCAGGGTTTTTAGGGCCATTCAATGCCCTAAAATATTCAAAAATTATTTCCTCAATTTTGGCACTTGGGCGACTTGTTTGGCAAGCTCCAGAAGGTTATTGGATGAAAGAAAACTAAGAGATAATTTCCATATTTGTTTCTTCTATTTTACTGAGGTGTGGCGAACCACTTGGAGAGTATTTTGCGGCATTTAAGAATTGGAAAGTACAGTGGAACCTTCAAAGAAAATTCAGAATATTTTTGTGAAGTATTTTCAGCTATTCGTCATATTATTTAAACCCAAAAAAGGTACTTAATTCTCTAAATAATTTTCAGCTTCTTGTCAATTTATTTGGATGATCTTTATCTTGAATATCATACATTTTTCCAGTTAGGGTTTGGCTAGTTATAGATTTTCAGATTTCAATTTGGTGCTTTGATTGGCTAGGGTTTGTTGGAAAACCTTCTTTTTGGTTGTCATCCTAATTTGGGGACATTACAAAAGAAAAGGGAAAAGATATTTTAAATTCACTTTAACTCTCCCTCCAAGTGGAGAGCCCCTTTTTAGGGAGGACTTGTGGGAAGATTTGGTATAAAAGGTGGTATGATGATCTTTTGAAAGGGTACCATGAATTTATAATATTTGATTTTGAGGCTCAAGCACAAAATGATTGGCTAAGTGACTTGAAGATGAAAACATTCAAGGACACAAGGGTTTGGGGACAAAAACCTCCACTCCTATTTAGGGCAGCACTGCTTTCAAGTGCTATAATTGCATTTTAGATTTAGTGATTCAATGATTTGACCCTCCTCTAGGGCAGCGACTTGCAATGGCAAGTGTGACTATCAGTTGTGGTGCCTTGGCTTGTTGTTGGGAGCCATTCACAAGGGTTTTAGTGTTGTTTATAGGCAGTGAACAAGTTTGTGTATCGAAGACCCCTTTTATTAGGGCTGCATTGGAATTTCTTGGTTTAAAAATGCAAGAATTATATTTGTAGGGCAGCGCCCTAGTTTCTGGTTTGGAGTTCACTTTTGGGCCACTTTCACTTAATAAAAAATTCTGAATTTGGTCTCATAAATTTGCAAATATTTGTATCTTCGTTTTGAGCCATCAAATGTATTCATATGTGGAATATATTGGGAAATATTGAATTTTCTTATTTTCGCTGTATTTTCTGAAAATAAAATTTGGAAATTAATATTTTTTGGATTTGTTTGGATAAGAGGGTTTGAAAAATCAGCACTTATTTGCAAATAAAATATCATAATTTTTGGAGGAGTTTCAAGGCATAAATCTCTAATTTACCCTAGTCACTAGGGTTTGGCAAGCCTAGTCTAATTGCCTATTTTAATTTGTTTGTTTTGTTCAAGGGTTTCCATTGGGGTTTGTTGAAAAGTCGTTTGTTCCTTATTTTATCCCAAACGGGGACATTACACCTCAGGTTCCAAAATGATTCCTCCCTCTACATCAAGCTCTGGGAACTCTTTCTAGGTTGAAGTTGTGTCCAATGACCTTCAAGCCAAAAACATGGAAGCCCAGATGTGTTTTCGCTAACTGAGGAAACTTATGTTGGTGTTGAGTGTGTTCCCCAACTACTCAAACTCGTGGTTGGACCTTCAACGATGAGATGATGGATGGTGGCTTGTAACCATAAAATGCCCCAAATGGAGACATCTTAGAAGAATTATCTCTTATATGCAACAATTCTTTTGTCGTGCCCCCAAAAACTATTGGGCACCCATGTACAATACCCTGCCAATATGGTGGTGTAGGTACCTTTCATTGTTGTGCCTCTAATGAAAATGATCGTGCCACAACCCCATACATACTCTTTTGAAGCATCTTTTGCATCTGATGAGAGCTTACCATCTATGGAGCCTTTGCACACAACCCTCTTCATTCAAATTTTCTACCCTCTGAATGAAACCACATGAATAGCACCTAGAAATTCAACTCAATTGTTCCCAAGGTAGTGAGCCATTGGGCTCCCAAAACAATGTCTGCTCCACCCATGGGAATGGAAAACATAGAGCAATCTAGTAGGTAGCCTCCCATGGTGAGTTTAATACTATAGCATTTTCCTGAACAACTAATTGCATTCCCATCCCCAACCATGAAATTTTGGCGCTGGGTTAAAAAAATAATTCAAACATGTTTCTAACTTATGGTTGATGAAGTTGTGAGTACTTCCCGATTCGATCAATATTGTCACCTTCTGATCTTTCAGAAGACCCACTAACTTGAAGGTTCATGGCATGTTAATACCTGTAAGTGCATGGCAAGAGATGGTTGCAAATCTCCTAGGTCTTCCTGTAGCTTATCAACACTAATGCTTCTTCACACTTTTCTTCCGCAAAAATGTTCTCATTGTAGAACCACCTCTTTTCGGCACATTTATGTCCCTCGCTATATTTTCCATCACAGTTGAAACATAACCTTTTTGTTCTTTTTTTTTCAATTTGTTGGGGCATTAATTATGTTGGTTGAGGATATGATGGTGTTGATGTGCTATTATCTCTTCTGCTAGTGAATGCATGTCTATTGTTAGCTGAAAAAAATTCCTTTTGCCTTGCGCGCCATGATAATATACTCATAGATATTAAGTGGATTAAGCATTTATACCTCATGTCGAATGTGATCCTTGAGACCGCCAAGAAACAAGTCATTCAAATTCTCATTTGTAATCATTTCCACTTGCAAGGACAGGTTTTGGACTTAATCAATATAATCCTTGACCAACCCTGTTTGCCTTAGTTTTGCCAAATGGTTGAAGTAATTCTCTACCACACCACTGTCATGGTGCATTTGCAACTCCTCTATTAAAACTAACTAGGTGGCATCGAGACCCTTTTAATTTTAAGCACAAAGCCATCAATACCAAATGAATTGCTCAAATTCCAAATATTAAGATGTCATTACCACCTCCTATCCACAGGGGATCTAATGTGCATCAAAAAAACTATCCATTTGGTTGATCCAAGTGACTGGATCCTTCCCATCAAACTTATGCATTTCCACTTTTGCCATCATGTTCCATGGATCCGAATGACAATCAGCTGAAGGTAGAGGTTGTTTGTATTTGGGTTTGCATTGGGTTGGCCAGAAGATCCACACTGGTTGGACTGTCCATTAGCGAATTGTGGCTGATTTTGCAGATTTTGTTGCAAATACAACATTTGATTGAGCCTCTATCGAAACCCATCCAATCAATGATTGAATTTGTCCACACCACTTCTATTGGCCATAGTAGACAGTAAGTTTTGCACATTGTACTCAACCTAGCTCACTATGTGATCTGCCGAAGAAAACCCTTGAACATAAGATCCACCAATTCTTATTTTTTACTCCATCTCCTCTTTGTTAGGAGTTTTTCTCAGAGTTTTGGAACCCTTGCCTCGGCCCCTAGTTTGTGGCCCTGCCATACAAAGGCTTGATAGTGCAAAATTTGATTTTTACCTTTTACCTAACTTTGACCAAACGGTTTAAAACTTAGGTCAGCCTCAATTCCAAAACTCCAAAGAACAAACCACCTCTGGATTTTAGAAGCTTTCTGAAAATGTAAATAAAGCGGAATAATTCATTAAATTGCAGCCTGCAAAGTGAATTTATGAAAAACCCTAAAATCGTGATACCTCCCTCAAAAATAATCACAAAAAACTAAAAAGTGGATTGTCGCTTCCCTAAATAATTATACAACTTCAATAAAAAAACTCGAAAAAAATCTTGAAGTTTGCAAAATATATATGATCCTTCAAAATTGGGGTTCTGACCCTCGTTTTTGCCCAAATCAAAGCTTTGATACCACTTGAAATGAAATTATTATACCACTAAAGTAAAATCACAGCAATAAATCACAATATGATTGAAACAAAAGCAAAATAATGAAGAATATGACTAAGCCACTTCGAGGAGACAACCTTACAATAAGAATAGAATTCGCAATATGATGATTAAATACTACCTCATATTTATACTATACTTATGTTATGGAAGCTCCCTAGGTCAACCCTACTACCAATATGAAACTATATAAATGATCATATAACTTAATTAAAGGTTATTGTTGTAGCGTAGAATTGCACCCTTGTGGGAGAGTTTTTTAGGCTCTCTCACTCACAACTACAATATTGGAGCAACCTCAGGCTGTGGGTATCTTGTAGTGAGGTTGAACCTTCGGAGAAGGCCAACTTCCTCTTGGTAGATCACCTAAACTAATGTTTTTTCTTGGAAAAAAGGTGGAGAGGGGGTATAGGGTAACTAAGAGAGCTAAATGGGTGATACACCAAATTGATTGACACTCACATAAGCACGAAATAAACACTAATTCAACATAAGATAATTCTTGCTCACACAACCTCACAAACTAGTTAATTTGCATAAGTGTTTCATAAACTAGGCTCACCAAACAATACATAAAGAAAGAGAAATTTCAAAATTCATACCAAACGTCCATTAACAGCGAAAAGAGCTCAAGTTCAAACCTACAACTAATTTGAAAACACCTAAAAATAGGCAAGAAGGACAATGGACATGGAAGAACACTTCTTCACAAAGCCATCATGCACAAGCTTGCTAAGCACAATTTAGAGGCAAGAGATACATAAAAATTGATTTTTATTGCTTCAAAAGTTCTTTCTTACAAATTTTGACAAAGTTTTTCCTTGTCAAATGAGAATATCTTTTTTTTATGGAGGAGAAAACGGAGATATATAAAAAAAGGAAAGAGAAAAGAGAAAAGACAAGCAAACAAAATTCAATAAATGAGATCCAACCACCATCCATGAATTCTCACCCACATTTGGGTTAATTAGAACTAATCCTTCTTCAACAAATTAACCACCATTAGCTCCAATAGTCTTCAAGCCCTCTCATTGGTTGAGAAACACACTAGAAGACAAGAACTTGTTGAAGATGATGATGTCATGATCCACTAAAAAAGGAAAAGTTCAGGAACGTCTTTAATGCTTGAGCTACTTTTTCTAATCATCTGATCTTCTTCTTTCACTTCCACGCCATCCTTCACTTGTCTTGCACATATAAGGACAAAAATCCTCATAACTTTGAATCTAGACTGAGCCATGCTGCCTCTGAGTTGAGCAGTTGTTTTTCAGAAATGATGGCTATGTCGAAGGACGAGAGCCTCTCCATTAATTGCATACACCAGCTCCTGCTTTGAAACCTGGGCCAAATCTTTTCTATAGATAGAAAACCAATATAAGGACATTGGTTTTCTAGTATCCATTTATGTCGATACAAGTCTATAGATTGCGTAGCTTCTTTTGATCTTTTTAAATGCCAACGGCTACTTGCAGGGGTTCAGATTTTGACGTTTGTGGACCCATCATCAATTCCTTCGGACTTTTGTTTTCGGCCACTTCTTCGGACTATTTGCTTACGGACAATTCTCACGAAAGAATTAACCTTTCAGGCCATTCCCCTCAGACTTTTCTTTGTTTCAGGCAATACTTCTTTCAGGCTTTTGTTTTGGCCTTTTTTCCGAAAGAATTTCTTTCGGCATTTTCTCTAGCTTATTCCTTCGGAAGAATTTATTCGGACTTTTTGCCCGAAAGAATTTCTTTGACTTTTCTTCAAGCTTTTCATTCGGAACTTAATTTTCGCGGACAATTCTCACGAAAGAATTCATGCCTTTTCTTTCAGACAATTTGTCCGCGGCTTATTGCTTCAACACTTTCGCCTTGAAAGAATTCATTCAGACTTCCCTCCCAAAAGAAATTCTTTTGACCTTTTCCCTTGAACAATTCCTTCGAACATTTGAAAAGAATCCTTCGGCCTCTTTGAAAATGGTCTTCGAAAACCCTGCTTTGGGCCACTTCTCAAAAGAAAAGTACCCCTCGGAAACCTTGAAGTCGACCATTTTCGTGAGAAACGTACCCTTCAGGAAAAGTGCTAAGGTCCATTTGCTTCAAAAGTGCCCTTTGGAACCTTAAAAAGCATCCTTCGGATTTTGGAAGTGGACCATTTGGAAAGGACACTGTCGAAAAAATACCCTTCGGAAAACTTGAAATGGACACTTTCCCGAGAAAATAAGTCTTTGGAACTTTTCTTTTGGACAAATTGTCTGAAAGAATTCCAACACTTAGTGGGAAACAAAATCCCCGAGAGATATGAACACTTAGCCAAAAGAAATATTCCTTCGAAAAAATTGTACGGACAATTTTTCCGAAAAAAACCTGAAACTTAGCTCAATAAAAAGCCCGGGAGAAAAGAAACACTTAGTCCCCACAAAGTCCGAAAGAATGAACAAGTAAAGATTTCGCTGAATAAAAGATTTTGCACTTAGTTTTTTGGCTTGCAGGCTTATCCTTGAACACTACTGTTGGATCCTTGAAAACTTACTTGGATCCTCTATATTTGCAAATGTTGGATCTATTTCTAAGCCTTTGATCCACTGCTTCATCAAACCATGCAATAGCTTTATATGTGGGCCAAAATGGCCAACATCTTTGGCAGCTCACAGGGGTTGCATCCATGTCTATGCAAGAGAACCTAGACCATGTTGTCTCGTCTAATCCATCCATTGGGCATGGATTCAAGTCAATTTTTCACCGAACTAGAACCTCCTCTTGAAGCAAAAGGACAAAACAAACAAAACAAACAAAGGCAAGTGCACGCAGGCCCTTGAAAATAAAACAACTAACCTACTAAACAAATGTGCACAAAGGCACTTAGATGAAATCATAAAACCTATCCTAATATATACAAAGTTGCAATTTACAAGCATCTCCCTCCTGGATCAAATGGGAATCTAAGAGTATTATTCACTTGTAACAATCCAATATGAAAAATACCTTGCTTTGGAGGTACCGGAATTGGTGAACCAGGCAACTTTATGGTCAATCCTTTTAATGTGCTCTCTAATGGATGGAATGGAACAAACATGTCTCTGATGTAGACATACTTGTTCATGTCCTCCAAACTTGGTTCATGTTGGACTGTAGGGGCTTTTGCAATCTTCTCATTTTATGGCTCAATTTTGTGCTCTAAATCAAGCACAACATGTGATGGCTCCTTTGAATTGGTGCTTGGTTGACTGTCTAGAATTAAGCAAAAGAGCTCTCAGTCATCCCAAAAAGCAGCTTCCTCTTGGTCATCCGAGACAATGCCAACTTCAACTCCATATTTGCTTTGTTTGTTTTGAAAGGAGCCATATGGTATTTCGTCAATCCACCGAAGGCCCAACATGTCAAATTTTTGTGGCTCTGGATCTGACCATCCCCCTCTCATTCTTGAAGACATCACTACTGCCTTCAATGGACAATTCATCTTCAGATTGGTCAGCTTCTTCAACTTGATTGGCGAGTTCATCCTCATACTCTAGAGGAGGCATAGGTTGGTTTAGAACCTCTACCTGATCCATGAAGTCATGGTACAGCTGCCGCCATACTTCATCTTGATCCTTTTGCTCATTCATGACCTCTCCAACATGATCAGCTAATTGATTGACTATGTCAATCTCTGCACCTTGGTCATCTTCATCTGCAGCCACACCAAATGGAAGCTCTTGGGACCAAACAAAATCCTCTTTGCTCTCAGCTGCAATATGAATACATACCTCTTTAAGTATGAAGGCATCAGTATTGCCTTCAAGGTCTAATTCATCAATGTCAAAGCCATGCCACAATAGCTGGTCCAAACCTGATTTCTCCTCCCTATTCTGGAGTGGACTACCTACCATGATCTCCTCATCATAAACACTTGTGTTGTCCTCTTCAGGCTCAAATTTGACTCTAAGCTCCTCTTGAACTGGCTCTTGGATCACCACAACTGACACCTCCTCCTTCTTTATGCCCTTTTGAACCGGTTTCCATGATGGAAATGTGTAGGAAACAACCACCTTTTCTTCTTTTTGAATGGGTATAGGAGGGGGTGGTTTCACAAGAGAGGGCATGACATAATCAGGGGCAAAGGTGTAGGAGAAGATCCATGGTGGGATGGTTTCAAAATCTTGAGTGGGAATGGGCGTAGGGGGAGGAGAGGACAAACTTATTGGTTTGGGTTTGACATACTCATCCTCCCAATGAGTCAAAATATCCTCTATTGAGAGTATCCATTACTTCATCTCTTGCTTCTCAACGTGTGGATAGTCACCTTTTTCAATGGATGCCCACACACTCCAAAACTTATGCAAGAAGCTCCTTATCCCCTCCATGGCATGAATGGGGAATTCTTGTCCAAGTCCAACCTCCTTATTGATTTTCATGATTGTTCTCCCTTGATCGAGTATTTCTTCTCTGATTCTTGCCAAGGATGGACTTTGACAAGGTTGACTAGGGGGCTGATTTAAAACCCTTGGAGGTTGAGATTGAAGCTCTTGAAGATAAGACACATAGGGCTGATTACACTGAGTCTATTGTTCTTCGTAAGATATCAACACACTTTCCAAATCTTGGACAATGCTTCTCAACCACACCTTGTTCTCCCTCTCACAAACTACCCATCATTCATCCTCACAAACTGACCACCTATTCTTGAACAACTGAAGAGAACTCCTTGCCGCTTGTAGAACATGAATAGGGATGACTGAAGAAAGTTCTAAACCTCTACCAATCTCCCTTATCAACTCAATATAATCTGATAATGCTTGCTTGAATCCTGACAAGGAGTAACAGGATAAAAATAGTCTTGACAAGGAGAATTAGAGGACTGATTTGAATGCAAAGGAGGTTGATCTTGGTCATACATAGGAGTGGGAGGGGGGCAAAGGCCATGATAGGGCTGATAGGTTGTTTGAGGGCCACTTGGGGGGAACACAAACATTATTAGCTTGATAAGTGTGATGTTGAGGTAGAGAATAAGTATGTTGATCAAAAGATGATTGCTTGAACATACCAGATAATGATGATTAGGCACATGCACTATTTAAACCAACTAATAGATGTTCGGAGTCGCCATTGATATTTGTTGAATGCCTCTAAAGGCTGATATGCAGAAGAACACCAAAAAAATTTCTGTTGTTTTAGACCTTGGTCCCACCAGGCATGCCAAAAACTGTTGTAGCATAGAATTGCACCCTTGTGGGAGAGTTTTTTAGGCTCTCTCATTCCTATCTACAATATTAAAGCAACCTGAGGCTGTGGGTATCCTGTAGTGAGGTTGAACCCGCGAAGAAGGCCGACGTCCTCTTGGTAGATCACCTAAACTAATGTTTCTGCTTGAAAAAGAGGTAGAGAGGGGGTATAGGGTAACTAAGAGAGCTAAATGGGTGATACACCAAATTGATTGACACTCACATAAGCATGAAATAAACACTAATTCAGCATAAGATAATTCTTGCTCACACAACCTCACAAACTAGTTAATTTGCATAAGTGTTTTATAAACTAGGCTCACCAAACAATACATGAAGCAAAGAGAAATTTCAAAATTCACACCAAACGTCCATTAATGGCGGAAAGAGCTCAAGTTCAAACCTGCAACTAACTTGAAAACACCTAAAAATAGGCAAGAAAGAAAGACAATAGACATAGAAGAACACTTCTTTACAAGGCCATCATGCACAAGCTTGCTAAGCACAATTTAGAGGCGAGAGATAGATAAAAATCGATCTTTATTGCTTCAAAAGGTCTTTATTACAAATTTTGACAGAATTTCTCCTTGTCAAATGAGGATATCTTTTTTTTTTTATTGGGGAGAAAACGGAGATATAGGAAAAAATGGGAAGAGAAAGGAGAAGAGGCAAGCAAACAGAATTCAATAAAATGAGATCCAACCACCCTCCATGAATTCTCACCCACATTTGGGTTAATTAGAACTAATCCTTTTTCAACAAATTAACCACCATTAGCTCCAATAGTCTTCAAGCCCTCTCACTGGTTGAAAACACACTAGAAGGCAAGAACTTGTTGAGGATGATGATGTCATGATCCACTAAAAAAGGAAAAATCCAGGAACGTCTTTAATGCTAGAGCTACCTTTTCTAATCACCTAATCTTCATATTTCACTTCCACGCCATCCTTCACTTGTCTTGCACGTATAAGGACAAAAATCCCCATAACTTTGAATCTAGAATGAGCCATGTTGCCTCTGAGTTGAGCGGTTGTTTGTCAGAAATGATGGCCATGTCGAAGGACGAGAACCTCTACATCAATTGCATACACCAACTCTTGCTTTGAAACCTGGGCCAAATCTTTTCTATAGATGGAAAACCAATCTAAGGACATTGGTTTTCCTGTATCCATTTATGTCGATACAAGTCTATAGATTCAAAGCTTCTTTTAATCTTTTTAAATGCCAACGACTACTTGCAAAGGTTCAGATTTTGATGTTTGTGGGCCCGTCATCAATTCCTTTAGACTTTTGTTTTTGGCCACTTCTTCGGATTACTTGCTTGCGGGCAATTCTACCGAAAGAATTAACCTTTCGGGCCATTCCCTTCAGACTTTTCTTTGTTTCAGGCAATAATTCTTTTGGGCTTTTGTTTCGGCTTTTTTTCCGAAAGAATTTCTTTCGGCATTTTCTCTGGCTTATTCCTTCAAAAGAATTTATTCGGACTTTTTGCCCGAAAGAATTTCTTTGACTTTTCTTCAAGCTTTTCATTCGAAACTTAATTTCCGCAGACAATTCTCCCGAAAGAATTCATTCCTTTTCTTTTGGACAATTTGTCCATGGCTTATTGCTTCGGCACTTTCGCCTTGAAAGAATTCATTCGGACTTCCCTCCCGAAAGAAATTCTTTTGACCTTTTGCCTTGAACAATTCCTTCGGACATTTGAAAAGAATCCTTCCGCCTCTTTGAAAATGGTCTTCGGAAATCCTGCTTTGGGCCACTTCTCAAAAAAAAAGTACCCCTTGAAAACCTTGAAGTGGACCATTTTCGTGAGAAACGTACCCTTTGGGAAAAGTGCTAAGGTCCATTTACTTCAAAAGTACCCTTCGGAACCTTGAAAAGCGTCTTTTGGATTTTGGAAGTGGACCATTTGGAAAGGACACTTTGTCGAAAAAGTACCCTTAGGAAAACTTGAAATGGACACTTTCCCGAGAAAACAAGTCTTTGGAACTTTTCTTTCGGACAAATTGTCTGAAAGAATTCCAACACTTAGTGGGAAACAAAATCCCCGAGAGATATGAACACTTAGCCAAAAGAAATATTCCTTCAGGAAAATTGTACGGACAATTTTCCCGAAAGAACCCTGAAACTTAGTTCAATAAAAGGCCCGAGATAAAAGAAACACTTAGTCCCCACAAAGTCCGAAAGAATGAACAAGTAAAGACTTTGCTGAATAAAAGATTTTGCAATTAGTTTTTTGGCTTGTAAGCTTATCCTTGAACACTGTTGCTGGATCCTTGAAAACCTGCTTGGATCTTCTCTATTTGCAAATGTTGGATCCATTTCTAAGCCTTTGATCCACTACTTCATCAAAGCATGCAAGATCTTTATATGTGGGCCAAAATGGCCAACAGTTATGATAGCATTAAGTCGGCCACACATATTCCAATACACTTTACAGGTTAAGGGTGTAGCATCCAACTTATTATGTGACCAAATGATTAAGTGGTCCCCACAAGGACGAGATTGAATGCAAGTCCCAAGTGAAATTTGACAGAACAAAAACCCCTTAAACTGCAGTCTTAGCCAAAAAGTTTCTTACTTTGATGATGTGCTTTAATGTCTTTGGCGCATAGTGTTTTGTCCTTACCCAACACAAAATAAACGATTCATTAGATCCCCTAAAAGGAGAAAAACTCTTCTCAAAATAGATCTAAGAAGTGGATACCACTAGGTAAAATTCAAAGAAACAGAAACACCAAAGATAACATTCAACAGCCACTATGATTCCCATTTATGCCCTTTTTCCTCATAAATGTCCCTGCAACATTCATGAGAATGGTGAAGACATTGTGCCCATATCTAAGGAAGTTCTTATTAGTATTCCGGGATGACAGAAAAATTGAAGAACACAAAACACATCTAATGATAGTACTAAAGTCCCTTAAAGAAAATAAAATATGTGCAAAACTATCTAAGTTAAACTTTGATGTAGGAGCATCCCTGGTTCACAAGCAATTTTGCATAACCAAAAATAGAGTACTTACTTTCAGTTACATAATCAAACAAATAAAAAATATAAACATAAATAAATAAAATAGATTCATCATGTGACACGCTGTGCTGGGTGGTCATCTTCAGCGCAAGTTTCTAAAGGTTTTGATAGTCAATTACCTTGCAAGAAGACAAGCTAAGAAAAAAACGAATAAAGAATAAAAGGAAGAGAAAGGGGCAACAAAGAGAAGATGGGAGGACAAAGTTGCAAAAGAGGGAAGGACAAAGTTGCAGGAGAGGGAGGACAGAGCTGAAGAAAGGAACTAAAGAACAGAGTCATACAGCGATGGAAATTGGAAGGCTTAATGCCAAGGCCCAAAGCTAGAGGCATCCATTGTAATGCTGTAATTTTCTGAGTTTTAATTTAATTCCACGGTTGTGTGTGATTTCAGTAATGGTTGTCATTGTAGAATTGAATTTTTAAATTGATGCTTACATTTGGAAACCCTTAAACTCTGGCAAGGGAGTGAGATTTAATTCTCCACACACCCCAGCACCATTTTTGGTATTAGAGCCGTCTATTTACAAAAATTTGCAGGTTTCAATTCAGCCAGCTTGAAGTTTGTTTCCATCCATAAAAGTGCAGTAAGAGAACTACTAGTGGAGCAATGGCTCAAAGAGTCCCTGTAAAAGGACAAGGAAGGGGGGGTCAAGCACCTAAAGTCACAAAAAGGGAGAAGAAGACCTTTTGCAGAATCAGAAGAAGAAAATGATGAAGAGGAAGAACCAGTGGTTGGAACAAAAGAACAACCAGGCCCAGAAGGTCAATTCCTTAAAGCTCTTGCCGATATGGGAGGAAAGCCTACAATGAATACTGCTACATATTCAAGGAATTTAAATCCAGGAGAGTTGGTAAACTGGATCACATGCATCTGGAAGAGGAATGAGAGAGAGGACATTAAACATGTGGAAGAGGATCACATGCTTCTAGAAGAGGATAAAGTGGTTGGGTTTGGGAATCCTAGCCACAAACCTTTACAATAAGGTTCCATTTGAAGCCAAAATGGCTATCCCAGTGCACCTTGGAATTATTATTATATAACTCCATGCCCTTAAAAGACATATTGGTAATTGGACCACATACCTTTAAAGCATTTTGGAAATTGAACGATACGCCTCTTAGGGAATCTTGGAAGTTATTGATTGTGTAACACAACATGTAGACCCCAAAAAGGGATAATCGGTGTTGTTCGATAAACTTGCAATCTAAATACACACTTGGACTTATTATAGTCTCTAATGATGGTGTTTCTATCATAGCAACCCATTTTGGTTATCATGCATTATTGAGACGTTGGTACACCTTATGCTTGGATGCTAATTAGGGTTATACTCTTAGGGAACTCCAAGGATAAATTGAGTAGAAAACCTATTACACGTGTGTGATTGAATCACGTGCAAACATAGGTGTTTAATGTGATCTTCTAAGTTACGATTTGGCTTATCTCATAAACCTTGTTTGGAAACCTCAATTTGATTGTATGTTGATCTTTGTAGTCGTACCTCATGATAACAATTTCTATAAGTGGTATGGGGCACTTGTGAGTTGTATTACCATTTGTGTACCATACATCATCAAAGGACCCTCTTTGTTTAAATGCATTTTCTTGAACCTGGGTTATGGAAACCCATAAACTTTGATCTTGGATAACATGACCTTGGGTTGATATGAATCATGATTTTAAGCCTTTAGGAAAATTGTGAGTCTAGAAGACAAATCATTTGGACATTGTTACATTCATAACAGATTATGAACCCTTGTTTGGTAATAAACTCGCATGGTGAATGTTGAGACTTTGACCAATTATTAAATCATGTTTTGGGTTGATGAGTCCTTATTGAACTTGTTAGCAAATGAGAAGAGATGATTGAAAGCACTTGATGTTTTGTGATCAGTGCAAGATCTTATTTATGCAATCCAAATTGGTTACAAGGTTATAGAAGTTATTAGTTAGGCATTAACTAATAAGCAGTTAAGCCTTTACAATATTTAACAGAACTTAAATATTGATTATGGATGTTGAACCTTATGATGGATTTGAATACTCATTGGGACAACAAAAGTGTTGGATTACTTAACCTTCAAGAACCCTAGGTTGGGAATTAAGGTTTGGATTTGGGTAGGATTTACCTTGATTGATTGATAACCATTGTAACTTTGGCAAAATAAGATCTTGCCTTTAAGCAGAAATCTTAGCATGACACCCTAAAACCTATGTTTGGATCTTTAAGATTAATCGCAAAATAATTGTCGAAGTTGAACACTTGTTACATTACAAACATGTATTGGAAGATAACCCTTTTCGAATAAGAACCTGTACAGGTAATTAATCACACATAGTATATGTAGAACCCTTGTTTGAAATTAGCATTTGGATCCTATTAGGACTTGTAGGTGCTTAAAAGTGATAACATATTAATGCACGTAAAATGGATTGGTGAGATTAGGAGCCCATGGGATGATTGGATAACTTGAGAAAATATGTAATAAATTTTGGGAACTCTGTACATAAGGGTTAGAGTTTCTGCAGGGTCACTAAAGTCTACCCAATGACTATAGTTACCAGACATGCCCTGGTACTAGAGTTGGAATGAATTTAGGGCTTAGCTATTGTTTTTCCTAAGTCATATTATCATATGCATATATCTTAGTATAAATTAGGAATGTTATATCATTTTGGTTCTAGTCCATTGTCTTATATTGCATTGTTGCGGGGAGTTGCATGTTGTTTCCAATTACTTGTTTTATCCACATAGATTAACTCTTGCTCTATCGGTTCTCTGCATCGACTACCTTCATGGAAGGGTAGGGCCAATTTCACTGGATGAGAGGTGTGTGGGGGATCCGAAAGGCTTTGTGGTTAAAGGAAAAGCCCTCCAATGATGCTCTCCATTTTACTTTTCAATTCAATATTTTCTTCAGCATGAATCTTCTACAAGTGTGCAATATTTCAATGAGCAGTACTACTAGTTCTATTTATTGTTATTCCTGCCAGGTTGGGCAGATGAATGTAATCATTGGATGATAACCATAGGCTTATTGTATCAGTAGATGTATATGACGTAATTATTATAATTGTATAAACAAGGACAAATATTGTACTTTTATTTTGGTTGAACCGAGGCAATGAAAATGGAAAACTTATGACCAATATGGGTAATGATAATGATGATGAATATTACTTTACTATATAAATGGAAATGAATAGGTAGCATTTGTTTGAGAAACAATTATCGTACATCTATTAATAGATCAGATGAGCAATTTCTATAGTATTTCATAATGGAAATTTGAATAGCAGTAATGGATATTGTACTCTGATGATATTTGAAATCAATAGTGGTGTTGCACTAGTGTAGTCTTTTATGACTTTTACTTAATCAGAGTTGGTTGGGAGCATAGGACTAGGGATCGATGTGGAATAAAGTCTCGTTCTAGGTTGGTAATTATCTGTCTATAACTCGGTAATAATAATTTAAAAAAAAAACAAGCACATTTTTCCGATATCCAACCGGGAGGTTCTTATAGACATCGATAAGGGAGTGAGATTTAATTATCCGCACATCCCTGCACCATACTTTTTCAAAAATAGAATTAAATGCCTACAGGGCAGTTTCTAAAAATGGTATAGCAATTGACCGAGGAATATCAAAACAATCCAAGATTTGCATGCACTAACATAAATGAAATCAAAAGCTTTCCAGGATTGCCAAGATTATACTAAAGATTTGTCCATAGATTTTCCAAGTTAGTATTACCTTACGAGAATTGTTAAGGAAAACAGATATTTGAATGGATTGAAAGACAACAAAGCTCCTTCAACATCCTTAAGGCACTAAAGAAGCACTATCATAATATTACTTGACCCAACAAAGCTATTTACAATCCATTCCAATGCTAGCAGACATACCATAAGAGTTGTATCACAAAATGGTAATTTAATAGCTTGTGTGTGAGAAAATGGACGACACTAAAGAAAGGTGCCACATTGTTGACCAAGGACTAGTAGAAGGTATATGCCATAAAAACAAGGAAACACTACATTAAAAATGACAACTTTGAAGTATATTCAGACAATAGACCCTTACAATGGAAACATTTTCGAAACTGAAACTGCTCAAACACATGTCAAAAACAGCTGGAAATATTACAATAGAGTTTCCTAAAACCAAAACGCCTCTGAAATTGCTTCTTGTAGTCTCCGACGCATTAGCCTTGCAGTGCATTTCAGTGGGAACTTACCCATGCATAATGGAAACATTATTTTTTTTGAGAGTGAAGTGATAGCCAGGCCACATGTACGTGTTTGTACAAAATTTTAACCCTGACAGATAAAATTCAGTAGTAGTAAATGGTGTTGTCCCCATTCACAAAAAACTGTAGTTGTATGGAGTGGAGACCATAAGCTAATTAAGTGTTAAAGTTTGGAGTGTCATTTTGTTTGTTGCATAAACATATATTTTTTAAATTCTAATATTTTTAAAAAAAATTTAATCAGTTAACATATGTTGTTTTCCCATCTTGAAAAGGGTTTGGGAGCACTCATTTCTGATGACATTTCATTTTGAAAACTGCACTCATTCCCAAGTTTCGTGTAACTTAGCACATAATCAAGGATAGATATGCTTTTGCTAAAACATTTATGGTTAAGTATTATTTTAGTTAATATTGCTTATAAATGGGATTTCTTATAGCATAAAGAGTTTAGCTTTATATTCTTGTTTAAAAAATATCTTCATGTATTTTATACAATGCATGATTTCAGTGTTTCAAAAGTGGAGACTATTCACACTAATAACCTGTTCTCTTGGTTGATATGCTCTGTCAGCAGGAAACACAATCCCCTTAGATGATACATCAAAGTCCAAATATGTGTCTACCTGGAGAATGAACAGTAAGATCTCATAAGAATTCCTATTGGAACTAAAAAGGGTGAAAAACCCAAGAATCAATATTTTTTCTTGCATAGGATTTGAATTTTAAATTGAACATAAATCAGCTTACAACCAAGATCAATATAATTCTGAACTATGGTTATCAATATACCTCTGAACTATGGTTAAGCATATCTGCCCATGGAATTAATGCAATTTGATTGTTCATTGATGGTAAACGAACCTGCATGACCACAAAGATAATGATCTTATGCACTTCACTAAAAGAATAAGTAAAATTAATGAATCTTTTATACAAGTGGCGGTTCTCAGCAGTGCATTAAATTATCTTGTATAAATTTAAAGATATAGGGAGCTTCATATTGAATGGTTCATAAGGCACAACATTTGCTTAAGGTTTTGCAAATGGGATCACATGCTAAATGGGTTTGATTGTGGGGGAAACTCCATGATTAAGCATGCTTGAGCCAGAGTAGTACTGGGATGTGTGAACTCCCGGGTAGTCCCAATGCTTCACCCATGTAAGCATCACCTAGTCGCAATAAGTGCTGAGTGGACCATTCATACGCATTAGAAATGGGTTATTGTGAACGACTAATAATGACATATGGGTCAATGTATTGAATCCCAAAATCATATCACATAATTAATGAATCTTACTTGAATCAAATAAAATTTACAAGAACCTTGATCTTATTTACTTATAGCAAAGAAATTGGCATACCTTATGGATGGACCAGTTTCAACAAACAACTCTCAATATCCCACTGAGAAAATCCTCAACAATGGCATGATGGAATAGATGACAGGCTCATGGATGGTGCAATTATTGATGAGCCAATGTTCCCATGGATGGAGGCACTTGAGATAATCCTACAGTCTCTTGGCCAGTGACATGACTGAATGAGATATATCCATCAGTTACCAGAGGGATGGTAGCAGAGGTTAAATGAATGATTAGCCCATACTCACATCCCATGGAGGGAGGCATGAGTGGTAGCTTACTGTATTGTAGATTGTAGCAATGATGGTTATGACGTGGCCAACAACTCTATGAGGAATGGTGGCAAGGTTTAGCCAACAGTCCCATGATGATGGCAAGACGAGGTAACAGTCCAGGAAAAAACGGTAGCAAAAGTGAATGCATATTAAGAATGAAATGATGAAAGGTACCCTGAGTAGTTATTTGCATTACGTTTATTGCCACATTGATTTACGGTTGGGTGATGAAAAAAGATTGATTAATGTCCCAGATTAGTGATGCCTTACGGTGATGAACATCAAGGGACATTCGTCCACAGCACGTGATTTCATGGTGGTCTCCACTCATACTTGTCTGAAATGTGTGCAAGTGATTAGCTTGTGGCCTTGTATTTCTCCATTGGGTGTAGGTATATGCCATGACACTCTGCTATATTAACCATGTTGACCATTTTGATGCTGAATCTACTAGAACAACTAGAATATACTTTCCTATTGACTAAAATTAGACTGCTGTTAATCAAACATTTATTAAGGTATGTTGACAATTTTGTCCAGTTTTGACTTCAATAAATTTAGTGATGTGTGTATAGTTGTGATTGTTAAATGATGATAAATTAGACTAATTATGAATGAATTATTGAGTCATTAATTTGTAGTTTGGGTCATGTATGAATTGCTATGATTCAATCTTGACACAAGACTCAGACCTGTTTTATTTTTTTGCCCCAAGATAGGGACTAGTACGAGCATTTTGTACTTTTGTGTCCCGAAAGGAGGCCTACTTTTGACCTTGGTAATCTTATTTGTACAAAAAAGGACCTAGTTTTGGTATATTTTTGTGTCTGGAAATGGGAGTCATTTTCAGTACCCTCCTTTCTCCAAAGATGAAGCCCAATACTGGTATAATTCTACATCCCAAGAAGGGCCTGATTCTGGTAATCTATGCTATCCCAAGATGACATTGGGTTCCTATATATATCATGTCTCGAGAAGGGGCCCAGCAATGGTATTCTTCCATGTCCCAAGAGAAGCCCTGTGTCTACTTATACTTCCTTACCTAAGATGGAGCTCCTTGTCCCACAATGGGTCTGTTGACCATTTTGTGAATACTGCATGCCAAAATGGGCACCCCCCCCTTCTTTTGCCTTGAAGCCTTGTTCTTCATGACCTTTTGCCCTGAAACCAAGTCTTAAACCTTTTAAAAATCAAGGGAAAAGTTGCTTTTGTGCAGGTGCAAGTGTTGTCTCATCAAGCATTGGTCTTTTCCAGCACTCACAAAGCAATTGGGTTTTGAGACGTCTTTACTTCAAAGCTTTTTGAGTAAGCCCTTTGGAAGAGCCGAATTGGTCTTAGACGCTTCTTAAGGCAAGTAATTTTCCGCTGAAGGCACTTGGGCATTCTGTAGGGTCATTTGCATTTTCCTCGAAGGGTATGTGCCCTTGCAGGAGGCACTTCAAAGATAAAATAGACCTTTACAAAGCTTCCGAAGGGTATGTTGGAAGACATAATGGACCTTGCAAAGGGCTCTTCGTCGGCATGAGGACTAGTCAAAAGTTCCGAAAGGCACTTTTGGCTCAAAATGCCCTTGCGGAGGCAGTCGGTTGAAGCAAAGGGGCAAAGACAAGAAGCCCGAAGGGAACTTGCCCTTCCGGAGAAGTGACAAGTGGAAAGAATTCCTTCGGACATTTTGTCCGAAGAAATTCGACGGTCACAATAAGTCCGAAGGGTAGGTGTCTTTGTAGGGGGCACTTGGTCAAGAAAGGGGACTCTTTTCACTTTTCCAAAGGGTCGTTTCAGAGTAACTGAAGGGTCACTTTCTTTTCAATATGGGCCATTGCAGCTTTTCCGAAGGTATTTTTCTAAAGGCAAAGGTCATTTTCAAATGCCGAAGGACCATTTCAATATTTCCAAAGGGCTCTTTCCCTTCAAGAAAGTTCATTGTCAAAATTTTGAAGAGACACTTTAGAAACCCGAAGGGTACCTTCCCTTCGAAAAAGGACCAATTCCTTCGGAAAAAAATGTCTGCAGGGAAATTGTTCAGGATAAGTGCCGAGCAAAGACCCCAAGCAATAAGGGACCCGAAGCAATTGTCCTAGTGAGTGACGACTGTATGGACGTCAATTACATGATGGAGGACTAGCCGTTGGGATTCAAATGTCCAATGACGGGCCCGTGAATGTCAACTTCGAGGTGATAAACTAGCCGTTGCGAAGTAATCAAGCTAGAAAACCCAGAAGGCCCGCCAAAAGAAAGCCAAAGAGTGCAAGCCCAAAAGAGAATTCCTTCGGACATTTTGTCTGAAGGAATTCACATTACCAAAAGCCCGAAGGCCCGAGAAATAACAAGTGCCCGAGAGCCCAAATGGTTAAAGACAAAAGGGAAAAGACCAAGGCAAAGCGAAATAACAAAGCAAAAGAAAACAAGACGGGTAACCCAGAACGCGGCCACGCAGCGCAATAAAGTAGAAGCTCAAAACGTTCCAAGTGGCGTGACAAGTCAAAGCGCAGACCCAAGGATGAACCAGACCAAGGCAGGTGGCACAGGTGTCGTCAATAGGAAGAGTAAATGCACTTAGGTGAAATAGTCTCTACCGAAAACCAATAAAAGGATTGGTTTTTGAACTATAGAGGGGAGCAGCCCGTGTTTTCACGCTTTGCCATGAATGCACAGCCGGTTGCACTCAGCATTGAAGAGAGCATGGCCCAATCAACACAACTTGAGGATGGCTTTGCCAGTTGCTAGGAGTATCCCATGCTTTAGGCCCAGGACAGCAAGGGCAATGACTTGGAAATCTACAGCATGGCCATCTCATACACAATTGGAAGGATACGACAACAGCATGGGCTTGTGGTCTCTGTAGAAGTGTTAACTCAACATGGGTTTCCATCCCTTGACTTGTCAATTATCTGTTTCCAAGCTCTCTATATATTTGTAACTTCTCATTTGAAAAAGCTCTCTCAAATTGTATGGCGAAGCCCTGAAGAAATTTACCTTGAATCAAAAGAAGCATTTTTACCTCCATTTGAGCTTGCACTTTTGCATGTCTATGGTTTTATCTTATGTTCAGTCATTTCCTTTTCATGCTTTCATAAGTTTATACCAACATATCTAGTGTATTATGAGTTCTTCTCTTGTAGGTCAACAAGAAGTGTCCAACTCAGAGTATAGGCGCATGTGAACAGACTGTCCATAGTGTGTCTTAGAACACCTCTGGTAGTTCTTCATCCCTATATCTCCATAGGATCCCCTGTTGAAACACTAATGCAGGAAAGGTTCTCATTTGAATGAAGTGTATGGTTGCTTCTCTCTGGTGAAAAGTGTATGTCCAAGCTAAGAAGACCAACCATTTTGGTGCATCACCATATTAGTTTAGGTTCTGATTTCAATAATTTTTCTCTCTTTTCATCCCGCCCCCCATTGTTAGCAGTAGGAAATCCAGGGCCTCAAGGTGCATCAAGGGGAGCTAGCCCCTAATCTAGAGATTCATCCCTCAAGTTTGCAACACACAACAAGAGGAAAGTCTCCACTGTGCCGCGTGGAGGAAGAGAGTTGAGCCTCCCTTCAGAGGGTGCAATCCACTACGTCAACAAGGTCCTAGGGCTGTTTGAATGTTCCTTGTTCCTGATAGACCCAACTCTAGTATTTTGAATGCTTGTTCAAGATGGAGTAACCCTTATTGAATTAAAGAATTGTTTTGAAATTAGATTGTTCTGTTTTGTTTTGGGCTATAGAAAGAGGACTTAGTCGGAGACTTAGAGTCCCAAATTACTGATGTCTCAAGACCATGAACATCAAGGGACCCCTGTCCTCAAGTATGGTTCAGTTATAGTCTTCCTTCAGCCTGGACATTTGGGTTTGATTACTGACTTGGATGTTGTATGTGCAATTGGCCAAACAGGGGGGTTACTAGAGACATTCACAATTGCCAGTATTTTTGTTTTTGCTCCAGACAAAGGGTCCATGTTGAAGACCTCTATAACAGGGTATCTAGACAAGAAATTTGCTTGCAGACCTGAGTCAGTACTATTTACTTTATGCACCTTCTTAATCTTGTTTCGATTAATTTCAAGAGATATGGCAAGTTAATCGGAGTCATGAATTAGTGAGTGTAACATCTAACCAGATGTCACCCATGAACATCATATCTATAACAAGTTTGGTGATGGCCATACTCCGAACCTCACTCAGAGGGTTTAGTAGGACACTTCAAACATTTTGCACTTGTATAGATCTAATTATGTTCGATTATCATGCTAATGGTATACATTTTCAAACAAACATTTCTTTGCATTTTGCTTATGTGCTGCAAGTACAAGGAAACTGGTTAATAACATACACCAACAAAAAGTCATTAAATTCTGACACGTGAGAATTCTATAAATAAAAGAATAGAAAACCAAAACCTGGCAAAAGACAAATGCACAATTATCACCAGGCCCACACAACAAAAGAGTATCCCATTGGAAGAATTAACCAATCCAAAAGAACAATGATGCATTGAAAAATCATGCCATCAACCAACTTCAACTTGTGGCAAGACAAATTACAAATACAAATACGTGCTTGAAACTAAATCACTTGTAACAAGCACAACTACATGGATTTTCATTGTAATATATCTATTTATAGGATTCTAAGCCAAAGGTTAGTGAAAAAGAGGGCAGAGTGTACAAAGTGAATGTAATTAAAGACCATTATTTAGCATTAGGAACCTAGGAGAAATATCCAAGACTACAAACACAATGTGAGTTGGTACATACATGTAATTATCACGTAAATGATCAGGAAAGTTGTTATTCATTTCTACTGTTACAATAATATGGTGAATTAATGTTATATTTGCTGGTACGATCATAAATACAGAAGTTATATATAGAACCAAAACCTGATGGCCATTCACGTAGCATACCTGACAGCAAAAGTCTGCAAGGAAAAGCAAGTGAAAGTTGCCTGTCTAGACTAGAAACCAGCTTATGTAGTGTTGCAATCCTGTAGATGTAATGGGCACCCCAGTTGCACCCAAAAACTAACCCAATAGGGACTCTTTATGACTCCGGTAGTTTTGCTAGAATTTCTTTTTTTGTTTTACAAAGACCAATATATGTAACATAAATATAGAATTGCAAGCATAGATACACACAACTGAAATAACCAACACACTGTATTTGTATTAATTGCAAAATGAGCAAACAAGTACAATGCCGGTCACGTGGTGACTCATTAGATCCCCTGGTCATCATACAAACGTTATTTCAAGCAGATATCCCAGCATGTGCCGAAGGTGCTTCCTTTGTTCTTTGACCCCCCCTTGGAACTACGGACTCTGCAGAAGCTTCTACGGACTCTGCAGCCAAAACTACGGACTCTGCAGGCTTAGATCTACGGACTCCACCAAGCTGGAAATCTACTGACTCTACAGTCTGAGATCTACGGACTCCACCAGGGCTGGAAATCTACTGACTCTGCAGTCTGAGATCTACGGACTCCACCAGGGTTGAAAATCTACTAACTCTACAGTCTGAAATCTACGGACTCCACCAGGCTTGAAATCTACTGACTCTGCAGTCTGAAATCTACGGACTCTACAGGCTGGAAACTACGAACTCTGCAGGCTTAAATCTACGGACTCTGCAGGTAAGAAGCTACGGACTCTGCAGGCAGAAATCTACAGACTCTGCAGGCAAAAAACTACGGACTCTGCAGGAACTACTGACTCAGCAGGCAGAAATCTATAGACTCACCCGGCTGCATACAGATGCTACAGTGATGGAGCTGCTACAATGACGAGTTGCTACAGTAGTACGGCTGCTACAGTGCACGGCTGCTACAGTGCACGCGGCTGCTACAATGGCTGAGAACACAAACTCCAAAGACCAATCCCAAGGATTGATGTCTAGAGTGCTACAAATGAGGACATTCTCAAATGCCCAAATACGCTGCAAGTGCCACAATTTTTTCCTTCTTATCCAACATGCCTAAAGAGGCCACAAGCACTCCCCTTTATCCTTTTCTCCAAGGGGCAACTCAACTCATTTGAGCAATGTGGGATAAAGGATGTGCAACAGTCCCTCATAAAGTAAATGTTTAAGGTGACACTCAATGTCTTACAGCTAGGTTAAAAGTTACCCTTTTTGCAGCACTTCAGGCCCCCAAAAAACTAGCAACCGGACTCCGAATGGTGCGAGTGATAGCTTGCCGGAAAGCTCACAACAAGGAGCATCAAATCCAAACATCAAAACTGACCTCCGTTGCATCATAATAGCTTACTACAAATAGTAAACGTGTTGGAGACAGAGTAAGCCCAGCCGCTAAGATGGGGACATTACAGTAGAGGACTGTCATTGGTCAAAATTCATTTGAGTTTGGAGAGAGCACGAGCCACGCTCAGTGGAATCCACTTGTTAATGGATTTGGTTCAGGTTTTGAAAAGAATGTATCAAACATATCATACCTCAAAAGATTTTTATTTTTACCTAACAGTGGCCGCTAAACATTGTCAACTTAAGCTAGGATAGGACATCTAGCATTAAATCAAGTATATTTATCACATATTTTAGTTAAACAAGTAACTTTTGAGGAAAAACTGATTGGAGAAGGAGGTTAACATACCAAACGGGAGAAAAGGATACCAAATGCCCATTTTAATGTCTCCAAATTGAACACCTGAAACAAAATTGAAATGTTATTTTCACAATTACACATGAATTTTGTGTCAATGTCACAAAAACATAAAGTTGTTATACTGTCACCCATTCGCATTTATTTTATGCTATTTATGTAGATCTTAAAGATTCTAGGTTATTATGGACCTCACTTAACAACAAAAGGGCACTAGTTGTTAACAGGAGGCAACCAAATGAATATTGAATGAATTGGGAAGCAGTTTATATTTACACATTTCAACTATAGTGTAACCTCGCATATTGTAGAGCCCATATATATGTGTTAAAGAAATCAGAAAGCAAAAGGTGTAATTGATCATTTTATTATATAAAGTGATTATAAATCTCTGAAGCAATTCCTTCACATCGTATAAAACCTGTGCTCCAGAAGATTATCTCCTATTAAACTTTCAGACTGATAAAACAATTTATCACACAATAACACTTCTAAAAATTCCTACAAAGACGTCATAGATTTACTCAAGTATTATTGGTTGTACAAGTAAAAACAATGCACAAGTACCTCCGAAATGATGCTTGTATTTTTTTTCAAAATTAACATAAATAAAAATTACTCAAAAATTGACCTCAATAAAGGATTCTTCCGAACATGGTACTCTACGGGTCTTATCATGTTTGTAATACTACTGCTACGTAATCAACTTCAATTTCTCATAGCCTAGGAAGGAGATTGAATTTTGTCTTACAAAGGTTTATGTCGAATACATGAATATCTAACACAAAAAAACTTTTTAACTATTTCATGATATTGTGCAGATACTCTAGTTAGCAAAAAAACAAGATATAAAGTTGGCATTCAGCAAAATCAGAGTTAGAAGTGTCACTTCCAACATTTGAAATATGAAACATGCTGCGAGATGGAGTCCCTACAATGGAACCGATTAGAGCCACAGAAGTTGATTAGGAGTATTCAATTATGCATTAGTTTAGAAAAATACTTTCATTTCACATAGCTTTAGGTTGGACATATTGATATGAATATTTTCATGTATTTTAGTGCCATTTCTAATCAATGACAATCAAAATGAAATAGAAAGAGATTAATAATTGTTTCACAAACTTGTCTTTAAAAAATTTGCAAATAATGTTTTTCCCTTAATGAAATTTTTGCATTGCACGCGTTGGCTCAAAACATTTATTTTCTCTTTAGATTTATTATAAGTCTGATTTATCACTTCTAACAGTGTCTGTTTGTAGATTGCCTTTATTTCTCAAATTAATAAACATTTTTAACATTTCATAGTTTCATATAAGATACCATTTCTTGCTCTTATCATATATTTCTAGTAATTTTGAATATCTTTATGGATGAATCGGCATATTTTCTCATATGTTTCGGAGTTAGAGTGGGAGAGACGGGATTGGAAGCAAGTGGGATGCTTTTTTATTGTGCTGCAAATGCAGTTCTCATATATACTGCAAACTATGAGGATCTTACTAATATGTTGCAGACATGAATGCTTATTGCATGACTTAAATCAGTTTTCGCTAATGAGTTTGCACGCCATATTGTTGCAGGGGGATCCGCATGTAGTTATTTGGTTACTCTCTAATTCACATTAAAATTTAAACAGCAAATGCAAATTAAAACAAGTATCATATGTAAGTTGTGTTGTGATTGAGTCTTTCCAAATATCATTGTTCCACACGTCAAAAGGATAACTAATTAGATGGATGATTGTTTAGGTAACATTGGTCCAACTATTTCTATGCATGCTTATGTTTGTCTCCCTCGTTTGGCTATTCACCTGTCATGTCCCCTTGTCAAGGCTAGCTCGCTAAGAGACCTTTGGCCCTATTTGACTTCTTGGGGGCTAAAAGGGAATACAAGGGAAACTTGTTTTTTTGTTCAAGTTGCTAAAAAATTAACTTGTCAGCAACTTCTTTCTAAATGAAGTTATAATAAAGAAAAGGACTTATCTAATTTGACATAAGTCGGTCTGTAATTTTGAAAGTATATTGGAGGGAAATGATATAAAGAGAAAAGGAGGTTCACTTTAAAAATCATATTATTCTTATCAATTGAAATCATAAGCTTGGGCACATTTTGTTTAACTTGCATCCATTGGAGACAAAACCCTTCATTAATAGGCTGAAGTAAGAACAAAAACCCTTTACATTCAGCAAGGCTATTTCAAGGGTTACGTTGAGCAGAAATTGACAATTTAAGACTTCTAGGGCAGTTTTTGTAGGGAGCACCACAATTGGCAAGGTTTGTGAGTGGGACGCAACTGTTGGAGGCCCTTTTCTAGGGCAACGAACCACCTTGTAGGCTTTTGGGGGGGAAGTGAACCTATTAGCACCATGAAGTGTCAATGAATTTGTTTTGCAGGCCTTTTTACACTGAAGCGAGGGTTGTTGAGGGTTTGAAGGGCTGATGCAAATCCCAAGCAAATACGAATTGAAGATATTTGCATCAGCATCTGAATCTTCAAAGAGAGCTAAAGTTCAACGCAGTCTGACACAGCTGGCTCATTTTTTAACTCAAGGCATTCCCCAAAATTTACCCAAGCCAACAAAAGTGAACATCAAATGTCCCACTCCCAACCTTCTTTGAAAGCCATGTGGAAGTTGCAGCAAAAACATGAGATAAACAGATTGGTGGCCCAATTTTTTTATGCAAATGCCATCCCCTTCAATGTTGTTTGAAATCCACATATGAAAGCAATGGTAGAGGGGATCGCTAATTTTGGGAAAGGGTACACAATTGTAATATCCCTATTTTGAAATTAAAACAATGTTACTGTTGACAAGTTAGACCCCACAGGTCAAATTGCCACCCTTATCATTCGAAGCTTTTCATGTCATTGCAGTGGAGGGATCCAAGAAGGTTTTTGTGGTGATGAACAATTGCCGGGACAGGTCCAAAAGAGGCCAACGTTTATACACTTCAACCTTCGAGCCAATTGTTGGCATTCAAGTTCTCCTTCGACAGAAGTTTTTCACAAAGAACCCATGGCAAAAGAACGACGCCTATTCCTTTCGAGAGGAATTCTTTCGAGCATGTTTGTTTCGACAGTTTTGTTCAAGTACAGGGAATTGTTTCGGACATTTTGTCTAAAACAATTTCCCCGAAAGGTCATTTTCAGTTTTCCCGAAGAGGAGGGTCCTTTTCCAAAAGCCCGAAGGGTATCATCCTCAAGAAATGGTCACTTTCATTTTCCCAAAGGGTGCATTTCAAAAGTTCTGAAGGTCATTTCAGGAACCCGAAGGGTATGTTCCCTTCGGGAAAGTTCTTTTCATAAGGAAAAGGGTCATTTTTCTTCCGAAAGAGTCTTTTCAACTTCTCCGAAGGGCATTTCAAGAAACCCGAAGGGCACTTCTCGGAAAAGGCTATTTACAAAAATACCAAAGGGTTCTTTCCTTTCGATGCATTTACAGAAGTTTGAAGGGTTCTTTCGAGAAGCCAAAGGGTCTATTCCTTTCGGGAGGAGGCATTTCAACGTTCACTTGGAGAAAAGCCGAAGGACAGTTTCAAGGCTTCTGAAGGGCAATTTCCTTCGGACTTTTTGTCCAAAGGAATTGTCCATTGCAGAAATTCTGATAGAAAAGTCTTAAGGCAAAAAAGGGCTTCAGACAAATTGTCCACGAGAAAGGGACCTTTACAATTTTTTCGAAGGCTTACTTTACCTTTGGAAAAGACCATTCGAAAATTTCTGAAGGGTAGAAACCCTTCGGAATAGGATCAATTACAAAAATCCCGAAGGGTATCTGCCCTTCAGGAAAGTTCAAAACAAAAAATCCTAAGAGTTAATAGCCCTTCGAAAAAGGACTTTACAGAAAATCCGAGGGACGTTTTATAAAAGCCCGAGGGGCAATTTGCTAAGGCCAAAGACAGGAACAATTCCTTCGGACCTTTTCCGAAGGAAATAAACAAGACGACAGGGCATGTTCAAATAACCCGAAGGGTCACTTACAACAATGCCGAAGGGTATGTGCCCTACGGAAAAAGGCAAGCCGAAAGGAACGAATTCCTTCGGACTTATTGTCCGAAGGAAGTAAACAAAGGAAGTTGCTTGACAAAAGCCCAAATGAAAATAATTCCTTCAGACTTTTTGTCTGAGGGAATTGTCCAAAGGAATTGAGCAGGGAGGAATAAGCCCGAGACAAATACATGCAGAAGAAAAGTCCACGGAAAAGACACAAACAAATCCCATAGGAAGGAATACATGCAGAATACGAAGAGCTGAGAACGGAAGGCAGAGAGCTAACAAGGAGTTCAATCTGAATGCACCTCTTATCGTCCATGCAAGTAAAGACTATTTACAGTTGATTGGTCAAAGCTTCAATTGACTGGTTGTTGAAAACAAGCTTATCTCCTAGTCATTTCATGCGTTCAACGATCCAACTCAGCTTCAAGATTAATCAACAGGCAGTGACTTTCCGTGCAAGAGTTTGACTAGTCAAACTTAGGTCCACCTCAGCTCTTCTACGCCAACATGGAATTTCAGGAACGCTTCAGTTCTGGAATTGACTAGCCTTACACTATGGTTGACTGGTTGACAAGTCATGTATGCATGTTTGTTTAGCTTGTTGAAGGCTTTCAACGTTCCAGCAGTTCAAGTGGAGTTCTTCATTCAAGGTGTGGCATAGTTTTCTTGCAAGGAAAGGTTCATTTGAGGTTGACTAGTCTTGAGTTCTAGTTGACTGTTTATCAAGTGCCACATCCACTCATGTTTTCCACGTAATAGAGGACATTCTCACGTTCCAACTCAGCTTCAAATCAGTTCAAGCTTGAGTTAAAACATTCAAAGTTGGCATAAATTTCATGCATGGGGTAGATTAGTCCAATATGAGCCCACCGTCCATTTTCAACGTCAAAGAGCTTTCATGCAAGGCATAAGACAAAAATAGATTTTATTTGAAGGCTGAAATAACACAAGTTGGATTGAGTTGAGCTCTCCTATTTTCAGCGCCAATCTCTTGGCTGTTGTATATTTTTCTATATAAGTTGGTTTTTCAGCCTTGAATTGTATCCCTCTTTTGGCAAGACCAAAATTCTGCTAAAGATATAACCTTTTTCAGATTAACAGAATGACTGTTTTCAATTTCTAGTTGTTGGTATAGTGTATTTATGTCAGTGATTTGCACATGTGAGAATTTTTCTTCCTTGACAAGTCCTAATTCTTACCTAGTTACTAGTTGATTACATTATGCAGGGCATGTTCTGTGTTTGATGTCTTTTGGCTGAAGTTATAGTGGATGCAAGTGGGTTGTTAATGCCTTAAATCAGGCCTATTCCATCATTTTCCTCGAGCTTTAATCACCAGATATAATCTTTTCATGAAATACTTATGCATAGTGGTCAATTGGAGTTGAAGGTTCAGCCATTTTCTTGTCTAGATTAGTGTTTTTTAGGATCTCAGATTGAGTGGATCAAATCAAAATTCAGGTGTATCACCATCATTAGATAAAAAAATTCTTCAAGTTTCTCTCCCTTTTCTCAAGCAGTTTGTAGCGTAGAACAAAGATCCTTATCGATACACCAAAGGGAGCTAGCCCTTAGAATCTAGAGATTCAATCCACTTACTAGGTCATCCACAACCTAGGATTGTTTCCATGTTTCAGCAGACTGTGAAGGCCTAAAACTACCTTCACAAGGGTGCGAGTCTGATTGACAACAGTTTTTGGCACGCCCGGTGGGATCCATTAGAGTTGGTCTTCATGAAATTGCAATTGCAACAATGTTCTTCATGAAGTATTTGGTGATTCCAAACTCAAGCAATTGCTTCTAATAGTCCAGGCATGGTTTCCATGTAAGTCTATTCTTATTGCATTATCATGAATAAGTTTTGATGGTTGTGTATGAAGAGAATTTCTATGCTATGTTTCCTTATCATCCCTATGATGAATCATACCAGCCTTATTATGATACCTATGAGCCTCTTTATGGGCCTAATCAACCTTATCAAGAGTATTATCAAAACTATGCTGAGCCTTATCAAGTTTCTCATGATCCTTATTATCAAGAGCATGACTCTTACCTTCCTTGTGGGCCATGTCAGTCTCAAGATCAGTTTTCACCTTTCCCATATGGATATGATGTTGCATATGAGCAGCCTTGGCTCCAAGAAAGAATGGGTGAAATAGAGCTCAGAGTACTAGCATATGCAAAAAAAGTTTGTTCAAACTCTCAGTATGAAGAAGTGAATGGTCTATTCCAAAATGTGTCCAATGATCCAGAAGAGATAAATGAGATGTGTATTTTTGTATTGGAGAAAATGGAGGCGTGGGAGAGGTAGAAAATCAAGTTGAGCCACTTGTCTACAAAGGGTTCTTGTGTTCCTTATTCCCATGAAATTCTCAACCATGCCCAGTGTGTGCCGAGGGAGCTTCCTAGTTGGAGTCAAGAGCCTATTCAAGAGACTATTCAGGGGCCTAAACCTTCTTATAGTCCCCTTTCTTCACCACTCATCTCTCAAGCATGAGTTATCCATGATGACAAAGAGGTTTCAGACTTTGACAAGGTAATGGCCAAGTGGAAGGAACAGAATACAGAGGTCTTTAAGAGTTTCTCTTTCCCTCCTCTCCAAAACTCCCTAAATAAGTCCATTGCCCTCAAGATTCCAAAATCTGATCATGATCAACCTCCCATACTTCATGTTCCCTCTCAAACAAATGAATTTCATCACCCTCCCACCATTTCCCTTCTTTAGGAGGAGCCTGTTCTGTGGAAGATTGAAAAAGAGGTTGCAGCTACAAGTCAAGTTCTTGCAGAGTGTGAAGAGGATGCTTTAGGTGTGTTTGTGGAAGAGTTTCACATTGATACTTCACTTAAGGTTGTAGTTGAGAATCCAATTATAGTTGAGAGTGAGAAGGTTGATCTGGATGAGAAGGAACTCCAAGAGGAGTTGGTACAAATTGAAGTCATAGCTGAGTTAGAGATATCTCCTATTGAGAAGGATCTAGATAACTTTCAAGCTGATCCTATTCAAATTGATCAAAATGAGGAACAGAAAGATGATTGGCAGCTGTACCTTGAATCTCTGCAAGAAATTGAAGAGCTTTGTACGGATATGTTTCCTATGGAAGATCATGTTTATGAGATATTTGATCAAGAATCACCTATTCAAGATCATAATACAGATTGGTTTGCCTATTCAAAGCTCCTTGAAGAGCTGGATGAACTTGCAACAGTCGATAAGAAGGAAGTGGTCACTCAAGAACAACGCATAGATGAGATATCACTAAACAAGGTGGTAGATGACAAGCAGTATGAAAAAGATCAGGAAGTATTTGATGAGTTTGTCTTTGCTGGTGAGTGGTTTGTTGTTGATGATTCATTTGAGAAGATGTTAATACAGTTGGTGGACAAGAAAAATGCCTCATCAAAGGTTATGATTAATAAATGTCCTGCCTTACAATTTGTACCATCTCTTGGAGTGAATGAGGTTATGAATTTCCCTTTTGATCCAGGCAGATCATGCTTTGTCATGGTTAGCTAGGTTCTTTGTTAGTTTGATTTTCCTCCAAGTGTTGTTCAAGCACAATAGTTTCGTTCTGTTTTGTTCCAAATAAGTGCTTGTCTACACATTTGCTTTGCTTAGTTAGGTTTCCCTGCTTTGTGTGTTTTCCTTCTATTTTGGAGGATGAAGGTTATCTCATGTCAAAAGAGAGTTTGCAGTCATGGATCAGATCTGTCATTTCTTTGTGAATTCAAAACTCATGTATATGGTCAGGTTCTCAATTATAGTAGGCATGCTTCCCAGCTGAGTCGCCAAAATGTTGACAATTTTGACCCCACAAGTCAAATTGCCACCCTTATCATTCGAAGCTTTTCATGTCATTGCAGTGGAGGGATCCAAGCAGGGTTTTGTGGTGATGAACAATTGCAGGGACAGGTCCAGAAGAGGCCAATGTTTATACATCTTCAACCTTCGAGCCAAGTGTTGGCATTCAAGTTCTCCTTCTGCAGAAGTTTTCCACAAAGAGTCTGTGGCAAAAGAACAACGCCTATTTCTTTCAGGAGGAATTCTTTCGAGCGTGTTTGTTTCGGCAATTTTGTTCAAGTACAGGAAATTGTTTCGGACATTTTTTCCGAAATAATTTCTCGAAACAATTTCTCCAAAAGGTCATTTCCAATTTTTCCGAAGAGGAGGGTCCTTTTCCAAAAGCCCGAAGGGTATCTTCCTCAAGAAATGGTCACTTTCATTTTTCCAAAGGGTGCATTTCAAAAGTTCCGAGGGTCATTTCAGGAATCTTGAAGGGCATGTTCCCTTCAGAAAAGTTCTTTTCATAAGGAAAAAGGGTCATTTTTCTTCCGAAAGATTCTTTTCAACTTCTTCGAAGGGCATTTCAAGAAACCCGAAGGGCACTTCTCGGAAAAAGTCATTTACAAAAATGCCGAAGGGTTCTTTCTTTTCGGGAGGGTGCATTTAAAAAAGTCCAATGGGTCTATTCCTTTCGGCAGGAGGCATTTCAAGGGTCACTTGGAGAAAAGCCGAAGGACAGTTTCAAGGCTTCCGAAGGGCAATTTCCTTCGGACTTTTTGTCTGAAGGAATTGTCCATTGCAGAAATTATGATAGAAAAGTCTAAGGCAAAAAAGGGCTTCGGTCAAATTGTTCGCGAGAAATGGACCTTTACAATTTTTTCAAAGGCTTACTTTACCTTTGGAAAAGACCATTCAAAAATTTCCGAAGGGTAGAATCCCTTCGGAAAAGGATCAATTACAAAAATCCCGAAGGGTATCTGCCCTTCGGGAAAGTTCAGAAAAAAAAATCCGAAGGGTTATTAGCCCTTCAAAAAAGGACTTTACATAAAATTATAAAATCTCAAAGGGCAATTTGCTAAGGCCAAAGACAGGAACAATTCTTTCGGACATTTTCCAAAGGAAATAAACAAGACGACAGGGCATGTTCAAATAACACGAAGGGTCACTTACAACAATGCCGAAGGGTATGTGCCCTACAGAAAAAGGCAAGCCGAAAGGAACAAATTCCTTTGGACTTATTGTCCGAAGGAAGTAAACAAAGGAAGTTGTTTGACAAAAGCCCGAAGGACAAGAATTCCTTCGGACTTTTTGTCTGAGGGAATTGTCCAAAGGAAATGAGCAAGAAGGAATAAGCCCGAGACAAATACATGCAAAAGAAAAGTCCACGAAAAAGACACAAACAAATTCCATAGGAAGGAATACATGCAGAATACGAAGCGCTGAGAACGGAAGGCAGAGAGCTAACAAGGAGTTCAATCTGAATGCACCTCTTATCATCCATGCAAGCAAAGGCTATTTACAGTTGATTGGTCAAGCTTCAATTGACTGGTTGTTGAAAATAGGCTTATCTCCTAGTCATCTCATGCGTTCAATGATCCAACTCAGCTTCAAGATTAATCAACAGGCAGTGACTTTCCATGCAAGAGTTTGACTGGTCAAACTTAGGTCCACCTCATCCCTTCTATGCCAACATGGAATTTCAGGAACATTTCAATTCTAGAGTTGACTAGCCTTGCACTATGGTTGACTGGTTGACAAGTCATGCATGCACGTTTGTTTAGCTTGTTGAAGGCTTTCATCATTCCAGCAGTTCAAGTGGAGTTCTCCATTCAAGGTGTCGCGTAGTTTTCTTGCAAGGAAAGGTTCATTGGAAGTTGACTAGTCTTGAGTTCTAGTTGACTGGTTATCAAGTGCCACATCCACTCATGCTTTCCACGCAATAGAGGACATTTCCACATTCCAACTCAGCGTCAAATCAATTCAAGCTTGAGTTAAGACATCCAAAATTGGCGTAGATTTCATGCATGGGGCAAATTAGTCCAATATGAGCCCACCGTCCATTTTCAATGCCAAAGAGCTTTTATGCAAGGCATAAGACAGAAACAAATTTTATTTGAAGGCTGAAATAACACAAGTTGGACTGAGTTGACCTCTTCTTCTATTTTCAGCGTCAATCTCTTCGTTGTTGTATACTTTTCTATATAAGTTGGTTTTTCAGCTTTGAATTGTATCCCTCTTTTGGCAAGACCAAAATTCTGCCAAAGATTGAGTTGTAATTTTTTTCAGATTAATAGGACTATTTTCAATTTCCAGTTGCTGGTATAGTGTATTTATGTCAATAATTTGCACATGTGATAGAATTTATCTTCCTTGACAAGTCCTGATTCGTACCTAGTTACTATCTGATTAAATTATGTAGGTCATGTTATGTGTTTGATGTCTTTTCGCTGAAGTTACAATGGATGCAAGTGGGTTGTTAGTGCCTTTAATCAGGCTTATTCCATCATTTTCCTCAAGTTTTAATCACCAGATAAAACCTTGTCATGAAATACTTATACATAGTGGTCAATTGGAGTTGAAGGTTTAGCGCTTTTTTTTGTCTAGATCAATGTTTTTTAGGAGCTCAGATTGAGTGGTTCAAATCAAAATTCAGATGTATCACCATCATTAGATAGGATTTTCCTTCAAGTTTCTTTCTCCCTTTTCTCAGGCAGTTTGTAGCGTAGAACAAAGATCCTAATCGATACACCAAAAGGATCTAGCCCTTACAATCTAGAAATTCAATCTACTTAGTAGGTCACCCACAACCTAGGATTGTTTCCATGTTTCAGCAGATTGTGAAGGCCTAAAACTACCTTCACAAGGGTGCGAGTTTGATTGACAACAGTTACTACTAAAATAAAAAGTATTCTTAAGTACTTAAAATAAAGTAATAATAGCTTCATTTGAGTTTCACTTAAGTTGGGACCTTTTGAAGATCATGGGCACTTAAAGCCTAAAAGTGAATTTTATAAGGTAGCTTTTAAAATATCTTTTTTAAAGAAAAAAGTAAACTCTCCCTCTTTATTTTGGGCACCACACTTGGACTAGAGATATGAAAGGAAAGGAAAAACTTATTTAAAGAAGTTATGCATTTTAGATATTGAGATTTATGATCAAGTATGTCAAGCTTCTTCACCACAACTTGAAGACGAAAACCTTCGAGTGTGACAAGGGTTTAGGAACAAAAACCTCTATTCCTACAATCAGGGCAGCTCTATTCAAGAACTGTAATTGCACTTCAGATTTGCATGATTGCATGCAATTGAATCTACAAAGGTGTTTTATTATTTATAACACCACCTTGTTCAAAGGCAAATTGTATACCTTGAAGAATTGTTTGCATTGATTTCTCATTGTTTGGTTGTGCAATTGAGCTCCATTTTCAAGTTTGGAAAAATCTAGGGCTGTAACTAGGGTTTTGGGAACTTTGAAACAACTTTTGGAGGACTTTCCATAGAGGGAAAATTTTGATTCTAATTTTGTTTGAAAGCTACTATTTTTGTGATCATTTTGAGCTAACTTTTGCATTGAAATTTCAAATATTCCAGAAGATACGAATTTTTCAAGTTTCAACTGATTGAGGCAAATAATAGATTATTAAGGGTTGAAATTAAGGAAATTAATTCAGAAAATTATTTGTATAAATTTCCTAAGTGGAGCGAATTGTTTGGGGAGCTTGAAGACCCCTCTTGAAGGGTGACGTGCAAGAGAAACCCTCTTCTAGGGTTTAATAGTATTTTATTTTATTTATTCCAACTAGGGTGATTTGTGATTGAACGGTTTTGCAATTTGAGGGTCATTCAATGCCCTAAAAACATTCAAAAAATTACTAAAATATTTTGCAACTTGGGCAACTCACTTGGGAAAGTTTTAGGGCTATTGTGGAAGTGGAAACGCAGTTGTACCTTCACTCAAAAATCAGAACATTTACAAGGTTAATTTTCAGCCTCCTCGCCACTATCACTTGGCAAAAAAATTTGGTCTAATTGTCCCATTTGGGGACATTACAGTGGTATCAGAGCCATATTTTAACTATATGTGGGATTCAAGGTTTATATCAAACAATAACATGGACAAGGGAAGGATTGAAAGTCTTACTCAGGGCCAGAATCGTGAGAATCAACCCCTTATGGTGAAGAACCAGCCTTTGGTTCATTGGGATTTGATGGAAGATTATGATGAGTACTTGACACTTGCACCGCAATACAGAAAGAGGAGCTTCAAGTATCGGCTAGGTTTGAGATATGGCAAAGGGCACCATAAGCACATAGCTACGCATGACGACTTGGGGAAGATAATTCTTCCAACTTTTGAAGGTGATCCAGGTATTCCAGTGAGAACTTGGGTGGACAAAGTGAGTACCTTGATTTGAGGCCTAGGAGTAGAAAGGAAACCCTAATTTTTGTCATCCAACATTTGGATGGGGCTGCCCATGAATGGTGGCGTCATGGATGGGAAACACAAGGGCATAACATCATTGAGACATGAGGAATTCTTTGAGAGAATCGTTGATGAGTTTGGTAATGTGGAGCCATCAAATCCAAGATCACTAAGGGCACCTAGCAAGGGTTTCCAATTGGATGAAAGGCAGCCCTTAAAACAATTAACAGAGCCTAATTTCCAATTGTACAGGAATTCCTAGAAAGAATCATTAATGAGTTTGGCAAGGTGGAACTATCAAAACCAATATCACTAAAGGCACCTAGCAAGGGTTTCCAATTGGATGAAAGGCAGCCCTTAAAACAATTAACCGAGCCTAATTTCCAATTGTACAAGGGGCAGCCACTCCACATGTTTGTTAAACACCAAAATTCAGTCAATCATAGGACTCTTGTGATGGGCAACCAGCTGGAAATTAAACCAGAAAAATTAGGAAAATTGAAGGCATGTAAGGCTGAATTCGAAGGGCACCCACCAAGTGAAGGGCCTTTAAAGTTTGGACTCCAAAATTCAGTCAATTGTGGGCCTATTATGGTGGACAATCCGATGGGAATAAAATCAGAAAATTCAGAAAATTAAAGGCATGTAAAATTGGAGTTGAAGGGCAGCCACCAAGGGAAGGACAATCAGCAAATTGTGAGCAAAGAAATGAAAACATGAAGATAGACCAAACTGAGATTGAAAGACAATTACATAAAAAAAAAGAGGACAACCAACAAATGTCAAAGAAAGAGGTGATTGTTACCCAATCTAGTGCTACTAGACACCATGCCTTCCGTGTGAAAGGACCTCTTAGAGAAAAAAGGGTGACCATGTCAATGGATAATGGAGGCACTCATAACTTCATAGATGCCAAGATGATTGCAAGACATAGGCTGCCCAACAAGGAAAAGGGTGGATTTAAGGTAACCATGGGGGATGGCTCCTCCATTCCATGCATTTCCAGCACCTTGGGATTGAAACTCGCCATGGGTGAATATACTTTTGATTGACCAACAAAAGGTCAAAAAGGAAGCACGAACAAGGACATCATAATAGAAAATTATGCCAAGAAAAAAGGTTTTTGTATTGTTCCTTTTCATGCATCATTTTCCTTGTCTAATTTCAAATTGCAAGATTGGAGGAAACACTTGTTTTTATGTCTTGCTAAGGAAGCACATGTACTAACAAGAAGGGACATAACAAAAAGGTCCATTGAAGGTGTGATGCCAAGAAAGAAAGAAGGAGGATACACTTTGCATATAAAGGAAGGAGAATCAAATTTCTTGATGGAAAAACGATTGAGTTGTCAACTTGGTAAGCATTCAATGTTTTCTCTTTGTGATTGGTTCTCTCATTACCTTGGTTGCAAAGCTTGTACTATTGTTGAGGTGAAGGGCACTCAATGGGGAAGACTATCTTTCCAAGTAAATGAGCATGTCAAGTATCTATCACGGATATGGGATCCAGGTGAGCTCTACAAAGGTGACCTTGCTATTATATCATGTTGGGCCAACATAAAGAATGGAGTAGGCAAGGGTTGTCATGGTCCCAGGATCATAGTGACTGCCGTATTTTGCATTTTCAGTTTGTTTACCTTACAATTTTTTGTTCACATGATGTGTATTGGTCCTAGGAAGGTGTGCCCCTCACACCCCAACACCATGAAGGTGCTTCAAGGATATATAAGTGAACTTCCAACCACTATAAGGAAAAGAAGTTGCTACAACCATGACATAAGCAACATGAACCTATCTTTTAAATTTCGAAGGAAGGTGGAAGACAAAGAAGTTGTGCTACATGGACTAAGCGGCCGAGGACCACCTCCCACTTCATCAACTAGCATGGTGAGTAGTCTTCATATGTGTTTGCATGAAGAGGAAAAAAGGGACGAGCAAAGAGTTACACCCTTGGATCATGGGCAGCCCATGACATGGGAAATTCAAATTGTCTCATCCTTAGTAAGTAATCCCAACTCTGAATTTTATGTTTCGTGGGATAGAATTGAGAGTGGAATAAGTGAGTGGCAAGGGCATCCCTTATTTTGTTTTTAGCAACCACTTAGAATAAGTTTAATGCATAATTTTGGAGGCTTCAAGGGAGGGTTGGCCCACCTAGAAAGTTGGGCAAGGGCCCTAGTTGAGGGCAGCAAAGAAAGAAAGGATATGATGAAGGAAAAGTGGCCACAAAAGCACTCAAAAATTTCTAAGTATAGTCTACAATATACATACTTTTACCCCTTACGAAATCGAAAAATTAGTGATGTTCCAGCCAAGAACGATGGAGGTAAGTACACACGAAAATGATGGTTTTTTATCTTTCCAGAAAATCAGAATTGCACATGCACATGCAGCAGCCTCTTGAAATATTCCGAGCCAATTTTTTCGATTTTTACAAATTGCAAATTACAATCAATGCACCCGTTAAGGTTAGAGGATAAACCAAAACGTGCAGAAAGCAACTCTAACCAGAATGTACACCAGTATCCCGATGTGGGCCAGGTGTGAGCATTGGTCAGAGGATCTGAAACAAAGTGCTTATGCAGGAAGTAACTCTAACCAATGATGGCGCCGATGATGGCGAGCATATGGTCAGAGGATCTTCTACTTCTAAATGCTGAAAGGGAACTCAACGTCAAGTATGTGCTACCCAATCCAATGCGGAATGAGGGGCGACCATCTGACGGAGTGATGCTGAAAGGGAACTCAACGTCAAGTATGTGATACCCAATCCAATGCAGAGTGAGGGGCGACCATCTGACGGAGTGATTACAAATAACAGTGTTTGAAAGAAAATGCTGAAAGCTGGAAATACTCAACACCCAGAATGTGCTTGCTAACCCAGAGTGGGAGAGTAGCTACCATAGGGCGGAGATTTATCTATTACAAACAATTACTGAACGAGAAGCTGAACATTACAAACTATGATGAGTAAGAATAACTATACTGTCAGTACTACTGCCAGTTTACAATATGAATGATAAGATCTTGCTTTAAATGTGGATCAACATATAAATCAAGCTGCAATAATATGTATTGAACTTCCTTCACTGAATAACAAGGATTAGATCTGAAAGTACAACAAGCAGACCAACCTCAAATTCTGATTTATGACAGTCCAGATTTCCGTGTGCACGAACAGCAGCCTTGTACTTCACAATTTTACTCACAACTTGCTCAAAACTTCATCAATTCTCATGAAACGAATTGCACAATGACTCTAGTATGATGGCGACCAAATCAGAACACTGAAACTCACTCAAAAGATACTATTTATTTGATGCACGCAGCCCAATGCAAATCTGAAATAGTACGGACCAGCAACCTATGAATTTACTCATATGCTCATAACTCTCTCATTTCTCACCCTAATGATCTCAAATCTGATGCAATAGACCCTCAAAATGATGGCGCCTAACTTAGTAATAAGAAATGGCATCTAAATATGGTTATTAATTACTGACACGAATCCCAATGCACTCTAAAAAGTACAGCCTTCAAAGAATGACGAATTTGCATTATAAAATCATAAGCTTCGTATTAAAATCTGCAAATATTCATGAAGGGGCGCCCTTACCAATAAGATGCAATGACACAATACCCAGAACAATCTTTTTGATATTTTTGGATTTACAAATTAAAATTCGAATCTGCTGTAGCTAAAATGTAAGATCTGGAAACCTCTAATATGCAAAATCAGAATACTAATTAGACACAATGCAGATTACAATGCACAAAACCCAATGAACTCACAAAACTAAACTAAATCACCACTAGTTGTTGTCTCTCAAACAAGAAGCGATGCCCGAGCTAGGAGGCCTTCATTCCTCGAAGCGATCCCAAAGCCAATCTGGCAGCAAAACAATCCTGTAGACAAAGATGATGAAATGAGAGCACTCCTCCTCCTTTTATACTTTTCCAACTGGGAGTCTCTAAAATCTTCTTGTATATGGGATAAAACATGAGAGGGAAAATAATATAATCCTCTTTAATTCTTTTTCAACCTCAACATTAAGTCGTTGAGCCTAGGCACCAAGGTCCAAAATTAAATAATAATGTTTAATTTACGGACTTTAAAACGGAGGCCAAGATGATGTCGGAAACCAATGATCTATAGCTCGTTGGAAAGGTCTTGACAAGACGAATCCAACTCCACTCTCAAAATCCCGTTCCGGTGCCAAACCCGAACTTGCTAAAAATAGTAAATTCCTGAAAGTGCTCTGTGTGCCAAGTAAAACATATCACCGCGAAGCTTTCAAAAAACCCAGAAGGAATCCGCAATCCAAGTTCAACATTTCCAAGTGCAAGCTCCGCAAAAAGACGAAAACGTCCTCCAAGAAGTTTGGAAACCCTTATTCGAGCTTCTGCTTAACCTACGAGTTCCCAAAAATAGGCTAAATCCAAAATAAGAGCGTAGGGCTAAATTGGGGACATTACAGTCCGCCCTTCCCAAAATTGTTTGTCCTCAAGCAATGCCACCACAACTCTAAAAAAAACTCAAACTGCACCAAACCAAACCAAGTACAATCCCAGGGTCCCATATCCGTCTGAAGGAGGACCCACCATGCTGATGTTGCACTATTCTGATCACAATAGTGAAACCATAGTGGCCAAAATGCTCTGAGTTAGCAAAATCAACAATGCCATTGTCTATCACAAACCTAGGCATTGGAAAAGATAGTTTACTCAACTCAACATTGTAATCCTCGGCATATCTCCCCAAGGTATCTAACACAGCGAAAACTGCAAATGTGACATCTGCAAATCTTCTTGCAAAAAGGAAGGCAATCCTTTGCAAGAGCTCAACAAATTCAAACTCAGGACTCCACATGAATTCCCTATGCCTCAACTGAATTATTATGGCACAACTATGAAGTCTGAAGAATTTTTTCACAATTCCAACCCCAAGAGTCTCAAAATATAGAATCAAAGCATGGGGTAGCTCATTGTCATGAACCAATAATGAAAATAAACCATCAGAGTTTGCATCACAAACCTCCAAAGTGGCTGAAAAACACACTGAAGCCATCTCCACCAGAAAACTACCACTTCTTTGATTAGGGGTGAGGAACCAACTCTCCTGAATGAAAGTAACTCCATAAGTAAGGTGGCTGGTCTGCCTCCAGCCAGCAAGCTCGTGTCTCAAAATCTGCCCTTGTCTGAGCTGAAAGTCACTTCCAAGAACCACCGATCGTGGATCTCTCCAACCCATATTCAAGATTTCTCTCCAATCCATTTGTTGATGAACAAATGGAACCATCAAGTAGCTGGAAATGAAGGGAACAACATCAACAAATCTGGAAATTTGTTCCTTATCCCTCCAAAAGTCTTTTCCATAAGTAATAAACTCTAACAACCCAAGTTGAGAATCCCAAGCATGGATACCCAACTGAAAGTGATTTTCATCATACTGCAAAGAAATCTCTACACATTCCCAAGTGCTAGTGAGAACCACATGCCTTCTCACGAAACTGATGCCCCATCTAGTAAATCCTTGAAGCTTAACCATGAAAGCTTCCACCTTAAGGGAGTATGAAACATAGAGTGGCTTCAAATTCAGCTTCCAAAACTGATCGATATGATTCCAAACATCATTCCACCCAAGGGATGGATTGTCAAGAGTGCACCCACCAAAGTCTAGTTCACCTTTTTCCCATTCCTCCTGAGTAGTAGGTCTGAAATCTTCACTCGTTGCTGCTGTAATGAAGTCACCAACAGCTACCAAGACTTGTCTCATCAACACCTTAATGTCATAGATGTTGAAATTTCCTTGCTTCGTCACCTCCCATGTAGAACCTTCATCCTCAAACCCACTGATGCATTCTTTACTGATCAACAAACGTGGCACATCCACATGGAGTGAGATCAAAGCATCCTTAGATTGGAGTTCATGCTTGATCTCATGCTTGGTCACTTCACTACTTGACTCATTTTTCAAAGTAAAGAGGGGATTGTCATAAGTTGCTTCAGCACCCACTTCAAAGAAGGGATTGTCAAAGACTTGGAAGCCATTCCTTTCCCTTCGCTGTCCCAAATCTGCACATGCAACTTCTGACTTTCTTGAAATGCTTTCAAGATCAAACTCCTCTTGAAGACAGTCAAGATCTCCAATCACTTCATGGATTTTTTCAGCTCTTTGTGCATCCTCTTGCTCCTTGAAAAGTTTGAAATCTGCAAACTGGTCTTCAACCGCTGTTAGACCCAACTGAGTTTCTTTCAACTCGTCCTTTATTGATTTAAGCTCCGGAGTGAGCTCATCAATCATACCCTCTTTTTCATGAAAAGCACATATGGCCTTCTTTGCAACTTCAATGACATGGTCCCGTTCTCCAATAGAGTGTATGTACTCGGACTTCAAGGTCTCCAAGGAATTTCTGATAAGTTGCATATTAGGAAGAGTAACTTCATCGGTCACTCCTCTACGTCTCTCTTCAAGCTGAGCCTTCCAGTAAAGCTCTTCAACCAAGCTATGTGCGTAGTCAAACAGGGATAGAGCTTGCACTTCCTTGTCAATGAATACCTTGAATTGACCCTCCCACTCATCAGAATGCGAAGATGGTGAATTGCTGGTTGGCTGCTCTTCAAAATCAGAACTTTGTTTTGTGACATCGCTGTCCTCAGAGCTGCTCCAACCTTCTTGTCTTTCATCCTCAACTAAAGGAGAACGTTCAGTGTCATGGAGAGGGGCATACTTCACAGTTTTTTCAACCCAATGCTTACAACCAGCTTCAAGCATTGATCAATTGGATTTGTGTTTAGGAACTCCATTAAACTTTCCATCGTCAAGAGCCATATGATCTTCAAGCTCCACTTCCACTTCGCTGTCTTCATGATCAAAGTTTATGGCAGCCCCCTCATAGCTTGCAAAGCAATCAAAATTTTGAACTTCATCAGGATCAAAGGGAAACTCATCCCACACAATTTCTTTGTCATCACTAAATGCCTTCACTCCTGGATCCCAAGTGTTAGAGGATTGATTGTTTTGATCAAAAGGAAAGTGCTCTATGTGCTTCTCTTGGAGATTTGACTCTTTGAACAGGTCACCACCCAACTCACTTAAACTGATATCTTCATACATACCTCCATTCAATGGCTTGGTTTGAAGATCAAACCCAAAACCACCCTTGACACTGTCACTAAAATGAAGTAAAGAATCTTTAGTGCTAGCTGTTTGGGAAACCTTATCATCTATATCTTCAATGAACCCATCATCTATAGGTATTTTTCTGATCTCATCATGAATAGTCATATGTATGCCAAAAAGGTCTTCTTGATCACTTGTCATAACTTCATCTTGTGAAAACTCTTGAGGAGTTTGAACAGCAACAAGAGGAAAACTATCCATCACTAAATCTTCAACAAGAGGAGGTACAAACACATCGAAATCATTACCAACATCATCACTTTGGTAACGGTCATAAGCTGATTCAAATACACCAATAGTATTTCCTTCAACTTGCTCTTCTTCACTTGCTATCACATGCAAGTCAAGGGGCGTATTATGAGGTTCTACCCTTAACTCTTCACTTGCCAAGGTATCTTCATCAAGCTCACGTTCATTTTGATGTGATATGTGCACCTTGTTTGTGCCATCTTCAATGCTAAATGACTGATTTTTCTCTTCAACTTGCATATTTGTCGGCTGCAATTCACAAACAAGCACTTCATCTCCTTCCCTCTTTGATTCTTCGAACAAAGCTTGTTCTGCTTCCCTTTTTATCATTTTCCTAATGTGGTCCACCATCTTCAACTTTTCGGGCTCCAGTGATGCCACACACTTCAAATGGGAATCAAATGAAACATCGTACCTATAATCATCTGGCATGTTTTGATATTGTTCACGGAGTTTGACAGCCTCATCTTCACATTGTCTTTTAAACAATTTGGCATATTCAATGAAGTCCCTCACGACATCACTAACCTTTCCTTCCTCAGATGCCATAGTTGAATCTGACTTCTCACGACCCATAGACCTTAGAAAATGCAACATCTTTGAAACTTCTGAAAGCTAATACTGAACTCAGCTCTGACCTCTGATGTAGAATCTGTTTTTTCTGTCAAGCGAATTCTGATGGGCACAGGATGGCAGGATCTTAGCTCTGATACCACTGAAATATTCCGAGCCAATTTTTTCGATTTTTACAAATTGCAAATTACAATCAATGCACCCGTTAAGGTTAGAGGATAAACCAAAACGTGCAGAAAGCAACTCTAACCAAAATGTACACCAGTATCCCGATGTGGGCCAGGTGTGAGCATTGGTCAGAGGATCTGAAACAAAGTGCTTATGCAGGAAGTAACTCTAACCAATGATGGCGCCGATGATGGCGAGCATATGGTCAGAGGATCTTCTACTTCTAAATGCTGAAAGGGAACTCAACGTCAAGTATGTGCTACCCAATCCAATGCGGAATGAGGGGCGACCATCTGACGGAGTGATGCTGAAAGGGAACTCAACGTCAAGTATGTGCTACCCAATCCAATGCAGAGTGAGGGGCGACCATCTGACGGAGTGATTACAAATAACAGTGTTTGAAAGAAAATGCTGAAAGCTGGAAATACTCAACACCCAGAATGTGCTTGCTAACCCAGAGTGGGAGAGTAGCTACCATAGGGCGGAGATTTATCTATTACAAACAATTACTGAACGAGAAGCTGAACATTACAAACTATGATGAGTAAGAATAACTATACTGTCAGTACTACTGCCAGTTTACAATATGAATGATAAGATCTTGCTTTGAATGTGGATCAACATATAAATCAAGCTGCAATAATATGTATTGAACTTCCTTCACTGAATAACAAGGATTAGATCTGAAAGTACAACAAGCAGACCAACCTCAAATTCTGATTTATGACAGTCCAGATTTCCGTGTGCACGAACAGCAGCCTTGTACTTCACAATTTTACTCACAACTTGCTCAAAACTTCATCAATTCTCATGAAACGAATTGCACAATGACTCTAGTATGATGGCGACCAAATCAGAACACTGAAACTCACTCAAAAGATACTATTTATTTGATACACGCAGCCAAATGCAAATCTGAAACAGTACGGACCAGCAACCTATGAATTTACTCATATGCTCATAACTCTCTCATTTCTCACCCTAATGATCTCAAATCTGATGCAATAGACCCTCAAAATGAGGCGCCTAACTTAGTAATAAGAAATGGCATCTAAATATGGTTATTAATTACTGACACGAATCCCAATGCACTCTAAAAAGTACAGCCTTCAAAGAATGACGAATTTGCATTATAAAATCATAAGCTTCGTATTAAAATCTGCAAATATTCATGAAGGGGCGCCCTTACCAATAAGATGCAATGATACAATACCCAGAACAATCTTTTTGATATTTTTGGATTTACAAATTAAAATTCGAATCTGCTGTAGCTAAAATGTAAGATCTGGAAACCTCTAATATGCAAAAATCAGAATACTAATTAGACACAATGCAGATTACAATGCACAAAACCCAATGAACTCACAAAACTAAACTAAATCACCACTAGTTGTTGTCTCTCAAACAAGAAGCGATGCCCGAGCTAGGAGGCCTTCATTCCTCGAAGCGATCCCAAAGCCAATCTGGCAGCAAAACAATCCTGTAGACAAAGATGATGAAATGAGAGCACTCATCCTCCTTTTATACTTTTCCAACTGGGAGTCTCTAAAATCTTCTTGTATATGGGATAAAACATGAGAGGGAAAATAATATAATCCTCTTTAATTCTTTTTCAACCTCAACATTAAGTCGTTGGGCCTAGGCACCAAGGTCCAAAATTAAATAATAATGTTTAATTTACGGACTTTAAAACGGAGGCCAAGATGATGTCGGAAACCAATGATCTATAGCTCGTTGGAAATGTCTTGACAAGACGAATCCAACTCCACTCTCAAAATCCCGTTCCGGTGCCAAACCCGAACTTGCTAAAAATAGTAAATCCCTGAAAGTGCTCTGTGTGCCAAGTAAAACATATCACCGCGAAGCTTTCAAAAAACCCAGAAGGAATCCGCAATCCAAGTTCAACATTTCCAAGTGCAAGCTCCGCAAAAAGACGAAAACGTCCTCCAAGAAGTTTGGAAACCCTTATTCGAGCTTCTGCTTAACCTACGAGTTCCCAAAAATAGGCTAAATCCAAAATAAGAGCGTAGGGCTGAATTGGGGACATTACACCTTTGGGGGGGAGACATGAAAAATTTTGGCACTTTCCAGCACATGAAAGGAGAGATGAAGGTATGTATGAGTTCTGAAATTTATTTCTCGGAAAAATATGATTTCGGAAGGCAAACACAGCCATGTTTAGAAAGGAAGTATGCATATATCACTTCCAGTTTTTGTCAACATGAAAAATCAAAGATGTGCATGCATGTACAACTATGTTACAAAGGAGCAAAGGCTGATTTTGTTGATACAGTCCAGCTCCCACAAAATCTTGAAAACATGCATATGTTGGAACCTTTGGTGGATGATTGAAGAAACATATACATAAAGAAGGTACAGCTATATTTGGTGAGTGTTTGGGAGCTATTGATGAGCTTTTGGTGTGTCTTGTGCATGCATGGGATGGTTGACAAGGGGCAGCCTTTTGGAGGGCACATGCTTTGCACAGAGAGGACCATAAATGGTATGTTTGCAAGGTGATACCTATCTGATTACTCTTTGCATGGTTGGATGGTTGGGGTGTGGCATAGAGAAGACCCTAACAAACTTTGGAATGCATACCATGGGAGCACACCTATTCAAACACACTTCAAAATGGGAATTTTTATTAAGGGCAGGGTTGTCATATATATATATATATATATATATATATATATATATATATATATCAATTTGATTCAATTTTGCAGCCCTACCCCTTTCTGCACAATGCGTGAGCCTTTAAGGCCTTATTTGGTAAGCATAGAGTTGAAGAGCTCTTTGAAGATCAACTTAGTAGTGAATAAGTTGATATTTTAGAATAATAGCATGGTTGTATTTTACTATCATAGCCCACATATTAGCATATTCAACCAGATTGGGAGATGATTTCTTCTTGGGGGAAGAAACAAGTGTCCATGGTTACACTATGGACGATTTCAGCTCATGGAGGGACCATATTGAAGAGTTGGAGGCATGAAATGAGGCATGATAACTGTTGTTTTGAGTTGTGGGACTCCTTTAGCTCTTGGGGACAGCCTCCAAAACACAAGTACAGCAAGGTACAAGTTCAGTTTGGAGCTTCTTTTCTATGGGAAGAAGTTACAATTAGACATTGCATAATAAGGTATGTTGGGACACCTCCGTGGATATTTCAATTGCTTGAGGACAAGCAATTTTGGGCGGGGAGGACTATAATGTCTCCATTTTGAAATTAAAATAATATTATTACTAAAATAAAAAGTATTCCTAAATACTTAAAATAAAGTAGTAATAATCTAATTTGAGTTTCACTTAAGTTGGGACCTTTTGAGGGTCATGGACACTTAAGGCCTAAAAGTAAATTTTATAAGGAAACTTTTTATAATATCATTTTTAAAGAAAAAGGTAAACTCTCCCTCCTTATTTTGGGCACCACACTTGAAGAAGAGACATAAAAGGAAAGAAAAGGCTTATTTGAAAAGGTTATGCATTTTGGATATTGAAATTGATGATCAAGTATGTCACGCTTGTTCACCACAACTTGAAGACGAAAACCTTCAAGTGTGACAAGGGTTTGGGGACAAAAACCTCCATTCCTACATTCAAGGCAGCTATATTCAAGGGCTGTAATTGCACTTCAAATTTGCATGATTGCATGCAATTGAATCTACAAAGGTGTTTTATAACACCACCTTGTTCAAAGACAAATTGAATACCTTGGAGAGTTGTTTGCATTGATTTCTCATTGTTTAGTTGCACAATTGAGCTCCATTTTTAGGTTTGGAGGAATCTAGAGCTATAACTAGAGTTTTTAAAACTTCGAAACAACTTTTGAGGGACTTCCCATGGAAGAAAAATTTTGATTCTAATTTTGTTTGAAAGTTACTATTTTTGTGATCATTCTGAGCTAACAATTGCATTGAAATTCCAAATATTCCAAAAGATACAAATTTTTGAAATTGCCACTGATTGAGGCAAATAATAAATTATTGAGAGCTGACGAAAATGAATTCAGAAAATTATTTGTATAAGTTTCCCAAGTGGGGCAAATTGTTTGGGGAGCTTGAAGACCCCTCTTAAAGGGTGGCGTGCACGAGAAACCCTCTTCTAGGGTTTGGTAGTATATTATTTAATTTATCCCAGCTAGGGCGATTTTTGATTGAGTGGTTTTGCAGGGGTTTGAGGGCCATTCAATGCCCTAAAAACATTCAGAAAATTACTAAAATATTTTGCAACTCGAGCAACTCACTTGGAGAAGTTTTAGGGTTGTTGTGGAAGTGGAAACGCAATCGTACCTTCACTCAAAAATCAAAATATTTACAGGGTTAATTTTCAACCTCTTCGCCACTATCACTTAGCAAAAAAGCTTGGTCTAATTGTCCTATTTGGGGGCATTACAACAATGCTATCTTTCGAAAGTCTAAGAACTGTTCTGCTGGAAAAGGAGGTGACATCCATATCTAATGAACTAGATAAAATGAAAATGCACTGGAGAAAATCAGGTTGCACTGTAATAAGTGACGAATGGTCTAACACAAAGTGAAGGCCCCTTAATATTTTGACTCAATGCCCTAAAAGATCTATTTTTATCAAATCAATTGATACAAGCAATGATGTGAAAACTACAGATTTCATTTTCGAATGCATTGAATCCATTATTCTGGACATTGGAGAAGAATATGTTGTCCAAGTTATTACAGATGATACAACAAATTGTAAAGCAACATGTGAACTTCTTATGAGCAAGTTTCATCATTTGTTTTGGACTCCATGTGCAACTCATGTTTTGGATATTTTGCTTAAATATTTTGCAAAGTTCGAGTGGGTAAAAAGTGTTGTTAGAGAAGGAAAACAAATTTTCAAGTTTATACTTAATCACTGCTTGACCTTAAGCCTGTATCACTCATATGCAAATGTGAATTTTCTCTGGCTGAAACAAGATTTGCATCTAATTTTATCACTTTGTAAATGGAGGTGGAGAAGAGAACAACATTGAGAAGAGTTGTGATTAGTGAAGAATGAACACAATCTAAGCTTTCTAAGGAAAGCATTGCAAAGGACATTGAGAGAATTATCTTGGGTAGTTCATTTTAAGAGGACACCGACAAGACCCTTAAGTTGTTTGAGTCACTTGTCCAATTGTTGATATTGGTTGATGGCATGAAACCTTGTAATAGTTTTGTGTATGAAGGCATAGAAAAAGCAAAAGAACAAATTAAAAAAGTACTAGCTGATTAAGGTGATGAAGTTCAACATATATATATACTTTGTGGACATTTGATGGAACATGTTACATCTACCTATACATGTCGTAGGTTGCTATTTAAATCCTATGTTGATAGAGGTGGATCATGATTCAGATGAGGAAGTAAAGAATGGTGTATTGGTAACAATAGACAGATTGATTCAAGATGAAAATGAAAAGATTAAGGTGAGAAAGCAGCCGACTCCATTCAAGAACCAAGAAGGCATGTTTTTCCGCAAGGAAGCACAAGAAGACAATGGTAGTATGGATCCCCATTTATAGTGGCAGACATATGGTTCTTCTACTCCAGAGTTACAAAAGCTTGCCGTGCGTGTCCACAACTAGTGTGCTAATGCTTTTGCATGCGAAAAAAATTGGAGCATGCATGATTTGATCCATACTAACAAGAGAAACCGACTAGAAGCCAAAAAGATCTCAGATCTTTTGTTTGTCCATAACAATTTAAGATTGTTTGAGCACAATCTTGCAAAAGAAGATGACATTCTTCATCTTGGAGAACCATCCTTTGAAGGAGTTGAGGAAAATATTGATAGTGTTGATGAGCTTGATAGAGGATTTGTTGATGGTACTAGTGCTAGTTTTGATTTTGAAGCTGGGTTTGATGTTGCAAATCTTTTAAACCTTTAAGTTTTATATCAATTTTGAGCTTAGGCTCTAAACTACAGATATTTTGCTATCTTTTAATGTAATTCAAGCTTGAAATTCTCATGCATTTCTCAATTTTGCAAGTGTTAAATTAATGTCCATTCCTTAGTAGATTGAAATATTTTGCATATATATATATATTCCAAACCGAATTTTATTGGATTCTTTTTGAACTTTTTCAAGAATTTCAGATTCCACATTTTTTTGGCCTCCCTAACGGATTTGGATTTCTGAACTTCGTAACTATGGTTTTTTGTCAATTTCTTTTATTTTTGTCGTTTTCCATTTCTATTGTATACATTGATTTCAATAATTCATACTCGCTCATTTTCCAATGTAGTAAACCTCTATCAGTGTACCTATTGTCTTCTAAACATTCGTCCAAAGCAAAAAAAACTCATCATCCAGTTCAAATTTCCTATCTAAACTTCCATTTGTACTTGAGTGCTCTTATCCAATTATATGGCTTCTTAATGTGTCCATCATTAGTCAGGGTTTACCAATTTTTACTGCAATTGTTTTGCCTTCCCAATTATGAATAGCTTTTACTTGTTATAACCATGGGGTTCCTAATATTGCATCATAATTACGAAAACTAATTTTAACACTTTCCCAACTATCATGATTTCTGGAGTTATAGGAACACCTAATGGGGCAATCCCTTTTTACTTTACCAATTATATGGCTTCTTAATGTGTCCATCATTAGTCAGGGTTTACCAATTTTTACTGCAATTGTTTTGCCTTCCCAATTATGAATAGCTTTTACTTGTTATAACCATGGGGTTCCTAATATTGCATCATAATTACAAAAACTAATTTTAGCACTTTTCCAACTATCATGATTTCTGGAGTTATAGGAACACCTAATGGGGTAATCCCTTTTTATTTACCAATTTTACTCTGAAATAAGCTCTTAGCAATGGTGGTTTCCCTAATTTCTTCCATCCCTTATTGGGGAATATGTTTACACCTGATCCTCCATGAATTAATGCATTTGTTAGGACCATATCTCCTATTTCAATAGTTATTGCAGGAACCCTGTCTTTTCCAAATAACAACACATCGATTTCCTATGTTATTTGTTGTCCTTTTGTTGTTTGTGTTGATTGTGCTTGAGCCAATTACAGTAAACAATTCATCAATGATTTGACTGGTACCGTAACCATAGTCCCATGTATTAATGATACCAATTGTTTTAATGGACTATTCTCCTCTTGTTCCTTGGTTTCATCCCCATATCAGGGGCGTAATCATTCAGGTCTTATTTCTAGTGGTGGGGTATTTTCATATATACACGTGCCATTTGATCCGATTGATTATTTACATCGTTAACAGCTTGGATAGCATATTCAATTATTTCCCTATCAACTTGCATATCCAATTCTATTTTCTTATATGCCCTCGTAATAGCTAGTAGATATTTATCCTCATCTTCTTGTTTAATTTCCATCAGGTTTGTTGTTTTCAATTTTGAATAGCAGTCATCATCGTGGTCACAAGGATCAGATTCCATGCATAGCCTTGATACTTGATCTGTTACATTAGGGTATTCTGTAGCAAAATGTCCCCATTTATTACATTTTCAGCCCCAAATCACTAGTCAATGATTTTTATATTTTAAAAGTTGAGTTTATAGTCCTCCACTCTCACTACTATTGCTTGATGATCTATTATTTCTATTGTTTCTATATCCTCCACATGATGGTGTATGTTGTACCATCATACAATTCGTGTCAATTTGCTAGTTCTGGAGATTAAATGGACATTCAAATGTCATGAATCTTACCATTACATATTTTGGAGTACTTTATGGGGAATTCTTCTTCTTTATAACCTTTATTTTGACATTTCAAAACATCATTTTCCTGCTTTTCCAAATAGTATGTTCTTTGTCATCTTTCTTATTTAGCAATTTTATGATTTCTTCTAATTTTGACTTGTGTTCATCTTCATCTTCCTCTCTTATCTCTAATTAATTCTGATACACAACATCCAACATTCACTGATATGTATCTTGGTATTTTGGTGTTGGCGGTACCCTTAGACTCTCTCAGAATACTTTGCTTAATATGTTTATAGAGAATTGTTATTTTAAATCATCCCCTATCAGATTATCCAGCATTTGTACTAAATTCAACACTCTCTTGCTGTAGTCTTTAATAGATTCAGATTTTCCTTTTTTTTTTTTAAAGAGAAATTATATTAAAAAAAAGAGAAAATCAAAATATACAAATTCTACTATGCCAGGCATGATAACTATTAGTCCAAGCCTTGGCACAAGAAACATATCTAATCACATCCACAACTATCATCAAGTCAATCTAAGTCTAAAATCTGTCTGATATCTTCTTGGAGCTTTGTGGGCCACCATATTGGTAGGGGAACATAACAAAAAATGTTATTATTGTCCAATGCCCAATTAGCTAATGCATCTGCTACTCTATTTTGTTGTCGAGGAACATGGGTAAAATGGATCTCTTGAAATATTTCCTTCAACTTTCGGATTTTTTCCAACTCTCTAACTATTTGCCAATTTCTTCCTTTCTTCAATGACGAATTGGCTAAAAGGCTGATGATTAGTGAAGAATCAGATTCCACTTGAATCCTTTTCCACCCAACTTTAACTGCTTCTTGTAAACCTCTATAAACTGCCTTTATTTCAGCCAAATTATTTGTTGCATAACCCGATCTTTCTGAAAAGAAAAAAGTACTTGATCCATCAAAAAGTCTACCTATTCATCCCATACTCGCTTTACCCAGATTTCCTCTAGAAGCTCCATCTATATTCAGCTTCCCAAAGCAACATGGAGGGGTTGACCACTTACCCTCACTTTTAGATTTCCTCCTTGGTTTAAAAGCAAGCTAGGGATGATTACCCAGATTAAGAGGTAAGATTCTTATTAGATTAACCCATTGTCCAAACAGGTTCTGAGGGATTTGATGGATTCAACAATATTCATTTTTATCTTTTCCCAAACAAATGAGATACCCCTATTTTCCTGCTGAAAAAATATTCAGTCTCTTTCCTTCCATACATTCTATAGTAAAAGAGTTGTGCCACTCCATAATACTGGTACCATATTTTGGCCAGTCATTAATTTCTTTACCCATTCTCTAAAAGGTTGTACGAGGGCCTGAATTCCATTCCAGAGAATCTGGAATAAGGTAGCCAAATATTGCCACAATTGTATTACAAAGGGGCATCGTATAAATAGATGAATAATGGTTTCTTTATTAGCCAGGCACATTGCACACCTATAGAGTCCATAATACCCTCTTTTTATGACCTTGTCCCCTGTTAGGATTCTTCTTCTTAATAATAACCAAAAAAAGAAGCTAACTATTGGCCAAAGTTCTTCCTGCCATAGTTTTTTTACAAATATCCCTTAGGGGATGAGGATTCAGATTACACAAGGATGTGTATCCATCTGAAACAGAGTAACTACCTGTAGCATTAATCCCCCAAGCTATTACATCTGGCTCTGTAGAGCTTGAAGAAGGTCTTGACTGTAAAATAGAATCTACTACCCTCTTTTGATCTTCTTTTAGCTGAAATGGCCACTCCTCAGAAGGGATCCATCGAGTAAGTATTTGGGAATCAGTATGTTACTTTTAAAATTCTTTGGTAAATGCAGTTTTAACTTTCTGCCAAAAAAATTTCAAATATGTTTTCAGTTGATCAAACCACTTAATTGCATAGTCTTGTAGTCTTCCAAGGTAACACTCTAATTTTGCCTTATCTTCCATTATACCAATGGCATTCCAGTAGCATTCCCAATTGAAGCAATGTGTTGTCAGGTCCTGGTTGAGCAAGTTGGAATATCAGGGATAGTTTTGAACCCATTCCCTTCATTTTTAGTGGTCTTGCACTGAGCTCTGTTGTTTTTCGCTTTTGTGGATAATTAATTGATCCAAGTGACTGTCGTTTCTTGTTTCAGCGAATATAGACAATAAGCTTTGAATCCTTCTTGGCAACTGATGTGACTTCCTCCCCAACCTCATGTTTAGCTTGTGATACTTCTAATTTTCCAATAAGTGCTGATAATGAGTCAAGTTCTCCTTCTGACACAGTAATATGACTTATATCACTATCAATAGAATACCTCTTTATCCACAAGCGTAAGGATCTTCTTGCATCCCTTACCTTTTGCTTGTGTCTTATGGGATAGCGAATTTACATCAAAATGCAATACATCTACCCATATACCTTGGCAATCGGATCTAAAACATATTTAACGAAATAAAACAGAAAAATTAGACCTACTTGCAATAAGGAATAATCTAGAATAATTGAAAAGTGCAAATAAGGGTTCTTAAAAGAATATTGAATTGTATCAAATCTAGAGACAATTGAGAGTAACATGCACTGGAAAATAGGTCCAGACAACAAACAGACAAAACCCGGAAGACTTGGAGCAAATAGAGAACATTTTCCAGATGACCATAATCATAGCACTCCTTAACGAGCACTCCAGAACCATATTGCTATGTTTCTAGAGACTGCAATATTCTGCAAAACCAACTTGACGACCATGTCCCTTTATGCCTAGGCTCTATAAACCTTGCTTGTCTTTTCATAATTTCGCACAAATCTCTAGAAAACTGATCTCCTTCCTTGAAACCCTAATAGCTCAACAAAAGACTAATAAAAAATGGAGCCGTCAGAGGGGCCTATGTTATCCCTCCATTATTATCAAGCCCCTATTATGGAACAAATTTGGAAGACACCACTCGATGCACTTCAACAAGAAATTTGTGGATGCAATCCCTAATTCCTATATAGTTTTTCACACTAGCATGAACAAGTGGCACAATGCAAATGAAGGCTCCAATCTTGAATTAAATTCTACTCTAAACACTTCAAATTCTGCTCTTTCAATAAAATTCTAGACTCTCGCTTTCAATTTACTTATCATTCTTGACCTTTTGCATTCAAATCTCATGTCATTTACTTGTCGCTTGCTTTCCCCTGTATGTACTAATGTACCAGTGCAATTATAGACTTCTCAAATTTAAAATAGGGGCCTGTTGGCACGCAAGCCAACACACAATGGGCAGGAAAGGCCGACAAAAGAGGAACACAAGGCACAAAAGATCCAAAAGGAGGTTCAAAAGGGCCAACAAAAAAGGCTACCAGAAACGTGGCACTACGATTTTGTTAGACCATAACTGTACTACTACGTTCCTAGTCAAAATCCCAGAACAGAAAAAAATAGGAGAGATAAATCCACGGAAAGAGAACACTAGGGGACGCAAACAGGGATGAGCATGGCCCAGAGCATAATAAAAACACACCAATACGAGCCCAATATGAACCGATAATCGACAAACAAACAAGTACCCTAGAACAATACTATTTGACATCTAAAACTACCCCAGACCAAAAATTGGTGTCTACAGCTTGGTTGTTCGCATGTTCTTAGGTGTATTCTGACTGCCTTCACTATCAAAACTGCTATTCGCATATAATGGCATACAACTTTCTTTATGTTTCTATGTCTGGTTCACCAATGTAAGCATGGATCGGGTCCAGCTTATTATTTACAATTTACATGGAAAGTATATAAACAGATATAACAGAAGAAATATAACATAATACAATAGTATGCACAATATGCAAATAACAAATATGAATTGCAATAGAACAATGATAATTTCATATCAAAAGAAGTGAACTCAAATACGAGCCAATGCAGATAAGGTAGATTAACTTGAAAATTCTATACAAGTGACAAACATGGTCTATGTTTTGAGATTATTCGTTGGATCAAAAGAAGATAGAGTAGAGCTTTACCTTTTGCGGAAATAAGTCAGGATACTTGGAAAATATCCTGGTTTGCAAATCCTGGTGCCTGCAACAACTTTTCTACTGTGATCGGTTCCCATGGACACAGTTTCCGAACAAACTATTCTACAATGATAAGCAGATTTAACAAATCAAAATTCAAAAGAAAACATCAACCACTCATACGATACAGTGCCAGACCTATTGGGTGATGCAAGAAAGATATAAAGAATGAAACAGTTCCAAAGAAAAATTCAGAGAGGAAGGCTTTATGGCATACGTTTCAATGACATCATTGATGCATTCCATGGCTCGCTCTTTGACTGGTGAAGCTTGCAGGTACATCTCCACTTCAGCACGAGTCCTGAAATTGGAAAAAAAAAATGTAAAATATAAAGCTCATCAAAGACATGGCAAGTGACAAAGAAGAAAGCCAACAATAATCTTCTGAAATTGAAAAAAATGGATGGAGAATGACTGCCTATTACATATACAAGTAATGATAACCATAATACGGTATACCATACCACTGCAAAATTGAGTATGGGTGACGAGGTAAGGCTGAAATGTATGCACTCCATCTTGAAGACTTATTCAGGCTTGCTTCATTGATTAAATAGATTGCAAGAAATGGCCATTCCGGCACATTGTTCCTACGCAAGATATCACCTAGTGCAGGAGAACTCCAGGCCTACAGTTGAATTGACAAAAATAGTAAGCCAATCTAAACCCATAATATAAATTTACACAAGAATGAGGGCAAACCATTACAACAAAGATCAAATCCTTTAAAATTTGATTGACAGACCTTATCATTAAGTCTTGATATTCTCTTCATTTACTTTAACATCATAAACCTGACGTATAATACAAAAAATGGGCACAAAATAAATAACTGATTAGGATGAAAATAAAATTATATTTGTAGAATGTGATTTATGATCAACCCTAGAATTGGAAAAGGGCCAGTGACGAGCTCGCCACCAACTTGTTGATTATGACCACATAGATAATCACTGATAAGAACCTTCAACAATTGCAAGTTAAACTTACAAAGAAAACAACACTTCTACAAGCATTCAATATCTGAAAAAGCATTTTGTGAGACCTCTGGTTCTGCAAATAGTCCTTTTGTTGATATCCAAATTCGTCTACAAGCCCACCAACATTTACAAGCTACCTTGCCCACCTGTAGTTCAATGTCAGTATACTTAGCACTCCATTCAGAAGCATTTCAAAACCCCAATCTCCCCAATTGCTCAACTGCTCAGCACTCTGAAAAATGTGGAAAACCTAAAAGCTGAAGGATACATGAGTGTGGAACTTCATCATTTTAGAAAATCAACCTTCATGATGTGCCTCCAAGAGTCCGTATCTCCACTTGAAGTTTAATAGTTGTAACATACAAGTCAACCATGATGGAAAAGTTCCTATAGAAGTTCATGCTGCCCAAGAAGATTTTTATTTTAGTGGGTCACTGTACAATGAAAACTCTAAATTTCTCGAGGTCTACATGCATCCCTGAAACTCAGTGGCAAAGCCAAGATTACTTATGGACATTTGTCTTCAGAAAGCTTTTTTTTAACTTTGCTTTTTTGCTCATATTGTTGTAGAAAATTCAGGATAAAGTTCAAATGCTGAAGATAATCCTCCCGAATTGTGATGAAAACCAACATACAATCAAAGTAGGTGATTACAAACTTTCCAAGGGAAGGCTACAAGATGTGATTGGCAATCTGCCTTAACATGGAAAGAGCATTAGTGAGCCACAAGTGCATGATCAACCACTGAAAGAGACTGGATCTAGTTTTAAAAGAAATTTTTCTTACATCACTAACCTCCTTTCCGACTTCGTGCAGCCCAAGGATAAGTCAATCTTTGTGAAGTAGTTGGCCCCTTGAAGCTGCTAGTCGACATCAAAATTCTTGGGAAGGGAACAATTTTTTTCATCTTGATTTTATTGATCAATTTGTAGTCAGTGCATAACAACCACTTATCATTTCTTGGGGACTAGCAGAGCTGGAGACCATAATGAGAGATGTTGGGCAGAATTCCCCCCCCTTCCATTAGTTATAGTTGTAAACCATTCTATCTGAACTCTCCATGATAACAATACTATAGACAAGTAAATTAGGACGTTGTGATTCTGAAATCAGCTTCATGGAAAGCTGAATAACCCTAATAGAAGGGAGGCGCTTGTGCTCCTTATATACATCAAAATAAGCATCCTAAAGTTATTCCATTGCTTTGGCCCTTGGGTTTAAGAGTCTTATATTTTTATTTTCCAGTTTGTATAATGATACAAAGGGAAAATTGTTGATAGTGTTTGTGTGGGCTAGGATGACCAATATAACAATCAGCTTTCTCTCTATAGACTAGGATATAAATAAGAGATCAAACTAGAAACTGCGTATACTTAAGTATAGTGACATATACTTGTGGTTGCTATAGATCTAATAGACGGTAATTTGCACTCGATATCGAGGGTATAGGGTTCCAAATCCTATGCCTAAGATACAATATATGGAGTCTAACTAGGTCCCAAGGTAAAATCAATGATGTACAGGCTACCCTTGGAGGAGAGGACCCAGGTTAGGGCCCATTGCCAAGGACAGAGATATAATCATTTTGACTAAAACAAATAAGCATGACGGGTGCATGAAACCGGATTTTGAAGGGTACAAGAAGGCAACAATATGGAATAAAATAGTAGAGAATGGCAAAGGGTATGGAGGAATAATGGTGTTAACAAACGAATCATGGGGCATGAGTATCAGAATAGAAAAACAAGATGAAAATAAATAGTACATGTGGATAAGAATCCTAGAAAATTATACAAATATTAGCATACATATCAACTTCTATAAGAAACATGATCTAGACCATGAAGAAACATGATCTAGACCGTGGCAAACCCATACTCATCCCTAAAAAGGGGCATCTCAGCGTACAGTAAGATTGGAGAGATTTTGTTAATAGGGAACTTCAATGCAAGGATGTTAAACAAGCAAGCCAACATTCTGGGAAGTAATGTGGATCTAGACATGAATCCTCTTTGGATGGCAGAAGAAGAAAATCAACAATAGAGCAGAAATTCAAACGATAGGCATGGGGTTATCACGCACTTTGGCGAAGGGCTACTAGGTTTATGTAGTATACATAAATTAATTACTTGCAACAGCATGAGTAAATGGGAAAAAATAGGAAATTACACGTGCAAGACACACAAAGGATACAATGTAATAGATTATGTTATATGCTCGCAAAATTCTATACCTAGAATTGAAGATCTAGAAGTAGAAAGTGTTAAGCACAAGCTAAAACTGAGAGGGGGGTGAATCAGTAATAGATATATTTTTCACTTTTTACATAAATAATTATTCCACTTAAGATATGCAATATAATCAAATCACAACTCACACAACACAAAGTAATAGTGACACAAGATTTATACATGGAAACCCTTTCGGGAGAAAACCACGGAGAAATAAACCTCAATATAAAAATTCGTAGGCACCAACCTACTGGAGCACCGACCCCAACACAATTTTGTAAGCGCCAACTTACAGGAGCACCAACTCCTCTGCCAAGCACCAACTCAATGAATCTTCGTAAGCACCAACTCACAGGAGCACCAATCCCTTTGAACGAAGGCAGCAACCCTCTGGACGAAATAACACTTCTGTCTCTGACTTGTTGCTTACACAACAAATGATAGGACTTTGCTTCTTCACTCTTTTAGATCTGATCAATTACAATATAGCTTTGCTACTATATGTCTTTATACTTTGTTTATTCTTCTTTGTTTCAACAACCACTTTTCTTCTCATATATTTCTGCTCTTCTTTTTTTTCTCTCTCTCACACTTATATGATCTTCAATCAAATTGAATGCTTGTTATATTTCCACATCTCTTCTCCCTTATATAGCCGTTAAAAGATGTGTCCCATCCAACAGGTACCTCTTCACCAAGAGATGTGACCGTTGACATTTTCGTCGACATTTTTGTTCACTTCCGACGACATTTCCATTCACTTCCGGCAACAATTCCGTTCACTTCTAGCAACAATTCCATTTGACATTTTCGTTCATATCCATTACAATTCATTTGACATCAATGACAATATTTCCAACAATCTCCCCCTTTGTCATTGATGGCAACCAATACTGAAACTACTCCCCCTTGTTGCACTGTCTTTTCTGTCTAAATCCTTTGTTGTAGCTCCCCCTTTCCATGACATCCTCTTTCTGTACTTCTCCCCCTTTGACATCAATGGCAAAGGATCTATCCAAGAGCTAGTACTTAGCTCCCCCTTAGTTGATGCTTCCCTTCAGTGGCAAGAAGCAAAATAAATTACTCCCAACCTCTCATGTAGGTATTGTTGACCATTTTTTGGTCCAGCAGACCAAAATTCAGTCACCCTTCCTTCCCTGTTGTCCTGAGCAGTCAATCTTTTGATGTATTCACCTTACTGCAATTGTGTTTTTCCTTTGTAATAGACCTGTTTCTATAAAGAGCCAAGTGACTTGGGCCTCGTAGATGTTTCAGGTTGATCCGGAGGCTTATTTCACTTTGGGCAGTTAGTTTGCACAAGCCTTTTGGCAAAGGAATGGGCCAGTTTCAAAGGAATATGAGTCTTTCACAAAGCTCCGAAAGACAAGTGCCCTTGCGAAGGGCAGTCGGGTTGCAAACGAGACCGTTCAAGCAGGGTCCGAAGGGCAATTTTGGACCCCAGATGCCCTTGCGGAGGGCAGTGAGCACATTCAGGAAAGTGAGCAAGGCAGAGGACTTGAAGGGGATTCTCCTTCGGAAAAGGGAACAAGGCAAAAAAGCAAAGGATTCCTTCAGATTTTTTGTCCAAAGAAGAACCAAAGGGTGAATTCCTTCGGACAAAGTGCCCGAAGAAATTCACAAGGAAGAAACCAAGGCAAATTCCTTCGGACAAATGCCCGAAGGAATTCCTTCAGACTTTTGTCCGAAAGAATTTATCAAAGGAAAAGACCGAAAGAAAGAGACGAGACTTTGAAGGAACGATTTCTTTCGGGCAAAATGTCCAAAGGAATTGGGAAGACAAAGGAGCACGAAGGACAAGTGCCCTTGCGGGGGACTCTCGGCTGCCGAAAAGGGGCCCTCTCCTCTTTTTCGAAACATCACCTTCCCATCAAGAAGGTTCATTTTCCAAAAGGCCGAAGGAATTACCAAAGGGATGACGGGCCCAAGCACGTCAACCTTAACATAGTAAACTAGCCGTTGGAGTTCAAACGTCCGGTGACGGGCGCGAGAACGTCAAAATTCAAGGCAGCAAAATAGCCGTTGGTTTTCAAATGATGACAGGCCTACGGACGTCAATTTTATGGTGATGAAGTAGCTGTTGGATTTCGAATAGTGATAGGGCTACAAGACATCAATTTTGATGGGATGCGTCGACCATTGAAGAGAGACCAAAGAGACAATTCCTTCGGACAAGTGCTCAAAATAACTCAATATCGCGGACCCGAAGGAATTCAAAGGGCACAAGGCCACAAGGAAACTCAGCGACCCGCTAAGAAAGGAGCCCAAAGAGCCAGGAGGAGACGAAAGATAGCCCCGAGGGCCAAGTTGCCAGGAAAAGACAAAGGCCAAGCGCAGAAACGAGTAGAATAGTCCAGGTGGCACACGGAAAGCGTTGGCAGAGAAGTTATTGTTGCGGATGAAACAGTCTCCACCAAGTGGTCATCAAAGAGCGCAAGCATTCAATAATGCAACCTGTTTTTCTTTGTCTAAGCTTTGATAAGCAGATAATTGCATAAGTTTCATAAAGAAGAGCGGCCTTGTCAATAAAACAATCAAGCGATCCATGCTCTTGCAGTGACATTTAATACGGTTTAAGCACCAAAGTCAAGACTTGCGACATCCACAGCATGGTTCCTTCAACGGACTTTCTCCTTCCTAGGTGTTTAATGCAATATGGACCACCTGTTCTTGGAAAGCGCCAAAACTCTCTCTTAATGCTATATATTGTAACCTCTCAGCGAAAAATGATATCTCTCACTTGTGTAAGGCGAAGCCCTGCCAAATTCCTTTGAATCAATAAGAATGTGTTTTACCTCTATTTGACTGGTTATACTTTTGAGTATGTCTGTGTATCAACTCTGTATTCAATCATTTTAGCTTGATGCTTTCATAGATTGACACCAACATACCTAGTGTAGCCAAGACTATTTCTGCAGGTCAACAGGAAGTGCTTTATCTGGAGCGTAGAGACAAAAGAGTGGTTATCTGACAGTGTGTTTTCTGCAGCGCCTGTGGTAAGTTCCCTTTCTTTGTGTCTTCATTAAGCCCCCCTTTGTTAAAGCGCCCTACAGTCTGGTCTTTTGTCAGATAAAGTGTCTGTTCGCCCCCTTTTGGTCTGAAGTGTTGATATAGCTGAGTAGATCAAAATCATTTGGTGCATCACCATTTAGATAGGTTTCTGTTCTAGTTATATACTTCTTCCTTTTCATCCCCCCTCATTATTAACAAGTAGCAGTCAAAGACTTCAAAGATGCATCAAAGGGAGCTAGCCCTTATCTAGAGATTCTTCCCTCAGTTTTGCCAAGCCCACAGCAAGAGGGAAGTCTCCATTGTGCCACGTAGAAGAGAGAAGCCGAGCCTTCTTTCAAAGGTGCAATCCACAGCGTCAACAATTTTTGGCATGCCTGGTGGGACCAATTTTAATGCTCAGAGAAGTTTCAGGATTGGTGTTGGTCCTGTTACTGCAAGAATAAACTAATTCAGCATCTAGTGACTACATTTTCAAGAACATCAGTCTCTGGTCAGAGATCAACGTGACATCCCATGCCTAAGGTCACTACAAAATCTTCTGCCAAGGGTGTTCCTTTCAAATTTGTTGAGCTGCCCTTAAACTCAGCAAGGCAGCTAAGGTTTGCAAGGACTCGTCCCTATATAGCAAACCAATTTTTCAGACCTACCATAAAATACACTTACACAAGAAGGCCCCGGTTGAACCCTGTCATCGCCATGGCTTTATCTTTTGTAGCCTTCCATGGTCAGAGCCCTTTTAACCTTTTGCATTATGACCCAATCCCAAGGACAGCACTTAAGAATGTTCCTCCTTTTAATGGAGAGGGGCCTATTATCGCTATTGAGCATATCAGAAATATCGTCAACCTCTATAACATTCATAATGTCACTGAAGAGAACATAGCCATCAAGTTGTTAGCGTTGTCTTTTAAGGGTAAGGTTCTGGACTGGTATGGAACTTTGCCTATGAATTTAGTCGGCACATGGAACAAATTAGGCACTCTCTTGACAAATAAATTCGGAGAGAAGAGTGACCACCTCTCTCTTGCTGAGCAATTAACCATCATGAAAAGAGCTCCACATGAATTCATGCAGGATTTCAATACCAGGTTTCAAAAGACCTGGGACAGAATCCCCATTTTAGTGAAGCTGACGCTAAGCTATGCTTTCCTCTATTACTTGAAAGCTTTGAACACCGACATTGTTGTCATGATACAGTCCATGCGAGGACAAGTGTTACATGTTGCTTATGAGATAGCCATAGACACTGAAAATTGCCTGGTGCAAGCAAGAAAGATAGCCCCTAGACCTCATATGCTGCTCTTCCCTGAATTTCTACCTCCAGTTCAGACTGCTGCACCCACCTTAGCTCTTCTGCCTGGCATAGAAAAGCTGACTGCTACCTCGCCCAATGACCTCCATGAAGTTAAGAGCTTGTTACAAAGCGTGACCAACGAATTAGTGGCTCTCAAAAGGCAACAAGCTCAATACTACCAGTGGAATCAGGGATACCAGCAGTTCGGACAAACAAGTAGACCCCCTTTTCAAAATTATAATCAAAGAAAGGGTCAGTTTGCACAACCTAGACTATATCAAGGTCATAATCCAGGCGCTCCATCGTTTAAAGCTCTTGTTCCCGCTCAAAATAATCTGGTACAAGAACAGTCTAATTGCCCACTCCTAGGATATGGTCAAGAAAAGGTTGCTTATACAAATGAGTTGCCAAATCAATATGTGAACACGCAAGATAACCAAACAGCCCAGTTCTCAAGTTTTGAGGCATCAATACAACTTGGAACGGACAACAGGCAGGCTCAGTCCAATTCCATTCTCATGAATCACCTGGAAGGTGAATTCTATACAGTAAATTATGTGGGCAGCATGAACAACCAGGGTGATTGTGTTGCAACCAACACTAGGTCCAAAAGGAGAGCTATGGAGGAAGCTCAGGCAGTTGCCCAAACGTTCGCAGCATCTTCTTCATCACATGTGAACCAGAAATTTCCAAATTACAGGCCACCGATTGCATCTCCAGCTCCTCGGCCTGCGCCTCAGGCTGCAAACGCCTCCAAAGAAAATTTAAAAGGGAGAAACCCTCAGATCAATGTGGTAGACCATATGAAAAAGCTGCACATGAATATCTTTGTAGGATTCATTAGCAATACCGGGACAAAAGGACATACTCCAAAAAGAATTGCACGGGCTAAATGAACAAGCCATCCCAGTAAAGGCTGATAATGTTTTGATTATGAATGGGCACCCTTCCATAACAGGCCAAGCAAAGAAAGATGAAAAGGTTCCTCCTTTCTATCTATCCTTAGTCATTGGAGATTTCCTGGTTCACAATTGCATTATTGACAGTGGGGCAAGTACCTCAGTAATGCCCAAATGTATAGAGGATAAGCTGGTACTCAAATACGAAGAGATGACCAAGGGAGTCCTATAGCTAGATGGATCACCAGCTAAGACACTAGGAGTGGTACGAGGCTTGAATCTAACGTTGCACGCCTATCCAACTTTTTCAGTTCCCCATGACGTGGTAGTGGCGGATGTTCCTCCCTACTTTGCTCTCTGCTTATCCAGGGATTTCACATCTAAAATAGGTGGGTACCTAGCAACAAACTGGTCTTACATGGTTTTTAGAACCAAATACGAAACTAAGGTCAAGATTGAGTCAGAGCCAATCCACAGAAAAAATCTGGAGCCGTACTCACTCAAGGCGGCGAATGTCATCTACGCCATCATTAATGAAGAAGAATTCTAAATGGACCAATCTCCGCCCTCTGCCCTTGAAGGAGTTGCTGACCTACTCTTAGACGAATGGGGAAGTGACAACTTTGAACATGACCCATACAAGTTCATCGAAGAGGTAGGTCTTGGAATATATTGCATGCATGAAGAAAGTACTCTTGTGCCAAATTTGATGAAGGCAAACCAAGAGAGCTCGGGTTTATGGCAACTCTTTTTTTATGGCTCAAGAAGCAAATTGGGGGCTGGTGGTGGAGTAGTGTTAATTTCGCCCTCAAAGGAGAGATACTTCTCAAGTTTCAGATTCTAATTTTCTTGCACTTGCAATGTTGCAGAATATGAGTCCCTCATTCATGGTTTGGAGTGGGCAAGGAAAAGAGGAATTAAAGAATTGTAGATTTTTGGAGATAGTGAGTTATTCATAAATCAAGTGAGGCCGAAATCTGAAAAAGAATTCCTTGCTTAAATCTTACAAGCACAGGGTGTGGGACTTAGTGGAGAGTTTCCTTGTTTTCAATGCTAATTCCATTCCAAGATAGCAAAATAAGCAGGAAGACAGACTAGCAGCAGTTGGTGCCCAGTTTGACATTCCCAAGGAGATAGGCCGAGACAGCAGTCCACAACATTTAAAAGTGGTAATTAGACCTTTCGTCCCTGATAACGTCACCAATTGGCAGGTGTTTGACAGTAATCAACAGATAGCGCTCTTCTTGCAGGAGGAGGCGGAGTTTGCTTCTAAGAATCAAGCCAAACTGCAACAGCAGTACGACGGCCAGATTGTTCAGCTAAAGAACAACAAACTTCCCGAAGGCTTGGTCACTCTCGAAAGCATCTTCAACGAGGATGACCAACTGAAAAATGACAAAGCAAGCATCACAACCGAGAAATAAAACTATGAAAAGGTTGAAATATTCAAGAACAAGCTACTTGCATTTGGGAAGGTATGTACAGATGATGAAAGGCATGCTTTCATTTTGCTATGTCAAGAGTTTGTCGATGTTTTTGCTTGGGAGTATAGCGACTTGAAGGGTTTTGACCCAAGCTTGGCCCAACACACCATTGAGCTAGAGGAAGGCGCCAAACCCATCAAACAAAGACAAAGGCCTATTAATCCGAAGATTGAGCCTCTCATGCGGAAGGAACTCACCAAGCTGATTGAGTCCAGGATCATATTTCCTATCAAACACTCTTCTTAGCTGGCCAGTCTAGTCCCTGTTAGGAAAAAAAATGGAGAGATCATACTATGTGTGGGGATTTCAGAGACCTCAATAGAGTCTCGTTGAAAGATCACTATCATCTCCCAAGTATGGAGCAGATCCTCCAAATGGTGACAGACAGCAAACGTTTCTCCCTCCTGAATAGGTATTCAGGGTACAATTAGATTTTAGTGCAAGACTGTGATCAGTATAAGACAGCCTTCACTACCAAATGGAGAACGTTTGCTTATCGAAAAATACCATTCAGATTGTCGAATGTTGGAGCCACCTTTCAGCGAGCCATGGACACGGCTTTTTAGGGCCTAATAAATAAAATTGTACTGGTCTATCTTGACGACGTGACAGTGTTCTCCAAGGATGCAGGCCAACATCTGAAACACTTGAGGCAAATCTTTGAGATGTATAGAGAGTTTGGTATATCTCTCAACCCAAAGAAATGTGTGTTTGTTGTCCATGAAGGAAAACTCCTTGGTCATGTTTCAAAAGGGGGCTTGACCATTGATCCAGAATGAGTCCGCACCATCCTTGCGTTGTCCTTGCCTAAGCATAAGAAAGGTCTGCAAAGCTTCTTCGGTAGAATAAATTTTATTAGGAGATTCATCCCAAATTTTGCCGAGATAGTCAAGCCACTGACCTCCATGCTGAATAAAGATGAGAAGTTTGCATGGACAGCGCAAAGAAATGATAGTTTTGAAGGGATCAAGCAAGCTATCGCCCAGGTTTCTACCTTGATCAATCCTGACTTCTCCAAGGATTTCAACCTTTACACCTTCGGGAATGAAGAGGTAATTTCCGCCATGCTTACCCAAGCAAATGATGAAAACTTTGAACAGCCGCTTGCGTTCTTTAGCCAAGGTCTAGAAGGTTTTGAAATCAGGTACATATATGTTGAAAAGCAAGTCCTTGCGGCCATACGAAGCCTGAAGAAATTCAGACATATGCTGTCAAACAGTAAGGTTCATCTTATGGTGCCACATCTCAATGTCAAAGATTTCATGATTAGCCGTGATCTAAATGAAAAGAGAGCAGGATGGATCACCAATGTAATGGAATATGACGTGGATATCAAAACCACCAAGCTGGTAATAGGAAAAGGGTTGTGTGATCACCTTGCTACAGACCTTAAACAACAGGAGGGCATTTTGCTACTCCATGATGAAGCTACAGTAGAGGAACTAGCAGTCATGAAGGACTGAGCACAAGAAATGACACATTTCATTCTCACCGGTGAGTGCCCACAGGGCCTTGATAGGACTAAGAGGAGGTATTTCAGACTCCAATCTCTTCCTTATGTCCTAATTGGAGTGTTGTTTAGAAAGGATTTTTCAGGAGTACTCTTGAGGTGCATAGACACAAGTCAGGTCGACAAGGTACTATCCGAGTTTCATGCCGGGCCAGCTGGTGGTCATTTTGCTCCTAAGACTATAGCTGCAAGGATTATGAGGGCTGGTTGTTTCTGGCCCACTTTATTCAGAGACACCCATGCTTGGGTATGAAAGTGCCAGAAGTGTGCCCTCTTTGATGGAAAGCAACGATTGACTGCAATGCCTCTATAGCCTATTCAAGTAGAACAGCCATTCATGCAATGGGGACTAGACTTAATAGGGATGATCAACTCTCCTTCCAGTGCTGGCCACAAATGGGTCTTGATTGCTACAGACTCCTTCACGAGATGGGTAGAAGCTGTTGCTTTGAAAGAAGCCAACGAAAGTGCAGTCCTAGACTTTTACGAAGGCCTGGTGACAAGGTTTGGAGTCCCAGCTACCATCATCTCAAATAACACATTGGCTTTCTTGGGAACCAAAACAAGCGAGTGGGCGTTGGGATATGGCATCTACCTTAGCACTTCTTCCAATTACTACCCACAAGAAAATAGGCTAGCTGAGTCCACCAACAAGAATCTGATCAGGATCATCAGGACAATGGAGGAAAATCAGAGAACTTGGCACGCCAAGCTGAAAACATCCCTGTGGGCAGACAGCATCACTCCAAAAAGGGCAATTGACAATTCACCATACACGCTTGTGTATGGAAGGGAAGCTAGACTTCCTATTTTGCTTGAATTGCCAGCCTTGGATCTCGCTCACCAGCATGGAGGTCAAGTTTTGTGAATTGATGGAGCTTCAGGAGATAAGAGACCAAGCCATGGTTTCTATGAGCAACCGTCAGCAGCAAACGAAGAAACATTTTGATAAGAAGTCCTCATCAAAAAGCTTTTCAGAAGGCGACATTGTCTTAAAATGGAATGAGGATCGAGCTAAGCTTGGAAAACACACAAAGTTCGACGCCTTATGGAGTGGTTTGTATATCATCACTCAGTGCAAGCAGCATAATGCATTCCAACTCTCCAGGTTGGATGGTGAGGAACTGTATATCCCAGTTAATGGGATATATCTTAAGCATTGTCACTGAGCCTTCTCTCATTATGTACATATTTTCCCTGTTTTCCCTAAGTGCTTTTAGTGCATGTTCGTAGTTTTTTTTTTAGCCTCGTGTGTTTTGTTTACCGTTTGGGGGTAAAAGCTTCAAGTTGATTCTTTAGTCTCTCAAGGTTATCGTCAACCTTTCGGGCCGTATTTTGACTCCGTGCCCAACGGATTTGTAAGCCATTGGTTTTCCTATGCATAGCAGGCATAGTTACCATGTTCGAAAAATTCGGTTTGTTCGGAAGGGGGAAAAAGTTCGGAAGTTCAGAATTTTGAAAAAAGTTCGGTTCGGTAAGTTCGGAAGTTCAGAATTATATATATATATGCAAAATATTTCAATCTACTAAGGAATGAACATTAATTTAAGTTTAACACTTGCAAAAATGAGAAATGCATAAGAATTTCAAACTTGAATTACATTAAAAGATAGCAAAATATTCATAGTTTAGAGCCTAAGCTCAAAATTGATATAGAACTTAAGTTTCAAACATTTGCAACATCAAACCCAGCTTCAAAATCAAAACTAGCACTAGCACTAGCACCATCGTTCATTCATTCATTCATTACTTCAAAGACAAAATGTACATTCACATCTAGAATAAATCATCTCGATTGCCCACAAAATCATAAATGCCACTCCCATTATTTTTCAACTTTATCATTTACTGACACTTTCTCTCACAAGGGCTCATTGGTGCATTGAATCTCACAGAGTGCATGCCTTAAGGGGTGCACTGGGAATGGGGTGGGATCGGCTTGTGGCACTTTGCGAGAGATATTTTCATACTATTTTATCACGCATACATCCCTTCATGCAGCCTTCATACCTCCTATGATGTCTCCTTGAAATCTTGAAACCCTGAAATATGGCTAAGTTTGAAACCCTGAAACCCTGGAATCTGACTAACTCTAAAATATGATAGGATCCTCCAAAACCTAGAATTTGCATTATAGCTCCTAGCGGTCCGAAACCCCTCTCAAACATCCTGAAAGTATATAAATAAAATATAACTTAAAGTATCTTGTACTTGAATGTTTATTTTATTTATACACTGTTGGGTTTGGAAAAAAAATAAGGTTATTCAGTCACGTTCGACCGCACAAATTCAGTCCATGCCATTTGTTCGGTTCGAACCGAACATGAGCCATGTTCGGTCGAACATGGTAACTATGATAGCAGGCATGCTTCCCCTGAGAATCGCCAAATTTGTTGACCATTTTTTGGTCCTACAGGCCAAAATTCGGTCTCCCTTCCTTCCCTACTGTCCTGAGCAGTCAGTCTTTTGATGTATTCACCTTACTGCAATTGTGTTTTTCCTTTGTAATAGACCTATTTCTATAAAGAGCCAAGTGACTTGGGCCTTGTAGATGTTTCGGGTTGATCCGGAGGCTTATTTCGCTTTGGGCAGTTAGTTTGCACAAGCCTTTCGGCAAAGGAATGGGCCAATTTCAAAGGAATATGAGTCTTTCACAAGGCTCCGAAGGACAAGTGCCCCTGCAGAGGACAGTTAGGTTGAAAACGGGATCGTTCAAGCAAAGTCCGAAGGGCAATTTTGGACCCCAGGTGCCCTTGCAAAGGGCAATGAGCACATTCGGGAAAGTGAGCAAGGCAAAGGACCCGAAGGGGGATCCTCCTTCAAAAAAGGGAACAAGGCAAAAAAGCAAAGGATTCCTTCAGAATTTTTGTCCAAAGGAAATCCAAGGAAGAACCAAAGGGTGAATTCCTTCGGACAAAGTGCTCGAAGGAATTCCTTCAGACATTTTGTCCGAAGAAATTCACAAAGAAGAAACCAAGGCAAATTCCTTCGGACAAATGCCCGAGAAGGAATTTATCAAAGGAAAAGACCGAAAGAAAGGGCCGAGACTTTGAAGGAAGGATTTCTTTCGGGCAAAATGTCCGAAGGAATTCCTTCGAACATTTTGTTCGAAGGAATTGGGAAGACAAAGGAGCCCGAAGGACAAGTGCCCTTGCAGGGGACTCTCGGCTACCGAAAAGGGGCCCTCTCCTCTTTTTTGAAAGATCACCTTCCTGTCGGGAGGGTTCGTTTTGCAAAAGGCCAAAGGAATTACCAAAGGGATGACGGACCCAAGCACATCAACCTTAACATAGTGAACTAGTCGTTGGAGTTCAAACATCCAGTGACGGACGTGAAAACGTCAAAATTCAAGACAGCAAAATAGTCGTTGGTTTTCAAACGATGACAGGCCTGCGGACGTCAATTTTACGGTGATGAAGTAGCCGTTGATTTTCGAATAGTGACAGGCCTGCAAGACGTCAATTTTGATGGGATGCATCGACCGTTGAAGAGAAACCAAAGAGACAATTCCTTTGGACAAGTGCCCGAAAGAACTCAATATCGCGGACCCGAAGGAATTCAAAGGGCACAAGGCTGCAAGGAAACTCAGCGACACGTCGAGAAAGGAGCCCGAAGAGCCAGGAGGAGACGAAAGATAGCCCCGAAGGCCGAGTTGCCAGGAAAAGACAAAGGCCAAGCGCAGAAACGAGTAGAATAGTCCAGGTGGCACACGGAAAGCATTGGCAGAGAAGTTATTGTTGCGGATGAAACAGTCTCCACCAAGTGGTCATCAAAGAGCACAAGCATTCAATAATGCAACCTGTTTTTCTTTGTCTAAGCTTTGATAAGCAGACAATTGCATAAGTTTCATAAAGAAGAGCGGCCTTGTCATTAAAACAATCAAGCGATCCATGCTCTTGCAGTGACATTTAATACGGTTTAAGCACCAAAGTCAAGACTTGCGACATCCACAGCGTGGTTCCTTCAACGGACTTTCTCCTTCCTAGGTGTTTAATGCAGTATGGACCACCTGTTCTTGGAAAGCGCCAAAACTCTCTCTTAATGCTATATATTGTAACCTCTCAGCAGAAAAATGATATCTCTCACTTGTGTAAGGCGAAGCCCTGCCAAATTTTACCTTTGAATCAATAAGAATGCATTTTACCTCTATTTGACTGGTTATACTTTTGAGTATGTCTGTGTATCAACTCTGTATTCAGTCATTTTAGCTTGATGCTTTCATAGATTGACACCAACATACCTAGTGTAGCCAAGACTATTTCTGCAGGTCAACCGGAAGTGCTTTATCTGGAGCGTAGAGACAAAAGAGTGGTTATCTGACAGTGTGTTTTCTGCAGCGCCTATGGTAAGTTCGTTTTTTTTGTGTCTTCATTAAGCCCCCCTTTGTTAAAGCGCCCTACAGTCTGGTCTTTTGTCAAATAAAGTGTCTGTTCGCCCCCTTTTGGTCTGAAGTGTTGATATAGCTGAGTAGATCAAAATCATTTGGTGCATCACCATTTAGATAGGTTTCTGTTCTGGTTATATACTTCTTCCTTTTCATCCCCCCTCATTATTAACAAGTAGCAGTCAAAGACTTCAAAGATGCATCAAAGGGAGTAGCCCTTATCTAGAGATTCTTCCCTCAGTTTTGTCAAGCCCACAGCAAGAGGGAAGTCTCCATTGTGCCACGTAGAAGAGAGAAGCCGAGCCTTCTTTCAAAGGTGCAATCCACAGCGTCAACAATTTTTGGCATGCCCAGTGGGACCAATTTTAATGCTCAGAAAAGTTTCAGGATTGGTGTTGGTCCTGTTATTGCAAGAATGAACAACTAACTCAGCATTTGGTGACTACATTTTCAAGAACATCAATCTCTGGTCAGAGATCAGCCTGACATCCCATGCCTAAGGTCACTACAAGATCTTCTGCCAAGGGTGTCCCTTTCAAATTCGTTGAGCTGCCCTTAAACTCAGCAAGGTGGCTAAGGTTTGCAAGGACTCGTCCCTATATAGCAAACCAATTTTTTAGACCTACCATAAAATACACTTACACAAGGAGGCCCCGGTTGAACCCTGTCATCGCCATGGCTTTACCTTTTGTAGCCTTCCATGGTCAGAGCCCTTTAAACCTTTTGCATTATGACCCAATCCCAGGGACAGCCTTTAAGAGTGTTCCTCCCTTTAATGGAGAGGGGCCTATTACCGTTATTGAGCATATCAGAAATATCACCAACCTCTGTAACATTCATAATGTCACTGAAGAGAACATAGCCATCAGGCTGCTGGCATTGTCTTTTAAGGGTAAGGTTTTGGACCGGTATGGGACTTTGCCTATGAATTCAGTCGGCACATGGAACCAATTAGGCACTCTCTTGACAAACAAATTCGGAGAGAAGAGTGACCACCTCACTCTTCCTGAGCAATTAACCACCATGAAAAGAGCTCCACATGAATTCATGCAGGATTTCAATACTAGATTTCAAAAGCCCTAGGACAAAATCCCCATTTTAGTGACGTTGACGCTAAGCTATGCTTTCCTATATTACTTGAAAGCTTTGAACAGCGACATTGCTGTCATGATACAGTCCATGGGAGGACAAGTGTTAACTGTTGCTTATGAGATAGCCATAGACACTGAAAATTCCCTGGTGCAAGCAAGAAAGATAGCCCCTAGACCTCATATGCTGCTCTTTCCTGAATTTCTACCTCCAGTTCAGACTGCTGCACCCACCTTAGCTCTTCTGTCTGGCGTAGAAAAGTCGACTGTTGCTTCGCCCAATGACCTCTATGAAGTTCAAAACTTGTTACAAAGCATGACCAACGAATTAGTGGCTCTCAAAAGGCAACAAGCTCAAAACTACCGGCCGAATTAGAGATACCAGCAGTTCGAACAAACAAATAGACCCCATTTTCAAAATTATAATCAAGGACAGGGTCAGTTTGCACAACCCAGACCATATCAAGGTTATAATCCAGGCGCTCCATCATCTAAAGCTCTTGTTCCTGCTCAAAATAATATGGTACAGGAACAGTCTAATTGTCCACCTCTGAGATATGGTCAAGAACAGGTTGCTTATACAAATGAGTTGCCAAATCAATATGTGAGCACGCAAGACAACCAAACAGCGCAGTTCCCAAGTTTTGAGACGTCAATACAACCTGGAACAGACAACAAGTAGGCTCAGTCCAATTCCACTCTCATGAATCACCTGGAAGGTGCATGCTATGCAGTAAATTATGTGGGTAGCATGAACAACCAGGGTGATTGTGTTGCAGCCAACACTAAGTCCAAAAGGAGAGCTATGGAAGAAGCTCAAGCAGTTGCCCAAACGTTTGCAGCATCTTCTTCATCACATGTGAACCAGAAATTTCTAAATTACAGGCCACCGGTTGTATCCCTAGCTCCTTGCCCTGAGCCTCAGGCTGCAAGTGCCTCCAAAGAAAATTTAAAAAAGAGCAACCCTCAGATCAATGTGGTAGACCAGATGAAGAAGCTGCACATGAATATCTCTTTGTGGGATTCATTAGCAATACCAGGACAAAAAGACATACTCCAGAAGGAATTGCACGGGCTAAATGAACTAGCCGTCCCAGTAAAGATTGATAATGTTTTGATTATGAATGGGCACCCTTCCATAACAGTTTAAGCAAAGAAGGATGAAAAGGTTCCTCCTTTCTACCTATCCTTAGTCATTAGAGATTTTCTGGTTCACAATTGCATTAATGACAGTGGGGCAAGTACCTCAATAATGCCCAAATGTATAGAGGATAAGCTGGGACTCAAATATGAAAAGATGACCAAGGGAGTCCTGCAGCTAGACGGATCACCAGCTAAGACACTAGGAGTGGTACGAGGCTTAAATCTAACGCTGCACGCCTGTCCAACTTTTTCAGTTCCCCATGACGTGGTAGTGGCGGATGTTCCTCCCTACTTTGCTCTCTGCTTATCCAAGGATTTCACATTTAAAATAGGGGAGTACCTAGCAGCAAACTAGTCTTACATGGTTTTTAGAACTAAATATGAAACTAAGGTCAAGATTGAGTTGGAGCCAATCCACAGAGATCATCTGGAGCCGTACTCACTCAAGACGGCGAATGTCAACTACATCATCATTGATGAAGAAGAATTTCAAATGAATCAATCTCCGCCCTCTACCCTTGAAGGAGTTGCTGACCTGCTCTTAGACGAATGGGGAAGTGACAACTTTGAACATGACCCATACAAGTTCATAGAAGAGGCAGGTCTTGAAATTTATTGCATGCATGAAGAAGGTGCTCTTGTGCCAAATTTGATGAAAGCAAACCAAGAGAGCTCGGATTTATGGCAACTCTTCTTTGATGGCTCAAGAAGCAAATTGGGAGCTGGTGGTGGAGTGTTAATTTCGCCCTCAAAGGAGAGATACTTCTCATCTTTTAGATCCTCCAAATGGTGACAGGGAGTGAACGTTTCTCCTTTTTTGATAGGTATTCAGGGTACAATCAGATTTTAGTGCAAGACTGTGATCAGTACAAGACAACTTTCACTACCAAGTGGGGAACGTTTGCTTACTGGAAAATGCCATTCGGATTGTCGAATGCTGGAGCCACCTTTCAGCGAGCCATGGACACGGCTTTCCAGAGCCTAATAAATAAAATTGTACTGGTCTATCTTGACGACATGACAGCGTTCTCCAAGGATGCAAACCAACATCTGAAACACCTGAGGCAAATCTTTGAGAGGTGTAGAGAGTTTGGTATATCTCTCAACCCAAATAAATGTGTGTTCGCCGTCCATGAAGGTAAACTCCTTGGTCATGTTGTTTCAAAAGGGGGCTTGACCATTGATCCAGAAAGAGTTTGTGCCATCCTAACGCTGTCCATGCCTAAGCATAAGAAAGGTCTGCAAAGCTTTTTCGGTAGAATAAATTTTATTAGGAGATTCATCCCAAATTTTGCCGAGATAGTCAAGCCACTGACCTCCATGTTGAATAAAGATAAGAAGTTTGCATGGACAACGCAAAAGAATGATAGTTTTGAAGGGATCAAGCAGGCTATCGCCCAGGGTCCTACCTTGATCAGTACTGACTTCTCCAAGGATTTCAACTTTTACACCTTCGAGAATGAACAGGTAATCTATGCCATGCTTACCCAAGCAAATGATGAAAACTTTGAACAGCCGCTTGCGTTCTTTAGCCAAGGTCTAGAAGGTTTTGAAATCAGGTACACAGATGTTGAAAAGCAAGTCCTTGCAGTCATACAAAACCTAAAAAAATTCAGACATACGCTGTCAAACAGTAAGGTTCATCTCATGGTGGCACATCCCAGCGTCAAAAATTTCTTGATTAGCTGTGATCTAAATGAAAAGAGAGCAGAATGGATCATCAAGGTAATGGAATATGACGTGGATATCAAAACCACCAAGCTGGTAAGGGAAAAAGGGTTGTGTGAACACCTTGCTACAGATCTTAAACAGCAGAAGGAGAGCATTTTGCTACTCTATGATGAAGCTACAGCAGAGGAACCAGCAGTCATGAAGGATTGAGCACAAAAAATGACACATTTCATTCTCATCGGTGAGTGCCCACAAGGCCTTGATAGGACTAAGAGGAGGTATTTCAGACTCCAATCTCTTCCTTATGTCTCGATTAATGGGGTGTTGTTTAGAAGGAATTTTTCGAGAGTACTCTTGACGTGCATAGACTCAAGTCACTTCGACAGAGTACTATCCGAGTTTCATGAGGGGTCAGCTGGTGGTCACTTTGCTCCTAAGACTACAGCTGCAAGGATTATGAGGGCTGGTTACTTCTGGCCCACTTTATTCAGAGACACCCATGCCTAGGTACGAAAGTGCTAGAAGTGTGCCCTCTTTAATGGAAAGCAACGGTTGGCTGCAATGCCTCTACAGCCTATTCAAGTAGAACAGCGATTCATGTAATGGGGCCTAGACTTCATAGGGATAATCAACCCGCCTTCTAGTGTTGGCCACAAACGGGTCTTGACTGCTACAGACTACTTCATGAGATGGGTAGAAGTTGCTTTGAAGGAAGCCAACGAAAGTGCAGTCCTAGACTTTTACGAAAGCCTGGTGACAGTTTGGAGTCCCAGCTACCATCATCTCAGATAACGCATTGGCTTTCTTGGGAACCAAAACAAGCGAGTGGGCATTGGGATACGGCATCTACCTTAGCACTTCTTTCAATTACTAGCCACAGGAAAATGGCTAGCTGAGTCCACCAACAATAATCTGATCAGAATCATCAGAAGGACAATGGAGGAAAAGCAGAGAACTTGACACGCCAAGCTGAAAACAACCCTATGGGCAGACAGGATCGCTCCAAAAAGGGCAGTTGGCAATTCACCATACACGCTTGTGTATGGAAGGGAAGCTAGACTTCCTATTTCACTTGAATTGCCAGCATTGGATCTCGCTCACCAACTGCAATTGGAAGAAAGTGACAGCATGGAGGTCAGGTTTTGTGAATTGATAGAGCTTGAGGAGACAAGAGACCAAGCCATGGTTTTTATGACTAACCGTCAGCAGTAAACAAAGAAGCATTTTGATAAGAAGTCCTCATCAAAAGGATTTTTCGAAGGCGACATTGTCTTAAAATGGGATGAGGACCGAGCTAAGCCTGGAAAACACATAAAGTTCGACGCCTTATGGATTGGTCCGTATATCATCACTCAGTGCAAGCACCATAATGCATTCCAACTCTCCAGGTTGGATGGTGAGGAACTGTATATCCCAGTTAATGGGATATATCTTAAGCATTGTCACTGAGCCTTCTCTCATTATGTACATATTTATCCTGTTTTTTCTCTGTTTTCTCTAAGTGCTTTTAGCGCATGTTCGTAGTTTTTTTTTTAGCCTTGTGTGTGTTTTGTTTACCGTTTGGGGGTAAAAGCTTCAGGTTTATTCTTTAGTCTCTCAAGGTTATCGTCAACCTTTCAGGCCGTATTTTGACTCCGTGCCCAACGGATTTGTAAGCCACTGGTTTTCCTAAGCATAGCAGGCATGCTTCCCCTGAGAATCGCCAAATTGGTCCTGCAGGCCAAAATTTGGTCTCCCTTCCTTCCCTATTGTCCTGAGCAGTCAGTCTTTTGATGTATTCACCTTACTGCAATTGTGTTTTTCCTTTGTAATAGCCCTGTTTCTATAAAGAGCCAAGTGACTTGGGCCTTGTAGATGTTTCGGGTTGATCCGAAGGCTTATTTCGCTTTGGGCAATTAGTTTGCACAAGCCTTTTGGCAAAGGAATGGGCCAGTTTCAAAGGAATATGAGTCTTTCACACAGCTCCGAAGGACAAGTGCCCTTGCAGAGGGTAGTCAAGTTGCAAACGAGACCGTTCAAGCAGGCTCCGAAGGGCAATTTTGGACCTAAGGTGCCCTTGCGGAGGGCAATGAGCACATTCGGGAGAGTGAGCAAGGCAGAGGACCCAAAGGGGGGTTCTCCTTCGGAAAAGGGAACAAGGCAAAAAAGCAAAGGATTCCTTCAGATTTTTTGTCCGAAGGAAATCCAAGGAAGAACCAAAGGGTGAATCCTTCGGACATTTTGTCCGAAGAAATTCACAAGGAAGAAATCAAGGCAAATTCCTCCGGACAAATCCCTGAAGGAATTCCTTCGGACTTTTGTCCGAAGGAATTTATCAAAAGAAAACACTGAAAGAAAGGGCCAAGACTTTGAAGGAAGGATTTCTTTCGGGCAAAATGTCTGAAAGAATTCCTTTGGACATTTTGTCCGAAGGAATTGGGAAGACAAAGGAGCCCGAAGGACAAGTGCCCTTGCGGGGGACTCTCGACTGCCAAAAAGGGGCCCTCTCCTCTTTTTCGAAAGATCACCTTCCCGTCGAGAGGGTTCGTTTTGCAAAAGGCCGAAGGAATTACCAAAGGGATGACGGGCCCGAGCACATCAACCTTAACATAGTGAACTAGCTGTTGGAGTTCAAACGTCCGGTGACAGGCATGAGAACGTCAAAATTCAAGGCAGCAAAATAGCCGTTGGTTTTCAAACGATGACAGGGCTGCAGAAGTCAATTTTACGGTGATGAAGTAGCCGTTGGTTTTTGAATAGTGACAGGCCGAAAGATGTCAATTTTGATGGGATGCATCGGCCGTTGAAGGGAGACCAAAGAGACAATTCCTTCGGACAAGTGCTCAAAAGAAATCAATATCGCGGACCCAAAGGAATTCAAAGGGCACAAGGCCACAAGGAAACTCAGCGACCCACCGAGAAAGGAGCCCAAAGAGCTAGAAGGAGACGAAAGATAGCCCTGAGGGCCGAGTTGCCAGGAAAAGACAAAGGCCAAGCGCAAAAACGAGTAGAATAATCTATGTGGCACACGAAAAGCATCGGCCGAGAAGTTATTGCTGCAAATGAAATAGTCTCCACCAAGTGGTCATCAAAGAGCGCAAGCATTCAATAGCGCGGCCTATTTTTCTTCGTCTAAGCTTTGATAAGAAGACAGTTTCATAAGTTTCATAAGAGGGGCGACCTTGTCATTAAAACAATCAAGCGACCCATGTTCTTGCAGTGACATTTAATACGGTTTAAGCACCAAAGTCAAGACTTGCGACATCTACAATATGGTTCCTTCAACAGACTTCGTCCTTCCTAAGTGTTTAATGCAGTATGGGCCGCCTGTTCTTGGAAAGCGCCAAAACTGAGGGCCGAGTTGCCAGGAAAAGACAAAGGCCAAGCGCAAAAACGAGTAGAATAATCTATGTGGCACACGAAAAGCATCGGCCGAGAAGTTATTGCTGCAAATGAAATAGTCTCCACCAAGTGGTCATCAAAGAGCGCAAGCATTCAATAGCGCGGCCTATTTTTCTTCGTCTAAGCTTTGATAAGAAGACAGTTTCATAAGTTTCATAAGAGGGGCGACCTTGTCATTAAAACAATCAAGCGACCCATGTTCTTGAAGTGACATTTAATACGGTTTAAGCACCAAAGTCAAGACTTGCGACATCTACAATATGGTTCCTTCAACAGACTTCGTCCTTCCTAAGTGTTTAATGCAGTATGGGCCGCCTGTTCTTGGAAAGCGCCAAAACTCATTCTCTTAATGCTATATATTGTAACCTCTCAACAGAAAAATAATCTCACTTGTGTAAGGCGAAGCCCTGCCAAATTTTACTTTTGAATCAATAAGAATGCGTTTTACCTCTATCTGACTGGTTATACTTTTGAGTATGTCTGTGTATCAACTCTGTGTTCAATCATTTTAGCTTGATGCTTTCATAGATTGACACCAACATACCTAGTGTAGCCAAGACTTTCTGCAGGTCAATAAGAAGTGCTTTATTTGGAGCGTAGAGACAGAAGAGTAGTTATCTAACAGTGTGTTTTCTGCAGCGCCTATGGTAAGTTCATTTTCCTTGTGTCTTCATTAAGCCCCCCTTGTTAAAGCGACTTACAGTCTGTCTTTTTGTCAGATAAAGTGTTTGTTCGCACCCTTTTGGTCTAAAGTGTTGATATAGCTAAGTAGATCAAAATCATTTGGTGCATCACCATTTAGATAGTTTATGTTCTGGTTATATACTTCTCCCTTTTCATTCCCCCCCTCATTATTAACAAGTAGCAGTCAAAGACCTCAAAGATGTATCAAAGGGAGCTAGCCCTTATCTAGAGATTCTTCTCTCAGTTTTGCCAAGCCCACAGCAAGAGGGAAGTTTCCATTGTGCCGCGTGGAAGAGAGAAGCCAAGCCTTCTTTCAAGGGTGCAATCCACAGCGTCAACAGGTACTCAAATGTGTCTTTCGGAAGTGGCTTCGTGAAAATATCTGTTATTTGCTCTGTTGTATTAATGTATTCCAACTTGACTTGTTCTGCAACTTGCTCTCTCAAGAAATGGTATCTAATTGGAATATGTTTCGTTCTGGAGTGCATCACTGGATTCTTTGAAATACTGATGGTATTGGTGTTGTCACAGCATATAGAGATAGGTTGATCATACTTCACCTTGATATCTTCCAGAGTTTGCTTCATCCAAAACACCTGAGTGCAACACAGAACTGTCGCTATATACTTTGCCTCTCCTGTGGATAGTGAAACTAAATTTTGTTTCTTGCTTAGCCAAGATACTAAGCTATCACCGAGGAAAAATGCACCTCCACTTGTACTCTTCCTGTCATCTAGGCAAGCTGCCCAATCTGAGTCTGTTTATGCCACTAAAGTGAAATCTTTCCCTGTAGGATACCATAATCCATAGTCTAGGGTCCCCTTTATATATTTGAATATCCTCTTCACAACTTGTATATGAGTTTCCTTTGGCGCTGCTTGATATCGTGCCACCATGTCTACCGCCTGCATGATATCCGGCCTAAAAGTTGTCAGATACAAAAGACTGCTAATCATTGATCTATAGAGAGATTGATCTACATTTGGTGATTCCTCATCCTTACTTATCTTGTTTCTTATGGCCATTAGTGTGCTAACAGGTGCACAGTCCTGAAAACCAAACTTTTTCAACATTTCCTTGGCATACTTGGTTTGAGAAATGAAGATTCCTTTATTGGATTGAGAGATTTGTAATCCAAGAAAGAAAGATAACTCTCCAAGCATGGACATCTCAAACTCCTTTTGCATGTCTTCTGCGAATCCCTTCGTCAACTTCTCACAATCTCCTCTGAATATTATGTCATCAACATAGACAACAACTATCAACTGATGCTCACCTATAGTTTTGATTTATAAGTTGTCGGCAAAACCTCTTTTAAAACCTTGATCTTGCAAATATTTGTCATGTCTCGCATACCAAGCTCTGGGGGCTTGTTTCAGGCCATACAAGGCTTTCTTCAATGTGCAAACATATCTACTATCATCTGAAAGGAGAAATCCTTCAGGCTGCTCAATATATACTTCATCTTCTAGTTTGTCGTTCAAGAACGCAGACTTCACATCCATCTCATATACTTTACAATTTTTAAGTACCGCATAGGCAAGAAACATTCTGATTGCTTCTAACCTAGCTACTGGAGCAAAAGTTTCTTCAAAGTCAATTCCTTCGATCTAAGCCTAAACCTTGCACACTAATCTCGCTTTGTTCCAGGTCACTTAGCCATCCTCATTCAATTTGTTTCTATACACCCATTTTGTGCCGATCACATTCTGATTTATTGGTCTTGGCACTAGCTCCCAAGTTTCATTCTTTTCAATCTGGTCCAACTCCTCTTCCATTGCTTTCACCCAATGTTCATCATGGCTAGCTTCTGAAAAGTTTCTGGGCTGAATTTTTTATAATAATGAAAAATTTACTTGCTCAGGGTTACTTACCAACCTTCTTCTGGTCTGCACTCCAATATCTAAATTTCCAATAATCTGGCTCTCAGCATGATTTTTCTGGACGAATCAAGATGGAGCTTTGGTGTCTTGTCAATCATCTTCATCCATCTTTTCGACTTCAATGTCTTCTTCTTCAATAATGTTAGGGACTTCTAATGGATCGCTTGCTAACTAAACTCCAGCTTCATCTACTCTAACACTCGCACTTTCTATCATCTTTTGAGTCCTCTTGTTATAGCATTTGTATGCTTTACTGTTGGAAGAATATCCAAGGAATATTCCTTCATCTGCTCTCGAGTCAAATTTTCCCAAGACTTCTTCAGTTCTCTTGATAAAACATCTGCTACCAAATACTTTGAAGTAACTGACAGAAGTTGGTCTCCCCTTCCATAGTTCATACGGAGTCTTGTCACTGTTGACTCTAAGTTGTCCTCTATTCAGGATATGTATTGCAGTGTGTACTGCCTCTCTCCAATATTTATCTGGCAACTTGGATTCGTTCAACATCATTCTTGCCATTTCTTGAATAGTCCTATTTTTCGTTCTACAACCCCGTTCTGCTGTGGGGTTCTAGCAACTGAGTAATGTCTTTTTATTCCATGTTCTTCACAGTACTCAATGAATTCACTGGATGAACTCTCCTCCTCGGTCAGACCTTAGGCATTTGATTCTCAAGCCAATTTCATTTTCAACCAAAGCTTTACATGCTTTGAAATTGTTGAATGCTTCAGATTTTTCTTTCAAGAATGTCACCCATGTCATTCGAGTATAATCATCAATTAACAACATAAAATGCCTCTCGCCTTGAGTACTCAGTGTTCTGGTGGGTCCACATAGATCAATGTGAACGAGCTATAGCATCTTGGTGGTAGAATACTCCTTTGTTCTGAAACGTGCTCTGGTCTGCTTTCCGTGTCGACATTGTTTACAAAGCGTGTTTGAGGGCTGTGTAATTTTTGGAATGTCTCTTACCACCTGCTTCTTGTAATTATTCACAAGGTTGTCAAAGTTTATGTGACCCATTCTTCTGTGCCAAAGCCAACTTTCTTTGACCTGACTTAAACAACATTTCTCTCCTTTGACATCCGCCAACATGTATAAGTTGTTACCTGTCCTGTGAGCATCTTCAATCAATTCATCTGTGTCTCTTTCTGATTTCACATCCTTCTGCAAAGAACTTGAGTGTGTCCTTGGTCAGACATTGTAATGGGCACCCCAGTTGCACCCAAAACTAACCCAGTAGGGACTCTTTATGACTCCGGTAGTTTTGCTGGAATTTCTTTTTTTGTTTTACAAAGACCAATATATGTAACATAAATATAGAATTGCAAGCATAGATACACACAACTGAAATAACCAACACACTGTATTTGTATTAATTGCAAAATGAGCAAACGAGTACAATGCCGATCACGTGGTGACTCATTAGATCCCCTGGTGATCGTATAAACATTAGTTCAAGCAGATATCCCAGCATGTGCCGAAGGTGCTTCATTTGTTCTTGACCCCCCTAGAACTACGGACTCTGCAGAAGCTTCTACGGACTCTACAGCCAAAACTATGGACTCTGCAGCCAAAACTACGAACTCTGCAGGCTTAGATCTACGGACTCCACCAAGCTGGAAATCTACTGACTCTGCAGTCTGAAATCTACGGACTCTGCAGGCTGGAAACTACGGACTCTGCAGGCTTAAATCTACAGACTCTGCAGGTAAGAAACTACGGACTCTGCAGACAGAAGCTACGGACTATGCAGAAAACTACGGACTCTGCAGGCAGAAATCTACAGACTCTGCAGGCAGAAAACTACGGACTCTGCAAGCAGCAAACTACGGACTCTGCAGGAACTACTGACTCAACAAACAGAAATCTACAGACTCACCCGGCTGCATACAGATGCTACAGTGATGGAGCTGCTACAGTGACGAGCTACTACAGTAGTACCGCTGCTACAGTAGCACGGCTGCTACAGTGGCTGAGAGCACAAAACTCCAAAGACCAATCCCAAGGATTGATGTCTAGAGTGCTACAAATGAAAAGGACGTTCTCAAATGCCCAAATAAGCTGCAAGTGCAACAATTCTTTTCTTCTTATCCAACCTACCCAAAGAAGCCACAAGCACTCCCCTTTATCCCTTTCTCCAAGGGGCAACTCAACTCACTTGAGCAATGTGGGATAAAGGATGTGCAATAGTCCCTCATAAAGTAAATGTTTAAAGTGACACTCAATGTCTTTCAACTGGGTTAAAAGTTACCATTTTTTTGCAACACTTCAGGCCCCCAAAAATACTAGCAACCGGACTCCGAATGGTGCAAGTGATAGCTTGCCGGAAAGCTCTCAACAAGAAGCATCAAATCCAATCATCAAAACTGGCCTCCGTTGCGTCCTAATAGCTTATTACAAATAGTAAGTGTGTTGGAAACTGAGTAAGCCCAGCCGCTAAAATGGGGACATTATAGACATTTGGCTCACACTTAAAAGATTATGCTTAACTCCTTCCACATATAATACATTTTCGGCTTTAGTTTTACCATTATCCAAGCTGAGCATACCTTTTCCCGCAATTGTGGCTGTGGCATTGTCTCCAAATTTCACCATACCTCCATTGATCTTCTTTAGTGAGATAAACTTGCTTTTATCTCATGTCATATGTCTTGAACAACTGCTATCAATGAACCAGGGCTGTCCCTTATCTCTTGCATGAAGTGTCGTTTGGACGATCATGGAATCTTCAGCTTGCTTCTTCTTCCATGTATTCGTTTGATCCCTCTTCTTTATGATTTGAGCCTTGAATTTTGATCCTTCACTGATTCAAACACACTCCTCCAATAGCGAGCTTTGTGTCCGTAATTGTTACACTTGTAACATACAATAGCTTCTTCATCAAAGCTTGATAAGGGAGCAAATGAGTTGTAGCTTCTGTTTGAAGCTCTATGAGTTCCCTTGTCTTCGTTCCTGAAATCATTATCCCTAGCTCTCTTCCTGCAATCTAGCTTCTTGTGACCAAAATGGTTACAATAATAGCAATAACCATAAAAGTAATTACCAAACCTGGTTTGATTGGTGTATCTTGAAGCAGGTGGTCTTTTGTAGTTTTGTTCTTTTTTGCCTTCTTTGTTAGAGCTGGTCTTTGTGTTCTTGGCTTCAGTATAGTTCTTAGTCTTTTCTGTAATTACTTTTACCGGAGGCTCCGTGGAAGTTGTAGCCTTTTCTTTCTCCTTTTCATATCCAATGCCTATCTTGTTTGACAGTGATCTTTGACTTCCCAAAATTTCATTTAACACTTGAGTACTTTTCTTAGATTTCAATTCATTAACTACTTTATTATTCACCTTTTCAAGATCTCTTTTTAAAGAAGCAATTTCGGATTCATGCCTTTTACAATCTTCGCTTTTCTCTTTTAATTGATTTATTAGATCTTCTTCAACTTTCTTAGCTTTTTCAATCATCGCCTGTAAATCAACAATCATCTTGTTTGATTCTTCTAGGCCTTGTGCCAATCTGGCTTCTGAGTCCTGACTCTCCTTTTCATATTTCTCGATTTGAAGCTTCTGTCTCAAATTCCTTTTCTTGAGAAACTTTATCTCCCCTAAGGCACAGATAAGTTCTTCCTCAAGGTTCACTTTTGCTTCTTCTTCTTCCTCTATATTGCTCTTGCTAGTAAAGGCATCTTCTTCTATGGCCATGAATAGAATCTTTGTATTATCGTTGTCTGAGTCACTAACTCCACTTTCTTCGGAAGAGCTAAGATTCCTCTTAGAGTACAAACTCTTCTTTTGTTTCTTGAACTTCTTATTCTTGTTGTGCTTGAAATTCTTTTTGTACTTGGATTTACTTTCTTCATCATCGCTATTATCCTTTCAGGACACTTAGCTGCAAAATGACCTATCTTACCACAATTAAAGCATTTGAATGGGAACTTACTTGTGTACTTGCTCGAGCCTTTCTTCAACTTGCAAATGAATAAGGCTTCCTTTTCGTCCTCTTCTTCGCTTGAGCTATCACTCGATTCTGGCTCTTTGGCTTTCTCCTTCCTTGATGCTTTGAAGGCTGCTTCTTTTTTAGATGGTCTCTCTGATTCTGTCCTCATTTCATAAGCAGTGAGAATTCTGTGTAGCTCGTCCATCTGTAGCTTGTCAAAATCTCTCATTTCCTCTATGGCAGAGACCTTCGCATCAAATCTTAGTGGTAAAGACCTTAGCACCTTTTGGACTATAGTAGACTCCTCTACCTTTCCTCCAAGTCCTCGAATCACATTCACGATTTCATCAACTCATAGAAGATAACTTGCAATGTTCTCTTCTTCCTTCATTTTGAGACTCTCAAACTGTATGTTGTGAGTCTGAAGTTTGGCTTGTCTAACCTTGCCATCAACCTCATAGATGGTCTTAAGCTTCTCCCAAATCTCATGTGTTGACTTACATTGCATAACTTTTACAAACTCAAATTCAGAAAGACCGCACAAAATAGCGTTCATTGCCTTAGCATTGTTTTCGCTAGCCTTCTTTCCAACGGGATCTATTGGTGGTGTTTGTGGCTCTGTGTATCCATTTACAACAGATTGCCAAATGTCAAACCCAAGGGCCATCAAATATGTCCTCATTCTTATGCTCCAGAAAGCATAATTGGTGTCGTCAAACAATGGTGCCTTATTTGTGAAAAAACCTTCTTGACCTTGTGAACCAGCCATGTGTGCTTTGCCTGATCTACCTTCTAGCAGTTAAACTATATCTGAAGGAACCCGCTCTGATACCAATTGTTAAGCACAGGCTATTACTGAGAGGGGGGGTGAATTGGTAATAGATATCTTTTTCACTTTTTACATAAACAATTATTCCACTTAAGATATGCAATATAATCAAATCACAATTCACACAACACAAAGTAATAGTGACACAAGATTTATATGTGGAAACCCTTTCGAGAGAAAACCACGGAGAAATAGATCTCAATATAAAAATTCGTAGGCACCAACCTACTGGAACACCAACCCCAATACAATTTTGTACGCACCAACTCCTTTGCCAAGCACCAACTCAACGAATCTTCGTGAGCACCAACTCGCAGGAGCACCAACCCCTTTGAACGAAGGCACCAACCCTCTGGACGAAATAACACTTCTATCTCTGACTTGTTACTTACACAACAGATGATGGGACTTTGCGTCTTCACTCTTTTAGATCTGATCAATTACAATATAGCTTTGTTGCTATATGTCTTTATACTTTGCTTATGCTTCTTTGTTTCAACAACCACCTTTCTTCTCAGATATTTCTGCTCTTCCTTTTTTTCTTTCTCTCTCACACTTATATGATCTTCAATCAAATCGAATGATTGTTATACTTCCACATCTCTTCTCCCTTATATAGTCGTTAAAGGATGTGTCCCATCCAAGAGGTACCTCTTCACCAAGAGATGTGACCGTTGACATTTACATCGACATTTCCGTTCACTTTCGACAACAATTATGTTCACTTCTGGCAACAATTCCATTTGACATTTCTGTTCATATCCGTTACAATTCCTTTGACATCAATGACAATATTTTCAATAGAAGATTCTTTCGTGCAACTTTAATCAGATCACAACTCAATTTTTATGTAACTCCAATAACAAAGAGACAATCAGCAGGATAAGCACACCAAGGTCAAACAAAGTAAATTGCCACCTAAAAGAAACCTTCTCTTGATAGAGGAAAATCAGCAAGCCTTTAGAGCAGCACTAGATAGCAAGATGCAGTAAAGGAAAAATAAGGGAGCGCATACCAATGGTATAGAGTACACAAAAATTGAGTAACTAATGAACACTATTCGGGAAGCACTAAAAATATGCAAGAGAGCTAAAACTAACAAGGAAAGAATAGTTTTCCGACAAACCCATGGTATGATGAAGAATGCAAGACAGTATGAAGATCGCTAAAAGAACCAAGGAGTAGAACAAAAGCAAACAAGAAAGCATATGAGCAAATGGTAAGGGCAAAAAAAGAAAAGTATACAAGAACTCAAAGAAAAAAGCTAATTTAAGTAGGAAAACATGAACCAAAAAGATTTTGAAGGTTACTTCGCAAGGGAAAAAGCAATCTGAAAATAGCATAATTGCAAGATAGTGGTTGGAGTACTCAAAACAATTGTATGAGTGTGAAAGTGAACAAGATACACCTCCCACTATTAGTGTTAATAAAGAGCGTTTCACAACAAAAGACATCATGTAAGGGATTAAAAAGCTAGCAACGGATAAAACCCAAGACATAGACAACCTACAAGTAAAGCAAATATCATAGCACCTCAAATCGGAGAAATTTTCAATGAGCTCATCCAAAAGGTTTTTCTGATAGAGTTGACAACCAGCTTAACCATACCCCTATTTAAAAGTGGAGATGTAAATAACCCCTCAAATTACCAAACTATCATGGTCAATCCACTCTTTGCAAAGCTATTTGGGAGTATAATAGAACACAGAATTAGTAGATGAGCAAAGGAAAAAGGAAAGAGGCTAAAGAGACAAACAGGTTTAGGCCCAACCCAAACACTACTATTGATCACTGTGTCATGCTTAGACACCTAGTTGAAAAGGTGTGGGATAAAAAAAGTGATGCATATTTTTGTTTTATAGACTTCAAAAAGGCATTTGAGACAATACCAAGGAGCAAACTATGAAATAGAATGGAAGAGCTAGAGGCCCCAACGCAGTACAATAATGCATAGATTGTATGTGCAAATCAAGGCTAAAATCAAAACGCATGCAAGGGTGTCTGAATGTTTTAGGAGTGACATAGACGTCAACAAGGTTGTCCTCTATCCCCTACTTTATTTGGGCTTTACATTGATAAACTAGAGGATTGGATAAACAAATTCAGAGGGGCGGGTTCCATTTGGCCAAACTATGTGGTGAAACTTTTGTTTTATGTCGATGACCTAATCCTATTTGCAAAGACAATCCAAGAATTAATAGACCGTCTCTCAGCTCTAGACCTTTTTTGTAAATAAGTAGGGATGCAGGTAAACATCGAGAAAACCAAAATTATGATTTTCTCAATGAAAAGGAAGGAACAACACCCCGATTTTCAGTTTGCATAGGGGTCTCTTGAAGTGTTGTCAGAATACAAGTATCTTGGCCTCGACTTTTACAACAAGCTCAGATGTGATACTTGTTGGATGAAAAGAATACAAGGTGGCTAGAGAGCTTTCTATGCACTTCAAAACTAATGCACAAATGTTAAGTTATGGGACTGAAAGACCCCCAGGTTCTTATTTGGATTACTTGTCACATCAGTGGTATTATATGGTTGCAAGGTCCCCAAATGAGACGATTTTATGCAAAAGGGGTTTTTTCCAAAATCCACAAATCTGAAAACGCAATCAACAAACCCTAATTTGCAAAATAAACTCACAAAAACCTTATTGAGCCCTACAAACTCTAGATGCCAAAATAGTAGGGTTTTATGGGTAAATTCCAATCAATAATTTGCTACAAAATAACTAAAAATTTGTAGAAAACATTTAGAATTTAAATTGCACAAAACAAGTACTTTTTTACCTAATTTTTGAAGATCAAACGCCATTTTTTTATGGTAAAAAATTATGATTAATTATCAAAATTACTATTGCTTTTCTAAGTGATTTTCCTCTTCAAACCCCTGCCAAAAATAGCCACGAATCCTCGAAAAATACCAAAAAAATTACAGCGACCTATTTTGGACATAGAAATCGCCAAACTTTCCTCTCCAAGTCAATCGCTCCACTTCCCAAGTGTAGGGAAAAATAGCAGAAAATTAAAGAATGAATTCTTACCTTCCGCAAATGGAAAAACCTTAAAAAACCTGTCAAATAATTAAATAATAATTGTAAAAATTATTATTTAATTTTCTCCTTCAAACCCTTTACAAATTCATTCAAAACTTCACACCACTAATCAAAAAATTAGCAAATAAAATCAGATTATTTAATTTACAATTTTAGATCAAATGAAGCCTCCAAACCCTAGATCCAAGCTCTCCAACTGGTTCACTTCACTTGTAAAAATAATATAATTAATTAGCAAGCTTAATATGCAAAGAAAAGACCATGAAACCCTCACAAAAATCCACACAAACCCTCCAAAGCAATTCACCTCACTCCTTAGGGCAAGAACAAGATCCCCTTAAGCAAAAGATGGTGTTAAAAAACACCTTTTTAGATTGATCAATCACCAACGGTAGCGAACCTCTATTGGGCATGCATCCCAATAGTTTTCTTCAACATAAAGAACAATTTTATTAAAATTTAGCATGTCCTTCATTGTAGCCTTTGCCATGTATTTATAACTTCCAAAGAGGGTGAACCACTTTGAGAAGATAAAACACATTTCTTTTTCCTTACTTTTGCTCCCATGCCGACATCTCATTTTTGAATAGTATATTAATTGGTTGTCTTAAATAAAAGTAGTAATTAAAATTACTTTAAAGCAAATAAATTAATAATTAATTCATTTAAGCACTTTTAGTGGTAAAAACCATTTTTTAAATATTCTATTAATTAAATAATAATTGTCTTGTGATAAAAATCACTATTTCAACAATTAATAAATAATTAATAAAATAACATTTTTCAAAAAGGGCTCCTTTAGTCTATGAAAGAATAGACTAAAAGTCTTCAAGATCTGTTTATTCATGATGTGGAAATGGGGACATCACAGTGTGCGCTAGTGGAACAACGAATTTGAAATGGAGGCAAATAGAAAAGATTCGAAAGTATCTAATCACAAACAATTTCAGAATTAAGGATTCAATCCCATATGAAATCATTATTGCCAAAACAGGGACTTTCCCTTTAGACCTAATTGTTATGACCGGGCTATTGAAGACCGACATATGGCCTAGGGCAACAAGACAAGAAGAGCTATGCAGGGGGAAAAACACTTGGATGAAGCAGAACCACGAGTGGATGAATAGATAGGATATCAGCGTAACCAAATGTCCAAATTGTAACAAAGACATTAAAAATTACATGAATGAAAAATTCAACAGTAATGTGAAGGAAAGGGACAAGCAAGAAAAGACAACACTATATTTTAGTGTTCAACCCGACTTATGAACATGATGAAAAAATTTAAAACATAGCTAGGGGCTGAAATCAGTTGAAGGGAAAAGATTCTCATTGCTCAATTGAGAACTAGCTCTCATAAACCCAATGCAAGATAGGCAGATGGATGACTTCTAAGAAGCAGTGAGGCAAGAAGGTTTGTTTTTTTTACACCACAAGGGTGATCAAAACGGAGGGGCACTTCATCCTTAAGTGTCCTTAGTACACAGATATACGAGCCAAATATGTGGAAAAGTAAAGAGTTGGCTGCATAGTAGATATATTTGAGGAAAAATTATTTGAAAGGTTGGGGGGATGCTAACCCAGATACTCTGCCTTCTAAAAAATATTTTGGGACACAGGAATCTTTGAGCAGTTGGAGTAATCGGTATAATCGGTGAACTCATAGACAGTTCGATCTCTCGTATGTAATTAAAACCATTTCATTGCATTCAGTACTATGGTTCAAACATTGCAAAATCGTATTGGTTGGACTTAGCAACATCTGGACAAGCCAAAAGGTAGGTCAAATTGCAACTGGCAAAAACTGAAAAAACCTTGGTATGGTCAAAACATGTAAAATGTTGAAAAAATCACTGGCGATGAGAAACTCCCAGTTGCAACAGAAATCAGAGCTTTCCACCACTTGTATATGGATGCTGCCTAAATGGTACTTATCCATAATTGAACAGAGATGAACTTACAGAAGCAGTGGTAATAATGAGATTGTGAGGAACATAGAGCAATTTCTCCCCTTTGCGAATGTTTTTAAGGGCGACGAGTCCTCTGCCACCCACATCGACCTTCTGAATGGCGAGCTTCTGAGGCGGGAGGCCCTCCTTGTTCAGCCATTTCTGCAAGCGATAAGCATTGTCCAGGGAGTCGATCTGGCAACCCCATGAAACTCCCTTTGCTTCTGAAACAGAGCAGTGAACCTCAAGTTTTCTCTTTCTACAGCCTTTTGTAAAGGTCGGAGATAAGGGATAGGAATTCAGAGATTTTGGCAGATGAATTGTGTTTAAACTGCAACGAATCTCCATTTTGAAGAGACGAGTAAAAGCTTTGGAGCCAATTTTGAAGAAGTGTGTTGTGGTTATAGGCCTAATGGATAGAAATCGGAATTGAATGAAGGGTAAATTTGACGGCCGTATGGGTGTTTGTCCATTAGATAAGATTGAATATTTAATTTATTTATTTTTTTGGGTAAAATTCTATAGTATATTTTTAGATTAGTGTTTGCTCGCACTTTTTAATTTATTATCACGATGAGAATATGATAATTCATTATTAGTATTTGTTATGTGTTTTTAATATCAAAGAATGAATTTATAGATGAAAGCAAAAAAAGATTGGATGTATTATCCAAACTTTTAATAGATTATAATAATATTTATATAATTAATAGGAGGTTTTAATAAATATGTATTTAACATAGTTTATTGGGTGTGAGGTGTGAGAAGGTATATTGTTAAGTAGGTGTATTGGGGAATGCCGTTTTTAAAGAAAATAGAAGATGGGTATTTAAAAAGATGTTTGAAATAAAAATAATAATATATTATGTATAAATAATTTTAAAAAGGATGGAATAAAAGAATTATAAATTTAAAGTGAAAATACGAGATTAATTTATAGAGCTTGGTTAATTAGTGATAGGTAATAGTGATATGGATTATTTTTATCATTTTTTATTTGATTTTTGATTTTCCAATTGAAATTTTTAAGTTAGGAGATTGTATTAGAGACATAAGGAGATTGGGAGCAAAGTCTTTGAGTATCAAGGGATGTCTCAATATTGGAGACATTTTTTTGTCTCTGAGATGCATCTCAGATTCCCATAGACTTGTCTCCTAATAACACTGAGATTTAATATCTTTATGTTTGTTTCTTTAAAGATGTATTGTCCTTGTTTAGAAGGATAATGTTGAATGGATATTCATCATAAAAATTTATTCGATGGATAGGGTTGACCATCAAATTGAAACTTTGATTAAAGAAAGAGAATCTCAATATTTGTTTTATGAAATAGTGTTATATTGTATAACAAAAAAAATTACAGCGAATAGCATCACACCCCCAAAGTCTACCAACCTTGGCCATATAGCCAAGGAAAAGCAACAACAATGCTAAAGCACCAAGTTGTCCAAACGACTAACCCTTACATCATTAATGTATTATAAAAGCAACAAAAATATAGGTTGCATGGGAAAGAAAGCTAACAATAGGGGGATCTTAGTCATCTGATTTGGAACCCCACACCGTGTTAGAAATGTCATCACCCTTATGTATGGGTTCCAATCTAGTTTTTACATTGTTTTTCTATTAACATTCTCTATATAGTAGCGTTGACTTGTTAATCATCTGGAAGAAATTATATAATTTCAAATTAATCATGCGTATCAATTCGAAAAAAGTTAACAACCAACTTTTTTAGGTCCTTGTCGAACAATTTAAAATTAGTGTTTTTTAATTAAAAAATAATAATTTATCTAAACAACCAATAATACAGTATCTCATATTTTCATATATTAAATAAAGAAGTATTTTTAAAATTATGGCTTACAAAAAATTTAGGTTGTAAATGTGTACGATCTGTTATAATTATTAAGTCTAAAATGCTAAAAACAGACTATAAATAGTTAATTTCTAGGCTTGCCTAGAAGACCCCTTGGGCTGGGTGGTTAATGCCAAACGTAAAAACTTATCATGATCGACCGATTAAGCCCACTTAGTTACATTTCAAATAACAACGAAAAATAGAAATGCAAATTTGAAATAGAATAAACAATAAGATAGAAACCCAGAGGCACCTACTCCCCTAATAGTGGATTGCAACTACAAATCTGTGTATCACATGTGAGTTCATATGCAATGACAAATCTTTTTTACATTAAAATTCAATATGATACAGAGATATATTCTTTAGGATTTTTTCCACCCTTTGTATCAAACCCACAAGAAACCCCACTTAACTTGTGACCTAACCCTTCATTAACTCTAAAGATTTGAAATATAACACACCTTGATAATAATGCTAAGATTCAAAAGGATAATAATATATAACATATGATGTGCCTAGGCTCACAACATGCCCACCCCTTAAGGAGATTTTTCCTCAAAATTGGTAAAAATTCTAAAGTTTAGTATGCTCAACCTAGAGTAGTACTAGGATTGGTGACCCCCGAAAAAACTTTGCAGGTATAATTTTTTTCACCTTGGGTTTTAATAAATGTAGAACATGCACAAAGGGTGGAACCCAAGACCATTACATCATAAAAGAGAGTTTTAATCAACTCACCCTATAAGACTACTCGACCAAATATATGAATCAGAATAGAGGCTTTTCTTTTAACTCTTTAAGCTCCCTTTACATTTATAAACATGTTTTCTAACAATGTGGACAACTTTTATTGAGTATTCTACATCTCATGTAATTTTTCCTCTGCCATTGATACCTTGCCCCTTTCAATTACCTAATCCAATGTTGATGGTGGCTCATACCCATATAGAGCATTAAAGGGGGCCATTTTTATGGTGGAGTGATATGTGGTGTTGTACTAATATTCAACTAAATGTAACCATTCCACCCACTTTCTTTGTTTATCCCTTACATACATTCTTGTATACCCCTCTAGACACTTATTCACTACTTTTATTTGACCATCAAATTCGAGATGACAAGCAATAATGAAAGCCTTCCATTACGAAACATTTCTTGGCAAAAATGACTTTGAAATATTTGATCTCCATTGCAGATGATCTTTTTTGGCAGACAATGTACCTTAAACACGTGTTGGAAATATAATTTACCATCTTTAGGGTCATCATTTCATGCCTTTCTCATGCGAATGCAATGGGCATACTTAGTCAATCAATCTACCATGAAAAAAAAATCATCCTTAGCTTCAAAGTTGGGAAGACCTACGATAAAAGCCAATGACTCAATTTTGCACTTTTTATTACGTATAGCATTTGCTTACATTAGTCTTAGTGGAGGAACACTCTCCACCTATTAGTAGGTGTCACACTCACTTGGCAATCACACAATGTTTGCCTTCATATTTTTCTAGAATAAAATAGAGATGATGATTTTAGAGGTTTATTGCAATCCAGCATGGCATGTCGATGAAGACTTGTACACATGCTCGAGTGCCTTATAAATGAGGGAGGATTCCTCCCTTAAGTAAATGTGTCCTCTAAAGAATATGATGCCATACCAAGTAGACCAATATTTACCCTTTTCCCCCTCTTCAATGTCTTGTATGGGCTTGGTTGTGGCACGGTGTGTCGAGTAGTCCTGTAACAGATCTTGTATATAAGTAGGTTGACTGATGGAAACAACACAAAAGATACGAGATTCCTCTAAACATGTAAATACATGTGTGATTTACCCTAATTTGGTTTTGCAACCCTAATATGATATAAACTTGAAATGTAATTTAGATATTAAAATACGACATTCAAGCATACATCTGAATGTAAAATGCATAAAATTATTACAAAGATTTAACAACTAGCATATGTTAAATATAATAAGTACAACAAAAAGATGAGTAATTAGCTTTTATGGTTGATTATCTGACTCTGACTATATTCGAAAAGTGGATATCAGGTAAAATTTGTCCTATGATTCATCCAGATTAGGAAATGTATCTCCATCTACATAGGGTCAGTTTCATCAATCTGGATCAGTATCATAAGTCGATATTGACCTATGTTAGTCATTACTAACCCGTGTGGAAATGATGGAATGTGACCATACAAACACCTTTGCATGTCTTTGTATGATCTATATATGTGATCATGAAGCTTGATGATGTGTGCAACTCCAATAATAAGCCCCCTTCTCTTTGAAACCCCGTGTATGTTTATGAGGGCTATAAACCTACAGAAATCAAGAAAGTGTAATGGGTTGAGCTGACCCCAATTACCCATGTTTGATGATTGACTGCTACCAGCATATCCAATACTCTGAGGATGAAAATCAATCCACACATAGTTCTCCCACCTAGTGTGATTGTGCAATTGTGTTCCTTCTCTATATGTGTGTAACTAATTATTTGGCTTTGATAATTGATAATTATTCCTTTTTATTGGCTTTAGTGTGCTTCAAATTTGGATTATGACTATTCTAGTGATAGAAACAAAATTTAGAAAGAATATGGCAAATTTTCTCAATGTGTATATATGTGAAGTCCATTTTGAATGAGACCTTGATATATATATATATATATATATATATATATATATATATATATATATATATATATATATATGAGTCTAATTAGGTAATTTCCCATGCCACCAATATGCTAAGAAAAGGGGTCAACCTTAAGGAAATGTTTGATTTTAAAAAGTAACCATTATTAGGATAGGGTTGTTTTCGACCAGAACGGGTCAATATCAACTAGCAATACTAATTAAAACTAGAGAAACTAACATGTGTATAGGTAGATTGAACTAAGAGTCTAAAGATGTATATGCAGGATATTGAGTAGGTTTGAAATAGACAGTGAGGTTTATGTAGGTGTGCAATAGAAGAATGGAAGGGTCAACTCATAATATAACATTTAAGTGTGAGGAATGGAAGATTAGGACCTTGTTTGTGGGCTCAAGTAATGTATGATAAATGTGTGTTAAGCTTGTCATTTTTAATTACCGAATACTAAATTTTAGTATCTACAAATGCCCCCATTTTATTCTAGTTTTATAATTGCTAGAGTAAAAGGATAAAATGTACTAAGTGTATACAAAACACTTTATATTTATATGAAGCTCCAATTGTGCAATTCACTCAATAGAAAAACCTGCAATCATGTGTAGTCAATTTCCATAGATTGAAAATTTTAATTTGAAACTGAATTTTAAAAAATTTAAAAAGCAAAGGTAAGAGAACACATATGTGTTAGTGAAAACCATGTTTCCCTTGAAACTTGTTGGAGATGATTATTTCCTATCGAAGCATTAGAGAAACTTGCACTTCCTTGTTGAAGCACATGGAGAGTTGGGATGATTGTGTCCCAAATTTGTGTAACAATGCAAGCTCTTAGGTTGGAAAACAATGTGTTTGAATTCTCATGAATGTGGGGATAAATACGCAATGTTCTAACTCAAATAATTACATGGGTAAAAAATATAACCACATGATGGAATCACTCGAATAAAATTGAATGAACCACTTTAGATGGCTTATAGATTCAATTGTATAGTTTCGTTCAAGTTCACTTGAGTTCGTTTCATGTAAAACAAAATGTATGATCTAAAGGGAATGAACAATGTTTGTGCCCCCATCATGAATGCATGTTTTATTATATAATTTTGCTCAATTTAGAATAGAATGCATGATCGAAAGAGAATGAACAATGTTAATGCCCCCAATATGACCATAAATTTGATAAATGTGAAGTGGAATGACAACCATTTGCCATTCAATTGTAAATTATATTGTTTTGTACATGTGTATGAACCAATATTATGCCTCATGAATATGAAAGTGTGTATACATGTGCCTGAACCATTATCATACCTTATACATATAAAACTGTGAATATGTGCATGAACTAATATCTTTCCCCTTAAATATGTACTAGTCGATATAAAATGATATGCATATACATGTTGAATTTGAGAACATGTATCTCAAATGTATGTGTATGTGGAAACATGTAATCCATATTTTTATAAATTGTGTGCATATGACCATGCATATACACCCAATTGTGTATGAATGTGTGATAAAGTGTTTGTAAATTGAATGCATGTGTGACATATGCCCTCATATTCTATATCAATGTGTTAATATATATCATGCATCTAACCATTTTGAATCTCTAAAGTCTGTAGTTTTATATAATTATTTGTTCATGGAGGCATATGTATTGATGACAAGTCCACTGTAATGCCCCCCTTTTGGGATGAGGGATGTACCATATAAGTTACTCATCTCAAAAGAAGAGTTAATTGTATCACGTCATGTATATAGATAACATCATGTGAACATGTGGGTAATACATTATCATAGTAATGTATATGTCAATTAAGGCATGCATGTAACAAATTTAATGTAGGACATATATGTGGCATGCCTATATATATATGTATCAATGAAGCAGACAATGGTAAGATAAATGAATAAGACTATATAGTAAAAGTGCATGATATAGATCATGGCACCACTCAATGTCAACAAGCTCAACAACAAGTACAAGTGTTAGTGTCACACATAAGGCCAAGGGCCGCATACAAGGGACATGAAGATGTCACAACAAACAGGGTCCATTACCACATGCAAGGGGACATATAGATGTTGCAAAAAAAGGACATCATAGATGTCACACCAAACAAGGCCAAGGGCCATATTCATAGGACATAAATATGTCACAAATAAACAACATCAAGGATGCTGCATCAAAAAGGCCAAGGGCCACACACAATGGGCATAAATATGTTGCAAACAAGGCCAAACAAACACACATAATAGACAAGCACAAAGTATCATATCATGTAAGAGAGTACCAACATCAACATAGCATAAAATAATAAAATAATTTTGAACCATCCATATGTGTCAATGTCATATCATAGTGTAATAACATATCAATATATCATTGTGTAAGATATAAGTAACTAGAAAGACATGTGTAAGTGATCTAGGTAAGTCAACATGGTATAAGGTCATACAAAGATATAACCTATAATAGTGAAACCCGTGGAATAAGATTCTCCAAGTATTGGCATGGTCACTGGGTAGAGAAAAGTTGAATGTTTGTATGTCCATGTGTAACCCATATATCTTGCATCACACTCATATACTATGAAATGCATTTGTGTATGAAAACAATATGACATCTAGCAAACATGTGATAAATAACATATGTAAAAAGTGTAATCTAGTAATCATGTCATTCTTTATACATCTTGATTTTTATATTTTTTTGAATATTTTTGTATTTTATTGATTTTTTTCATGTTTTATTTAAATATTAAAGATTTGAGAAAGCTAACCAATGATCAAATAAATTGGAGGATCATCTATAAAGTGCTTATATTGAATAGTGTAAGGGTCCTCTATTGTGGATGAAAGGTACCAACTCGGGACATGCCAAAATCTTACAAGAAGTAATGTGTTGTATAGTAACTACATCACTACTCATAGAATTTAGTGTATAATGGGTAGCTCTAGATGGTAGAAGACTCTATGTGATCCATTTAATAGTAGGAGAGTGTCTTACTACCTGTGTTCATTATGAAACATGTTGAACTATCAACAATGCTAATTGAGTATGTACTCTAAGAGATGATGGCCTATGTGGGCCCTGAGTAACTCTCTAATGTGATCGACATTAAATAGTCGATTGTCTAGTAGGCTCAACTATGTTCCTCTTAAATGGGTATATGAAAATATCCTTATTATGTGTAACAATCAAACCTATATGATGATCTCAAACAAGTATACCAACCATCTTTGTATAATGGTCCTAAATAGGTGTACTAACCAATTATAATGGCAGTGGGGGTGGAGGAGGGATGCCACTAGCTGTAGAGGGTCCTCATACCATACACTTATAATTCTAACTACCTTGTTTTAGTGTATGTATATTGGACACCAATTCATTGGAGATGGTATTGCACAAAAATTTTGCATCCAAGGGTGTCCTAACAACATGTTGAAGACCCCATTAGTTTTTATAACTAATAATAACATTACTAGTATGGCAAAGCCCACCTGAAGAGGTTGTATTATGTGTCCAAATGTATTTTGTTTCTATCTAGAGAATCTCTTAATTTCTCTTGATGTATCTTGTAAATCTTGTCATGTGTACCCAAGGGAGTGAAAAAGTGTCATCATGCAAATGTTGTCACTTGACCCATGGTCAATCATGACATTGTGTATGGGTTACTCATTGATATTAGAGCATATGAAGAGTTCATGAAAATAAGAATAGTCGTCAATAATCTTATTGTCATCAAACATGATCATAGGTTATTATGGTGAAGTACCGACAAGTGGGTGATCATATGTCATAAGTGAAAGATGCATGTTATATTCATAGTGTACTTCTTTAGATACTAAAACTAAATATTTATAGCATCTAAGTCTTGTACATTGTAATACTCGTGCTCTCGCTTCGCCCCCCCTTCCCCCCCCCGACTCAGTAGTGTCTTTATGTTGGCAAGGTGTCTTTGTGATTCAAATGTTTTAAGTACTTCATCTTATTCATGGGATCATGAGCGTATTCATGTAAGGATCATTTGACAGTGTGTTTATTTAACCTTGCTTTCGATTACCCTTGTAGGAGAGACAAAGAAGGACCTTGCCAATTGCTAATAAAATAGGAACACCTCGAGAAGTGTGTGTTTCAGTGTTATCATCAATGCAAATTACCGCTTAACATAATGTCATACCTTATTCAGGGTTCCTACAGACGTATTAGAGGTGTCCTAATTTTATTGATTGGTGTAGTCACTATTATTTTAACTATTATATTTCTCTCTTGATCTTATTGTTAATTGATAATTCATCAATGCATGATACCTTGTTCTCTTAGGTGATCTGTATAACTTGTTTACCTCTTAGAGGGGTTTTCATGTTGATAAGTTGATTCAAATAGGTTCATCCATAGGACCATATTTGTATCAATCTCTAGTGCCTTACTTTTGAGTCATTGATTAGTTGTGTCTTGACTTTTGGTACCAGTTCTGCATTGCGCAATTTTTTTGATATTTTTATAACATTTTATATCTATAGAACATTATTATAGCGTAAATATTAATGAGCATTGATCTGGTAAAATTTGATAATAAAGGATACCAAACATCTAAACAAGTTATAACTTGCATGTTCTTGCATAAATGTTTATTTTCAAGGCCATCATTGAACTAGATGTCATTTGTGTCTTCCGCATATACTTGTCATCAGGGTTTGTGTGGTACTAATTTAATTCTTCTCTTCGATCTCGGTTTACCTCTATTTGCATTTGAGTATATTAAATGGATTATCCTGAGTTAATGATGTTAGCCCGAGTAATTTAAAAAAAATGTTAATAATAAAAATATAATAAACAAATTAAATAACTTATTAAATGAGGTGGCATTTAATATGGCCAATGGGAAAGTGGAATCATTTATTTTGCCTGGGTTGTAGACAAACACACATGGGGGTGGGATGTCAATTTTAGTGGAGGAATTCTTTTAGGTTAAATGGCTTGAAAAATTAGCGGGGAGCAATTAATTATGTCACCTAAAACTTTTGCATTCCAACATTAAATTCCACCTTATGCAACTTGATTATGGAGCAGATGGTACACCATTTTGAATGAAATGAGGTGAAGAAATAAATTATATAGTAACATGGCATAGTGATGGAAGCAATCAAAAGTTTTAATTCAGTGGCAGGGAAGCTGATAGGTGGGTGGATGCCATCATGGTGGAAAATAAATAAGGAAGAGAGTTTTGGAAATTGATTGTGGTTGTTCAATGAATCTTCAAAGAGAAATGAAGGAGAATAGGAGAAGAAGGGAGAGCTGGAGCAGGGAGCATCACATCTAGAACAATAGAAAAAATAAGACAATTTTATAGGCAAGTGCAATTCTTTTATCAATCTTTTATTGTAATCAATTAATGAATGGTTGAATGGATGTGCAACAATGATATTGGCTTGTGTTGCATCACTATATTATGTGGGTTGTGTCATATTAGTATATGGTAATGCTTGGTTTTCCTGCATGTTAGCTTTGAATTTGATAGTGGTTTGAATTTGGTTTTGGGATCCTTCTTTAGGTAATTTGTTTCACAACAAATTTAGTTATTTTTCCAATCTTGCTTAGTTGCCTAGCCTATGTGGAGTGAGTAACAAATGGATCCTTGGTATTTTTGTACATGTCAATTGTTGCAATCTATTTCTTAGTTGTACATTGATTTTGTACCACCTGTACATAGCTTCAAATCTTAAATATTGGAGTCAACCTTTAAATTTTTGTATATTTGTTTAGTTTTCTTAAGGATAACGCAGGGGGAGGAGCGTATTAAATAGATTTTTATTTTCCTTGTGGCTCTTTGGATGGCTGATAGGCGATATTTAGTTACCCAAGCACTAATAAGTAGTTATTAATTCACCAATTGAGATAAATATCATCTGTTGGTGATCTGAGAATGACATCATTGTTAAGAAGATATCGGTATAAGAGTTATTGTGAATGGCTTAGTATGGCACTATAGTGATATAGAATACAAGTATTCGCATATTTATTTTACATATACATCAAATTAATTTAACATTAGTAGTTGTAAAAGGTGCAACAGTAGCATAATTAATTCAATAACATTTTGATGTTATCAAGAAATGGTGCAGTTGTTAGCAAATGAAGATAAATATTAAATATATATATATATATTTTGTCCTTATTAGTAGCATTCTATCATTTTTTAAATCTAGTTAGAATAGAATTGAAGAAAAAATTAACTGCTAGTGGCCGAGTATGGTGCAACTGAGGAATAAAATTGAATTTATTTTTGTTAGTTGCTACAACTTTTGGTTTCGCATAAATGTAGAGCAGAATGTGGGGCATCCAAGTGGAAAGGAGGAGAAAAGATTTGATTTTAGTTTGCTATGATGTAGGATAATGGGCATGGGGCTAAGTGTGGTTGATTGATAGCTGTAAGCTTACCTTTTAGAGTAGAAAACTATTTTTTCTTCCTTATTTAATTTTGTAATATTCCTTTCCTTATTTTGGTTTAGCACCATACAAGTTTTTGGGGTACCCTAATATAAACATTAAGTTGTTGAATCCTTTCAATCTTAATAAGTGTAGAACTTCACTTTATTTGAATAGGAGAACATTGTGACAGACAGGGATTTTAGCTATGATCTTGTTTTAATTTTGTTTGTTTGGTACATTTATGCATGGGGAACATCTCTTCAATTTGTCCTTTATTTATAAATATTTATCTTATCTTTAATTTATATTTTGGGTGGAAATAATCCATTATGTTCGAGTAATTTCCCCACCTTTACCGAGTTTCGGTTTTGTGGAAATAATATTAGATAAATACCATGTTTCATTTCCCACTCTATATAGCCTTATTCTTGGAGGTCTACCAATTCATTGATAGCTTACCATCTTAGCAAGATATCCTCTCCTCACTATGCATACTTCATCTTTTTAACTAATAACTTGGTCGTAAGTTTTATTTTCTACTTGACCTTTCCTCTTTGATGATTGTCTCTTTTATCATTTGAATTTCTAACCTTGATCCTTGCTTCTACACTTCTTTATTCTAGTTATTGGTTAGTAATACAAATAGGTTGGAGTTATTATAAAATGAAGAAAAGTGAAAATGTGTATAAAATTCATGGTGTTTACATGTGTTTATGTCTACACGTTTCTTTTGATTTGAGTTTGAATGAGTTACTAAAGTAAGCAAAAGTATAAATCATTATGGTTACATCTTGTTTGATTTGTTCATTAATTGGTTAACTTGGAAGATTGTGATAGGATTCCACTTGCTCAGCATAATCTGACCCATCATTACCTATGTTTTAGTGCAGGAGAAAGAGTTATCAGTGGCAGATAATATACAAAGATATGATATTTTATGTTGAAAGTGTTGTTTGCCTAAGTAAAATTGATATCGTGTGTTAATTTGAAACTAGTAATAATGTCTTGTATTCCGATTTTTTTTTTTGTTGATGCAAGCATTCATTATTATGAGATTAATTGATGTAATGTTGATGTTGTATTTGATGCGGTTTAAATAAATAATATATTCTTTTAAACTCTCGTAATGTTATCTTTGTTGTTAAAGGTTTGACAATAGTGTAGTTGTGATGTGGTAAAAGTCCTTTATGTAAACTTATTTCTAGAACTATCGGGTTCTTTGAATAGACTATTGGAACTCCTTGTTGATCTTTCAAACTAAGTAATAGCCTTCATGTCAATGGGTTGATATTATTTATTTTTCACATTAGCATAAATTTTAATAAGGAAAGTATATCAGTGCTCATGAATGCTATAAAAGTTAAATAAAATATAACAGTTTTGTTGATAGCTAGGGAAATAAACTTTGTAAGATATGTACATTTAAATACTAAAATAAAATCAAATACGAATCAATAATAATATTAAGCTTGGAAAATTTTACTACCTAAGCTTACATCGATAAAAAATAACACTTGGTTATGCAGCTATCCAAATGCAAGCGTAAGGTAAAGATATGACAATTTACCTTGACTTTGTGATGCCAGAATAGGATAGGTATTAGAGTCAAAAATAATAAAATTAATCTCGAAAATAAATTCAATTAAATTGTGTAATTAGAATGTTGGTGGATCAGTTCTTGGAATCTTATAAATGATGTTAATAACCATCAACCGTGTTGTTCGATTGTTATGTGTTGTAATTTCCTTTTGAGCATTGCTTTTGTTGTTATGCCATCAATGAAGAACATGGTAGATTAATGATAATACCTATCTCAAATTTTTGATATCATGTCTATAGTACAATTTTTTTTTATCGCACTTAGTAAAATAAATCTTCTTTTTGGTAACTAAAGATTGTGTAAATTCAACAAAAAATTAACCCGAAATCTAACTTTGAAAAATAGCTAAACTTGTGTAATGCCAAAACTGAGCCTTTAAACCAATTCCCTTTGGGCATGTCAATTGATATTTGATGCTAGGATAGATATGGTACCTTTTTTTTACTTGTTTGCTAGCTTAGTTTTGTAGAGCTCTTGTAATAGAAGTTCTCCTTATTCTGTTTTTGATCCTTCAGATTCACTCTAGAAACAACATCATCTAATTTGATAGAGATCGGATTCTATAAAAGTTAAGTTTGTAACTTTATATCTTTAGATTCATATCTCATTAGGGACTATTAGTTTTGATATATTTAGACATCTACTATTTTTAGTAGGTCCATATAGAACCTTATTTGGTCTTAACTTTTTTAGGAAAGGTAGTTATCGCCGTCAAAAATTGTTTGGTTTGGTGGTTTAGTTTTATGTATCCTTCACCTTAGATCTCTTTTAATGACTCAAATGAGAATTCCTTATTACACAAAATTATACATTGGATTTGGAGAATCCTATTTCTTTATCAAAATATTTATTCTAAGGTCTTCTTGAAGTCTTGCTTATATGTATGGGTTTTCGTGAATTAACTAGTTTTCCATCACTCTTTTGAAATCAATGAGATAACTTCATATTGATAATTCTCCACTGTTCCTAGAAGATTGTTATTCTCTCATTGAGTATTTAGACTTGTGAAGAGCATGTTTTAATTCATTTAGGATTAGTCGTGATTTCCATCTACTTAGTAGAGTTGTGGCCCTTTAGTGTCAATTTTAATAAATCAAGCTATCTAGTTGGGATTGATTCTTGACTCATACATTGGTCCTTTCATCATGAATGTATGAAATGAAACTCATGTATGCTCAAGACTCTTGTTGCAAGCTTCATATTGTTAGGGGTATAATCACTGTGGGGGGTGAATCAATGAAGCAAGATATTTCAACTTCCATTCCAATTCTTTCAAACCCTTATTCATTACCACAAGCATTCATAGAATATACAAGTCATTCATAAAAATGAACAATAAATAATGTAAGATCATACACACAACACAAGATTTATGTGGGAAACTCTCTTGGAGAATAAAATCCACTCTCAAGCATGCAAACACATGGACTAATTGTCCTATAAGGTATTACAAACATGAGACATGGTTAAGTCCTTCTGACTAGAATTTAGTGAAACACCTATTCCACAAGGAACACCTACCCTTGAATGGTCAATTCTTTTTTACCAGACTTCAGTGAAATACCTTTTCCACAAAGAGAACCTTCCCCTAGGATGGTTAGGGTCTTCTAACTAGGATTTAGTGAAACACCTGTTCCACAAGGAGCATCTGCCCTTAGGATGGCCAAGTCCTTTTGACCTAGATGTTGAGCACCCTCCCAACACCTATGATATTAACATCTCCACCTTTGAATTGATGTCTTCAACAATTGATGATGGACCTCTAATTTTATAACCCTTGAAAAACACCCTCTCTATCTCATACAATCCTCTCACATAGGCATGCCACAATCTCTCTTCCTCTTCACTCAAACTGCCCTCATATACACACTCAGATTTGCAAATCCTTCTTCTATTCGATTCTATCCCCAATATTCAAACCTACAAGAGCACTATCTATGACATCATAAATATAACTTACAAGTCATACACACAGTCATCAACCTACTCTGATCTACAACCCATCCACTGGGCACACACCCTTTCTTCTTTCCTTCACTTTTCAACTCTTACAGACCTCTTCTTCTAAGTCTAGAAATCACTACCTTTGATTTCACCTTTTATAGAGCCATAGTGAATATCATGTTCATAAATTTCTTTGTCAGACACAACACATGCCTTCACTCTTAAGGCATCTACACCGGTAACCTTTAAGCAGTACCCTCTTTCAAATAGGCCTAAGTGTCCTTTTACTTCCTATGGAAACCCATTCACCTCTTTACCGCTTCTCAGATCAAACTTAGAACATAATAACGCTTTAAAAATTCATAAACCCATGCCACATGATCTATAGGTCAACCTTAAGTGATAACATCCATCATATCACCCTTATACTATAACATAATTAACCTAAGCATCATTTTGTACATATGATCACCAAGAATGAACATAGAGTCAACTTTTAAGACTTTGATCATATAGAATATGGAATGGTCAAACCTCCATAATCCACACAGATGGTCCTCATGAAGTCTACAATATGTTCTAATACTTATTTCATCTTAAAACAACAAAATACCATCAAGAACAACTCAATTACCCTTCTCAGGTTACTTGCAGAGCATGAACACATACACAATCAACTTTGGAGATTAATAACATTCATTGTACAAACATTCAGACCTTTTAACTAGGTTCTCTAGATGCATCTTGGAGTCCTCTACAACTTTGCGTTTTACACTATGATCAAATTCTACATATATCAAAAGTTATAACACAAAAACTATAGACTAGTCTTCCCTCACAAATTTGAATATTTGAATTTCAACGGTCACTAAGTAACTATTGAACTTAGAACACTTTGTCAACATCTCATGCCCTCTCATATCTTGAATGAATACACATCATCGATCTCCCTCGAAAGTAGCTCAATCTTTATCTTTGCTTGCTATTAAACATTAAGTGCTTGTCATTATATCGTTGCTTCGTGATAATTTGGAACAAACACGTTTCATTGATCTCTTCTGATTTGCTCGATCTTTATATTGCAATGTTCATCATTAGATATAGATCATAACTCCTATGATTATGACACTTGGAACCCTCATATGCCTATTAAACACTTTGATATCAGTCCACGTTATTGTGCCACTTGGCAGTCCCGCATGTTTTGTTGACTCTTTGATTTGTCCCACACTGTTGATCTTCATAAGTATGAACCGCCACTCACCGTTGATCTTCTGTTAGGTAGCGAGCTTGTGACACATATCACCAACATGAATAACCTTTGACATGTTGACTTCATACGCACCATTGATCTCAATATGTATGATTAAGCGCTCACCATTGGATCTTCTAGAACAATGAACTCAGACTTTAATGTGATTAAACTTGATGACTCTGGCCCATCATACTCTACTAGAGCAACTTGGAAGATTTATAACTTGAGCTAGAAATCACTTCAAGACTCCAATTTTTTAGGGTGCCTTCTTGTCACTATAAACAACATCTCCATGTAAACCTTTGCCCACTGTTAACTTTATAAGTGCCTACAATAAATTCACAAACTTGATGGATCATACATGTCAACATGATGTGCAGTGATGGTCTAGCTAAGTATAGAAACTTAGTGAACTTCTGTTTGAGAGGCCAACTTTGCACCTGCATATCTTTAGCTATGTTCAACCTCATAACCTAAAATTTGGACCATATGATCTCTGCACACCTAGAACCTTCACATGTGTGAAATATGATGTCATAAATATACTCACATAGTCTAATTCTCTACAAGACCAACTAGGCCTAGATGACCATAAGGAAGAACCTAATGAACATGATGCATTCCCATAAGCACTTTAAGTACTCTTAACACCCCATAGGACCTCTGCAACATGATCTCATCATCCATAACATTCATCAACATCCTATCCAAGCATATACTAAAGATCCATGCTTACATATTAGGCTATCAAACCTATGTTAACACACTGTTCACATACTTGTCTTCTCTCCTTGATCTAAACCCACATCAACATGCTAGATATAATATGATAAGCCTTAGACAATACTTACCTTAGCTCATATGCATCCAAATTATGCCTTGCACAACTTCAGACTCAAACTCATCATCATCATCATGACATCACCACTTTGTCATTACCTTTAACATCAATGCACATATGATATCAATCTTTGACATCAATGACAACACTTGCCAACAATCTCCCCTTTTGTCATTGATAGCTACCTCTTATTTTCATTCTCCCCCTTTGTCATTAATGATAAAATGGATTAAACAACCACCAAGCTCCTCTCAACATCATGAATTTATTCAAATATACTTCTAAGTGCTCAGGATACTTACATACCTCATATGAAACAATTGATCCCCCTTTACCATGCATCATACTGAACTTGGACATCTTTAATCCTTGGACTTGACAAACTACTCACAAAGCTTAGAAAGCTCCCCCTAACATAATGATCCATCCCATGTCATATGTTCTTTGACATACATCAATTTAAACTTGGGCTATTCTAATCCTTGGACTTGTTTACCTGCAAAACTCACAAGCTCCCTTTCCTTATGCATGAAGATTCAACATATTTTTTAGAATTATGACTAGGTTTGATCAAGTCATCTATCAACTTTATTGAATTTTCATTTGTATCAGATATCAACACATATTCAATATGATTAAAGCATCTCACATATGCTTCCCCTTACATCATGCATAGCTCTTCAGGCCACTCAAACTATCTGAGCTAGTTCCACATAACTTTGTGCATACCACCTTGTACTTCTCAACCATGCACCATAGTTATATTCTTCTTTGATCATGTTCTGATATTAACGAGGACTAAACACATATGAACATAAAAAATTGATTGAAATCACTTTGATAACACTGAGAGGGGTTCTCCCTAAGATATCTGAGCTAGTGCACCTCTTGAGCATCTTCAGATCTCCACACACCATAAAGAACCACCACACAAGCTTACTAACCTTCTCTCTCAAACCACCTCAAGGACCACCAACATAGTTTCATGCCACTCATCAAATATAAAACATGCTTTAAACCAACTTGAGAACTCACATTGAAATAGTCATGTTTTGATCTTTTGAAGAAACTGATCAAAAACATTAAATCTTCACACTAGGCCTGTCTAGACTCCTTGCAGCCCTACCTAAAACTTGTAGAGCCCAAAACTTTCAGTAGACATACTTTCAAGACTTTAAACTTCATATCTAGAGCACACTCATATTCCACCTCAATCACACCAATTTTAATCACCTAGATCATCTTTTGCAATATACTTCCTTCACAAACCTACTAGCTAATTAGGCCTCCATCTTAACAAAAAAATTGAATAATTTGAAAACCACAAACCTTAAAATCTCTATAAATCTCTATTTGATAATCCATTTTTCCCATTCAACCTATTAATAAGCCTCAAACCTCAAATCATAAGGCAAACCACTTTTCTAGCACAACCCAACACTCTAGAATCTCAAAACAAACATGGTCAACAAACCTTCTTCTAGTCAACGTCCACCTATGAAACTTCTTGCACACCTGGAGACAACCATCACACACTTCTAGACCAAGATTTTGGCCTCCATACTTTTGGGAACCCATACATCTTATAACCCATTTTAGGCTTGCTTGCCCTTAAGCCAAAAATCAAGAAAACTGAGAGCACTAAAGAATCTCCAATTTGACTTCAACATACCTTTATACCACAAAACCACTTGGAGTATGATATAATAAGGTCATCAGACTTTTAGATGGAAAAAATCATCTTGACAAGTCACAAATCCTCCTTTTCCAATAGGAAACCTTGAATCTAACCTTGCAGACTGAGAACACCCTTGGAAGACCACATGCTTCTTCCAACTAAGAAATGCCTTTATGAATCACAATAAAGACATCTCTATTTCACAAGGACCTAGAACAGAGGAACATACTAGTCCTCATCATAGGACTAAAGAACCCTCTTCTTATTCTTCTTTTTTTGAATCAAAACAAATTGCTTGACATCCATCTCTTCTTTGGCTTCCTTGACAATGCATGATGAAAACACAAGTTCTTGGCATATCTCTTCAACTAACACCTTCTCCTCTTTAAAATCAGACAACAAGAACTCTTGGAAATCATGAAACTCCTTACCTAAATTTTTTTCAACTACAACAAATAAACCATTAGATCGATATCCTTCTTTGAGATTCTCCTTGGCCTTGAATGTTATAACTAACTTAATTCTTGGATCATCTACCTTCTTCTCAATTTGGACTTATTTCAAGATTCCTTGGCACTCTTGAGACACCTCTAAAACTAATTCCTTTTCTACAGTATTAGAAGTTTGATCCTTGAACTCAACATGACTAGCCTTCACTGCGTTAGGTCTCCACATCATGTTTTGACTTTTGATATGCTTTCTAGGAGTCTTTCCCTTCTTCAGATTACTTGAGGGCTTATCAAATTTACTAGGATGAAGTCTAGCAATATGACCTTTATTATCACAAATGAAACAAATAAAATTATTCATACCTTTTGATAGATTTGAACTGTGATCAATCTTTGGCCAAAAACTCCTTCTATCATAGCTCCATGAATGTCCATACTTGACTGACTTCTTTTTACATTCCTTAGCTCTATGACCATACTTATTACATGTATAACAATGAACATGGAATAAACTAGCATACCTTGAAGCATTTGGTTGTCTAATAGACCTTGCATTGCTTTCAAAACTTGCATTCTTCTTATCTTGCTCAAGCTTTACATTTTCCTTTTCCAGCTTGTCCAACTTGTCTATGATTTGTTCATGCTCTACTCTCAAAGAATCAAGATTAGTATTCAGCTCATAATGTTCACCTTGCTTTGAACTCACCTTGGTATTGGCTTCTTCTAACTGAGTCTTGAGATATATGCACTCTTCTCTTGATTTTAGGCTACCATTTGAAACCTCTAATGGACTTCTAAGATCTTTGATGACCTCATTATCCTTCTTGGCTTATTTAGCCATGTCATCCTTCAATATACATGTTTTCTCTTCAAAAGACTTGATTAGATCTTGGTACTTCTTCTCATCTCTCTTGGTCTTGCCTAACAAACTTCACTCAAGATAAATGACTTGTGCTTCAAGACCTTTGATCACACACCTCATCTTGTGATTCTTCTTTATCAACTCAGCTCCTAAATCCACTTCTTCTTCCTCGCTGTCATAAAACACTTCTCCTTCTCCACAATCATGGCAAACTTCTTCATCATACATGATGTCCTTTTCTTTTGAACAACTTTCCTCTTTTGAACTCAAACTTGCCTTGGCATCTTCTAGCTGAATCTTGAGATCATTGACAACTTTCTCATCCTCTTTGGCATTTTTTTTCAAAGTACATGTCTGCTCTTCAAGTGCCTTGATCACAACCTTCCATTGTTGATTCTCTTTCTTCAACTGCTTAGCCATCTTGTGCTACTTGGGGTCTCCTTCAAACTGTTAAGCTTCATCTAAAGGACATACTCTGATACCAATTATTGGAGGTACCTTCGTTGATTCACCCCCCTCTCAGTGATTGTACCTCCAACACATATCCTGGTTATCACTCTTCTGTACCATTGAGGTAGTGGGCTAAGGTGATAATCAAAGGAAGAGAAAAAAACATTATCATGTATTATGTGTGTCCAAGGTGTAAATTTGGGGCATTACATTTTGGTATTAGAGCGAGGTATAACACTGGGAACTCTAAGGAAATTTTTTATGACTAGTTTAGTTACCTTGCTGAAGAAATAAAAAATAAAATGTGCACATTTAATTTGGTTAGCATGATTCATGAGACTTTTGTAAAAAGGTACCATAGCTTATGTGATTACCAGTTAGATAGACACTTCTTACATGGTTAGTTGCTTCATGATGAGTTAATGGGCATCACAGTATGACACTTTTGGATAGTTTAGTTTTGAGATTCTTACAGTGATAAGGACATGTACATTTTTCATTTGAGGCACCTTGATACTATGCATAGGGGTTGGCCATCGATGTTATCATTATCGCTATGATAATGGTAGATGATTATCAGTGATGTCATATGCGAAGATAGATGAACATTGATCAGACCGATGAGATTACTGTGACCCTCATGAGATACTAGTGAATTTTATAATCTTTGTGATAAAATTGCTTCAATTGTTGTGAAACTATGTAACTCTCATAATTGAACTATACATGTGTAACCTTAGCACGTGAAGTTGATGTTGTGTATCTGTAATTTTAAGATTCTATGTGAACCCCTTCAAATTTTTTTCACTCATCAAACCTTATAAACAATGGAATTAAGCTATGTAACCAAACCTTTTATATGAATTTTGTGTGTGTGACTGAGTACTTGCATGATGAAATGTTATTAAGGCCAGTTGTAGTATTGATTATGTGTTGTGGCTTAACCCATATGTAACCCGTACATGTAAATCTTGTGTGAAATAACAACCCTTCCTAAGATCAATAATTGTCTTAGTGAAACTATTGATTGTGGTGATGTCTAGTTGCCAATTATGGTGTAAACCCTCTATGTCTTACTTTGAGACATTGTGATGTTGGATGCAATGTATCTTAGTTGTTATCGTATTCTATTAGTGTAGGTATTTGTAGAATATGGCAATGGTCAGTGGGTAACACTCATATATACACATAGTTTTCACTTTATATTTTTTTGGCTATATGCTTTCAATGAGTTATGTTTTAGCATGGTTGTCCTTTGTGGGCTATGTTAGTTGACAACAATTTAGTTACATGATAGTTAGAGATGTGAGCCAATATGACTACTTTATTGCTTTCATAGCATTGGGATTTTGTGTACATGAGTTGTTCAGTTGATTTATATTATGACAATATTACATATGATGATGTACAATTATTGCATTACCTCTGGGAGGTAATTTATAGGGATTTATCTTACCTATGTGAGGTAATAGACAATGTTCCTCATACCTATGTGAGCTAATTGGGATGCCTCTAATCTCTAGGAGGTAATAGGGATGCCTCGTACCTTTGGGAGGTAATCGGGATGCCTTGTGCCTCAAAGAGGTAATCGAGAAACCTCATACCTCTACGAGGTAATCGGGTGCCTCTTTCCTTTGGGAGGTAATTGAGATTATTTTTATTCCTTCTCCCCTTGGGTGACTTGTAAAAGTCACATAGTGTTCATGATATGATCCGTATCTCGCTAGTGTTTTATTGAAATTATTTATTTTTATTTTTTATTTGATTGAACTTATTATTATTTTATTTGATTTGAAACCATTGCGATCTTTCTTATCTCTGTATATTTTAATCAATTGATCGATCATGAAAATTGTTGTTAAAATATACAACTTGGATTTATGGGTTTATTTTTCATTTGAAATCACTTGGTCTCATTTTTATTGGTTTTGCTCTTACATGGTCAGTTGATTTTTAATTTTTTTTTGTGATTGTTGTGCTAGTTTCGCATTTGCATAATTGTTATGCCTATGGCATTAGTTTTGCTCTTACATGGCCAGTTGATTTTTAAATTTTTTTTGGTGATTGTTGTGCTGGTTTCACATGCACATAATTTTTATGCCTATGATATGGTATGGGGGAGAAGAAATATCTTAGAATACAACTAGTGGGTCAAGGTGGTAACCTGTTGCATAGGTTCATGATACCATCCTTCCCACCCCACCAGACATGGTGGTGATATATATATATATATATATATATATATATATATATGCTCCTTGCTTGGAGATATGATTCCTATTTGGGAGGCCTAAGTAGATGATTTGGTATATAGTGACAGCTTGGCCATTTTGGCATATACTTTGATTGGTTGTTTCAAGATGGTTCAAGTGATCTAGTATGACTTGATATGATTTTGTTGCTCCAAAAAATATTACCATAGATGGATAATTATCTTAGTAATATACTTTCACCATGATTGACACTCATCATTATTATTTCAATATGATTTAGACACTGGATGGATACTTGAGCCCTCATGCTCATATCAAAGGATTGTGGGTTTCAGTTGGTTGGTGATAAATGTGAATAAAAACATGACTCAAATTAGAGTATATCTTGTTCTCACTTGCTCATTTCAGACACTATTTGTTTTTTAAGTCGTCACTTTATGATATTGATTAATGTGAACTCAGTTGGATAGTATGATTTACTATGACAATTTCACTCGATAGTGTTTAGAATTCTTGGTAGTGTAGTATATTGCCATGGTTCGACACTTATCCATCTCCTGATATGTTCACCATGGGTTGTCATTAAATTCTTAGTATGATCATAAAATAAATAGATACTTTGTGCATATGCAACTTCAAAGTTTGACATCAAGTATTTTATGAGATCAGTTGGCTTGTGATAAAAATGGTTATCAATACTAACTAATATTGCTTAGCATTGTTCAGTTTTGCTCAGTATAGTTTGGCCATGGAATGACACTTATATTCATATACTCATATCAGTGATCATTTGTGTTTAGTTATTTTACTAGTGGAAATTCCAGTATTAGTGGTTTGTAGTGGTATTTTAGGGATTTTGAGAGCAATTAAAATTTCACAATATTAAAAAATGTAATAATTTAAAAAAAAATGGAATAGAGAAATTGGCTCAAGTCAAAACTCTCTTTGGTTTTATCTTTTGTCTTGAGTTATGCATTAAGGACAATGCTTTTATAATAGAGGGAGAATGGAATAATCCCCTCCCCCCGACTTAGTAGTGCATTCATGTTGGCAAGGTGTCTTTCTAATTCAAATGTGTTGAGTACTTCTTCATCTTGTTCATGGGATCATAATCATATTCATGTAAGGATCCTTTGACGGTGTGTTTATTTAACCTTGTTTATGATTACCCTTGTAGGAGAGATAAAAAAGGACCTTGCCAGTTACGAATAGAATAGGACCACCCCAGGGAGTGTGTGTATGTGTATATGTGTTTCAGTGTTATCATCAATTGAAATTACCGCTTAACATGATGTCATACCTTATTGAGGGTTCTTGAAGACACATTGGAGGTGTATTTATTTTAGTGATTGGTGTAGTCACCATTATTTTAACTATTATATTTCTCTCTTGATCTTACTGTTAATCAATAATTCATCAATGTATGAAACCTTGTTCTCTCAGGTGCTTTGTATAACTTTTTTACCTCTTAAAGGGGTTTTTATGTCGATAAGTTGATTTAGACAGGTTTGTCCATAGGACCATATTTGTATCAATTCTAGTACCTTGCTTTTGAGTCTTTAGTTAGTCGTGTCTTGACTTATGGTATGGGTTTTCCATCTTGCAATCTTTTCAATGTTTTGATAACATTTTATATCTCTATAACATTAATATAGCATAAATTTTAATGAGGATTTTTGGTAAAATTTGATAATAAAAGACACCAAACATCTAAACAAGTTTTGGCTCGCGTGTTCTTTCATAAATGTTTCTTTTCGAGGCCATCATTGAACTAGATGCCATTTGTGTCTTCTATATATACTTGTCATCAGGGCTTATGTGGTACTGGTTTAATTCTTCTCTTCGATCTTGGTTTACCTCTATTTACATTTGAGTATATTAAATGGATTATCCTGAGTTAATGATGTTAGCCTAAGTAATTTAAAAAAATATTATTAATAATAATAAAATAAATAATAATAAACAAATTAAATAACTTATTAAATGAGGTAACTGTTGAGTAATTTGACCACTTGGTCAAATAAGTCAACCCCCCTATATAGTCGAAATTTCTATAGGGTCTTACCAAGGTCATAAATGTGTTTAGTCATATTTATTAAGGTCACTTCAGGTGTTCCACTTTAGTCATATGTGTCATTTGTCCTATTTTTGCCTTCATGTCACCTTTAAATCACTTTAGGGGAATTGTACGTAATATTCATGAAAAAGACAAATGTCAAACTATCTTTCAATGTCCAAGATGTCAGTTAGGGTGTTAGGAGTCAATTTGGTAACTAACAAATGCAAGTTTAGCACCCAAAAGAGGAGATAGTAGCATTTTCTAATAGTTTAGAGGTAGTTGTATGATCAAGTACAATCTACTTGACATGTGGGAGCTTTAGAAAGATCTCTATAGGCCATAACAGTCAATTTCCATGCTTAAGAGGTCATAACAAGTTCAAATCTGACAAAAAAATATTCCATCTTTCCATAATTCTCTTTTACAAGCAAAAATAGGTCAACCGGTTTGCTTTCAGTAAAATTAGTAGGGGAGGAGTTGAATTTAATGCTTTTGGTGGGAGTTAATAGACTTCATCTACTGTTGAAAATATTGTCGTTGATGTCAAAGGTCTAACATTGGTGATAAAGGCCCCATAACATTTAATGGTGTTTTTAATATTCATATCTTGGTTAATGTGTGTTGATATTTATTTAATATTAACGAGTATAATTTTGGTTACATAAAAGTCAAAAAAGAGCCCATAGAGAAGTCAAAGAGTCACGAGGTAAAGAAAAAAAGAATGCGACATATTTTTCCATGAAGAGTCATCTTGAGGAATTTCAAGAGTCACCAAGTGAAGACAAAAGAGGGTATGGTGCATTTTTCCAAGAAGAGTCACGTTAAATAATTTGAAAGGTCACCAAAATAAAGACAAAAGGAGAAATGATGCATTTGCTCATGAAGGGTCACCGTGTGACTTTTCAAATACAACTATACGAAGGGTCATACAAGTTTGGCACTATTTTCTATGAGGATTGAAGAGACATAAAGGGTGAATGCCAAAAGTCATTTGGAAAGCTATAAATAAAAGTTTAAGAAGCCATTTGTAATATGCAAGAGAGTGCATGGTTGGTATTTGTTTTATATAAAAAAAGAGGAGAGAATAGAAAGAGATATTATAAAGTTCTATCATTTGTTGAGTAAACAACATTGAGAGATAGTTATGTTTTATACAGAAGAGGGGTTGGTGCTGTTGTGGGTTGGTGCTCACAAATAATAGTTGTGTTGGTGCTCGGCAAAGGGGTTGGTGCTCCTACGAGTTAGTGCTTGCAAACTTTATAATTTGAATTAGTGCTCTTTCATATACTTGAGATTGTTCTCCATGATTTTTTCTATTTTGGACTTCCACATAAAAATCTGGTGTCTCTCTCTCTCTTGTGTGGTGCATATTGCTTTCAATTTTATTGCATATCTTCAATGAATGGTTAAGTGGAATTTGATTAAGTAAAAGATTTATAAGATATATCATATACTAATTCAACCTCCCTCTTAGTATATCTCATGCTTAACAATTGGTATCAGATCAGATTCTTTTTAAAAAGAGTTTAACAGCTTGAAGGTAGATCGGAGAAAGAACGATGGCTAGATCATATGCATATTTTTCTACAACTAAGGCGCCTTTGCTTGATGGGTCAAATTATGCCTTTTAAAGCATAAGGATGAGGAGTTACTTGATGTCAATTGGATTTGACATTTGGCAAGCAATGTTGGAGGAATATGAAGAGCCACAAACACTTGTAACTACTTTAATGAAAAAGAAGGCAAGTCAATAAGAAGAGTTTATATTCTAAAGATCTTATCTCAATCGAAGATAGTGGATTCAGTGACTTAGATGAAGAAGAGAATATATTCATGACCATACATGAAGATGACTCTACAAGCAAAAGTACAGATGATCAAGAAGAAGAACATGATGAAATGAGGATGAAGCTAAGGTGAATATGGAAGGAGAACTCATTTGTGTTTTAGAATAATTAGAAGCTATTGAGAAGAAGAATCAAAGATTGAAGCACCAAATCGATAAAAATTAAAAAGAGTCAAAGGAAATAATTGATGATCTACAAGCACACTTTGAAGAAGCTAAAAATAATGAATAAGATCTAACAACACAATTGCAAAACGTAAGTAAAGAATGTGAAAGGTATGTTATTAAAATTATCTCTTTAAAAGAAAATATTGAAAAAGCAGTCAATGATAAAACAATCAGTGATTCAAAATTTGAGGATAACACTAACATGTTGAATAAGATATTAGAAAGCCAAAAGACAATATCAGATAAGACATGTATCAAATTTGAAAAAAAAAAGAGCTATGTTGAAGCTCTTATAAAAGAGAAAATAAAAAAAGAAGAATTGAAGAATACAAAAGACATCCAAATAAAGAAGGCTAGAAGGAATAGAGCTACAAAATATAATCAAGATAGAAATACACAAACATGTTCTATTTTCATGGTTATTATTTTTATTGTAATGGATATGGTCATAAAAATTAGAATGTTAGAAAAGAGCTAACAATTTTAAGAACAAGGAGAAGAGAACTCATGTAGAGTCTAACAGAAGCTACAACTCTTTTGCTCCTGTATCAGGGTTTGATGAAGAGGCCATAGTTTGTTATAAGTGCAATAATTTTGGACACATAGCCTGGCATTAGAGAAGTATTTTTGAGTCAGTCAAGAAGGACAAAAGTTTTAAGGTTCCATTCATCAAGAAGAAGGTTTAGACATGTTCATGGTAGAAGAAATAACTTGAAGATTCTATGTTACTTTAGACAACTTTGCATGCAAAAAATGAAGAACAGTCATGGTTCATTGATAGCAAATATTTGAGGCATATGATAGGAGATAAAAATAAGTTCATAAATCTAAAAAAGATCAATGGTGACATAGTGAAATTCGAAGATAAAACCACTACTAAGATAGTTAGAAAAATACTTTGAGTTTGGATAATGGTAGAATTAAGACTAAGAATGTATTATATGTAGAAGGTCTTAAGAATAATCTATTGAGTGTAAGTCAAATACATGATCAGGGATACACATTAAAGTATTATACAAAAAGTTGTGAGATTAGAAGAAATGATTCAAATGAGTTGATTGCAGATGTTCAGAGGACATGCAACAATTTATATGTGTTGTCAGATATCTTCACAAAAGCATGATCAATAGACACATTCAAGGATCTACAAGAACAGGTGGGAGTAATTTTTTTTACTTCTTACCATTAAGGATCAACATCAGTTGAGGGGGAGCTAAGTGTTAGCTCTAAGATAGGCCCTTTGCCATTGATGTCAAAGGGAAAGAAGAACAAAAATAGGTATAAGAACATATATAGGTATAGGTGCATAAACAAGTGCAAAATTAGGTACAGAGAACAGGTACAAATTGTTATAATAAGGATGAGTTCTTGTATGTTTTTCAAATGGCAGTATGTGTGGGTTGGCATGGGCTATACAGGTTTAAGGATATGGCAGTTTCAATTTGAGGTTGTCATCAATGAAAAAGGGAGAGATTGTTAGAAATATTGTCATTGATGTTAAAGGTTTAGCATTGGTGATAAAGGCCACATAACATTTAATGGTGTTTTTAGTATTTATATATTTGCTAATGTGTGTTGATATTTATTTAATATTAATGAATATATTTTTTATTGCATAAAATTCAAAAGAGGGCCCATGGAGAAGTCAAAGAGTGACGAGGTAAAGACAAAAGAGGAATGGGATGCATTTTCTTATGAACAGTCATCTCGAGGAATTCCAAGAGTCACCAAGTGAATACAAAAGATGGTATGGTGCATTTTTCCATGAATAATCACATTAAAAATTTTGAAAGGTCGCCAAGATAAAGACAAAAGGGGAAAGAATGCATTCGCTCATGAAGGGTCACCATGTGATTTTTTAATTATAAGAATAGGAAGGGTCATACAAGTTTGGTGCCATTTTATATGAGGATTGAAATGACACAAATGGTGAATGTCACATGTCATTTAGAAAGCTATAAATAAAGGCTTGAGAAATCATTTGTAATATGCAAGAGAGTGAATGGTTTGTATTTGTTTTATATAAAAAAAGATGAGAGAATAAAAAGAGATATTATAAAGTTCTATCATTTGTTGAGTAGACAACATTGAGAGATAGTTGTGTTTTATACACAAGAGGGGTTGGTGCTCATAAATAATAGCTGTGTTGGTGCTTGACAAAGGGGTTGGTGATCTTGCAAGTTGGTGCTTGTGAACTTTGTAATTTGAGTTGGTGTTCTTTCATATACTTGAGATTGTTCTCTGTGGTTTTTCTTATTTTGGGTTTCCACGTAAAAATTTGGTGTCTCTCTCTCTCTTGTGTGGTGCATATTTCTTTCAATTTTATTGCATATCTTGAATGGTTAAGTGGAATTTGATTAAGTAAAATATTTATAAGATATATGATATATTGATTCACCCCTCCTCTTAGTATATCTCGTGCTTAACATCCACTTCACTTTCATGGCAAGAGTTGTAGGTTTGATGCACTATGATATATGAACCATCTCTAAGAAAGTTGACCACTCAAACCTGCCTACTCAACCCCATGGCCTCTAATTTTCTCATCTGTATATAGTTGTCTGATGATTTCAAGTGTTGTGGGTTCATTTTTAGAGTATCAACTTCCTTTATATATTGCTCTCATCTATGTTGGCATGTGTGACTAAGAATATGTATTGAAGAGCACTTCATTGTATTAGAAATGCATAAGTATCAATAGTCTATAGGTGTTGTTTCCAAGTACAATTCAAGCAAATGAGCCTTAGTGAAAGCTACAGTGCTTTCAAGCAAATGAGCCTTAAACCTACAAACTCTTATTGCATTGACTAAATAAAGATGGAACATGACCTATAGACATAAGTAGATTCATCTAACTATGGAATGATCTTAATGACTATAGGAAAAACAAAGACATGATTCTTAGACAAAAAATGCCTACCTATAAGAACCTCATATCTTCTCCTAAGGTGATATCTACAATATGGTTGCAGACATATAGTTTATGGATTGAAAGGATAGTGAGGCATGATTCCAAAACATAGGGTGAAGTCCTTTTAGTTGTAATATATCTCTAATGGATTTAGAAGAGGTAAAGGTGTGAAACAAAGCTCAGTTCTGGATTGTCAACTATAGAAAACCTATAACTTCACCCAAGCAAACACCTACAATCTGACTGTGAATTCACAGTGCATTGATTGTGAAAGACAACAAATTGAAAGCTTACAGACCTCGTTTGTTCATTCAAGTTAGAGATGATTCATGGATCTCAGATAAGATAAATAAAACCTAACTTAGTATTCTCACATAATGAACACCTACAGGGGTCTCATAATTTCTACATATTTCCACCTACAATTTAATATATCTAACAGACTATTCCTAGCTAGTGAGGAGAGATAGTTTGAAGGTTGGCAGTGATTTGAGATGGGTGAACACATTGAGACTATCCTCAAACTTGGCCAATACACTCCTAAATTATTCTCATATGGAAAAAGGCAAGATATAATGTTGGTCAAATGGGATTTTGAACCTAAACAAGTACCTACAGTCAGTTCAAATCCTACAATTATAAGCCTAGAAAGCTAGTCAGGGGATATTATGATGTTGAGGGGGTCTATTGGAGTGATCTAACTCTACAATTCAGTAAAGATCATCAATATGAATTAAATAATAACCCCATAGACTCCTTAAATCTATACACATAGGTGATATGCCCTCTATTTTATCTCAGACAAAGGGAACTTATAGTCAAGATGACCTTGCAGGTTGAGCATATAAAGAACGGATAAGTGAAAGGTAGAGCTTTGGATGGTCTTTAGACATTGTCCATGGTTTGTTTGAAGATGAATAAAGATGGAGAAGGCCATGTAATAAGCAAATACTCAATCTAGGTCTTTAACCCTATAATTAAGCCTATACCCTAAGGACTGTCAACTTCATTTATATAACCATTAAAACTTTCCAAACCTTTTGAGAACATCTAAGGGGAAGTTGAAGAAATGTTGAAGCCATTTGTTTGCAGACAAATATCACCAAGTGATCATTTTGTCCTAATTTCTTGACAGACATACTCAAAAAACATGAGAGAGCTCGAGAGGCAAAGTTTAAACACTCACAATTGTACAGATACCAAGTATGAGGTATCAATCACTTGGGGAGGGTTGAAGGGGGTCTTATACCTCAAATTTGTGGAATTTGTTCAAGGTTTGGACATAAAGATTTTATGAATAATTCTTAACAGTCCAAACTTCTTGAAACCCTCCCAAAACCCTTAGTCATACCCGATGAGGAAAAGATGATTGAAGATGAATTCAAGAGGGATGAAACAACCATGAAAATGCTTGGAACATGTCTGGAACTTATTCAAGGTTCTTGACACCTACCTTAGTTGCATTGTCATTTGTATGAAATAGCCTAATACTATTTTTTTTAGGAATTAGGATGTTTTGTAGGTATAGAGGAGGATCTTCAAGTAAGATGCAACAACCCCGATGGGTTAGACAACGAAATAAGTGATTTTTTTTAATAAACACATATACTAGAAATAAATTACACCATGAGAATCTACAAAGACCATATGAAATGTTCAAGGTGTGATAATAACAACACACATAAAACATCACGTAACATTGATCTCTAAAATCATGAGATTACACATCATGATCTGAATATAGAAATTAATTTCACATTAACTCAGCTACAACTGAAAAAAGTATACAACCACCACTGTCAATATACAATATCAAGTAATTACAACTTTTCATAACTTTCTCAATAATAAATATGATATAATATAATGTATATATAAGATACATGGCTTCCCCATAGCATAGTTCCCAAACTTAAATATATGTGGCAATCTCAAGTGTCATCTTGATAAATAGTATTATTGTGAGGAGGGAGAACATCATCCAAACACTTTTTCACACCAACCATAAACCTATGATCCCCTACACTAATCCCATCAAGAAATGGCCTTCTCTTCATGGATGAGTAGATAGTGACAGTGAGAGAATCCAGAGAGATAAACAAGTACCTGTGTGGTGTATGATTTCTACAATTAAACATGCAGTGTATCATAGAAAATCGTTATATTGCTAGATATCACATTAACATGTAAATCACACTTATAAAATGATAATTCCTCACTAAACATACTATGACCCAAAGTTTTATAAATAATAAATAATGATGATCTATAGATCAATCAAATTCATACACACCACTTGATCAGACTGTCTTCATCTATCATTGTGATACTAATAAGCCAGTGAAGTCCATCTCACTCCTTACTCCGAATAAACAATGTAGATTGGTCAAATACAATTCAAACACAAGATTCATTTAATTTAAATCATACTAGTAAACATAATCACACAATATGTTAAACATAGAAGTAACCAAAGCATACATCTATTTCGTCAAACATATGAATGAATCTTACATTATTTTCTATCATATACTAAAAATAATGACTACAGCTTATACCATCTAAAAAATACACTTTTAACTACATATTTTTATTATCATTATTAGTTTTCAACATACTACACCTTATGATAACCCATATTACCATATTTTAGTATTCTAAGACATAACCATACTAGTTTTTCTTGAAATAGTCATATAAAGTAGTCTTTACATACATAAAAGCATAAGCTTTTATTTAAGTAACTAGTCATAAGAAGAAAGTCACAGTTCCAATGAAACACAACATTATACTATCATAACATTCGTTGAAATCTTAAGGTTGTATGCACACATGCATAAAGTCTTACTAACTTTCACAAAACACAATAATCACAACAATAACCAACATGCATACATTAAATCAATCAAAAGTAGATGTAAGTGTAAACATAACAATTATAGTTTGCACCATTCAGGTACAACATACATTTATATTGTAGTATTCTATGATATCACATACTATCACAGTTCACAATTACATAAAAAACACATAACATAACTTAAGATTTCAAGAATCAAACTATCATATACATAATAACAATCAAGCAAGTATGAGGTTATACCACTCGGGTATACTTTAAGTTTACACTACTACCAGTATTCAAAGTAACATAACTATAGGCATGCATCATGATGCACTGTTATGTACTAGATATAACAAATCACACTCATATTCATGTACTACACACAAGTGCTCAATATATAACTAACAACAAATCAATCATTTGTAGAGAAACATAGAGTTCATAAACCCATTATAATATTCATTTAAACATCTCATTCCATTTTCTAGAATATTATTTTAATTTGGTTACAACTTCAGTCCCACGGACATTTGATGATCAGACAAAATCACACTTCTAGCTACAACTTAGGTTTATGTTCCAATACCACCATTTCCACTATGTGCTTATGTTGTATAACTAATTTCAAATCTAGTGTCTACTATTCTTTTATAGGGGTTTGAATGCATGCATTTGTTAACTTAATTACATGTAATTCTTTAACATAGATTATAATCCACCTGAGAGATTGTAATTGTAAGAATACATCACTATGAATATATAATTATGCGTAAATTATATGATAAGCAATTCTTCATATTAAAATAAAGGCTACATTGTCAAGTAATTGGCTGTTCTATAATATACATGACTTAATAAACGTTAACATGTATTTTAACATGCCATATATCGTTATATTAAGCCATCTTACTCTATATAGACTAATTATACTATTATACACTTCTTTAGATCTGAGATACGTTATAAAACTAAAATGCCACACATTTAGGTGTATGGGACTTCTACTCGCTCTTCTTTGCAACTTAACATTTTAATGGAGCTTCTCCTCGCACAAACAAGTCTTTTGAAAATTAATTTATTACTCCATGTAACAAAAATCTAGGTGTTTATATTATTGAGTGCTTATTTCATGCTCTTTCACCCCCATTATACATGGATTATACCAAAATCACCATGCTAGGATCTAGATTCCACATGCAACCCAAGTACTCTCTCTCTCAAGGTGAATTCATGTAACTTGAGTGCATGCAAAAATAGATCAATAAATAAATAAACACTCTCTCTAGATCACATAACAGAGCAACCCGAGTATTCTATATGGATGAACTCTATATGTGTTTACTTATGTTACAAAGAAGAGCAAACACTAAAAAGTACTCGACAACCTGATTAATCATTCAACTAATCTTTGTCTCATGTGGTATACTTAGTAGTATTTATGTTGCTCAATAATTATATAGAGTAATGATAGAGTAACCATGATTTGTTAAAGTAACCACTAAAGTAATAACTCTTGTGGTCACTTTATCATGATTAGTTTTATTACCGACAACACTAAAGTACTAATGTTTATATAACCCAAGTACATAGAAACCTGAGGTGTTTACTCTATATGCAAATCTATATACTAACATGCCATTGCATCTATCTAATTTCAAAGTATAAACTACATACTACTAATATATCATATATGCTAAATATCGAGTATCACCATTATAAAGTTGAAACTGAAAGTTCATAGTGTTTACAATTCCTAGTAATAATGTCGATAATTACTGTCAATGATAGAAAATATGTCACCATGCTTTCTGATATCTACTCATTTAAAGTGGAGAACAAAATGCCATTTATTTATGGCTAGGAAATATTTAGATGGCAGTGACTTTAGATCAATTAAAAATAATATATAATGGTTGGAGATAATATAGTTAACAATATGACGATGCCTAATCAATAATTAACTCATCAATGGCTAGAAATAATGTGACTCAGTATTAATTCAACTCGAACCTCTATATTAATATTTTTGTATAAAAATTTCCTTAATATAAATACAATGACTCACCATGATATACTTATTGCTATCAACTCTAGCAACTTGCCGAATATAAGGATGCCTTTTACAAATTAATACGTTGGATATAGAATAAGTGATTTCACGAGGCTAAATTTATTGGAATAATACAAACTAATGATGCCATCTAGGTATGTGGTGATTTAGGAAAGGTTTAAAATGAAATTACAACATACCCGAATCGACACCTAAGTGTTATTTATACTAAATATGTTGCATATCAAAAAATATATAATATGTATATTACTACAACTCCAGCAGTGACTTAAGAAGTCTTATGTAGCGATTATTTCCTTAAAACCATTAGCTATTATCATAATACATTATAATGATATATATAATAATCTAGTTTAGCAGTAACTTTGGCACCTATATAAATATATAATAGGGACTGGAAAGTTATCATTGTTTGTTTGCTCAGTTGGAAAAATTCATTACATAAGAAAAATGTCTTACAAAGAACTATGCTCTATAGGTAAGAAAGGACTAGATACACAACGATTCAGAAAACTTGATGCACTATACAATGAATTACCTTAAATAGTGATTTGATATACATGTAAAATTAAAACTTGATCCAATGTCAAAGATTAAAACATTACCTACGTGTAAGATAACACGAAAAATTTTATGCTATGTTTCCCTTTCTCCTCCTTGTTGCACTATACCCTCTTTCTTTCTCAAGGTTTCTTCCGACCCAATTTTCTTTTTATTCTCTTATGACATCCTTCATTCCTTAATTTTCCCTTATTAAATGATATAGGTGTAGATCTTTTTATTTTAAAGATTCTTTTTGTTTTTTTTATTAAACTCACTTTTTGCTTTAATTCATTTTTACATGCTATGTTTTCTTTAAAAATTCCATCTTCTCTCTTTAGCATTTTTTTATTTTTTTTAAATTTTCTATTATTATATATTTTATATTTTATTTTATTTTCAAACCTTATATTAATCAATTCATAAAAATCCATATTTATTAGCACTTTATTATCATTACAATTTAATGACTAACTTCTTTAGTCAATAAATTAAAATTTACTCTAACCACGTAAATTGCATTTCCAAAGCAAGTATTAATGATCATAAACATAATCTCACTGGAAACAAACACCCAATTATAATATGGACTAACACACTAGTCACGCCAGGAAATTCCACAAAACCTTAAACTTTGTTGGTAAATCAAGTATAATGACTATCTAATACAAACAACAATAAACACACTTTGTTAACCATTCAATTATGTATCTAATCATGTGCCATTTAATGTGGTGTGTGTAGGGTTTTTGTCAGATCTCTATCGACCTCTAACGTCTCCATCTACATCATTCTTTCTGATGATGCTCTCCCTCTGGCATGCTCTGAGGGATGAGTTCTCCTACATCCACCTTACAACATGTAGGCAGTTAGATCATATTACATGATAAACATATAACATAAGATATAATTGAAGTAATACATTAATATGATGGAAATATAAATACATACATTAACCAACTCACAATAAATAAATCATGTACCATCATGAATCTAAGCAATATTCTACTATCCCATAATAACATATATCTCAAGCTTAGTTAAAAATAGTCAAATCTAATTTTTTGAGCTATAGATATTCATGGATAATCTAGTAAGTTTGCCTGGTGAGGAATTGGGATGTAACATAAGAAACATTGAAGGAAGTCTTTAGGGACTTGTTTCAACTTATCAAACTCATTTCCTTTCACAATCAAGCATGAAAACATCTTTATGAGTCCATTTATGGCAGACAGTTTAAACAGACAATGAAAAGGCAAGATGACTGTCAAGTGAGGGAGATGAGAAGTGTTCTACGAGTTTCATTAAGTTCTATTTGATATAATAGAGGATAAAGGAGATTCATTTGAGTTTCTTAACATCTCTTCAACGCATTTCTTTGGGTAGGTGCAAGCCATTTGGATGAAAAGTATGAGAACTGCCTAGAAGACTAGTGATAAATGACTATTGGCAGTGAGTGACAAGTGACAACGATGAATCCATTGGTTAAGGATGAGTTTGTGACATGACTTAACCCCTTTTCTACCTTCTCACATCAGACCATATGTGTCAAGGATTCCTATTCCAGTTTTAGACACTCAATTGCACTTCTCACCATCATGAAGGGAATTTTAAGCATGATAATGAAGAGTCTACACCAGATTGAAGAAGCGGTTTTGTTTGAGAGTGACACATGTTCATATCAGTTTCCTGACATCTTTTCCACTTCATTTCATGGATTTGTAATTAGTTCTCAAAGGTTGACACATGGTATTATGACTTTTGAGCTTCACTTCATTTCTCTCTCCTTCTAAGTTCTATAAATTCAAGTTTTTTTGGCTTTGTATTGGATCCATAATTGGTATGGTGAAGCCCTAATGGTTTTGACACCACATTTACCTTTAAATAAAGTTTCTAAGTTGATTTCATCTTCTATAATTTCCTACTTGAATGTGTTAAGTGGTTTGTGTATTGGCAAGTGATGAAAATGCTCTCCTTATTTTCCACGTATACTCTTGCATGTTTGTGTGAATGAGATCTCTTGAAACAAGTTTCATAAAGTGTATTGTTAATCAAGTTTTGTCTTGAATTATGAGAGGGAATAGTAGTGTCTCATATTTGATCTTATCTTCACTCACCTAAAGATAGGAATAACAATCTACCTCTATGAGAAATACTTATGCTAAGAGGATATAGGGTTGATTCAGTTTGAGTTGTCTTCTTTCTTTGTGCAGATGCAAGTGTGTTGTGTGGAGTTGTCTTGGTGTACCAACTCATTAACATAGGTTATTTTATGTGTCTTTATTCCCTTTTCCCCCAATAGTGAATATCTTAGTGTAGTGTGAGCCTAAGATACAAATCAAGGGACATAGCCCTTTCAATCCTAAAGATCTATCTCTTGTAGTGGCTTGCCTATGAAGGGAGATAGTTCCATGTTGGTTTAAAATTGAGAAGGTCTAATTGACATATCTAGGGTAAAATTTTAGGTGACAAAAATTCTGGCACTCTTGGTGGGACATGAAGTCCATGAAGGTTGTTCAAAGTGAATGTTGGCTTTGACAACAAGGAGCTATAATAGTCCACGTCTTGTAGCATTTGGCAACTCCAAAGTTTCAATCTTGGTTGCAGACTAGTACACACCCCTTTCATGATTAAGTTAAACACAAGGTCTATAACCAAAGGCATACCTTTTGTGTTTCAAGAGCTTCCTCCTTATTCCTACAAAGCAAGTAGATTTAAACACACCCATCCATATCCAAATAGGTCCTATCTTGCTCACAAGCCCATAAGGAATTTCTTGATTCATACATTCTTGCAAAGTACTAAAGCCACCATTACCATGGAAAGGAATCATCCTTTTGTTGCTTTCAAAGGCCATAACCCTCTAAACCTTCCTCACTATGATGATATCCTCATATCTGCCCTTAAAAGTGTCTTGTCATACACCGGTGAGTCTTCCATCCCACCCATTGAGCATATAAGAAATATTGTTGAATTATGCAATATCCATCACATCATAGAGGAGAGCATTGCAGTCAGGCTATTGGTCATATCCTTCAAAGGAAAGGCTCTTGATTGGTATGGATTATTGGCACTTAGATCAATCACAACTTGGGATGAGCTAGGAGAGGTATTGAAAAGAAGATTTGAGGACAAGATTGACAACTTGTCACTAACAAAGGAGCTGACCACTATTAAAAGAGAACCTAAAGAAGTCGTTCAAGACTTTAGTACAAGATTCCATAGGACATGGAATAGGATCCCAATCTTGGTGAGGCCAATAGTTCACTATGCTATCTTGTATTACCTTAATGCATTTAATAGTGATATTAAAATGATGATTCAATATATGGGAGGTAACACTCTGCATAATGCATATGAGATGACCATTAGTGGAGATAATTGTTTGTTTCAGGAATGAAAGATTGCCCCAAGACCTCCCATGCCTCTTTTTCCTAACTTGCAAACTCCAACACCTATTGATGCTATCATTCCTGCACCTAAAAATAAGTCTATTTTCCCTAGTTAACCAAACAAACCTAACGAGGCAGAAAGAATGAGAGCTTTGGAATAAGAGAACCTAAATCTAAAGAGGCTTATCCAACAACATCAAATCAAACCCTTCCTGGGTCACTATCAATCTCATCAGTCTTACCCCAACTATCAAGGTAGTAGACCTCCTTTCCAACGTCATCCTCAAGGTCAAGGATAGTTGGTCCAATCATAACCATATGGTGGTTATAATCCCAATGCCCCTTCTACCTCAATGACACTTGTGCCTACTCAAAATAATCTTGCTCAAGAGCATAACAGTCAACCTTCATTAGATCAACCTTATGATCCATCTTCTTATGTCAATGAAGCCTTCAACCAAGCCTTCATGGAAAACCTGGGGTCTATGTCAGCTATGACTCAAAATCAAACATCAAATGAAGGAGTGATTGATGGTCAAGGTACTCAAATGTGTGTTGTATTAGGCAATTGGAAGCAAGGTGAATCATGTATAGTCAATCATCAAGGGAAACCAAGTATGGATACAAATTCTATAGTTGTAAACACAAGGAGTAAGAGGAAGGTTGTTGAAGAAGTTCAAGGTGTTGTTAGTGGTTCTCTAATGAATGTTCAAATAAGTACAAGACCAGGTATGTCTAATGTCTTTCCAAGTTCTCAAATAACTCAAAGGGATCAGAAGGTCAGGAATGTTTTCATGCCTCAAAGTTCATAAGGTGTTGGCAGCATGATGGCTTCTAGTGGGCAAGTAAGAGTTAGTGGTCCTTTCACTAACATTGTGGAGCAAATGAAGAGGTCTTAGGTGAATGTATCCATGTGGGATACCTTGGTTAGACTTGGACAAACATACCTACTTCAAGAGGAGATGTCCAAGCTCAATTTGACATCCAAATAGACTAGCCAAGGAGAGGTAACATTGACAAACACAATGAATCCAAGTGAAGTTCAACCAAGTAAAGTTGAAACGGTAGAAAAACCTCCTCCATTCTATCTACCCATCATTATAGGAGTTTCATTGGTGCATATTTGTCTCATTGGTAGTGGAGCTAGTACTTGTGTTATGCCCAAGATGGTAGTTGACAAACTAAACTTGAAATATGAACCCCATGCCAAAGGAGTGCTCCAATTGGATGGGTGAATTACCAAGACCATTGGTATAATCAAAGGTTTGAAAATCATTCTCCAATATTATCCTTCCTTCACCATCTCTTAGGATGTTGTAGTGGTTGATATGCCTCCTCATTTTACACTTTGTTTATCTAGAGAGTTCACAGCTAAGATTGGGGGTTATCTTACGCAGATTGGTCCTACATGGGTTTTAGGACTAGATATTGTTCAAAAGTAACAAACAAATCAAAGCCTCTTTATAATTTTCATGTTGAACCTTATGTGCCTCACACTTATAACATGAATTGTAATGTGTTTGAAGAAGATGATCACCCTAGTGATCAATAAAATCTAACTCTCCTTGATGGTATTTCTGACTTATCTCTTGATGAGTGGGGACTTGAGCAAGGTGGATTTGTAGATACTGGTCTTGGAACCTACATACTTCATGAGGATCCTGATGAAATCCTTGAGGCAGATCGTGATGATATTCTTGAGCAAGTTGCATTGGGAAACTACCTTGTACATGTAGATGGTGATGTGAGTATCCTAGCCCTGTCAAGATATGACAGTCCTAATGAGCAGCCTTTTTTGCCTGCAAAAGAAGAAAACATGCTTGAACCTAAAACTTAAGATGAAATAGATCAGATGTGGTAGCATTTCAATGTCATTATTCAAGATTTTGAGGAGATTAGGAAGCTTATAACTATCCAAAAGGAGTACAAACTTGATAAGGAAGACAATCATGTTCTCAATGAATACAAGGAGGAGATTGATATCTCAGTCAAGCAAGAAGTAACCTTGGCAGAACCTGATGTGATTAATAAGCATAAAGAAAATTAGAAGACCTCAGTTGAGCATAAAACACTCTTGGTAGAGTATGAAGTATTCAAAGAACATAAGGAAGACAGTCTTGATGACTTACAACAAGAGGCATGTCATTCTTCAAAGATACATGAAGGTGAGAATGTTGTGGTAACTCACAAGATGTAGATTAAAGATTGTAAAATAAGTATATCAATGTCTAATCAAGATGCCTATTCAAAAAAATAATTTAGTGAGCTAAAAAGATTGTTTTTTAGTACTCCAATTGACAAACTTGCAGTCAGTAGAAGCTACAACCATGGTAAGTCTCTTGATTACCTCCACAAATAAGCTTTCATTGATAAACATGAACCATATGACGATCTATTTTCTTGGAGGAATAAGGATGTAAGGAGTATTATATTTGACCTTGGTTAAAGCAATGCAAATGATGGCTCTTTACCTCAAGTGTTGAGATATTGTACATACTAGGATAGTTGTGTTTCCTTTTATTTGGTTTGTGTTTTTCCTAAGTGTTCTTGAGAACACAAGAGTGTTTGATTTAGTGTGAGTCTTGTTTATTATATTTATTCTTGTTTCTTTGGTGTGTTTGTATTCTTTCAGAGGCAATACATGTCAAGAACAGTGTATAGGTCACCCCATAACCCAATGGATAAGAGAAGGCTACTGGTCTTGGGCATAATAGGCTTGCCACCCCTAAGATTTGCCAAATTGTTGACTAATTTGACCACCTAGTCAAATAATTCAACCCCCTTATATAGTCAAAATTCCTATAGGGTCTTGCCAAGGTCATAAATGTGTTTAGTCATGTTTAGTAAGGTCATTTAGGGTGTTCCACTTTAGTCATATGTGTCATTTGTCCTATTTTTGCCTTTATGTCACCTTTTAATCAATTTAGGGGAATTATACGTAATATTAAAAAAAAAATGTTAAACTATCTTTCAATGTCCAAGATGTTAGTTAGGGTGTCAAGAGTTACTTTTTACACTGACAAATGCAAGTTTAGTGCCTGAAAGAGGAGATAACGATAGTTTTTAAAAGTTTGTAAGCAGTTGTACGATCAAGTATGATATACTTGGCATGTGGGAGTTTCAAGAAGATCTCTATGGGAAATAATAGTCCATTTCCATGCTTAAGAGGTCATAACAGGTTCAAATCTGGCAAAAAAACATTCCATCTTTCCATTGCTCTCTTTTGCCAGAAAAAACATGTAAACCAATTTGCTTTTGGTAGGGATAGTTTGGGAGGAGTTGAATTGAATGCTTTTGGTGGGAGTTAATAACCTTTGTCTACTTCAATTTCATGGCAAGAGTTGCAAGTTTTATGCATTGTACTCTGAACCATCTCTAATAAAGTTGACCACTAAAAACTACCTACTCAACCCCATGGCCTCTAGTTTTCTCATCTGTATACAGTTGTCTGATGATTTCTAGTGTTGTGGGTTCATTTTTAGAGTTTCCCCTTCCTTTCCATACTATTTTCATCTATGTTGGCATGTGTGAATAGTAATATGTATGCATGATCACTTCATTTTAGTAGAAATGTATAAGTATCAATGGTTTGCAGGTGTTTCTAAGTACAGTGTTTTGTCTTCTCACAATGGTTTTAGGTTAAAGGTAATATGCTTGTATGACCTCTTCTATGAGCATGATGATGGTCAAATCAAGTTCAATAGCCCTGTGGAGGTCTCAAGTCTTTGAAAAGGTGAAGTTAAAGATGATTCCATATACACAGTCATACTTTAATAGAATGATAACCTACAAGATTGTACAAGAAGTCTGAGGTAGAGTATTGAAAATTCTCTAGAAGTGTTTAGTTCCATTTGAGGTCTTCAACCAACTCTAAAGGCATAAAGAAGATCATTGTGATAGTAATGAGATTACTATGCACAATCAGACTCAATTTCATGTTCACAAAGTGAAAAGTTGCTTATGAACCCAGTTACCTTAATATCTCCGAATGGATTATTTGATCAGATTATGAATCATCTTTTGGTAGTTATGTATGTGCTTTGGGCAAGTCTAACCACTCCATACTTCTTTCTTGGATGGGGATGCCACCTCCCAACATGAAGGAAAGATTGATAGGTCAAGAAGAAAGAATGTTTGGAGGATTTCAATTCAATCAACTTCCTACTGTGGACACCTAGTGAAAGCTACAGTGCTTTTAAGCAAATGAGCCTTAAACCTACAAACTCCTATTACATTGACTGAATAGAGATGGAACATTAGACATAAATAGATGCATCTAACTGTGGAATGATCCTAATGACTATAGGAGGAACAAAGACATGATTCTCAGACAAGAAATCCCTACCTACAAGAACCTCATAACTCCTCCTAAGGTGATATCTATAGTCTAGTTGTAGACCTATAGTGTATGGATAGAAAGGAGAGTGAGGCATAATTTCAAAACATAGGATGAAGTACTTTCAGTTGTAAGATATCTCTAATGGATTCAAAAGAGGAAAAGGTGTGAAATAAAAAGCTTAGGCCTAGATTTTCACCTATATAAAACCTTTAACTTCACCCAAACAACACCTACAATCTAACTTTGAGTTCACAGTGCATTGATTGTGAGAGACAAGAAGTTGAAAGCTTGCAGACCTAGATTGTTCATTCATGTTAGAGATGATTCATGGATCTCAAAAAAGATCAATAAAACCTAACTTAGTATTCACACATAGTGAACACCTCCAGGGGTCTCACAATTTCTACATATTGCCACCTACAGTTTGACACATCTAGCAGATTGGTCCTAGCTAGTGAGGAGAGATAGTTTGAAGGTTGACAGTGCTTTGAGATGGGTGAACACATTGAGACTATCCTAAAACTTGGACAATACAATACTAAATGATTCTCACATGGAAAAAGGCAAGATATAATGTTGATCAAACAGGATTTTGAACCTAAACAAGTACCTATAGTCAGTTCAAATCTTGCAGTCATAAGCCTAGAAAGCTAGTCAGGAGATATTGTGATGTTGAGGGGTCTATAAGAGTGATCCAGCTCTATAACTTGGTACAAACTATCAATATGACGTAATTAATAACCCCATAGAATCCTTAAGTCTGTACATATAGGGGAGATTCTCTTTGTTTTGTCTCAGATAGAGGGCACTACGAGTCAAGATCACCTTGTAGGTTGAGCACATGAAGAATGAACCAGTGAAGGGTAGAGCTTTAGATGATCTTTAGACATTTTGTAGGATTTGATTGAAGATGAATAAAGATGGGGAAGGCCCTACAATAATCATGGACATTCATAGGTGGGTCACATGTCCAAATACTCAGTCTAGGTCTTTAGGCCTATAACTAAGCCTATACCCTAAGGACTATCAACTTCATCTATATGACCATGATAACTTTCCAAACCTTTTAAGAACATTTAAGGGGAAATTGAAGACATGTTTAAGCAATTGGTTTGTAGAGAAGTATCCCCAGGTGATTATTTTGGCCTAATTCCTTGACAGACCTACTCAAAAAGTATGAGAGTCCTCGAGAGGCAAAGTTAAAAACTCACAATTATACGAAAACCAAGTATGAGCTCTCAATCACTTGGGGAGGGGTGAAGGGGGTCTTATATCTCAACTTCGTGGAATTTTTTCAAGGGTTGGACGTCAGAATTTTATGAACAATACTTAATAGTCCAAACTTCTTGAAACCCTCCCAAAAACCTTGTTTAGACCCGATGAGGATAAGATGATTGAAGATGCATTTAGAAGGGATGAAACAACCATGAAAATGCTTGGAACATGTCTAGAACTTCCTCAGGATTCTTGACACCTACCATGGCCATATTATCATCTATATAAAATAGCCTAATACTATGTTTTTTACAGGAATTAGGATGTTTTGTGGGTACAAAGGAGGATCTTCAATTAAAAACCATTGAAGGAGGTCTTTAGGGACTTATTGTAGCTTCTAAAACTCATTTCCTTCCACAATCAAGCATGAAAATATCTATGTGAGTCAATTCATGGCAGACAGTTTAAACAGACAGAGATAGGGCAAGATGACTATCAAGTGAGGGAGATGAGAAGTGTTCTAAGAGTTTCATTAAGGTATGTTTGATAGACCAGAGGATAAAGGAGATTCATTTGAGTTTATTAACATCTCTTTAATGCATTTATTTGGGAAAGTGGAAGCCATTTGGATGATAAGTGTGAGAACTGCCTAGAAGACTAGTGACAAATGACCGTTGGCAGTGAGTGACAAGTGACAAAGATGAATCCATCAGTTATGGATGAGTTTGTGACATGCACTGACCTCTTCTCTACCTTCTCACATCAGACCATATCTGTCAAGGATCCCTATTATATTTTTAGACACTCAATTGCACTCCTCACCATATGAAGGCAATTTAAAGCAAGATAATGAAGAGTCTATGCCAAATTGAAGAATATTCTTTGTTTGAGAGTGACGCTTGTTCATATCAATTTCCTAACTTATTTTCCACTTAATTCGATGGATTTGTAACTGGTTCTTAGAGATTGACACCTGGTCTTGTGACATTTGAGTTTCACTTCTCTCTCTTCTTCTAAGTTCTATAATTGAAACCTTTTTGGCTTTGTATTGGATCCACAATTGGTATGGCAAAACCTTGCTAGTTTTGACACCACATTTGCCTCTGAATAGAGTTTATAAGTTGATTTCATTATACACAATAGTTTACTTGAATATATCAAGTGGTTTGTGAGTTGACAAGTGATGCAAATGCTCTCCTTATTTTCCATGTCTACTCTTGCATGTTTGTGTGCATGAGATCTCTTCTAACAGGTCTCATAAATTGTATTGGTTGTCAAGTTTATCTTAAAGTGAGAGAGGGAATAATAGTGTCTTATATTTGACCTTCTCTTCACTCACCTAAAGATAGGCATAGAAATCTACCTCTATGATAAATACTTATACTAGAAGTATATAGGGTTGTTTTAGTTTGAGTTGTCTTCTTTGTTTGTGCATATGCAAGTGTGTTGTGTGGAGTTGTCTTGGTGTATCACTTCATTAGCATAGGTTATTTTATGTACCTTTTTTCCCTTTTCCCCCAATAATGAATAGATTAGTGTAGTGTGAACCTAAGAGACAAATCAAGGGAGTTAGCCCTTTCAATCCTAGAGATCTATCTCTTATAGTGGCTTGCCTATGAAGGGAGATAGTTCCATGTTGTCCTAAAATTGATAAGGTCTACTTGACTTATCTAGGGTGAAATTTTAGGTGACAATAGTGAAATTTAATATGTCCAATGGGAAAGTGGAATCATTTATTTTGCCTAGGTTGTAGACAAAACCACATGGAGGTGGGATGTCAATTTTAGTGGAGGAATTCTTTTAGGTTAAATGGTTGGCAAAACTAGTAGGAAAAATTAATTGTCACTTAATTTTTTTTTATTCATGCATTAAATTCCACCTTATGCAACTTGATTATGGCGCAGATGGTACGCCATTTTGAATGGAATGTGGTAAATAAATACATTATATATTAATGTGGTGTAGTGATGGAAGTAATCAAAAGTTTTAATTCGGTGGCAGTGAAGTTGATAGGTGGGTGGATGCCATCATTGTGGAAAATAAATAAGGAAGATAATTTTGGAATTTGATTGTGGTTGTTTGGTGGATCTTCAAAGAGAAATGACGGAGAATAGGAGAAGAAAGGAGAGCTGGAGTAGGAGGGCACCACATCTGAAACAATAGATAAAAGAAGACAAATGTATAGGTAAGTGCAATTATTTTATCAATCTTTTATATAATCAGTTAATGAATGGTTGAATGGATGTGCACCAATGATTTTGGCTTGTGTTGCATCATTGTCTTGTGTGGGTTTTGTCATAGTAATATATGGTAATGCTTAGTTTTCGTGCATGTTAGATTTGAATTTGATAGTGGCCTGAATTTGGTTTTGGGATCCTTATTTAGGTAATTCATTTAGCACCAAAATTGAGAGTTTTTAACCAATTTAGTTATTTTGCAAGTCTTGCTTGGTTGTTTGGTCTATGTGGAGTGAGTAACAAATGGATTCTTGGTGTTTTTGTACATGTCAATTGTTGCATTTTATTTCTTAGTTGCACATTGATTTTGTACCATATGTACATAGCTTTAGATCTTAAATATTGGAGTCAAACCTTTAAATTTTTGTATATATGTTTAGTTTTATCAAGGACAATGCATGGGGAGGAGTGTATTAAATAAATTTTTGTTTTCCTTGTCTCTTTATATTGTTGTTAGGTGATATTTAGTTACTCAGGTACTAATAAGCAGTTATTAATTTGACAATTGAGATAAATATCCTCTGTTGGTGATCTGAGAATGGCATCATTGTTAAGAAGTTATTGATATAAGAGTTATTGTGAATGGTATGGTATGGTGCTACAATGATATAGAATAGAAGTATTCACATATTTTTTTAGAAATACATCAAATCGATTAACATCAATAGTTTTAAATGGTGCAATAGTAGTAGAATTAATTTAATAGCTTTTTGATATTATCAGGAAATGGCGTAGTTGTTAGTAAATGAAGATAAATATTAAATATATATTTATTTTATCCTTTTCAATGGCATTCTATACATTTTTTAATCTAGCTAGAATAAAATTGAAGAAAAATTTAATTGCTAGTGGCCAGGTATGATGCAACTTAGGAATAAAATTGAATTTATTTTCCTTAGTTGGTGCAACTTCTGGTTTGGCATAATTGTAGAACAGAATGTGGGGCGTCCAAGTGGAAAGGAGGATAAAATATATTTTTTTAGTTGGTTGTGCTGTAGGATAATGGGCATGGGGATAAGTGTGGTGGATTGACAGTTATAACCTTACCTTTTAGATTAGAAAACTATTTTTTTAGTTCTTGAATTTTGTAATATTCCTTTCATTGTTTTGGTTTAGCACCATACAAGCTTTTGGGATACCGTGATGTAAACATTAAGTTATTGACTCCTTTTAGTGTTAATAAGTGTAGAACTTCACTTTGTTTGAGTAGGAGCATGTTGTGACAGAGAGGGATTTTAGTTATGATCTTGTTTTAATTTTGTTTGTTTGGTGAATTTATGCATGGGGAACATCTCTTCAATTTATCCTTTATTTATAAATATTTATCTTATCTTTAATCCAACTTTTAGGTGGAAATACTCCATTGTGTTCGAGTAATTTATCCACCTTTACCGAGTTTAGGTTTTGTGGGAATAATACTAGATGAATACTATGTTTTGTTTCCCACTCTGCATAGCCTTATTCTTAGAGATCTACTGATTGAGTGGTAGTTTATTGTTGTAGACACCCCATTTTGGACACAACTATGTTCCGATCAGACTTTAGATTGATTTCTACCAAACAACGCAAATTAAGGCTAGGAATCACTGAATGTGCCCATTTTATCCATACATCAGATATTAGTTCTCATAATCACATTGAGGCATCCCTATTTAGGGTATTATCTTGTACGCAATAGTAACCTCTCACAAATTCATCTCCAGTCAACTTGTGACCTAGCAAATTGACAGTTTGGCCTTTGGACCCATTAAGCAGGGCACTTGAACAATTACTAAAGTGCAAAAATACTAAGCAAAATGAATTAACTAAACAAATCAAAATAAATGCTTACGTGAAATTTCCATGTGCAATTAGTGAAATTAATTTTTTTTAAAGAAAATTTTAATAAAAATGAGGTCATTATGATGTCATCATCCTCAAAGTCGAGGAACTAAAAATATCTCCCCTAAAGTTTTAAATTTAGAAATGGAGAACCATGTTTAATAAATGGGATCTTTATCCCAAATATTAAATGTCTGTCCCCTCCTTAACTCAACCAGGGTTAGTCTAGACCTAACCATGATTAACTCTAACTTAACTACACTTGGATTAGAGTTAGTTTGGCAGGCTATAAATATGAAGCTTCACCTATTGTTCAACAAGAGTTTTTTGTTTAAGGTTACTATGTTAAAATAACTTCAAGAATCTCCTTTGGTATAGTGTTATAATGCACAAATGTTCATAAATTGCTACATCAAAGTCAAGCCAAAACTAACATTACCAGGGTGATAAGGAAAGATGATGCAAAGAACACCATTGACAAAGATTCTTTGATCACACAACCAAGCACATTCCTCCATGGCCAATATATAACTCTTGCTCTCAAAGAAGGTAAATAATGGTTATTTTGTCTTCATTTGGTAGTTACTTGTATTGTTCTCTTGCTCTTTGAGTGTCTAGGCTTGAATTTTTAGTTTCATTAGTATTTTTTTATTTTCCTCACACTAACACTATACTAATCTCCCCTCTTAGATTCCACTTATGACACCATAATGGCATGACCAATAGGACCCGCACCCCACAAAGCTCTCCTAGCTACTTTTTAGGACATTTTATTAACCATTTTCATGTCAAAATTTTGAATAAATTACTAAATAAGGAAGGAGTTTAACTCTCGGGTAAGCCATAGGGATCAAAGACAATTAGAAAAAATTAGTGTCGATCATTGGGATTGATGTTGATCTGCAGGGATGGGCAACGATTTCTGTGTTTAAAATACTGTCAAACTAGAATCTAGAAATGTCATAAAATTCCAACTTTTCTTATTTTTCTTGCTTTCTTTGGTACCTAACAGTCTATTTACTACATGTTTAACAATCTTCTTGCAGGGTAGTGAGAAGTTTCAGGGTTTAAAACATCGTTTCTCAAGAATTTTTGTGTTAAAACACATTCTATTATGGTAAGGATGCAAGAATCGAAAATGATCAAGATAAAATCAACATCGATCATAGGAATCGACCACAATCCTTGTAGATCATCAATAATTCTCTATATTTTTATTTTTTGAGAAAAATTGAGAGTTGACATTTGTGTTTTTGTTGAACTAACTTGTAGGAATATAATATTGGCTTAAACACAAATCAATCCCTTAACTTGTTTGCAGGAAATTAAACCAAGGAAGAAGAAATTTGAATACTTTTAAAGCAATTTTTCATATTTTTTTGCATCATCCAAGTGTTGAAAATACATTCACCTTTTTTAAGGTGTTTTAAAATTTACTTAAACAATTTATTTTTAGCATTTTACATACTTTTACAAGTGCAAACATGGCCAAGGGCCCAAAAATTTAACAAAGCATTTCAGTTTGGTGTTACGTAAAATGAATCTACATCTTTAGTTAGAGCTCCTAAGAACTTTTTTGATTTTTGTTTGTTCTTTTCAAACAATTAGATTAAATTCTCTTTGTTTTGGCAAAACACAAACTCTATCATGTATGTTCTCCTCTCGTCCCCTTTAGGTAACTCGGGTGAAAAAAAACGCTTAGTTTATTGCCCTTGTTTGTAAAAGTTATGTTAGAATGAATGTCATGTATGTTCTCCCCAAACTCCAAGAAACTTGGGTGATTCAAAAATGACCTCTAAAGTCTTTTCCTTTTAATTTATTTCTTTTTATGCACTTGGCTTGTGGATGGAAGTTCATGGCCTCCCCACGAGTTCTTTAGGGGTGCATTGACCTGGGGTTTCATCTCCCAACATTGTACAAACCTCATTCCACACTAGGGTATATAAATTAAGACACGTGATACTAGGATTGCCATCAGGCTAAGCGGCTAGCCTCTCCAATGTTGTGTTGTGGAGCTTATTTCTAGATTATAATGTATTTTCAAATAGTGTACATTTTAAATATATTGTACACTATATGTACTATACATTTTTTGGACCCCCTTTAATGGGAAACTATTTTGGGTTAACTATGCCCATGGTTTTGGTACTCATTATTTTGTAATACCAATTTGTTGATATATATATATATATATATATATATATATATATATATATATATATATATATATATATATATATATCAACAAATTGGTATTACAAAATAATGAGTACCAAAACCATGGGCATAGTTAACCCAAAATAGTTTACATCATGAGAACATGGGTTTGAGAAGAAAGAACTGTATGTGTGAATTTATTTGTGAATTCATGAGGGTTTGTTGAGCGTAGCTCCAAACAATATTTATGCATTGTAATTATGAGAAGACTGATCTGAGAGTGGATTGTACTCTTGTGGATTGTAATAAAATTTGAGCAAGTGTTTCTTGGTAGATGTATTCGACATTGAGTAAACCACGTTAAATCTAGTCTTTTTGTTATGTGTTAGGTGAATATTTTGTCGGCCAGCTAACTGGTGACCAAAATAGTTCCTATCACCATAGCATAGGAAGATTGGTCGCCTAGGTGTGCAGCTTTACTACATCAACCGGAGACAAATCTCTCCTCTCATCAAAGGGAGGTTCCCTATTAAATATGCGGAGGCTATATACTATATATATATAAGCAGAAAGTAAGACACGGGGGTAGGATAAACCATCCATCTCTCTTCTTTCAGAGATGATGCTAACAAACAGAGGAGAAAATCTTGGTGGAAACACTGAAGGCACTTTTTTTCTTTCAGAAGTGTTCTTATAGGAAACAACAGAAGTTCTTTCAGGTAAGATAAGAAACCAATAACAAAAGGGCGCAGTAACAGCATGATGAAACATAACGCAAATTTTTCACCTCAACTGCCCAAAGAATGAGATACGAAGAAAAATGGGGGCACAAAGTCGTCCCAAGGTCCTTTACACAGAAACGGAAAAGAAAAACACACACTGAAGACAACTATGACAACACAAAGTCTGAAAGTAGTTGGCTTCAGGACACCTTCCTTATCGCCTCCACTAGTTTTGCTTGTTAAATCAAATAAACAAGAATGCTTTCAGAAGATAGACATAAAAACAATATCCTAAAGTAGCACAGGCTATCACAGCACAAATTCTGCAAGTAACTTTCTTTCTCATTCAATCAAAGAAATATGAATTACAATCTGAGCTCAAAGTCTCAGTAATACCTTTCAATTTGGGCAGAGTTTCGCTTCTGGTAAAGGCAAGGTCTTTTTTGTAACAAATGAGAGATTACAATATATAGCGCTCCCTGAAAGACTTGGGTGCTTGTTTTACATAGAACGGCCCATGCTGTGCATTCAATGCCTTGAATGCATTTCCAATTTTGTCAAAGGACTGCGTTGAAAACAGGGCCGCTGTCTTAACTATGGCGTGTCATTTCATCCCATATGTCTTCTCCCGAGTCTGGATCATCTGGTCTGTCCCCTCTGACATTTGCGTAGCTCTCCATTTTGTCTTTACTTCATGGAAGGAAAAATAGGCTATGTCTTTAATTTGCAAGCTCAAAAATCTACTTTGCGGATTATTTCATCTACTGGAATAACTTTTGCATAGATATTTTGGGCTTTTCCCTCTTTCCGCTTTTGTATTTTCCATCTTTGTCTCTTCTTGCTGCGATTTGAGCTATCAGGCTATCTTTTCAGCCAGTTGCTTGGTTCTTCCTTCAAGTTTCGTGCTTTATTTGAATTTCAACGGATATTCCCTTACCTTAAATTTGACGTCTGCGGGGACGTCATTGGTTGACTGTTTCAACGATTCGAGCGGCCTTCTCAGCTCCTTGGTTCAATTGCTTTCCTGCTCCTTGGTTGAACCATCGCTTTCATTTGAACTTGCCTTTGGAATCATCCATGTTGCTTCTCTCTTTGCTTGAGGCTACCTTTGAACTGCTTGAACGTGTGAACCATTGAACTTTGAACTCTTTCGGTTCAAGGTTCAATCGCTTCATTGGTTTTTTCCTCTGCCCGTCACTTCCTTGTTCTTTCTAAGCTCTTTGATCTTCATCGCACTGGTTGAACCTTTGAACCTGTGAACTCGTTGAACCTTTTAGTTCAAGGTTCAACAGTTCATTCTTTTTATTTGGCTAAGTCCTTTTAATCTTTTTGAACCAAACGCGTTGAACCTTGAACCCATTGAACCCTTGAACCAAAAGAGTTCAAGGTTCAATGGTTCAATGGTTCAATCCTTGCTTAGAAGCTTGCCGATGAACTCTTTTGGTTGAACCAAGCCATTGAAACAATCCTGAAAATGACCGTGTTGGAAACTTGTTCTTTCCTACAAAGTCTGTAGAAATCAACCTGTGAATTCTGTAGAGCTGAGTTCATAGTTTTCTCTGAGTTTTCTCTCGAGCCTTGAAAGAGTCCGTAGATTCAAGCCTGCAGAGTCCGTAGTTTTAAGTCTGCAGAGTCTGTAGTTTTAAGCCTGCAGAGTTCGTAGATTTCTGAGAAAGATTTGAAAAATGAAGAACTTGAATGCGCAGAACAATTTTTGAAAGGGGAAGAGAGGATTTGGTCTGTAGGACCAAAATAGTTCAAATGTTGTCCCAAAAATGAGTGATATTTTTGGGGGACAACAACTGGCTCCAGCTGGGGAACTTCCTTGAGTTGAAAACTTGGAACAACTGAGGAGAGTAGAAACTAGAATCTCTAGTGCCTTGAAGTGTGCTATTGGGCTACGGAGTCATGCTACCCAAAAAGAAAAGCTCCAAAAATGAAAATAAAAATCACAAAATAGATCTAAAGACTATACAAATATACATATGTGTAGATGATCTTATCTGATGCCTCAAGATTTGAAGCACTTCAGATGCCGCCCATTGCGAGACAGTGAAAATGGTGTGCCATCTTGATAAACTAGCAGGAAACCATTTTGTCCCCAAAAATGATGACAGGCAAATGGAACTCTCCACCAGGATACCAATTTTTTGCATCTTCCTCTTGGCCTTTTCTTCTTCTTGCTCCATGGCAAGACGCGGTCTTCAAACTGAAAACCATAACTCCTTGCTCTCCCTGCGAAGAGTTTCTTTTGCTGATTTTGGAGTACAGCAGTATGGTCCACCACCATAGCTTGTTGTTCTGTTAGTTCAGTCCAGAACATGCTTTGATTTTTAGCATCAAACTCCTGACTAACCATCAGCTCAACATCTCCTTCGGTGTAAAGGAATTTGACCTCTTCACCCTGAGCAGTTTTCAATCCGAGCAATAGAGATCTGCATCCAGCTGTGGAAGGATTACTACCATTAGATTCTAGAATCCAAGTATCATCAGAAGCTGATCTTCTATCAGGTTTCTCTTCATTGGAGATGGAAGATCCTTCTTGATTTGTACTGCACCCTAACAATTTTTTTGATGCCTGATTTGAATCAAATCTTGGATTGCCAGCCACAGGACTTTGATCAGCTAAGACATGAGCATCTTCTGTGGTCAAGGAGTAATTACCCCTGCCTGAAGGCTCAAACAAAATTTGAGCAGCAGGGGCTGATATTTGGGTGACCATAATCTTTGCCTCAGACAGGTCCACACCTAGCTCTTCACCAATGTTTAACTGCTCAGGATTGGCTTGCAGAGATTCAAACTCAGTCATTTGAATTTTGGATTTCTTGACATGATCAATCATGTCAAATGACTGAGATGGACTTGGAAGAGAGGATGGGAGTTTATCCTTTTGGTTTTTGGGAGGGGAGGACTGATCTGCAAAGTTGAAGTAGAAGGTTCAAAGATGTTTGATGTACTAACCTTCTTGGCAATCATTGGGTCCTTTGATTGAAAAAGAAGATTGGTTCCCCGCTTAGCAATTGGAATTGCAGGCTGAGTTTGTTCTTCTATTCTTTATTTATCAGCTTGCTAGGTTGACTGATTCTCGAACCGAGTGAATACTGTATATGATTCTTCGACTGCTTCACCTTTACTTCTGGATTCATCCTGGTAATTCAAGAAACTAATGTGGGAGTCGCCAGCTGATTCTTCTTGATCCTCCATTAAGAGACCATCATCATTTTCTTGCTTGAACTCAGGTTGGAAATAAGAAACATGTTCTGTTTTCAGATATCCCACTGCTGAGTTGGTTGGAGGTGCTTCAAGGGCAAGGTTCCTCTGTGGGAGAGGAAGACGATTTGGTTGCCCTTGACTTCTGGCAGCGTTGCCTTGATATGGCTGATTGGGGAATGTCCTTGTTGGTACATCTCTGTATGAAGGAGGAGAATACATAGCTTGTGCCACTTGTCTTTTCAAAGCTAGCAGTTCATTTGCCAGCTTTTGTACTATTGGGTCAATGGTGGCTGTGGGTGAGTATTCAGAAGATGAAGAGGGTTTACCTCTGTTAGGATCTCTCCTTATCTTCCCTATCAAGATAAGGTCATCTTCTAGCTCAGTAGCCAAGTCTTGAGTAGCCTCAAAGTCTATGTGTCTAGCCCATCTTAACAGAAAACTTACTTCAAGCAGCTATGAGTTGATGAAGAAGCATTTGAGATTTTGAGGTGTCGGCTGGGCGACCATGGGAATCATGTGCTTCAACTTGTTGAACCTGGCAATAAAATCCCTCATAGGCTCATGAGGTTCCTTCTTCATCTGAGTGAGCTGGGCCAACAAAGCATGCACATCCTCTTCAAGCTTGAATCTGGCTTCAAACTTGGCTTTGAGTGTATTCCAGCCAATCACTGATCCATCTTGCAGATGGTAGAACCAATCTGCAACAGCACCTTGTAGTGTCTCCACAAATAGCCTGACCGCTATGTCTTCAAATTCCACCCCGATTACACTGTAGGCTATGTTGAAAGCTGCAATGTGTTTATCATGATGAACCTTCCCATCACCAAAGAATTTGGAGAAATTCTTCTTTGAACTACGTGAAATTTCATGCAGAGGTGGAGTCAAGCTGAGTGGGCCAAAAGAGTTACCCCAGGGGCCTCAAACTGCCATGATTTAATTATGAAAAATAGGGATAACAAATATGGGTGGAGTGGCCAGATTGCAGAACAAAAAATGGAAAAAAACTGGCCCTGCTTCAGCTTGAGGCTTGAGGCGTCAAACTGTGCATTTTTTTTCTAGCAGCTCTAGTTTTGCAGACCAAATAAAATAATGAAAGTGGAGGAAGATGGTAAGGCTATAATGATAATGGGTAAGACATGGAACGAAGTCGCTAGAGTCTGTAATGGATAAGGGTTATAATGATAATGGGTAAGACACGTGATATTTCAATCTGAAACTTGAGGTTCTAAATTGCACAAAATTACTATGTCCCCAATGGAGTCGCAAAAAACTATTGGGTGAATATTTTGTCAGCCAGCTAACTGGTGACCAAAATAGTTCTTATCACCAAAGCATAAGAAGATTGGTCGCCCAGGTGTGCAGCTTTACTACATCAACCAGAGACAAATCTCTCTTCTCATCAAGGGGAGGTTCCCTATTAAATATGCGGAGGCTATATACTATATATATAAGCAGAAAGTAAGACACGGGGGTAGGATAAACCATCCATCTCTCTTCTTTCAGAGATGATGCTAACAAACAGAATAAAAAATTCTTGTGGAAACATTGATGGCACTTCCCTTCTTTCAGAAATGTTCTTGCAGGAAATAACAAGAGTTATTTCAGGTAAGATAAGAAACCAGTAACAAAAGGGCATAGTAACAACAGGATGAAACAGGACACAAAGTTTCCACCTCAACTGCCCAAAGAGTGAGATACGAAGAACAATGGGGGCACAAAGTCGTCCCAAGGTCCTTTACACAGGAATGGAAAAGAAAAACACACACTGAAGACAACTATGACAACGCAAACTCTGAAAGTAGTTGGCTTCAGGACACCTTTCTTATCGCCTCCACTAGTTCTGCTTGTTAAATCAAATAAACAAGAATGCTTTCAGAAGACAGACATAAGAACAATCTCCTAAAGTAGCACAGGCTATCATAGCACAAAGTCTGCAAGTAACTTGCTTTCTCATTCAATCAAAGAATTATGAATTACAATCTGAGCTCAAAGTCTCAGTAATGCCTTTCAATTTGCGCAGAGTTTCGCTTCTGGTAAGGAGAAGGTCTCCTTTGTAACAAATGAGAGATTACAATATATAGCGCTCCCTGAAAGACTTGGGCGCTTGTTTTCCATAGAACGACCCATGTTGTGCATTCAATGCCTTAAATGCATTTCCAAGTTTGTCAAAGGACTGCGTTGAGAATAGGGCCATTGTCTTAGCTATGGTGTGTCATTTCATCCCATATGTCTTCTCCCGATTCTGGATCATCTGGTCTGTCCCCTCTAACATTTGCGTAGCTGTCCATTTTGTCTTTACTTCATGGAAGGAAAAATAGGCCGCGTCTTTAATTTGCAAGCTCGAAAATCTACTTTACAGACTGTTCCATCTACTGAAATAACTTATGTGCAGATATTTCGGGCTTCTGCCTCTTTCTACTTTTGTCTTTTCTAGCTTTGTCTCTTTCTGCTGCGATTTAAGCTATCGGGCTATCTTTTCAGCCAGTTGCTTGGTTCTTCCTTCAAGTTCTGCGCTTTATTTGAATTTCAACAGATATTCCCTTACCTTAAATTTGACGTCTGCGGAGACGTCATTGGTTGACTATTTCAACAATTCGAGCGGCCTTCTTGGCGCCTTGGTTCAATCGTTTTATTGGTTCAATCGCTTTCCTGCTCTTTGGTTGAACCATCACTTTCATTTGAACTTGCCTTTGGAATCATCCATGTTGCTTCTCTTTTTGCTTGAGGCCGCCTTTGAACTGCTTGAACCTGTGAACCATTGAACTTTGAACTCTTTCGGTTCAAGGTTCAATTGCTTCATTGGTTTTTTCCTCTGCCCATCACTTCCTTGTTCTTTCTAAGCTCTTTGATCTTCATCGCACTGGTTGAACCTTTGAACCTGTGAACTCATTGAACCTTTTGGTTCAAGGTTCAACGGTTCAATCGGTTCATTCTTTTTATTTGGCTAAGTCCTTTTAATCTTTTAGAACCAAACGCGTTGAACCTTGAACCCATTGAACCCTTGAACCAAAAGAGTTCAAGGTTCAACGGTTCAATCCTTAATTAGAAGCTTGCCAATGAACTCTTTTGGTTGAACTAAGCCATTGAAACAATCCTGAAAATGACCAAGTGTTGGAAACTTGTTCTTTCCTGCAGAGTCCGTAGAAATCAACCTGTGAATTCTGTAGAACTGAGTTCGTAGTTTTCTCTCGAGCCTTGAAAGAGTCCGTAGATTCAAGCCTGCAGAGTCCGTAGTTTTAAGCCTGTGAAATCTGTAGTTTTAAGCCTGCAAAGTCCATAGTTTTAAGCCTGCAGAGTCCGTAGATTTCTGAGAAAGCTTTGAAAAATGAAGAACCTGAATGCTCAGAACAATTTTTTGAAAGGGGAAGAGAGGATTTTGGTCTGTAGGACCAAAATAGTTCAAATGTTGTCCCAAAAATGAGTGATATTTTTGGGGGACAACATTATGCACTTTATTTATGTTTTTTATGTATCTATGTTCATGTTTATTATTATGATTTCATAAAATTGTTCTGCATCAATTTTTGTATTTATTCCTAACAACTAATCCTAATGAAAACTTGGGTCAGGTCTTGCTAAATATTGGACTCCACTAATTATTACATAGATGGAATCACTATACAATGGAATAGACCCTTACATAGTAGGTTAGTAGGTATAAACCTAATTGACGTGATTGTGCCCTTGTGTTAGCCACATTTGGGACCATTTAGTATGCATGAAACTTATAGATTTTAAATAAAGCCTCACTTGCTGTATAATTTCATGCCGAATGTCAAGTGCTCATCACTCTAATTTTATGCCATCTATCAATGCTTGAAAGACAAAGGTGGGCGTAAAAATCTACCTACACCTGTACTTTCATTTTTAGATTAACACTTAATTCCTCACAAACTTTGGTATATCGGTTGAAACTTCGACTGAAGCTATGCACACCCATGTTATTTATAGAGAATAGGATGATCCATTCATTTTATTTATATTTTTCTTTGATTTATATGTTTTTTTAAGACTAAAACTATTTATATTATCACATCATAAATGAGTCATAAACCAATCACATATTTTTACACCCCTTTAGCCTAATAGGAGTTTTTATGTTCATTTGATTCCACACTTTTGCCTTAGACATTTTAAAAACATTTGTTTGTGTGTGTCACTTGTTTAAATTGGACATCATTACGTTGCCCATTTCATCCCAAGTTTTTGCCTTAGAAGTTTGAAACAAAAACCATTGTCATACCTTTTGAACGAGATAACATCGTTACATTGTTCATATTGTTTCAAAGCCTTTGCCTTGTGGCAAAACTGAGTTTGAAACCATGTATGCCTTTGATCTATAATTAGTATTATCATGCCATCCATTTGGGTCTAGAATGTTGTCTATTTGAGAAACCAAGTCTTTTAAACCAAGTTCTAAATTCATCTTGCAAAGTTCAGATTCAAAATTGAGTGGCTTACGCCTATGCCTTGCTTAATTTTGGCTTGGATGTTTATCTCTCACATTTGAATTGTGTAACTTGGACTAATTCATTGCTTGCTTTGAAGACTCCATTTTGTCTAGATCTAGGAAGTGGTATCTTTTCATGTGCCTTGAGTTTGTTTCTTGCCTTGAACTAAGGTCAAAACACTCTTTTCAAGTACAACCTTAAGTGTGGTTAGTTTACATTGGATCCTTGATTATCACTTGGGCTTGAATGCTTTACTTATCACTCTTTTTTTTTGCTCATTTGAGATGGAATTTCCAAATTAGTTTTAGGGGTGTGCCTAGGGTGAACGTCATATACCAAGGTCAAGTTTATTTTTCAATTCATGTGCCTAGATTGAGTTTGAGTGTTTGAATTTTTTTAGATTTAGATTGATTGTCTTACAAGTTTTTACATCGGCCAAGTGTGTTTTCAAGTCTAGCTTTCTGTCCTCTTACCAAAGAGCATTTACCTTTCAATTTTTAGACCTAGTTATTTTAAAGTCTAGCTTTGTGCCTTATTTTCAAAGACCTAGCATTTGCCTTAGTTTTTTATATTTCATTCATACCTTTCAAACTCTAGCTTTGTGCCTATTATAGACTAGATTTGCACCCTTTTGAGGGAGTTCTTCAAGATCTCTCACTTCCAACTATAAGCATGGGAACAACCTCGGGATGTGGGTGTCCTATGGTGAGGTTGAACCTTTAGATTTTTTTATGAGGCTAGTTCCTTAGGTGCTTCACTCTAGCTCTTTGGGTTTCTATGCTAAACTCTACTAATGTCCAAGGAAAATGGGAAAGAGATTACTTTTAAAAAAACTAAACTAAGAGAGGTGATGCATCGAAAGTAAGTGATCCACCTGGCCTGGGAAAGACACTAATTCAACATAAGACAAGTTGGCTTACACAACCTCCTAACCAACTAAATTGCATAAGTATTTCTTAATCTAGGCTTACTGAACCACACATGAGGCAAAGAAGACTATCAAAATTCACACCAAGCATTCATTAATTGCCAAAAAGCATGAGTTCAAACCTGCAATTAACTCGAAAGTACTTGAAAACAAGCAAAAAAGAATGGAAACAAGGTTAAAAGGATGCTTCTTCACAATGCTATTAGTGCACAAGCTAACTCAATGCAATTTTCAGACAGAGATATAAGTAAAAACAGTCTTTATTGCTTCAAAGGTCTATTACATAGTGATTTTCACAGAGTAATTTTATCACGAGTCTGGAGATACATTTCTAGGCTCTAAGGCCTCTATTTATAATAAAAAGGGGAAGAGAGAAAGGGAGTAAAGAAGAAGTTGCAGATGACTGACACCTCCTATTATCCTTACCTGATGTTCATAAATGCATCATTCTAGATCGCTGCCCAATACTCTTGAGCCCCTTCCATCTTTAACACTTCCTTTGGCACATATGAAAAGTCATGCTATGAGCAGCTAGAATGTTTCTTCTTGGCGTGACGTATTTAAGCATCGAATGATGATTGTGAGCAATGAACCATGGCGGATGGGAGCCTTCATAACTTCCAACTACCAGTCACTCAGACTCTCCCACGTTTATTGAACATCCTTATGCCACTTGTCATTTACTGGTTGGCCCTTTATGCTCTAGTTGCGCCACATGGTAGACTTCCATTCGTTGCATCATGATTCTAGCGTTGTCAGATCAAATTTAAGTCGAGCCCTCGAAGAGTCCCGATTTACTCTATGCAGAGTAATTTGGGTTCTTTGGCCTCTCCAATGTTGAATTTTCTCAGATCCTTCGCTTATAAAGCCTTTTAAGTAGAGTACTTTGAGAAACCCAATTTACTCATTGTAGAGTAATTTGGGTTCTCTAAGCCTACTTACTTCAGGCTTGTCCTTCTTGAAGTCTTCTCACTTTGCTGCTTCCCAAGCCTTAAGACTTTAGGATTTTCAAACCCGGTTACTTCCAATGGCTAGTCGCTTACCCTGATTTTGACGTCTATTGGCCCGTCATTTCCTACAAACACTTGGTCTTAGGCTTCTCTCTCGGCTTATTTCTTTTGGGAAAATCTCCCAAAGGAATTTTTTCGGATAATTTATTCGAAGGAATTCCTTCAAATGTTTTGTTCGCGTCTGTCTTTGGAAACTACCTTTCAGGGTTTCTACATGTCCCTTCGGATTTCTGCAAATGATCCTCTTGAAGGGAAAGATACCCTTTAGAAATTTTGAAATGGTCCTCCTGAAGGGTAACATACCTTTCAAGAAAATTACAACTGTCCACTTGGAGAAGAAAAAGCCCTTCGAAAAAGTTGAAGTGTACCTTTGGGAAAGTTGATTGGTCCCTTTTTGCCCCAAAAGACCCTTCGACATTTTGAAAAATCCCTTCAGATTTTTTGAAAAAGACTCGTCTCTTAAAGAATTCGAGAAGCACCATTTTCAATACCAAATTGGATTTGTCAAGCCCCTTTGCTTATTTCGAGTTTCTGACCACTCACAACTTATGAAGTAACCAAGTAGTGCCCCTTGGAGAACCCGAAATACACTGTCTATGAGTAATTCGGATTTGTAAACCCGAATTACTTCTACTTATGAAACATTTAGAAGCTAAGCACTACTGGAAACCCGATTTGCATTTGCTTTCAAAAATCCCAAAGTTATCACTATTAAAAAACCCAAAGTCCTCCCAAAGACCTACCATTTTGTTGTTTGAAAGCTCCCTTTTCATACTTAGGTAAACTTTGACATGTGGGCCAAAAAAATGGCGAACATTTCTAGTGATTCACAGGGAAGCTTGCCTGCTATGCTTGAGAACCCAACTCATTTGCTTTGTTCGATCCATTGGGTGTGGAGTCGCTGCTTTTGCACAAAGTTGGGTCTTTCTAGAAATCTCCCTTGAAGCAAAAAGGATAACCGAAATGAAACAAACTGTGCCCATGGCACTTAGGGAAGGGAAAACACACTACTGAAAAAGATGTGCACCAAGCACTTAGAGAAAAACATAGAAAGAAACTAAAAAAAGTGTACAAAAATATATACAACGGTTGCAAAATCTCAATAGCAAGGCTTCAGATGAATTCCATTGACTGAGATTGGTAATACCTCTCCATCTAATTGGGCCAACTTTGCATCCATGGATCAAATAAAGACCACTCCACAAGCTGTCAAACATGGTATGGTTGCTTAGTTTGGCCTTGTTTCAATTCCATTTGAGAACTAGGGCTCCTTCCTAAAAAGTCTTTGTTGTAGCTCTCTTGTCAAAAGCCTTCTTGACCTGAGCTTGATGTGCCTTCAATGTTTTCATTACAAGGTCCCTTATCTCTTCAAGCTCTATGAATTCTGTCAATCTCACATTACTAGGTTTATTTTCCAACAGCTCTAACTGATGGGCTAGCTCTAATGCAAGCAACTCAAGAGAAATGGGTAACCTGGCCTCCCTTCCATATACTAGAACATATGGAGAATTACCAACAATGGCTTTAGGAGTTACTCAGTCATCCCACAAGGTTATCTTTAATTTGATGTGCCACATCCTCTGGTTCTCCTCCATAGTTCTCCTGATGATCCTCAGCAAATTTTATTTGTGGACTCAGCTAGTTCGTTGCTTTGAGGATAATAGTTTAAGGAAGTGCTGAGGTAAATGCCCATTTTGCGAGCCCATTCACTTGTTTTCAAACCAAGGAAAGCCAATGCATGATCAGATATGTCAATAGATGGAACTACAAACCTAGTCATAATGTTATTATAGAAGTCTAAGACTGCACTTTCATTGGCTTCCTTTAATGCAATGGCTTCCACCCACCTGGTGAAGTAATCAGTTGCAGTAAGCACCTACTTATGCCCTACACTTGACGGGGGGTTGATCATATCAATGAAATCCAAACCCCACTTCATGAATGGTTGCTCTACTTGAATTGGGTTGAGAGGAAGAGCTGCTAACCTTTGCTTTCCCATGAAGAGCACATTCTTGACACTTCCTTACCCATACGTAAGCATCCTTGAAGAGGCTAGGCTAGTAATAACCAGCCCTCATGATCTTTGCTGTAGTAGTCTTTGGGTCAAAATGACCTCCTGTAGGCCCATCATGGAAATGATCTAAAAGCTTGGCAAATTGATCATCATCTACGCACCCCAGGAGCACTCTATTGAGGTCTCTTTTAAAAAAAACCCCATCAACTAAAACATAAGGTATGGATTGAAGTTTGAAATACCTTCTTTTTGCTTTGTCAATACCTTGAGGACACTCACCTGTTAGCAGAAAGTGAGTCATATATGGAGCCAACTAGTGTGAGATGGAGGTGCATATGCTTGTAGGTTCTCTTGTGTCACCATGATGACCTCTTTATCTTCATGAAGATCCTCAGCCATATGCTCACATAAGCCTTTACCTCTTACTAGCTTAGTTACCTTGATCTCCACACCGTACTCCATGACTTTAGAAATCCATCCAACTCTTTTTTCACTCAAATCCTTATTAAGAAGGAAGTCTCTTACTCTAGGTTGAGACACCATAAGGTGGATTTTGTTGTTGGATAACATTGGCCTAAACTTCTTGAGGCTCCTTACTATTGCAAGGACTTGTTTTTCTAAGAAAGCATATCTCACCTCATACACTTCAAGCCCCTAGTTGAAAAAAGCTAATGGTTGTTTGAGTCCTTCACCATTTCTTTGCACACCATAGCTGATATATTATCAATATTGATAAAAGCATACAAAATGAAATCCCTTGTGAAACCATGACTCATAAGTGTGGGTGCTTGAGTAGTAACTTGCTTGATAGCTTCAAATGTTGACTTGCCTTCATTTGACCAAGTGAACACTTGGTTCTTCTTCAACATAGCAATGATGGGATTGACTAAACTTGTAAAACTAGGGATAAATCTTCTCACAAAGTTTATCTTTCAAAGGAAACTCTGGAGTCCCTTCTTATGCTTGGGAAAGGATAAGGCCAAGATGGCACTTATTCTCTCAGGATCAATGGACAGCCCTTCCTTTGAGATGATATGGCCCAACAGCTTGCCTTCATGCATGACAAACACACACTTCTTGGGATTCAATGAAATCCCATATTCTTTACACCTTTCAAAAATCAGCCTCAGGGGGTCCATGTGTTCGCTGACATTCTTGGAGAAAACTATGATGTCATCCAAGTACACTAGCACCATTTGGTTCAGTGACCCTTGGAAAGCCATGTCCATGGCTCTTTGGAAGGTAGCATCAGCATTGGACATACCAAAAGACATCTTTTGGTATGCATACATGCCCCATTTGGTGGTGAAGGTGGTCTTGTACCGATCCACATCCTTCACCCAGACTTGGTTGTAGCCAAAAAAGCCATCCAACAAGGATAAACATTCTGAACTGGAAACTATTTGAAGGAGCTGCTCCATAAATGGCCGGGGATAGTGATCTTCAAGAAGACTTTGTTCAAATCTCTAAAATTCATACAAAGCCTAATCTCCCCACTCTTTTTTTTTACAGGGACCAAGTTGGCTACCTATGATGAGTGCTTGATGGAAAAGATGATTCTGGACTCGATCAGATTGGTTAGTTCCTTCCTCATCAGCTCCTCAATCTTGGGGTTAACCGACTTTTACTTTTGCCTTACATGCTTGGCATTGGCCTCCAACTCTATGGTGTGCTGAGCTAGTTTATGATCAAAACCTTTTAGGTCGTTATACTCCCAAGCAAAAATATCTGCATACTCTTGGCAAAGTGCTATGAAAGCATGCCTCTTAGCCTTGGTGCTTACCTTGCCCAGCATGAGAAGTTTATCCTTGAAGATGAGGACTCTCTCATAGTTTTCCTCCTTAGTAGACATTACTGCCTTATCTTTCCGCATACGGTCTCCTTAAAGAAAAAGGCCCTCAAGTGTAACTAGCCCTTTAGGAAGTTTGTTTAACTTCAACTAAACAATATGCTCCTCATACTGATGTTACAATTTAGCTTGGTCAGAGGAGAAGAATTCAACTTCCTACTACAAGAAACAAACAATTTGTTTGTCACTTTCAAAAACTTACTAATGGGATTCATTATCTGGAATTGACGGTCTCACCACCACCTTGACATGTGGTTGAACCTTGGTTTCCTTCAGCTCTCTTGGAATGTCAAACTGAGCTCCTACGGTTGCCAACATGTCAGCATGCTGGTTTTGATCTCTTGCAACAGCTTGAATGTTAAAGGCTTCAAAATCTTCAATCAGGTCCCACACTCTATTTTTGTAGGACTTCATCAATGCATTCTTTGTGAGGTTCAAACCTCTAACTTGGTTAACTATGAGTTCATTGTCTCCATAAGCTTGCAATAGTTTGATTCCTCTCTTGGTGGCCCATTGAAGGCCATAGATCAAGCCTTCATATTCGATTGCATTTGAAGAGCAGCTAAAATAAAACCTGTAAGAAGAGAAAATATTGTTACCTAAGGGTGAAACCAACATTGCCCCAGCACCTATGCCATTCTTGCTCCTTGAGCCATCAAAGAATAACTTCTATAAACCATTGGGGTCATCTTTAGGTCTAATAAGTGATGACATAGGTTGATTCTGTTCATGCAGAAGGTAGACACCCATGTCTCTTTCCTCAACACCTTCCAAAGGGTTGAAAAATTGGTTATCTCCCCATAACTCATCCAATAACAAGTTTGAAACTTCTTCAAGATGAGTGTTCAGCTCTTGGCCAATTGTAAACTCATCTTCATCAAGGATGGTGCAATTGAGGCTTATATAATCTGGCTGATGGGGTTTAATATGGAATCATGCCATGGGTTTAACCTTGATTGAGACCTTAGTCCCATACCTTGTTTTGAATGCCATGTAAGACCAATTTGCTGCAAGGTAGCCTCCAATATTGGCTATGAACTCTTTGAAAAGACACAAGGCAAAACAAGGAGTGATATCTAAAATCAACACGTCTTGCATCACGAATACGCTAGGGCAAGCATGCAAGGTTAGGTTCAAATTCTTGATGATGTTCGATGGCTTCGTGGAAGAACCATCAAGTTGCAGGACTCCTTTAGTGTGAGGCTCATACTTGAGTTTCAACTGGTTAGTAATAGACTTTGGCATGATTGAGGTGTTGGCCCCACTATCTACCAAGTAGTTGTGCACCAATGAATCACCAATGATCAAAGAGACGTAGAAAGGGGGGGTTTGGTCACATTACTTGACCCTTCTCTTGTATGACTCTCGACTGCATTAGTGAGGAATTCAGCTGCCTTGCTTGGTTGCTTACTTGTAGCTGTAGTGACATCCATCTTGGACAATCCTTCCTACAGAATTTATACTTGGCTAGGCAGGGAAAGCATGCCCCACATTGACACACTGATGCTGGATTTCTTCATTTGCTACATAATGTTGATTGGCATACCACCAACTTTTCCCTGAACTTTAGGCGCTGTTGTCGGCCTTATCAATGAAGGAGGGGTGACAATAGGTTCTTTGAAAGCTTCCTAATTGTCACCCATATTCCTTCTCTTGAACCTTGTATTTGCTGAAATGGGGATGTGAGCTAGATTGGGAGTGGCCTACTGATTAGATGTATATCACTCCTCTTGCTCACTAATGACCATTGAGGCCTCTGGCAGGTTTAATCCTTGATCTGAGCCTTGATCTTATGGAGGCTGCTCTTGTCTCATCATTGTGGGTACCTCCGTGTTTTTGGCCATAAGAGCCTGGTTGTATCCATAGGCAACAACTCGATGCCATTGATTATTAAATCCCTGATTGGGTCCATTAGTTGAGATAATAGATTGCCCAAAAGAATGATTCCATGACATTATCCCCTCAGCTTCTTGAGCCACATTATTCTAAACTGGGACCAAGGAGCTAGAAGGGCCTGTAGCATTCCGATTGTAATTATGATGTCTAGCGTAGTTAGTATGCCCCTGTCCTTGGAAACCTCCTTTGTAGGGTGGCATATTTTCTTGATAAGGTTGCTGTTGAGGCTAATATGAAGCTTGATAAGGCTTATTGTAAGCTTGCCTCTTAACATTGAGCATATCATTTCTCAAGGATTGGAGCATGCTCTTCAACTCCAAGTAATTCTTCTGCTCTTGGGAGTCATTGGATCCGCTAATAGAGGCCTTTTCTTGTTTAGGCAAAGGTACAACAACAATTATTGGCATTGAAAGTATAACATCGAGTGGTGGAATGACTGTAGAAGGTGGTCTGATCTCTGAAAAAAGAGTCATTGGAGGTCTAGGAGTAAGCTTACCAGCCTGAATCAGGGAATTTTCCACCTTGATGGCCACCTCGTATGCATCTAGCAGTATGCCTCCTCCCATAAATTGGATCATTGCAACTATGTCACTGTTGAGAGCCTTCAAGTAATACAAGAAAACAAAGTTCAAAGATGGTCTAACAAATATTGAGATTCTATCTAACGCCTTCTGAAATCTTGTATTGAAGTCTTGCATGACTTCATGAGGAGCTCTCTTGATGGTGGTCAGTTGCTCTGCAAGTGACAAGTGGTCACTCTTATCTACAAATTTTTTACACAGGGCTGCTCCCAACTCATCCCATGAGTGGATAGAATTAGGAGCAAGGCCTTTATACCAATCTAGTGCCTTTACTTTGAAGGACACAACCAATATCTTAACAGCCACGTTCTCCACCGTGATATTGTGAATGTTGCAAAAGTTGGCTATGTCCGTTATGTGTTCAGGAGTTATAACTTGGTCCCTGAGTAATAAGGGACACTTTTGAGAGCTACTACTAACATAGGATCATGTTGTGGTAAATTCAAAGGTCTTTGGCCATTGAAGCCTACAAAATCTCTTTGGGGAATCATAGCAACAAGAGGGGCTAATAAAGATTTTCTTGCGTAAGTATACCTTATAACTAGTTTAGAAGGATAGCTTCTTACGTAAGGGTGAGTATGGGTGAACCTTAACCTTCTTGCTGAATTGAAAGGTAATTCAACAAATTCAAAAAGAATAACTGCAGAAGTTGATCTTGTAGTCACCTTTGGCATGAAAGATAGCAAATGCTCTGCCACCAGATAGTTGGGTGTTCTTTGGAGTCCCCAGATATTGAAGGATAAAAGCTACCATTGTTGCAAACTGATCAAAATAGCATCAAATTTGACCAATCTTTCATCAAAATGGAAGTGAAATTGTAGTTGTCCCACCGAGCGTGCCAGAATTGTTATAGACTGGATTTGCACCCTTGTGAGAGAGTTCTTTAGGCTCTCTCACTTCTAGCTATAAGCATGGGAACAACTTTAGGATGTGGGTGTCCTATGGTGAGGTTGAACCTCTAGAATTTTTTATGAGGCTAGTTACTCAGGTGTTTCACTCCAACTGTTTGGGTTTCTATGTTAAATTTTACTAACGACCAAGGAAAAGGGAAGAGAGATTACTTGAAAAGTAAACTAGACTAAGGGAGGTGATGCATCGAAAGTAAGTGATCCACCTGGCCTAGGAAAGACACTAATTCAACAAAAGATAAGTTGGCTTACTCAACCTCCTAACCAGCTAAATTACACAATTATTTTTGCAAAATGTGATGAATAACAATCATAAGTGTTGGAAGAAATCATAGGTGATGAATAACAATCATACATTCTGCAAAATGAAACCAAATATGCACACTTATTTTAACTAAAATAGAAAAGTCTTCCTTGTATTGCTTCAAAAGAGTATTTTACAAAGCGATTCTTGTAGTGTAATTCTATCATCAATCCGGGGATCATTTGCTTGGCTCTAAGGCCTCTATATATATAGAAAAGGGGGAAGAGAGAAGGGGAAGAGAGAAGAAGTCGTCGATGTTGGGAACTCTCACGTTACACTTTCTTGTTCTCCCTAAATGCATCGCTTAGGATCACTCGACAATCCTCTAAAGCCCCTCCTGTCCTTTTAACTTTATTTGACACGTTTGAAAAGTCTTGTTGTGAGCAGTTGAAATGTTTCTTCTTGGCATGACGTATTTAAGTGTCAAACGATGATTATGGATAGTGAACCATGGCGGATGAGAGCCTTCATAACTTCTAGCTACCAGCTGCTCGGACTCTCCCATGTTTATTGAACATCCTTGTGCCACTTGTCCTTTATTGATTGGCCCTTTCTGCTCCAATTACGCTACATGGTAGCCTTCCATTCATTACATCATGATTCTCGCGTTACTGGACCAAGCTTAAGTCGAGCCCTTGGAGAATCTTGATTTACTCTATGTAGAGTAATTCAAGTTCTTTGAACTCCCTAACTTCAGACTTTCCCAGATCCTTCACTTATAAAGCTTTTTAAGTAGAGTACTTGGAGAAACCTGATTTAATCTATGCAGAGTAATTTGAATTCTTCAAGACTACTTAATTCAGGTTTGTCCATCTTGAAGTCTTCTCACTTTGCTATTTTTCAACACTTAAGACTTCAAGCTTTTCAAACCCGATTACTTCTAACAACTAATCGCTTATCCTGATTTTGATGTCTATTAGCCGCTCATTTCCTTTGGACACTTGGTCTCGAGTTTCTTTTTTGGCTTATTTCTTTCGGGCAAATCTCTTGAAGGAATTTCTTCAGACAATTTGTCTGAAGGAATTTTTTTAGACTTTTTATCTGCATCTGTCTTCAAAACTACCCTTTGGGCTTTTCACAATGGACTTTCGTGAAGGGTAAGAGACCCTTCAAGATTTTTGCATTTCCCTTCAGACTCCTGTGAATGATCCTCCCGAAGGGAAAGATACCCTTCAGGGGTTTTGAAATGGTCCCTCTAAAGGGTAACATACCCTTCAAAAAAATTACAACTGTCCACTTGGAGAAGAAAAAAGCCCTTTGAAAAAGTTGAAGTGTACCTTCAAAAAAGTTGACTGGTCCCTTTTGCCCTAAAACGCCCCTTCAAATTTTGAAAGTGCCCTTCAGATTTTATGAAAAAGACTCATCCCTTGAAGACCCCAAGAAGCACCATTTTTCAAGACCAAATTGGATTTGTCAAGCCCCTTTACTTATTTCGAGCTTCTAACTGCTCACAACTTATGAAGTAATCAAGTAGTGCTCCTTGGAGAACCTGAAATACACTATCCATGAGTAATTTGGGTTTGTAAACCTGAATTACTTCCACTTATAAAACCTTTAGAAGTTAAGCATTGCTAAAAACCCGATTTACATTGTGCCCTCAGAAACCCAAAGTTGTCACTATTGGAAACCCTGACGTCCTCCCAAAGACTTGCCATTTTCTTGTCTAAAAGCTTCCTTTTTCATACTTAGGCAAATTTTGATTTGTTAGCCAAAAATGGCCAACATTTTTGGTGATTCGCAGGGAAGCATGCCTGTTATGCTTGAGAACCCAACTCATTTGCTTTGTTAGATCTATTAGATGTGGAGTCATTGCTTTTGTACAAAGCTGGCTTTATCTGAAGATCTTCCTTGAAGTAACAAGAACAACCAAAATGAAACAAACTGTGCCCAAGGCACTTAGGGAAGGGAAACTCAACTGAAACAGATGTGCACAAGGCACTTAGAGAAAAACATAAAAATCTATACAAAATGTACAATAACATACAATGGCTGTAAACTCTTCTAATAACACAGCTTTAGATGAATCCCATTAACTAAGATGGGTAATACCTCCCCATCTAGTTGGGTGAGCTGAAAAGTGTTATGTTGTTTGCATCCATGGATCAAATAAGGGCCACTTCACAAGCTGTCAAACTTGGTGTGGTTGCCTGGTTTGGCCTTTTTTGAGTCCCATTTGAGAACCAAGTCTCCTTCTTGAAAAGTCATTGCCATAGCTCTCTTGTCAAAATCATTTTTGACTTGAGCTTGATGCGCCTTTAGCATCTTCATTTCAAGGTCCGTTGTCTCCTCAAGTTCTGTGAGTTCTATCAATCTCACATTCATGGGTTCATCTTCTAGCACTCTAGCTGATGGGCTAGCTCTGATGCAGGCAGCTCAAGGGAAATGGGTAACTTGGCCTCCCTTCCTATAGGAGAATTGCCAATAACATCTTTAGGAGTTACCCGATCAACCCACAACTCTGTCTTCAACTTGGTGTGCCACGTTCTCTAATTCCCCTATATGGTCCTCTTGATAATCCTTAATAAATTTTTATTTATGGACTCAGCCAGTTCATTTCCTAGAGGATAATAATTTGAAGAACTATTGAGGTAGATGTCCATTTTGAGAGCCTATTCGCTTGTTTTCAAACCAAGGAAAGACAATGCATTATCAGATATGATAGTGGATGGAACACCAAACCTAGTCACAACGCTGTCATAAAAATCTAAGACTACATTTTCCTTGGCTTCCTTCAATGCAATGGCTTCCACCCACCTGGTGAAGTAATCAGTTGTAGTAAGCACCCACTTATGCCCTGCACTTGATGGGGGGTTGATCATACCAATAAAATCCAAACCCCATTGTATGAATGGTTGCTCCACTTGAATCGGGTTGAGAGAGAAAGATACTAAACTTTGCTTACCTATGAAAAAAGCACATTCTTGACACCTCCTCACCCATGCGTAAGCATCCTTGAAGAGACTAGGTCAGTAGTAACCAACCCTCATGATCTTTGCTGCAGTAGTTCTTGGAGCAAAATGACCTCCTGCAGGCCCATCATGGAAATGCTCCAAAATCTTGGCTACTTGATCATCATCTACGCACCTCAGGAGCACTCCATTGAGGTCTCTTTTGAACAAAACCCCGTCAACTAAAACATAAAGTATAGATTAAAGTATGAAATACCTTATTTTTGATTTATACATAACTTGAAGGCACTCACCTGTTAGCAGAAAGTGTGTCATATCATGGAGCCAAATAGTGTGAGGTGGAGGTGCATCTACTTGTAGGTTATCTTGTGTTACCTAGATGACCTCTTTGTCTTCATGAAGGTCATCAATCATATGCTCACATAAACCTTTACCTCTTACTAGCTTAGTGACCTTGATCTACACGTCATACTGCATGACTTTAGTAATCCAACCAGCTCTTTTTTCGCTCAAATCCTTGTTAAGAAGGAAGTATCTTACCCCAGGATGAGACACCATAAGGTAGATTTTGTTATGGGATAACATTGGCCTGAACTTCTTGAGGCTCCTTACTACTACAAAGACTTGCTTTTCTACAAAGGTATACCTCACCTCATACTCTTCAAGCCCCTGACTGAAAAATGCTAATGGATGCTCAATTACTTCACCATTTCTTACATTAGCATCACTGATATATTATCAATGTCGGAAAAAGCATACAATATGAAATCCCTTGAGAAATCAGGATTCATAAGTGTGGGTGTTTGAGTGATGGCTTGTTTGATAGCCTCAAATACTGACTTGCCTTCATTTTACCAGGTGAACACTTGGTTCTTTTTCAGCATAGTAGTGATGGGTTTGACCAAACTTGCAAAACTGGGGATAAATCTTCTCACGAAGTCTATATTTCCAAGGAAGCTTTGGAGTCCCTTCTTATGCTTGAGCAGGGATAAAGCCAAGATGGCACTTATTCTCCCAGGATCAATGGACAACCCCTCCTTTGCGATGATGTGGCCTAACAGCTTGCCTTCATGCACAATAAAAACACACTTCTTGGGATTTAATGAAATCTCGTACTCTCTGCACCTTTTGAAAATCAACCTTAGGTGGTTTATGTGCTCGCTGGCATTTTTGGAGAAAATCGTGATGTCATCCAAGTAAACCATCACCATTTAGTTTAACAGCCCCTAGAAAGCCATGTCCATGGCATTTTAGAAAGCTGTGCTAGCATTCGATAAACCAAAGGGTATCTTTTGGTACACGTACGTACCCCATTTGGTGGTGAAGGCAGTCTTATACTGGTCTTCATCTTTCACCCAAACTTGGTTGTAGCCAGAAAATCCATCCAACAGAGAGAAGCGTTCTGACCCTATAACTACTTGGAGAAGTTGCTCCATGGACGACAGAGGGTAGTGATCCTTCAAGGAGACTTTGTTCAAATCTCTAAAGTCTACACAAAGCCTAATCTCCTGACTCTTTTTTCTTACAAGCACCAAGTTGGCTATCCATGATGAATGCTTGATGGGAAAGATGATCCTAGACTCGATCAACTTGGTTAGTTCCTTCCTCATCAGCTCTTCAATCTTGGGGTTAATGGGCCTTTGATTTTACCTCACATGCTTGGCATTAGCCTCCAACTCTATGGTATGTTGAGCTAACTTAGGATCAAAACCTTTTAGGGTGTTGTACTTCCAAGCTAAAATGTCTGCATACTCTTGGCAAAGGCTATGACAACATGCCTCTCAGCATTGTTGTTTACCTTCCCAAGCTTGAGAAGCTTGTCCTTAAAGATGAGATTCTCTCATAGTTTTCTTCATCAGTAGATATTACTGCCTTGTGTTTTCAAATATGGTCTCATTCATGAAAAAGGCCCTTAAGTGTAACCAAGCCCTTAGGAATTTTATTTGACTTCAGCTGAACAATCTGATCCTCATATTGATGCTGCAATTTAGCTTGGTTAGAGGAGGAGAACTTAGCTTCCTATTGTAAGAAACAAGCAATTTGATTATCACTCTCAAAAACTTGCCAGTGGACTTCATTATCTGACACTGATGGCCTCACCACCACCTTGACTCTGCGCTGAACCTTAGCTTCTTTTATCTCATTTGGAATGTCAAACTGAGCTCCCACGACTGTCAGTCTATCAACATGCTGGTTCTAATTTCTTGGGACAACTTGAATGTCAAAGTCCTCAAAATATTTAATTATGTCCCATGCTCAATTTTTGTAGGACCTCATCAAGGAATTATTTGTGATGTTCAGGCCTCTAACTTGGTTTACTATAAGTTCGTTGTCCCCATAAACTTGCAGTAGTTTGATTCCTCTTTTATTGGCCCATTTGAAGGCCACAGATCAAGCCTTCATATTCTGCTGGATTTGAAGAGCAACTGAAATGCAACCTATAGGAAGAAAATCTTATTACCCGAAGGGGAAACCAATATTGCCCCAATACCTACACCATTTTTTCTCCTTGATCCATCAAAGAACAACTTCCATAAAACATTGGGGTCATCTTTAGGTCCAATAAGGGAAGGCATGGGCTGATTCTCTTCATGTAGCAGATAGACACCCATGTCTCTTTTCTCAACACCTTCTAAAGGGTTAAAAAATTGGTTATCTCCCCATAGCTCATCCAAGAACAAGTCCAAAACCTCTTCAAGATGAGTGTTCAGCTAGTGGCCAATTGCAAACTCATCCTCATCAAGGATAGTATAATTAAGGTTTACATTATCTGGCTAATGGGGTTCAATGTGGAATTGTGCCATGGGTTCAGCCTTGATTGAGACCTTAGTCCCATACCTTATTCTGAATTTCATGTAAGACTAATTTGCTGCAAGGTAACCCCTAATCTTGGTTGTGAACTCTTTGGAAAGACATAGTGCAAAGCGAGGAGTGACATCCAAGATCAACACGTCTGTCACCACGGACATGCTAGGATAAGCATGCAAGGTTAGGCTCAAATTCCTGATGATACCTGATGGCTTTGTGAAAAAACCATCACGCTATAGGACTCCCTTGGTGTGCGGCTCATACTTGAGGTTCAACTGGTTAGCAATAGACATTGGCATAATTGAGGTGCTGACCCCACTATCCACTAAGCAATTGTGCATTGAAAAGTCACCGATGATTAATGAGATGTAGAATGGGGGGGGACTTGGTTACACTACTTGACCTTTCTCCCAAATGACTCTTGGTTGCATTGGTGAACACTTCAACTTCCTTGCTTGGTTGCTTACTTGCAGCTGCATAAACACTCATCCTGGGCAAACCTTCCTTAAGAATGTCTACTTGGCTAGGCATAGAAAACATGTTTCACATTGGTATGCTCATGTTGGATTTCTTCATTTGCTCCACAATGTTGATTGGTGTACCCCCAACCTTTGCCTAGGTTTTGGGAGCAACTGTTGCTGGCTTTGTCAATAAAGGAACGACGATAAGAGGTTCTTTGAAAGCTTCTTGATTGTCACCCATATTGCTTCTCTTAAACCTTGTGTTCGTTGAGACTGGGATGTGGGCCAAACTAGGAGTATCCTATGGATTGGATGCATAGCACTCCTCTTGCTCACTGATGACCATGAAGGATTTCAGCTGGTTTGACCCCCGATCTGAGCCTTGTTCTTGTGGAGGCTGCTCTTGCTTTGTTAGCGTGGGCACCTCTGTGCTTTGGGCCATAAGAGCCTAGTTATATCTATAAGCAACAACCTGCTACCATTGATCATTGAAAGCTTGGTTGGAGCCAGTACTTGGGGTAATGAATTGTCCAAAAGAATGATTCCAAGGCATTGTCTCTTCAGCCTCCTGAGCCACATTGTTCTAAACTAGGACCAAGGAGTTGGAAGGGCGTGCAGCATTCGGATTATAATTATGCTGCCTAGCATAGTTAGGTTGCCCCTATCCTTGGAAACCTCCTTTGTAGGGTGGCCAATTATCTTGGTAAGGCTACTACTAAGGCTGATACTGAGCTTGATAAGGCTTGTTGTAAACCTGTTGCCTCATGACATTGACCATATCATTCCCCAAGGATTGGAGCATGCTTTTCAATTCCAAGTAATTCTTCTGCTCTTGAGAGTCATTGGATCCACTAGTAGAGGCCTTATCTTACTTAGGTGAAGGCATAGTGACAATTGTTGGCGTTGGAAGTATAACATCAAGTGGAGGAATGATTGTAGGAAGTGGTCTGATCTCTGAAAAAAGAGGCATTGAGGGTCTAGGAGTAAGCTTGCCAGCCTGAACTAGGTAATTTTTTGCCTTGATGACCACCTCATATGCATCTGGAAATGTCTCCTCCCATAGACTGCATCATTACAGCTATGTTATTATTGAGAGCCTTCAAGTAATACAAGAAAGTAAAGTTTGGAGATGGTCTAACAGTAGCTAGAATTCTATCCCACGCCTTTTGAAATCTCATATTGAAGTCCTGCATGACTTCATGAGCTCTCTTGATTGTGGTCAGTTGCTCTGCAAGTGACATATGATCACTCTTATCTGCAAACCTTTTACACAGGGTTGTTCCCAGCTCATCTCATGAACAGATAGAATTAAGAGCTAGGCCTCTATACCAGTCCAATGTCTTTCTTTTAAAAAATACAACCAATATCCTAACAACCACATTCTCCATTGTGATATTGTGAATGTTGCAGCAGTTGGCTATGTCTATTATGTGCTCAGTAGGAGTTACAACTTGGTCTCTTGTGTAATAAAGAACACTTTTGAGGGTTGATACTGGCATAAGATCATACTGTAGCCGGTTTAAAAGGCTTTGGTCATTGAAGCCCACAAAATCTCTTTGGGGAATCATAGCAGCAAGAGGGGCTAATAAAGATCTTGCGTAAGTATACTTTATGAGTGGTTTAGGAGGATCGTTTCTTACGTAAGGGTGAGTATGGGTGAACGTTAACCTTCTTGCTGAGTTTCAAGGTAATTTAACAAACTCAAAAGGAATACCTACATAAGTCTATCTTGTAGTCACCTTTGGCATGAAATACAACAACTGCTTTGCCACCAGATAGCTAGGTGTTCTTTGGAGTCCCTAGATGCTAAAGGATGAATGCTACCACTGCTGTGAAATGATCAAAACAACATCAAATTTGACCAATATTTCATGAAAATGAAAATGAAATTGTAGTCATCCCACTGGGCATGTCAGCACTGTTATAGTTTGGATTTGCACCCTTGTGAGAGAGTTCTTCAGGCTCCCTCACTTCCAGCTATAAGCATGGGGACAACCTCAAGATGTGGATATCCTATGGTGAGGTTGAACCTCTATGTTTTTTATGAGGCTAGTTCCTCAGGGGCTTCACTTCAGCTCTTGATCTCACACTAAAATCTACTGTCTACTAAGAAAAAGGGGTAGGAGGATGACTAAAAAAAATTAAGCTAAGGGAGGTGATGTACCAAAAGAAGTGATCCACGTGGTTTGAGAAAGGAGCCAACTACTGATGAATCCAAACAAGACACAGGTTATTCTAGTTTTGTCTCAAGGCTATAGGCATGGAGCTTTTGCATCGAGGTTGGAGAGAAGCCTTACACTTTGAAAGATAACAAAATAGGTCTAAGGGAGACACTATGAACTGGTAACACTTCAAAGGAGCTCGACACATAGATACTTCATGCAATCCTGCATAAAATTAAGAGGACTAAAACTAAGGTATTGGAAGAAATCACAGGTGATGAATAACAATCATACATTCTGCAAAATGAAACCAAATGTGCACACTTGTTTTAACTAGAAACAGAAAAGTCTTCCTTGTATTGCTTCAAAAGAGTCTTTTAACAAAGTGATTTTTACAGAGTAATTCTATCGACAATCTGGGGATCATTTGCTTGGCTCTAAAGCCTATATATATATAAAAGGGGGAATAGAGAAGGGGTAGAGAGAATAAGTCACCAATGGTGCGAATTCTTACGTTGCACTTTCTTGTTCTCCCTAAATGCACTGCTCAAGATCACTTGATAATCCTCTCGAGCCCCTCTCATCCTTTTGACTTTCTTTGGCACGTCTGAAAAGTCATGTTGTGAGTAGCTAGAATGTTTCTTCTTAGCATGATGCATTTAAGCATCGAATGACGATTGCGGGTAGTGAACCATGGCAGATGAGAGCCTTCATAACTTCTAGCTACCAACCGCTCGAACTCTCTTGTGTTTATTGAACATCTTTGTGCCACTTGTCCTTTATTGAGTGGCCCTTTTTGCTCCAGTTACACTACATGGCAGCCTTCCATTCGTTGCATCATTATTCTCATGTTACTAGACCAAGATTAAGTCGAGCCTTTGGAGAATCTTGATTTACTCTATGTAGAGTAATTCGGGTTCTTTAAACTCCCCAGCTTCGGACTTTTCCAGATCCTTCACTTATAAAGCCTTTTAAGTAGAGTACTTGGAGAAACCTGACTTACTCTATGTAGAGTAATTCGGGTTCTTTAAGCCTACTTACTTTGGGTTTGTCCATCTTGAAGTCTTCTCACTTTACCATTTCCCAAGCCTTAAGACTTCGGGCTTTTCAAACTTGATTACTTCTAATGGTTTGTCGCTTATCTTGATTTTGACGTCCATTGACCCGTCATTTCCTTTGGACACTTGGTCTCTGGTTTCTTTTCTAACTTATATCTTTTGGACAAATCTCTCGAAAAAATTTCTTCAGACAATTTGTTTGAAGGAATTTCTTCAGACTTTTTGTCTGCGTCTGTCTACAAAACTACCCTTCAGGGTTTTCATAATGGACTTTCTCGAAGGGTAAGAGACCCTTCAGGCTTTTTGCATGTCCCTGTAGACTCCCGTGAATGATCCTCCTGAAGGGAAAGGTACCCTTTGGGAATTTTGAAATGGTCCCTCTAAAGGGTAACATACCCTTCGAGAAAATTACAATTGTCCACTTGAAGAAGAAAAAATCACTTCAAAAAAGTTGAAGTGTACCTGCAAAAAAGTTGACTGGTCCCTTTTTCCCTAAAAAGGCCCTTCGGATTTTGAAAGTGCCCTTCAGATTTTTTGAAAAAGACTCATCCCTTGAAGAACCCAAGAAGCACCATTTTTCAAGACCAAATCGGGTTTGTCAAGCCCCTTTACTTATTTTGGGCTTCTGACTGCTCATAACTTATGAAGTAATTAAGTAGTGCTCTGTGGAGAACCTGAAATATAGTCTATGAGTAATTCGGGTTTGTAAACCCAAATTACTTCTACTTATAAAACCTTTACAAGTTAAGCACTATTGAATACCTGATTTGCATTGTGCCCTCAGAAACCTGAAGTTGTCACTGTTGGAAAACCCGAAGTCCTCCTAAAGACTTGCCATTTTCTTGTCTGAAAGCTCCCTTTTTCATACTTAGGCAAATTTTGATATGTGGGACAAAAATGGCCAACAGTTCTGTTGGAAGAATATTAGGCAGTGGCACTCAAGGTGGTAGCATACCTCTACCATAGAGTTCAGGAGGTGTTGGAGGAACCCCACAATAGGGTCCACTACAACCACCAAGTGTACCTATGGTGTATTACAAGATGATCCTTCATCTCCCCAAATATCAAGGTGTCAAAAATATGGTGGAACACATTCAAAAAAGTGAACTCATTTGGCGATTAGGGGGGATCACCTCTTCAGAATGAAAGGATACTCAGTTTGCTACTACTTTACTTGATCACATACACAAATTGTACTATAAATTTGACCCTTAGCAAACAGTTGTGAGCTATGAAACATTGAAAAATGCATTCTTTTTGGAGTTTGACATCCTTGAGTTTGAGCAACAAAGCATCACTATTTTAAAAGACATAAAACAAGAGCTCACTAAGAGTGTGCATATATATGATGCACATTTCAAGCTGATTCTTTTAAAATTATCATTTGAGATTAACTCAACACAACATGGTCAATGGTTTTTGGGAGGGATGTCACTTCCATTTTGTCGAGCTCTATCCCAAAAGACCTTTATTGACCCATGCAAGGCACTAAAAGCTATTCTCCGTGTTAAAGCTATCATGAGTATAGACATGGGGATCAACCCATTTATGGAGTCTTAGATTGCTACTATGGCCTCTCAGCTAGAGAAGCTAATGACCAATAATTCTCATGACACCCACAACAGCTTATGGTGTGTTAACTATAAGGTAGAGGGCCATAATAGGATTAATTTTCCATGGAAGAATGTTTGTGTCGTAACAAAATAGTCTTGTGAAATCTGCCGAGAGGATCATGATGTAAGGAATTGTCCCTTGCTTCAACATGCTACCTAGGCTAAAGGTCACTATAGTATAAAATATGTGATACATACACACATGATGCCAATGACTGTCGAGTCATCGATGAGATCCATGAAGGACGCATAAGAGGAACTCACCAAACTTATGTTGTCAATAATTGAGAGTCTGGTGGAGGATGATATTTTTGGGGTTGAGGACATGGTAATGGGTGCAGGGGTAGTTTTTTCCCAACCCATGACCTATTACAAGCGTAGATCTCTAGACCACTATCAATGTGATTGCCCAACTTATCCAACTTGTGCCTTTTTTAAGAATGAGCACCATCTAGAAAAATGCACGACTTATATAGGCTATCACCAAAGAGAGTAATGAGAAGGGTACTAGGATGATTCATGTTGCCAAAACTCCAAATGTTCAGTGGAGATTGTGTCCTACCATCCCACCAATGGGACATAACCTAAACATTATGACATGAAGTGGTGCTCATTCCCAACCTGTTTCAGTTCCACCTAAAAAGAAAGTTTAGTGTGAATAACCATGTGCTCAACACTAACCTGATGCTCAAAAATAGAAAGAGGTATTACTTGACACAATGGCCCTATTACATTATTTACAAGGTGAGATTGAGTTTTTGAAGGAAAAAGATGCAATCATGCATGCTGGGATGCAAAAAGAAACTATCTCAACAAAATTTGGGCAGGATGAATTTTGAGAGCTATGTAAATTACTCCTTAATGAAAACATCACTCCCCTCTTAAAGAATTGGCTAAAACAATAGGTAACCAAGACTCTTGCAGATAATCATTTGAACCATGCATGCTGACAAGAAGCCTATGGCTAACCAGATGTTGAATGTGACAAGGAGATCATGGTTAATGCATCCATTGGTGGCTGGATGATCGGAGATATACTGGTATATATTGGCATGGAAGTTAAGGTTATCATAAAGGGTGTTTGGAGGAAGATGGAGAGCCCCACTTTGTAACCCTTCCCACATGTTTTGTTTATGAATAACAAGACTCAAGTGGTACCTATGGGAGTTCTCAAATATGCCACCATTAACATTGTGGGTGTTACTTTGAAAGGTGATTTTTACGAAATTGAACTGGTCGAAGTTGATGATTTTCTAGTTGTATTGGGTCAACCATGGTGATATGCTAATAATGCTAACTTGTATTTTAAGAAGCTCTATATCATCTTTGAGAATGACACCCAACACGTAGTCATTCCTCTCACTGACGATCAAGGTCCCCTTTTTATAGAACCAGTTGATGTTGATGAGGACCTCAACCACATTTATAACATCATGGCATAAGGAAATGAACATGTATATCCTACTCTTGATGGTCTGCTTCATTGGGGAGATGCATAATCCATCTTTGACACCACCAACATTTCTTATGAACATTGGGCACATGGAGAAGATGACCTCACGGTACAAGGTTGTGCTACAGTTGGTCAAAAAATAAATGTTTCATGCAAGCTACCTAAGCAATATAAGTCTGTTCGAATCATTGGTGGATGCTTAATGTATGCACCACCCTTCCAATTATATTAAGCTCCTATGTTTCATGGCCAAATTGAAGGTTGGGAATACTTACAATAATTAGAAGTTTACTATGTTTTTGAAGATGAACGTATGCATGTACTCCCTATTGTAATTTAAGAAATAACTACTCGTTGGTGGGAAACTCATCAATATAGTTGACATGGGAACAAGTATGCATTGCACTACATAATCAAATTCACCATGACAACCTTGTTCACACCACAATTAGTTTCAATGGTATTGAGTCCCTAGGTGATCATCTACTTGTCTATGAGAATCTTTGGAATGCTGACAAGACATTTCTACTAGAATCCTTATGGGTACTTGCATTTTATAGCACTCTAAGTGCTTGGGATAGTGTATGGTATGTCCATCAAGAGATGTTCCTAGATACAAATACCTAGGAATGCATTAAACATGGTCTACTCACCACCTTTGCATTCTCTTCACCCCAATTGGATCTGAAATTATCTTTGCAGGCAATCTATCAAATAATATTAGGTAATCAATCACCAATTAAAGATAAAATACATACCATGCATGGTGAAGTTGAGGATGACTTGGCCATCTTTTAAGAACTTGATACTCCTAACATGACTAAATTGGAATTCGACTCATAGTCTGTAGATAACCATAGGGAACAGATCCAGAAGGGTAAGTAGAAGTTTGTATGTCAATTTGATGAGGGGACTAACATCAATACTCGAGAACAACCATTTGATCACTTAAACTTGACCACAAAATATGCAGCGTGTGAGGTAAGAGATAATATACAATATGAGTAGAGACCATATTTCACGCCACTCCAAATGGTTAAGTATAATATTGGCACAGAAGACAACCCCAAGATGGCTATTGTAGGAAATTTATAGTTTGAAGTAGAATTGGATAAAATATTTGAACTACTATAGGAGTATGCAGATATTTTCCAATGCAATTACACAAAGATGAAATGAGTGCATCTGATATTGTGAAAAATGCACATCAAATTAGTTGAGGGCACTTGTCCAATCCAAAAGTGATCATATCGAATGAATCCTAATCTGCATGCATGCATTAAAGATGAAATTAATGGCATGTTGCATGCCAGGGTTATCACACCCATTGATGAGTCTAAATGGGTTAGCCCCATGGTGATTAGCATCAAGAAGGATGGTCAAATCTATATTGGTTGTAGGCTTATTTGTGAAGGTGTAGGGTAAGGATTAGTTTACAAATAAATCACAAAGGTCTATAAATATTTTAAAAAGGTTATACAATCATTCACACACCTCTTTAGGTCTCATATAGTGGTATGTGATCCATTCAAGTCATTAAGTGGGTCAAAAGGTGAGAAATGCACCATTTTGCTAGTCAAGAAGCCTATATGTAGACCTATTAAGTACTTTAAGAAACCTATCTCCAATGGATTGAGTTTTATTAAAGTGTTTCATGCCTCAATAGATCATTTTAAAGCACTATAACCTAAACAATTCTTGGCAAAATACTCCAACTACCTCTCAAGCCTATTCAAGCACCTAGACTAGGGTTTTAGCCATTTCATTGTTCATACATCTGTATAAGGTCTCAAAATATGAAATGGATCATGGTCAAAGGATGGGTAAAGTGAATCAAACACTTTTACTGAGTTTCACATGTGTTGGAGACCATTTGAGCAAAAACTCAATTTTTAGGCCTGGAGGCCTAATCAAGTCCTAATGAGAGAGAGAACAACAACAAAATTACATTTCCACTTGGTGTCAGGCTATGAAATTTGTTATGAAGTTTTAAGGCCATATTGGGTACTTAAATCTATTCCTGGTTTCCACACACCATCTGTACATTGTTCTACACAAGGAGCTTTGTGTGTTTTCAGGGCTACAAGGAATTGAAGGCTAATACGAGATTTAGGTGCAAGATGAGGTCTTAATGAGTGTTTGATGCATTCAAAGGGATTGATTCAGGTATTATATGACTGAGAGATGCCATCCATTGAGATATATTACATTTTTAAGGGTAAATTCCAGAATTGACACTTATAAGCAAGGATAGGCGTAGTAAGATAAATTGGGCTTTAAGACACCTAAAAGGTGCAATCATCATTGAAATGTCAATTTTGGAGAAATTATAATATGATGAAAGGTGTCAAAGAGTATAAAAGAGACAACTTTGGATGACTTCATGACCAATGAGTGCCACTTGTCATTCACAAGCCAAGAGAAGGGTGGTTTTGAAGGAAAAAACAAAGGTGTTAAGCAAGAAGGAAAGTCCCATGCCACTTGGAAGAGGCAAGAATATTTAGGAAATAAACCCATGTCTTTAGGGACCTGATGCAACTGTTATTCAACTTCATTTATTTATTTTAACTCTTATTGACACTTATCATGGGTCACTTCTACGCCCCTCTCTCTTCTAGTCTATTTTCTCTATAAATTCAACCTTGATAGGCTTTGTATTCATCCTCCACCTGGGTATGATAAAGCCTTGCCCATTTTCAAGACTTTGATCAATAATAAACTACTATTTTTACCTCCTCTTTTGACTAGTTTTAGTTTGTGTGCATAACTAGTTGATCTTGACAAGTGTTTTACTTAGTTGGCCTTGACATGTCCTTATCTAGCACTCATATATAGTTTGAAAGCCTTTTTTCAGGTCTTGTGAAGTGTGAAAAGTTGAGTGATTTATCTACTCATTAGTGTCATTCTATGACCTCTTGATTAGTCCTTCTAGCCCAAACATCTATTACAACCTCCAAAATAAAGCGCTGATGTAGAGAGGCAGATTAGGAGTAGTGTGTGCTCAGATTAGTCTCATGTTTGAAGTACACATGCCGTTGATTGCTAGTGGCGAAATTATTTTGGTGAACAACTATATTAGAGTAGGTTTCTCTCCATTTTCCTAACAAGTTGATATATTAGTGAGTGAGCCTAAGTGATACATCAAGGGGAGCTAGCCCTATAACCTAGAGATTCAATCCACCTAAAGGTCACCAACACCCTAGGATTGTCTCCATGTGACCCCAAATTTGAAATGCTTGAACAATCATCAAAAAGTGCAAATTTGGGCTATAACAGTAACTAGAAGAGTTATATTGTGGTGGTTGGTTGGTTAGTACATACATAGGAGGAACATAAGGTGTCTACTGGTTTGTTACCATGTTAGTTGGAGGGATGTAAGGTGGTGCCTGATTTTTTGCCACATTGTTAGGAGGGAGGTAGGAAGAATAACTTCCTAACAGAGTTTGGATAGTAACTTAGTACACCAGAGGAGAGGTGGGTGCCATATGGTTAGGCACTCCATGCATAAGAATGTCTCCTAGATTTTGGATTTGAACATAGTTGATTGGGAGGTGATTGATATGATATTGAGGTACCCGGTAAGTTGGTAGAGGCATGAAACTAAGAGGATAGACTTGATTGGGAGTAACGTGGTGGATCTCCAAATATCGAATGCAACTCACCAAAGTTGAGATGAGTTCATTTGAAGATGAATGAGTATTTTGCTAAATGATCTCCTTGGTTAGATGTTTAGGCAAGATTGGATGGCATCTTATGACTATTTAGTTAGGGTTTGACAACTTAGGGGGCATCATGTTTTGTTCAAGAGTTGCAGGAACATTTTGTATGGGAGCGAGAGTGTTACATCCCAATTCCTTGCTAAACAAACTATTTGATGATTCATGGATATTTATAGTTGACAAATTTGATTTTGTTATTTTAACTAAGCTTTGAGATATATGTTATTATGGGACAATTTGATATTGCTTAAGTCACATGATTACATTTATGAGTTAGTTGTAGTATATATGCTTATATTATGATCATGTTGATTTGTTATTTTAGTTATATTTTATAATGTATATATATCATGTTGATATGGTCTAACAACCTGCTTGTTGTGAGGTTGACATAAGATAACTTATCGCTCAGAGCATGATGAAGGAAGAACATCATCGGAGAGGGTGATGTATATCGAGATGTCGAAGGACGACAAAAAAATCGACTAAAACCCTACACACACCACATTAGTTAGCACATGTTAGATGCATAATAAAATGGTTAGCATAATGTGTTTTGATATCGTTTGTATTAGATAGTCATTTATATGTGGTTTGCTAGCATAGTTCAAAGGTTTTATGGAAGTTATTTTACGTGATTTACGTGTGTGATCATTAAACGCTGTTAGAATCGTGATTTGCATAATTATATTTAAATTCCAATTTACTAATTGATGAATATATCATTAAATCGTCATGATATTTAAAGAGCTATTTTAATTAGTGAATATACTGATTATTATAATTAGTGTTAAAATAAATAAAATTCCAGAATTTCTAATTAAGAGAAAAAAAAGAAATTCTTAAAAAGGAAAAAAAGAAAGAAAAAAAAAAAACAACAAAGAGAAAAAAAAAACAAAAAAAAGAAAGATATTCATTAAAATAATAAAAAACAAAGAGAAACAAGAATGAAAGGAAAAATATTAAAAAGCCACACTTCTTTTCATAATGAAAGAAGAAAGAATTTATAGAGATAAAAAGAAAGAAATGGGAGGCGCAACATAGAGGGAAGAGGCATTTTAGAAGAGATTGGAGAGAAAGCAAGCGCAAGGAGCAGAAATAACAACACATATTTTCAGGGGCAATGCAATTCATTTCTAGTGTATATTCTTGTAGAAATTTGTGGTTGAAATCTGTTCGTATAAATGTCTGTTTGTGATTTGTATGAACTGAAAATAAATTGAGGTAAAATGATATATATATAGACTTATATGACATTAGTAATGAGAATGACAAACTGGGTATATACTTGCATGTTAATTATAAACATGTCTTATCATCTATTAAATTCAAGTAAAATGATATATATATATAGACTTATATGACATTAGTAATGAGAATGACAAATTGGGTATATACTTGCATGTTAATTATAAACATATCTTATCATCTATTAAATTCAAGGTAGTTGTGATATATACACAATCAACACCTTCTGTAGGAATGTAAAAGAGGAAAGTTTATACACAAATATACTAGCTAGTAGCGAACTCTATATATTAAATATTAGTGTCATATAAGATATATATTATCCCTAAAAATATAATAACATTTGGATATATATACTGAATGTATCAATTATAGATGATTCTTACTGTTTATTTCTATGTGTGGGGATTCCTACAAGCTCTTATCTATTATAGATGTTTTTGTAAATCGAGGTAGCTATTTACCAACCCAGTCATAGGATTGATCCCCTTCAAATGAAGGTACAACAAACAAAAAAATAAATATACCCATTTGTTTTACATCACTATTTGAACTGTAGATCGAATCACTGCCTTGAATGAAATATTAAACATGGATATATATCAATTTATCTGATCATGCTAATATAGATCCGTATATATATTCAATGCCTTATTATTACAAGTCATTCCAACCTAGTGAGCAGATATTAACTATTATAATCTTAAAAACCTTTGCTCAAGCTTGTATAACAAATCTGGTAGGTAATTAAAATTGTGACGTGAGCCTATTTAGTGTGGCGATTGAACATTCAGAAGCTAATTTATATATATTATAAACAAAATAATTTTAGTAAACTATTTTATACCATGAAGCCACTGAGGTATGCAAAATATTCAACGGTGATTTATATAGTCTAAAAAGAATATAACAACTTTAACTAGCAAGTCGATTTATAAAGTTTAAGGAACCAACTAAAAGCTGAATCAAATTATAAAGTTTGAGGAACTGATTAAACACTGAATCGATTTAAAGTTAAGTGACATAATTGTGTGATGCTATATAATTATCAAGTCAATATATAGATAGAATCTTTCAACATATGAATCAGAAGGCTAAGTCGCTTTATATAGCGCACTAAGACTAGCAAAAATATGTCACATTTATACTGTAAGATTTGTTATGTTTAGATATCATAAACAACTAATTGGTATAAGTAATATTTTGAATAATATTGAACCAAGGAAATCGTATAAAGTTCATAAATATACGTTGGGATGTGTATCCCTATGAATAAATTTGTACATGAGTACATATATAAATATGAATAGGGTTTATGCAATGAGGATCAACGGATATATATCCATACTCAAATTCATCATTTGGTTATGACTATCAACCTTCATAGTTTCTTAAATCCGAATAAGCCTACGATCCTACATCTTGCTATAAGATCAATTCTATATATATATATATATATATATATATATATATATATATATATATATATATATATCTACTCAAATTCATCATTTAGTTATGACCATCAACTTTCATAGTTTCTTAAATCCGAATAAGCCTACGATCCTACATCTTGCTATAAGATCAATTCATATATATATATCCTTAACTTGATGTAGATGGTTTGTCTATTAATATTCCAATATTAAAAGTGACAGTTGATCTATTTTAGCAAATGATTGTTGAAAACCATATTTGGAATATAAAAGACCGTAGGCATCTATTTGCAGTTTTAGTATATCAAAATTCCTAAAATTGTTTTAATAAGGCATGTGAAGCATAAAGAGCTCAACGTAGTCTTTCATTAACTTGTGTTAAGGTTTATGATATGCATGCGTTTACTTTCATATATATCATGTGCAAAGCACGTGGTGTGGATATAACATTATAATAAGCTACGTATTTATGAACTAATAACGATATGCTTAATTTGAATATAGGTATACATGTGCCTAGTAGCATATACATATACATAGGGGTATGTACTTATGATATAGTTCCACAGGTGGTTATAAACTATATTATAGAATTATGTATAATAGAACCTTGTGAATGCGTGCATACAACCTCTTAAGAGTATAAAAAATGCTAGGATGGAATATTATATGTTTTTTGTTATGTCTAGTTGCTTGACTAAAAGCTTATGTTTCTATTGTTTTATAATATTTTATTATGACTGGTTGTGGTAATTAGTAGTTGTACTTAAGAACACTAGACTATGATAATATGGGTTATCATAGATTGTAGTATATTTGAAAACTATTTATATTAATTAGAATTTATAGTTAGGTGTATATTATACTTGGATGGTATAAATTGTAGTCATTATTTCTATTATGGGATAGATAATAATGTGAGATTCATTCATATGTTTGATAGAATAAATGTATGATGTTAGATTATCTTATGCTTAGTATGTTATGTGATATGATTGCTATTAAGATGTAAATTATGTGAATCTATTGGTTATATTATGTTAACCAAATCTCTCATTGCTGATACTGAGTAAGTAGTGAGATAAACTTCACTAGTTTACTAGCATCCAATGTTAGATGAAGGTAATCCGATCAAATGGTGTGTCTGAATTTCAACTGATCCATAGATCATTTATTATTTGAAAACTTTGGTCAAATTAATATTTAGTGAGACATTGTTATTTCATGCATATGATTTACATGTTTGTACAATATCTTACAATAGAACGGGTTTCTATGATACACGAAATGTTTAGTTTTAGAAATCATACAACACACGGGTACTAGATTGTCTCTATGGATTCTCATGCTATCACTATCTACTCATCCATAAAGGGAGGGATATTCTCTGATGAGATTAGTGCGAGGTGTCGTTGCTCTGTAGTTGATGTGAAAAAATGCTCAGATGATGCTCTCCCTCTCCATAATAGTACTACTTTTAAGATGACACTTGAGATGGTTGCAGATAGTGGAGTCTGGGGAGCTATGCTCTAGGGAGCCATGTATCTTATACATGTACATTGAATTGTATTGTATGTATTATTGAAACATTATCTTGATGAACTGTAATTACTTATTTATTGCACATTGACAACAGTGGTCATAGACATGTATTAGTCATGGCTGGGTAATTGTAATTACTTTATATATTTATATTATGATGTGTTTCTTATGATGATAGTGATCAATGATATATGATGTAGTATAATTCATTTATAGTTATCACACTTAGAGTATTTTATATGCTAACTGGTTAGATTCTCGTGGTGCAATCTATTTTCAATATATATGCTTAATTTTAAAAAAATCATGTATTTTCAAGTAGATCCCAATGAAGATGTTACAGAGAGGATTTTGAGGCACTTTAAACCTATTCAACCCATCCTAAAAATAGATGATTATTTAAATGTAATGATCAAATTTTGTGGTACTTTCCACATTAGGGTTTTGTAGGATAATAAAAGTCCTAATTGCCATGTGGGGACTAGTCTCACACCCACTAGTGAGGGTCATATTATTAGATTCATGATGGTTGTTAGTGGTTTTTGATGGATCCCACACTTCATGGATAACCACTCCTGATCTAGTATGGGAGTTTATATATTGGCTTTGATAAGTCATCCTTGTTGTGTGTGGGGTTATTAGTGTTAGAGATAAAGATATAAGCTTTACCTTGGTGTTGAGATCTTCTTATATAGGTGTCAAGATTCAGAATTCTATCAAAGATGTCTTGACCAAACATATTTAGGGGGTTTATGGATAACCACATAATATGGAAAAGGTAGAAGGATAAATTTCCCTTTCATGTTTGGTTGACCAATTTGTATGCATGAGGAAAGCACACATTATCTTGTGCATTCAAATTTTTGAGGTCTGACTGAGACAAATGACGTAATGAATGGATGATGGGTAGAACTATGGATTGGGATAATTATTTGGTGGAATAGGGTTTGGAATGATGTGTGGTGAAGGATGATCGAGTCAGTACTAAGAATTTTTTGTTGTGTCACACTGCTAGTTGAGAGCATCCAATTGGGTAGAAATAGAACTCCAAGGTCCCTCGGTGTTGATAATGACAAGGAGTCAAAGATCTTGATTGATGATAAGAATAACAAAATGATGTTGGGTTGGCGGAATGACTTGGGGGGGTATGGTTGACTCTATTGGGCTGACTATACCTTGTCAATGTCATACACAAATGTGAATGATATATGATGAAGCTAGTTCTAAGGAGAAAAGAAAAAGGGGATGAAGGTGACTAGGCAAGAATGACGTATTAAGGGCCTTGGTTTTGGGGAAGGATAATGAAATGTGGATTAAGGATCCACTCTTGCTCTTCTAGAGCATTGAGAGAATATACAATGAGGTATGGGATCGGTGTAGAACATATAAGTTATTAGTGTTAATGTCATATTTATTGTTGGCGTCAGGCCCTAGGGCTCTAATTCTAAGGAAAAGGCTTGCTCTATAGAGATAAAAACGCTCTTGGAGAGTCCTCCAAGAGGAAAGGTAATGCAATGTGTAAGCATAAGAGCTTGGTTTTAAGGTGATATATGATATGACTTTCAATTTTTTAAGAAGCAAGGTTTTAGGATACCCATGCTCATTTGGACAAGACTTTGGTTGTTTGTTTTGTTTTGTTTGAGTTTTACAAGGTTTTAACTAAAAGAAAGTAAGTTAAAATACTTGCTAGAAATAAATGACTAAAACTAAAGAGTAATGAATAACTTTAAATAAAGTGAAATGGAGAAATGCAATCCTTTGTTTTTAATTATTTTCTATTACTTTTCCAATGCATGCAATGTTATGAAAACTAAATCTAATCTTAATATTGCAAATGCTAATTTTTGTCTTTTCTAAATGCAAGCTAAATGAACCTTTTTTTATTGTATTTTAAGATTATGAATAACTGAAGCTATTATGAAAACTAAGTTCCTTTTAACATGAAAGTAAATACCAAAATCAGATTTGGATTCTAAGCAGTGAGACTATCGAGTATCTAGAGATTCCTTTTTATATGCTAGTTATAACTAGTTTCTACTATTTTCGATGGATGCACACCAAGTTTAAGTGGTTTGTTTCAAATGAAAATGAATAGTAAATTTTTGATTTATTGATTTTTAAAAAATGTTTATATCTCATGCAAATAAAAAAAATTGGTGCTAAATTAACACCCTTTGTTTGCCTAGGTTCTTTTATAGTTTCTAGGTGCATGTGTGCTTGTTTGTTTGTGAAATAGAAATTTGTTTCAAACTGAAAATGGATTGTTTTAAAGTTGAAAATGATTGTTTTAAAGCTGAATTTTTTATTTATTTTGTGTCCATAAAATTTACCTAATGCCTGAATGCAAGATTGGGTGTTTTCACGAAATCTATGTGTATGTAAGCAAATAAGGAAACTAACTACTATTTTTGGTGCAAGAGAATGAGAGAAAAAAAATCATTTGCCATTCTATTGTATTTTTAAAATGAAATATAACTTAATGAATGGAAGGAAATAAAAGTAATATAATCTACTGAAATAAATAAATAAAACTATAGCTAGAGATCCCCAACCTGATCAAGGTGTAGACCAACTAGAAGCAAGATATGTATTTGATATGAATTTTTCCTTGGTGTGCTAGCTCCTATGCTTAAACAAGATTGAAATAACTCTTTAACAAAGGATGACAACAAAATAATAATAGTGAAAGGGGAATGAAGGACACAACTCCAAACAAGAGAGCAACTGACTGTCGCTGGTATGTACACTGATTGCAATGAATTGGTTGCTAATTCAATGACTTCCATTCTACATAGTTATGTAGTCTGACATGAAAACAATCAAGGATAGAACTCAAAAATAATGGCAAGCAGGTTGTGGCTATAAAAAGCTTTGAACACCAATTTTTAATATGAATTTTGGGATCTAAAATCCATCTAAAATTGAGATACTTGTATGGGAAATATGGAGCTTACAAGGGTGAGTTTAACTGTTGGTTAACTAAAATTTAAATTTATGAAGGATGGGGAGTGATAAAAAAATGTGGGAGTGAATTGGGTAGTCATGAGACAGACTCGAGGCATAAGAAGACAACAAACATGCAAATGCATGAAAATTCAAGTTTCATAAGCTAGAAATAAAACACAAATAACTGGTGATAAATATGCCCCTATTTGTAGGTGATGATTACACAACCGCCACCTTTCATGACATAATTTCCATTTTTAGTTATAAAACCACCGCATAGTATTATAGAACTACCTTACCAGTGACAGTTCCATCAGGGTGGTTTGAAAAATTATCGTGGCAGTTCTATCATCTTCAGGGTGGTTCTATACTAAACAAGGGTGTTTACATCACCAAAGAGGGTGGTTATATCCTGCTTAGAAAAGACTCAAAACAAGGCAATAAAAGGACAATAAGGCCAACAAGAAAGGTTTGGGAGGGATTAAGAGAGAGATAGGGAAAGACTAAGGATTAGAATGTTAGATATAATCCACTTAAGCACATTTTAGAAATCACTACATCATTATTAGACATCATATTGGAAATATGACACCATGCAATTTTTGGGTGCATATAGATATAACCCAAAATAAAGTGAGGGATTAAGTGGACCTTAAATTCCCAAGTGTGATAATAGTTTATGGTTGAGCAAAAGAGATGGAAAACCCCCTTTGAGTAAAAAAGTAAGTAAGAGAGGTTGAAAGATTGTTTATTTTGGATAAGAAGATGATAGAGCAACCAATTTTGTTTTCAACCTAGGAATTTTTAGCAAAGGACGGAGTTGTAGTTGAGAAGGGAAGGAGATAATGCATTTAGATAGTGGTAGTCGACCCAAAGTCAGTGAGGATTAGAATGGGAATGGTGCAGAAAATATTTAGTGGAGAAGGGCGGTCTATGGTCTAGTTGGTGGCTAGGAGTGGAAATACTTAGCATGGTGGAAATACATGTTTTAGCCTTATGTTTTAGGTCAAAGGGATGGTTCTACCTTCTATCTCAAATTTGTGAGCACTATGCTCAAAAAATCTTTCCCTAGGTGTATGATGTAAGAGCATCTTGGGGATCAACCAATATTTCATCATCTAGAAAGACCTGCAAGTGTGTTTGTGTGTAATTGTTTTCTATTGACAATAAATTTTGTGATGCAACGTAAATATGAGCTACAAGGATCTATAGAAGTCCATGACACTTCAACATGCTCCTTGAATAAAGAAAAGACAATTTCAGTTATTAATATAGAAATATATGTCTCATGAAGAAAATATTATGGCAATTTTGAAACCCCCAGGTCAGTTTAATTTCATCCATGACGGTCACATAGGTTAGGTAAAGACCCAAAAAAATTGAGTACTGATTTGAAGCATTTATAAGATCAAAGAAAATTTAAAGAGTCACCTCACAAGATAAAAAAGGGCAGGAAGATATTTAAAGGAGACAAGTTGGAGTTAGGGAGGACTCGATAGGAGTGTCTAAGTGCTTTTATTAAGAATCACAAATGCGTGGGAGTAGAGTCCAACCCATTATGGGGTAATTGAGTGTGGCAATTCCTCTTGTATTGTAACTAGAGAAAGAGTGAGTGAGAGTGTCATTTGTAATCTTTCTAATTCCTCTTGAAAATTAAATAAAGTGGGTGTCTCTGTTATACATATCATATTGTGTGTGTGATTAAAATTTGAAAGGACAAGGTTGTCATTCAGTTGACCCTTATCCTTGACTGCATCACTAATCACATGTCAAGGGCAAGCTAGGAAGAGTTCACCATTGGTATTTATTTAAACCTCCGCCGTCTCGGTGAACTAAATTAATGTGCTAGCTTCATATTAAAATAAATAATAAATATGATGCATGCTGACATGTTTTTAGGGGTTGATAACAGAGCATTGCATATTGGAAGACGTATGATGTGATCAATATGCACATCCTCTACATCCTTCTCCATCATGCTTTGTAGATGACATGGTCTAAACACCTTTCCCAATTTTTTCTTTAGTCTCTTAGCCACTAAAGGACTTATCTCCAATTTGGAAAGGGTTTGTGGGGATTACAGGGTTTGTGGCAAGTATCCTAGTACTGTAACATTAGTCTAAGACAATATAATTAAAAAAATTAGAAAAAAAATTAAAGTAAAAAAAAATGGACAAAATAACTTTATTTTAAAAAACCAAAATAGTAACTTGCCAAAATTTCTTTTTCACTAAAGAAGATTGTACACCGATTTATAAGACATGACTTCTATACCATACATCACTATCTCGTGGCTCATTTCCTTTTTCCCAGTTTCCTTTACTAGGTTTTTTTACCTCTCATTATTTATACCAAAAATATTTAAAAAAAACATTTAATATTGTTGGCAATGAATGAATGAATGAAACGAATGAAATATTTTAATAACATCCATGAGACCGAGAAGTCTATGAGATTGAGGGTTGTAACGCCACTTCCTTTTGTTAACACAACTCCCTGGTATGAGTGTTGCCCCTCTGATCATGTAAAAATTCAAACCCCTTTTCGATGCTAACTCTTATAATGTAGATTTTGATTAGAAAACTTCTTGTATTAACTAACCTTTCCTATATAAACAAGTCATCAAAGCTGTCGACCCTTAAGCTATCTTTGTACTTGGTGAGGATGTCATTATAGGTTGCACATTTCATAATAAAGTGTCATTATGTCTCCACTACCCCCTTGTCACAAAATATACAAATTCCTTTTTTTCATTTTTTCTTGGGTATTGTCCATCTACCTGTTTCACACCTATGATGATGTAAGCTAGTCCTCAATCGAGCAAACAACATCTTTTCTTTCCATTTTATTTCTGCCCCTATGCATGATTTTTCCTTGTGCTTTCATGTAAGATTAAACTCTTTGATATAGTATGCTTTCTTCCTACCCGACTATTGTGTCCACACGATTACCCTGCATTTTTCTATCACATTTATTTATTTTTCCCTTGGTATTTGGACATTATTGCATGTTGATGTCCCATTTACTCATCCATTTTTTATGTTGTTTCATCCGCATATTCTTTCTTCTGTTTAGTTCTTCTTTGATTAGGATTTTAGGTCATTGATGGTTTTCCATATTTTGCATCTTTTTTAGGTAACTTAATGTCTGAGTCATTGTTGATGCTTCCAATGAAAACGTACCCATTTCAGCTAATAGTATTTCATATGGAACTAAAGCTTTGATTTTAAGATTGCTTGTGATTAAATGTTTTTGGATGCTCTCTATCTATCTCCAATTTAGATCAGACACATTGCTACTCCAAACTTCACATCTAGATAGGACCATTGGTGTGATGAGTAGGCCGAATAAAGATCTCTTGGTTTTCCAATCCCATAATTCTACATTCTTACACCTATTTTGCAGTGAATATAAAGCTTTCCAACCTCTTTATTTTTTTTTTGTCTTGCATGTCTCCCAACTAAGATTATTTTGAAAGTCAAGCCCAATATATTTGTATTCTTCCACTGCTTGTACTGGATTTCTTTTGAAAACAAACTCGATTTGTTTATTTTTTCTTCATAGAGAAAATATCATGACTTTTGTTTTGCTAATGTTCACTTGCATTCCCACCTCTTGATAGAAGAGATCTCAAGCCTTCAAATGTTCTCTCAAACTATGGGCTATTTTTATAATTAGAATAAGATCATTCATGTATAAAAGTAAATTTATAACATAACTAGCTAGGTGGATGCCCCCTCCACCAACTTTGTCTATCCATTCTTCTAGTTTATCAATGTATAACCCAAACAAGGTGGAAGATAGAAGACATCCTTGTTTGACTCCAAAGTCACTTCAAAAGTATTCTAACATTCCTTCACTTGTTCTAATTTTGGCTCTGACTTGCCCATAAAGTCTATGTATTGTCCTTCTATACTCATATAGAACTCCAAGTTCCTCCATTCTGCTCCAAAGTTTACTTCTAAGGACAGTGTCAAATGTTTTTTTGAAGTCAACCAAATAAAAGAAAGCTTCTTCTCCCTAAATATCCCATACTTTTTTGATCAAATACATAAGTGTGATGTAGTGGTCGATAGTGGAATGTTTCGACCTAAATCCTGCTTGACCTTTTGCTCTTTTTTCCTTTTTTCTGCCTAACTGCTAATTTTGCACTCTATCATGCTATCAAATAACTTTCCAAGGAGGGGATGGACCTTGATATTTCTATAGTTAGATGGCTTATTAACATACCCACTTTTATAAAGAGGGATAACAACACTAGTAGTCCAATTTGCAGGGAAGCCTTCTTGAATGATACCATTAAATATGTCTTTGATGTATGGTGTGAGGGTATCTAAACCCCACTTCAAATATTCAACTTGTATCCCATCTATGTCTTGTGTCTTACCACTTTCTATCTTCGTTATGACTTGAGTGATATCTTTTGTAGAAAAAAGCTTAGTTGGTGTGTTAATTGTAGGAGGGTTATATTTATTTTGAATTATTTTATAAACTAGCTTTGCATACTCTAACCATTGGGCATCTATAATATTGTTCTCTGTTTGACTCATTTTCTATTGTAGTTCCCTCCAAAAGCCTTTGAGATTATGCTTTCCAAGAGAAATTAATTTTCTTATCTTTGCGTATATGTAGTTTTCTTTTTTGGGCTAGATGATTCTTTGATATGCTTTCTTGTTTTATTTAGTCATTCCAAGTTGTCTCAAAGTTTTCTTTCTTGCCTTGCACTTATTTTCTTTGGTCATTCCAAGTTGTCTCAAAGTTCTTTTTGTTGCCTTGCACTCTTCATCAAACCACGGGTTTGTTAGAAAACTACTTGCACTTCCACTCTTAGGTCTACTCCTTTTGCATGTTTTTAAAGCCTTTTTAATTAGAGAAATTAGCATATTGTTATTTGTTGGGCAGTGGACTATAGATGAAGTATTATTCTTTGTTTACTAAAAATGTTGCTAAAATTACTATTTGAGGACTGCCTTGAATAGTTATCGATTCTCCTAATTTATAAGGGATTCTACCTTGAGAGGGTTTCTTTTTTTGCTTGTGTTGATCTTGTCTTATTTCTTGGTGATTTGTTTGCATATTGAATTTTACATATATTAGTTTGTGATCTGATTTCATCTCAATAAGTAGTCCCCAACTTCAATATTGATCAATCTCAGAATAATGTTATATGAGCAAATAGCATATTCTACCACACTTTACCCATTTTAAGTTTTACAGGTGATATTTCCTGAATTCGGCTATGTTCTCATGCCATTGCATATAACCATGTCATATAGACTACATAGTCCCAGTAATTTTGCTCCATAATATGTAACTCCACCCTTTTTGTCTTGTGATTTCTTTTTCTAACATTGATCTTCTTCTTCGTCTAACCATACCAGATTGCTTCCCACGTACTCTTCGCTCCTCAAATTGACAGCTTGGTTGTTTTGTGTCCACGCATTGAAATCTCCTATGATCAAGACTTCTCCTATGGTGCTAAATACTAAAATAGTAGATTTGAACTATTGGAAATGAAGGAGACAACATAAACTACACCTAAAATGTTTTTCTATCCTTTTCCTCAATATTTGTTAATGTGGTTTAATTTTAGATAACTAATTTCCCCCTTTTTAACTTGAACGATTGGTTGTTTGTTGTCCGCACATTAAAATCTCCTATGATCAAGACTTCTCCTAAAGTGTTAAATATTGAGATATGACTTTTTTGAAAATAGTAGATTTGAATTGTTGGAAATGAAGGAGACAAAGTAAACTACACCTAAAACATTTTTCTATCCCTTTCCTCGATATTTGTTAATGCGGATTAAAATAAAATAACTTCTCCCTTTTTAACTTGATAGATAATGTTTTTAGTTGATTGGGCCATGTCTAACATAAAGTTTGGCGCATTTGTGTTATGTTTTGCATCAAGAATTCAATTATTTTTTTATAAAAACAAAGAAAATTTACTTATAAAATTATTTAATTTATATTTTTAATTCATTTAGTGAAAAAATGTTAAATTTTTTGAATATTTAATATATTTATAATTTATTTAATTTTTGAAATTTTTATTTTGTTAGGTAGTGACTTTTAACTTAGACTAGGCCTTATATCTTTAAGTGTTGTACCGCTAGCGGTTGTACCGCTAGCGGTTGCAATTGTGCTGAGGAGTACTAACAACAGTTACAATCGACCCTAAGAATTACCAATGATCACATCAGTCTTGAGAATACAACTAACGACCATAATCGACCACATATACCTTTACAGAAATTTGACATTAGATAACGCTTGAAAAAACCAAACTACTTTACTAACTCACCCACATTTCATCGAATTTGAAAATAAAATATTAATAACAATATAAATATTTAATATAACTTAAATTTAATTAATTAATAAAAATAAAAAACAATAATAATTTAATTATTTAATCTATTTAACAAAAAATAAAAATGTTGAAAATTATAATATTTAATATATTTGTAATTTATGCTTAATTATATGACATGATTGAATGGGGGTCCTTCCATAATCTCTATTCTAATTTCATTAAGCCAAAAGCTTTATACAGTGGGGAACACCTGTAGATTCATCTCACAAGAGACAAAAAAATAGAATATGCCATTTTTTTTCCATTCTATCATTTTTTCCATTGAAACGCTAACACGTAGTTTGGATGTCCTCCATAGTTTTTGAAAGCCCTCGCTCCTTGACACAATCCTTCAGTTGGGACAGAGCATTATCAACAGTTTGGTTATGGGGATCTACATCTCTAGCCATCGAATTTCCAAACGGATTGACTATCATCTGGGGGTGAGAATATAGACTGAATAGGAACGATTGCTTCAGACCAATTCTCAAACCCCATGTGAAGAGGTGAAGTAGGCGTTGAAGGGCTACATCCAGGGATAATAAGGAGATTGTCCCAAACTTTTCATCAAATTTGACAGTTGACAACGTCATGCACCATAACAAGATTTGACCAAGTTCAGCAAAGGAGCAAGATAATTTTTTTGGCAGTGGACCATCGATTTTATAGCATTCAAATGGACAAAAACATTTGTCAGGGCAGCTGTGGTTTTGGAGGATGGTTTTGGTTTTGGTTTTGGAGGGTGGTTCCCATGGTCTTTTAAAACCCGTGGATTGTGTTTGGTGCTTACTTTGTGAAGAAGATTCTACCTATTTGCCATCCTCAATTGCGGATCCAATTCTATTCTAGCACCAAGTCTCTCCTCCAAACCACCGTCAAGCTGCGTATTTGGTTTTCAAAATTATTGCCAATTTTAGGTTTTGTATAAAGTGCTTTAGTTTTCGGTATAGTTTAGTCAATTTATTGTTTTTAAGTCTTTTGTGGTTTTAAAAACCTTTTTGGTGTTAGTTTTTTTTTATTAACATGCAATTTTTGTTATAATATTAAAAATTATTATATAATATAACATTCTCTTATAATTATAAATAATTTGTAAAATATTAATATATACATTATTATTACTATAATAAAACATAATACAATATTATATCATAATATAATATAATATATTATTATATATAATAAAATATAATGCAATACACTAAAATATATTATTATAAATTTATTAGAACTGCCTCATGCATGAACACGGATAAAAAATGGAAAAAAATAAAAATTTCTATTCATTTGTGGAGTATATTCCCCTTTAAGTGTACGATGTGGGCACCCTTACTATTTGAGAATTAACCCTATCAACTCTCCTTACCACTTGGGACCGATCGTCAATCAACCGCCTTTTCTCTTAACCGGTGACCCCTTTACCAAGACATTCATAGTATATCATGAATGATGCCCCCTTATGTCTCCATGTGGCATGCACTTTGTAAAACCTTCGATACTCACTTCAAACGCAATAAAAGCAACAAGTTAAACTCCATAACCTCAATGTATTGCATTCACAATAGTATCATTACATTGTTGATTCGATCCACACATCATACGTGGAGTCTTTTTGTAATCGAATATAAATTTTAGTGAATAAAATATGCCACCACCTTGCAAGCTACAAAACCCTTTGTAATGGGTGTTGTGTAGGTAAATCCAACAACTACCCTGAAGTCAGGGCATGTGTGTGATATGGGCCCTTTGGTGTACGACATCACATGAAATACCTTTTTATGATGTAGAAAAAATAGGTCGATCTTTCGGAGGCCATAACTTTTGATTCGTAGCTCCGTTTGAACTCTTTCACACATCAAAATAATCGTCTAGAAAGGTTTGATGTTGTCCTAAGTTGATCTATCCACTTAGATTTGATTTATATATTTTTTGTAGGCCATACATGATCATCTGAGGGTTTGAAATTGACATTTAATGATTTTTTTTTTTAGAATTTTTTATTTTTAAAAATTGTATATTTTTAGAACTAGATGTCAAATTCAATCGAATTTCATTCCATAGACTAATTATAATGTTTAGAGTATTTTGGGATATTTTTAGAGCTGCACATGCTTGCATGTAAAAATTAACTATAAACGATTGCTAAAAATATTTTTTTTTTTAGATTTTAGTTTTTTTAAAATTTTTGCATGTCAAATCTAAATTCTCAGTTAAAGCTTATTTAAACATGGTTTGGGTTTGTAATTATTTAAAGTCATTCAATATGAATCAATTCTAAGTATTGTTTCAAGATCCTAGCCTATTGGAAATTTATTTGTCTTGATAGTTTTTGGGTTCATTATCTAGTATCAGAGCCAAGTTTGAATCTTGGAGGAGAAGGACATGGCAAAAGGATGAAGAGGTATTGTGCAGATGAACCGGACTATAGAAGAGTTGCAGAGGCAAGTTCAACAATTAATCGAGGTTATCACCAATCAACAGAGAAGACAAGGTGGTGATGAGGAAGATAAAGATCGTGATGAAAAAATTCAGTAGGAAGAAGAAGAACAAGAGTAGCCACCATCGATGAAAGAGAGGATGGTTCAGGGTTTAGAAAGAAAAAATGAAAGAATCAAAGTTGATGTTCCAGATTATAGAGGTAGTTTAAAACCAGAGGAGTTGACAGATTGGATGAATAGCATAGAGAAGTTCTTCGAGTGGAAGACTATGAGAAAAGACCAAAAGATAATGTTTGTATGCATGAAATTGAAAGGTCATGCAATGATTTGGTGGGATCACCTGCAAAAAGAGAGACAGAGAAAGCTAAAGAGAAATTTAATTCATGGAAAAAGATGGAGAAGAAGCCGAGGAAGAAATTTCTTCCTGTGGATTATGCACAAACCCTATACAGAAGATTTCAAAATTTGAGGCAAAAAAATAATAGTATACAAGAGTATATAGATGAATTTTATAAGCTTTCCATATGAGTGGAGCATAATGAAACAGAAGAGTAGATGGCTGCAAGGTATGTAAAAAGTTTGAAATTTTCTATTCAAGATGAATTAATTATGCATAAAATACTTAGCATGGAGGAGGCTTATCAATTAGCTTTGAAGGTAGAAGAAAATCAAAATAGATAGAATTTCAAAAGAATGTCTCTTGGTCTAAGAAGAGGTAGATCCCCTCCAAATAAGGGATGAGGTGGGTTTAATACCACTAAAGGTGGGTCTAATACCAATAGAGGTGAATCATCATGTAGTGTAGACAGGCGAGATGATAACAGGCAAGAGTTTCAATACCAATAAAAAAAAAGAGAATTTTAGAGAGGACAAGGTTATGGTGGTGCTAAAAGATGGTTTCTGAATCAACATAGATCTTATGTCTATTATAGATATGGAGAAAAAGGCCATAGAGCATTTGAGTGTCCACACTATCAAGATCAAGAAAGGAGGCAAGAAGATCGCCCAAAAGTAAATCTAGTTGAAGCTGAAATAGAAGAGCATAATACTTAAGTTGCACTAGCAGATGTTGGAGAGAATCTCATAATGAGAAGTCCAAGGAAGGAACAAGTGTAGAATAAAGAAGGTGGTGATGCATGTTGCGATCAAATATTTTTTGAACAAAATGTACTTTGGGTGGAAAGATATGCAAAGTAATTATAAATGGTGGTAGTTATGAAAATATGGTTTCTAAATAAATGATAGAGAAACTAAATTTGCAATGTGAAAAACATCATAATCCTTATTGGATTTCATGGTTTAAGAAAGGGATTGAAGTTATAGTAAATAAAAGGTACTTAATCAAGTTTTCTATAAGAAAGAGTTAAAATGATAAAATATGGTGTGATGTTATTTCGATGATTGTATGTCATGTATTATTAGGAAGACCATGACAATTTGATAGAAAAATAATTCATGATGGAGCAAATAACACGTACACTTTTTGAAAAGGTGGTACAAAGGTAGTTTTGTTACCTCTTAAAGAGGAAGAGAAGGCAAAAAACATGCTCTCTACTAAAACAATTATCCAAGATATGAAGGTGGCAGGTTGTTATGTATTAGTAGCAAAAAACGAAGAAACAAAAATGGTGTCAATACCAACAAAAGCAACAAAAATGTTGAAAGAATATGCATATGTTATACTTGATAAGTCACCAGATGGTTTACCATCAAAGAGAGATATTCAACATCACATTGATTTGATTTCAGGATCAACTCTACCCAATCAAGCAACTTATAAGATGAATCCAATAGAACATGCAGAATTAAATAAACAGGTTATTGAATTGCTAAGAAAGAAGGTGATAATGGGCAATATGAGTCCATGTGTAACATCAACGTTACTAACTCCAAAGAAATATGGAGGATGAAGAATGTGTCTAGATAGTAGAGCAATTAACAAAAATACAATAAAGTATAGGTTTCCTATACCTCATTTAGATGATATGATGGATGTGCTTGCAGGAGCAAAATATTTTACTAAGATTGATCTAAGAAGTGGTTATTATTAGATTCAATTTCATGAAGGAGATGAGTGTAAAATTGTATTCAAGACTAGGGATGGCTTATATGAATGGATGGTGATGCCATTTGAATTATCTAATGCACCTAACACATTTATGAGGGTGATGAATACAATGCTACGAGAATATATTGGTAAGTTTGTGGTAGTTTATTTTGATGATATTTTGATATTCAGTAAGATTAAAGAACACTTACAACATTTGAGAATGGTACTGGATTTGTTAAGAAAAGATCAGTTGTATGCAAATTTGAAGAAATATAAATTTATGCAGAATAATTTGGTTTTTTTAGGATTTGTAGTTTTAGCAGATAGTGTGAAAATGGATGAAGAAAAGATAAAAGCAATTGTTGAGTGGCCTATTCCAAGAAGCATTATAGAGGTAAGAAGTTTCCATGGTTTAACAACTTTTTACAGAAAATTTATTAAAAATTTTAGTAGTATTGTGGCACCAATAACAGATTGCATGAGAGGGAAGGAATTTGCATGGACTAGAGAAGCCACAAAAAGTTTTAAATTTTTGAAGAAGATTACATAAAGACCAATTTTAGCATTACCAGATTTTAACAAAGTGTTTGAGGTTGATTGTGATGCTTTGTTCGTGAGAATCGGTGTTGTGTTGAGTCAAGAAGGAAAGCCAATAACATATTTCAATGAGAAGTTGAATGAGGTAAGAACAAAGTATTCTACTTATGATGTTGAACTTTATGCAATTGTACAAGCATTAAAACATTGGAGACATTACCTGGTGCCTAAATAATTTATCCTATTTACAGATCATGAGGCTTTGAAGTATGTGAATATACAAAAGAAGTTGAATAGTAGGCATGCAAAGTGGGTTTCTTTCTTACAGGGGTATGCTTTTGTGTTGAAACATAAATCAGAAAAACAGAATCAGGTAGCTAATGCATTGAATAGGAGAGTAGCATTATTAACTACTATGATGAGTAAAGTAGTTGGATTTGAAGCTATCAAAGAATTATATGATATTGACCCATATTTTGGCAAGATAGTTAATCAGTGCAGAAATCCATTAACAAGTGGGACAAATGATATTCATGATGAGTATCTTATATAAGAAGGTTATCTCTTTAAAGGGAAATAATTATGCATTCCAACGGGGTCTCTATGATACAATATAATAAGAGAATTACATAGTGGCAATTTGGCTGGACATTTTGGTAAGATGAAGACAATAGCTTTGGTGGAGGAAAAATATTTTTGGCCAAAGATGAAGAGAGATGTAACAAGGTATGTTTCAAGGTGCAGATATGTCAAGTGGCTAAAAGACATGCACAAAATACTAGATTATATATGTCATTATCGGTTCCAAGAGAACCATGGACAGATTTGAGTATGAATTTTGTGTCGGGATTATCAAATACACAGAGAGGTAATGATTCAATTTTTGTTATTGAAGACATTTTTAAAAACGGTTCATTTCATTGCATGTAAGAAAACCAATGATGCTAGTAGAGTTGTAAAATTATTTTTTAAGGATATTGTGAGATTGCATGGTGTTCCAAAAACTATTACTTTAGCTAGAGATGAAAATTCCAAGTCATTTTTAGAGAATTTTGTGGAAGATGGACACTAAGCTACAATTTAGTAGTACATATCACTCACGAACATATGAACAGACAAAAGTTGTGAATAAGAGTTTGAAAATTTTATTAGATGCATAGTGGTAGAGAAACCCAAGCAATGGGACTTGGCTTTACCATACGCTGAGTTTGCATATAACAGTGCAATAAATAGATCAACAGGAAAGTCACATTTTCAAATTATTTATGATAAAAAATTATGGGTATTTTAAATTTGGTACACTTATGGATTGCATATCGAATTAATGATGATGCAGAAGCATTTGTAGAACATATGCATCAGTTGCAAAGAGTAAGAATAAAGTTGCAAGGAAGTAATGAGAGATATAAAGCATTAGCATATTTCAAAAGAAGATCTAAGGTATTTGAAGAAGGAGAGTTAGTAATGGTTTACTTGAAGAAAGAAAGATTTTCAAAAGACACGTAAAATAAGTTGAAGTACAAGAAAATTGGACAATGCAAAATTATAAAAAAAATCAATGACAATGCTTATGAGGTGAGTTTACCACAAAATTTTAATATATCTCTAATATTTAATGTTTAAGATTTATATGAATTTCGTGAAAAATATGTTGAAAATGAAGAATTAAATTGGGAGCAACAGGTTCCAAATAAGAAGGAAAAGATAGTGCATGTTTTAGATATGAAGACAGTGAGCAAAAGGCAAGGGAATTATAATAGATATTTGGTGCATTGAGAACGATTGCAGCAAGAAGACAACACTTGGATTACAGAATGGGAGTTGAAGAAGATTGATAAAGACAAATGGCAGCAGTATAATTAGGGCAACTCGCATGAGCTAAGTTGTTTTCAACCAGAGGAGAATGATGTAGAAAAAATAGGCCGATCTTCTGGAGGCCATAACTTTTGACCTATAGTTCTGTTTGAGCTCTTCCACACCCCAAAACGACCGTCTCAAAAAGTCTGATGTTGTCCTAAGCTGATCTATTTTCTTAGAGTTTATTTTGATATTTTTTGGAGACCATACATGATCATTTGAGGGACTGAAATTGACGTTTAATGATTTTTTAAGAACTTTTTATTTTTAGAAATTGTATATTTTTAAAATCGGATGTCAACTTCAATTGAATTTCATCCCATAGTCTAATTATAGTGTTTAGAGTATTTTGGAATATTTTTAGAGTCGTGCATGCTTGCATGCAAAACTTACTATAAATAATGGTTGCTAAAAATATACATTTTTTTTTAGATTTTATATTTTTTTTTGAATTTTTGCATGTCAACTCTAAATTCTGAGTTGATGCTTCTTTAAGCATGGTTTGGGTTTGTAATTATTTCAAGTCATTCAATATGAATAAATTATGAGTATTGTTTAAAGATCCTGGCCTATTGGTAATCTATTTGTCTTTCATCATCATTGCCCAGCTCACTTTTAAATCTTTACTAATTGCAAGTTTTTTATGGCCTTATTGTTATTTCTCTAGGTGTCAATATATTGGCAACATATATAAACTTAAGTTATAATATAGACTTTGGAACCTCAACGTCTTGTCTCCATATCATTGGCATTGCAACATTAATTTGACTCGCACATCGAACATGGAGCCTTCTCGCAATCAAATCAACATCATGTTTTCCTTGTCAACCCTTCACAATAGGAAACTTCTAATAAAATAACCCACCACCTTGCAAGTTGTGTATCCCTTTCTAATGGATGCAGACCATGTAAATCCAAAAATTACCTTAAACACATAAATCTTCTAAATGCCTAAATTTTGGATCAAATCCCAACAAACATAAACACAATCTGTCATGAAATCTGACCAACAAATAACCAAAACAAATCCCGATCACCCATAGTTGGCCCGATTCCAACATGTTACCCTCTTTAACCAGCCAATATATATTAAAACAAAAGGAGTTGTAGATTTAACATAGAGATTGGGCAAAGATGCTATCTCTTTCCACTATTTACAAAATCCCATATATATATATATATATATATATATATATATATATATATATATATATATATATATATATAGTTAGTTAGTTAGTTATTACAAAAATATTATATAATATTTTTAAATAGTAAAAATTAATTAAATAATATATATGAATATTGCATATATTATACACACACACACACACAATTAGTTAGTCATTAATACATAGTTGTACTGAGAATCTTAATGGCCCCGTAGAAATAGGTTAATGATTTAAATTATACATAGTTGTTTACCCTAACATGTATTGCAGTCTATTGGTGATTTAAATTATATATAATTATATGTTATTTTAAATAAAGGATAATTGTTTACATTAATTTTAATAATATAAATGTGTGATATAAATAAAAACATTATATATAATAGATAAAATATATTTAATTAATACAAAACAAATATATTAATACAGACATTGGAAGAGGCCAGTTGCCCTACTTGGTAGCTCCAGCTAGGTCACATAGTAGCAGACAACCTTTTTATGTCAATAGATGGCACTTGGGAGGCCTAACAGATGGAAAGATTCGTCAAACGGATTTGATGCAGATTAGATGTCAATTAAACTACACTGCACTACATAATTTGTAGTAATCCTAATGAATTGGGGTGGAAATGTGATTGAAATTGAAGGTGTAAAGGTATGATGAACATCAAACCAAAATACTAACAAGAAAGCAATTTTATTTTGGGTAATTTGTCGCTGTAATAAACTGCATATGAGCTATGCTTGACTAACCTTTTACACAATTGCATTTTTGCACCAAAGTTTTTATTTTTCCTTTGTTATTGTTGCAGGTAACCCATCAACCAATCCTGTAGCCTATTTGTCCTTTATTATTGTTGTAGCTAACCTATACACGAATCACGAAGCCACAACTTTAATAATTTTTGTGTTTTGCTTTGGTTTGTTGTTGAATAGATAAAACATAATAAAACAATTAATGTGGTATATATATCATATGTTATAAGTATGTGTTTTGGGCTTATACAAAATAAATAAGCTTCTTTAATCTACTACAAGTTGGGTTATTTTCCTCAGTTACAGACATATATCCCTATCCATTTTTGTTTTGCAACACATAGACATGGTACTTGGCCGTGGCAACACTATTTATGCCTTCTCTAGTATCTTCAATCCCTATGGCCACAATTGGCTCTACACACAGGGCATGGTGTTTGATGAAATACTATGGGAGGGGGTTCAACTAGACCAAATCACTTTCAACTCTCTCATTATTGCGTTCAGTCGAGGGAGGTTATGGGAAGAGGTGCACATGAGTAAAGAGTCAGATAGAGAGAGAGAGAGAGAGAGAGGAGGGTTTGGTGGGCTCTAAGATCAATCATATGACTCCTTTGTATCGTCAATACCATGGAGATTATATGCAAAAATATTTATATATCCTGTGTGATAGCCCTTGATCCCATTCTGCCCAATCCAATATTAATGCATGATTCTACTCTTCCTTGACCTCGCTACATATAGGATTTTAAACCGCCTTTCCATCAATGTTCAATAAATGCACAGGGCACACTGCCAACTGTAAATCACCCTTCCCCACAACCTAGGGGTGTCTAAACTACATTGTTTAATAAAATTTTATACTATTATATATAGTTTCTCTATTGGTAAGAGGGGTTTTGTAAAGCAAAAGAGTGTAAATCAACAGTTAAATCTCACTTGAAACCCATGATTACTAACTTGCCATTGCTTCTCGCCATCATTGACCAATGCACCTTGAAAAGATGTAGCTAGCATGGGCAGCACTGTGGCAACATGGATCGAATCTCCTCCCCGAAAACCCCTTTAGATTTGTCTGCAAATTATAGTCAAATTTTGCACTTGCAACACAATTGATGTCATAATTTTACCATGGATATGCAAAAAAAAATTAAAAAATAGTCAATTACCTTGCATTTGTATTCAAGCAATGCCATTGAATCAGTGTCAAAAATACAAATAAAAAATGCCAATGCCAATATCATCCTACCAAATTGTGGGAGCTCTTACTCAAATGTATGGGCAATGGGGAAGTATAATTTCACCCTGTAAAGAGATTACCTAAAATACAATTGTTCTTTAGTTAGGAATTTCTACTCAATTTGTGTGATATATTCCCAGCTTTACTTCGTCATTCAGAAAGGAAATATGTAGATGGCATGCAATGTGTGAAGGACAGGGGGATGGCACGGAGTGTATGAGGGACAGATAGAAGACTCTTAAATTATGGGTTCCTATCATGTTTCCATTTTTATTTGACTTTTTAAACATAAAACGAATGTTAATAAAAATTAGATATATTAAATATTATGATATATATTAATTAAAAATTATAATATTATTATTATATTAATATGATGTTATAATATACGTTAATTTGTCTCTGAAATATTTCATCAAGTTCCAAAATAATATACGGAGAAGTGCTGATATAATAGTCAGGTTTCTCTCTTAAGATTTGTTGGAAGGATTTCGTGGCATACTTAAGGATATATTTATGATTAGAGAGAACAAAACCATCAGCGTTTCATATCTGAGTAATTTATTTTTGTTGTTGCATGAAAAACTGTGTTAAGATCCCCATATTTGACCCCATTGCTCTCTCCAATTCAGCCACCAATATCGTTTTTTTTGTTGTTGAATTTGTTGCCATTCTTGTGTGAATTGTTGTTCCCTGATTTCTTCTAGGAGTCGTTCTAATTGCTGCACGAAAATATATTTTTTCTAAAAATATTACTCCCAAATACTTCGTTGTTCCGGAATTTTTTAATTTCTGATTTAGAAATTTAAGATTTCCTATAAACTTCTACAACCTTGTATGTGTATATTAGTGTCCAGCTCTGGATGCGTAAGTCACGTCCTTTCGATCTTAAATTGCGGACGGACCGAGTTCCTTGGACTGGATGAAACAAGCAAAAATATGGACCAATTATTAGATAGAGAGGCGTTGCCTACCTTAGCAATGAGCATATGTATATTTTTTTGGTTTGAAACTATTAATCTGAGACTAGTTATCTGTCAATTTTTTTTTATATAATGTTGTTCAAACCTTTTTGTGTCATGCACCGAGTATACTTTCCTTGTGGGTAATCTAAGTCAATTAAGTGTTTTTAATTTATTATTATTATTATTATTTTTTTGGGATAATGTAATGAAATATTATTTATCCTATTCGAACAGCAAATATCAATACATCACAATATCATTGAATTAGAATAGAATATTAAAATAAACCATAAATCATTTCGAGGGGACAATCTTCACAATTTCATAATAAGAGTAAAATTCAGAATATAATCCTTTAATAGTAACCACTACTTCATATACACTATTTATGGATTGACTTTACTACCAATATGAATCTACAGAAATGATCATATGACTTAATTGAAGGTTACGCTAGAGCCAGAATTCAACCACACATAACACAATACATGTTATAGACTAAGAATGTAGCATGTTCCTCCCTTCAAACCAATGTTATCCTCAACATTGATGATTGTTGGATGCTTGTGCAAAAATACTTCATCCTCCCATGTTGCATCTTTATTAGCCATATTCTTCCACTTGATTAGATGCTCTACAATCACTTTCTTTTTTAACCTCTTAGTTTGTCTCTGAAATATTTCTTCAAGTTCCAAAGTGATTATTCCCTCCTCATCAATCTTTGGTAAATATTTCTAAGCTAAAACTCTTTGTCCAATGACCTTATTTAAACAAAGAAACATGGAAAATTAGATGTATTTTCATTCATTGAGGTAAATTATGTTAGTGTTGAGTGTGTTTCCCAGATGCTCGAATCCATGGTTTTACCTTCGAGGATGAGATGATAGATGGTGAATTGTAACCATAAAATTCCTTGAATGGAGACATTTTGGAAGAAGTATATCTTTTATTAGAATTTTTTTCATTGTGTCCCCAAAAACTACGTAGTGTTCATCTACAAATTCCTTTCGATATGGTGGTATAGGAACCTTTGATTGTTGTGCCTCTAACAAAAAAAATTGTACCTCAATTCCATCTTCACCCTTTTTAGGCATATCATGCATTTGGTGAGATATTACCATCTAATGAGATTTTGGACACAACCCACTTGATTCAAATTTCCTACCCTCTAAATGGAATTCCCTGAACAACCTTTGGAAGTTCATCTTAATCATTCCCAAGGTAGTGAGCCATTGGACTTCCAAAATAATGTTGGCTTCGCCCATGGGATTGGAAAACAATAGGGAAATCTATTAGGTAGTCTCTCATTGTAAGTTTAAAACTATGGCATTTACCTAAACAACTAAATGTACTCCCATCTACAAGCATGACATAAAATTTTGGAGCTAAGTAAACAAAACAATTCAAGTGTGTAGCTAACTTATGGTTGATGAAGTTGTTAGTACTTCTCAAGTCAAACAATACGATCACCTTCTGTTCTTTTAGGAAACACACTAACTTGAGGGTTTGTGGGGTGTTAATACCTGAAAGTGCATGATAAGAGATGGTTAGAAATCCCTTGCCTCTTCCTCTAGCTTATCAAAAATCATTAATGCTTATTATTCACCTTATTCATCTACACGGGTACCCTTAATGTAGAAAAACTATTTTTGGCACATTTATGTCCCTCATTATATTTTCCATCTCAATTAAAATATAAAACTTTTGTTCCCTTTTTACCAATTTGTTGAGGCGTTAATTGTGTTGGTTGATGAAATGATGGTGGCGACGTGTTATTATCTTTGTTGTTAGTGAATGCATGTCTACTAGTAACCAATGATTTTTCCTTTGCCAAGCAGACATGATAATAGACTTAGAGACATTAAGCAGATTAAACATGCATACCTTACATTGAAGGTGGTCCTTAAGACTGCCAAGAAACAAGTTATTGAAGTTCTCATATGTAATCGTCTCCCCCTGCAAGGACAAGTTCTCAAATTGATGAATATAATCCTTGATCAACCATGTTTGTGTTTTATCTTATTTTTGATAAATACATGAACTTTATTGCTTATAATACATGCAAAACTAGATTATATCATAATGCTAAATATGTACAATAACCAACAATTTTGATTTTGACAAATTATTAAATATAGAAAGATATCCATTTTTGAAAATGCGAGGAATAAAATAACTTAGCTCAAGCTGGGATCTTTGTTGATTGTTTTAGATGTTTGACAATGAAAATCAATGAAATAGATGATTGTGTATATCCAAAATCATGAACATAATTAGAAACAACTTTTGAAAAAGTCTGTTATAAATGGACAGAAACACAGGGCACTTTATTTTGTTGATCACGAACTTGTTCTAGTTGACTGTGCTTACTGACTACTAGGAAAATATAGAAAGAAGTTGAATTATGGGAATGCTAGATCAGAGGTAGTATTAAAGAATATTCATGGACACGATTGTTGTAAGTGGACAACAACACATGCCACTCTAATCTATTATTCACAGACTTGTCCCATTTAACTATGACATAAAATTAATTGATATGCCTTTTATGCCTACATCTGCTGAGCAATTTGAGATATCACACTTTGAATTATGCCGACAAAAATTGTTGTTTTGTTTATTTTGTCTTTCAAACCCTAAGGGCACTTTGATAGCCTTAAAACCTGTAAAAAATAAGGGAGTGTAATAGACCAAGTTGCTCTCAATCACCCCTTGATGATTGATCGTTGCCTACATATTCAATAATCCAAGAAGGGAAATCAAATCCACGTAGTTCTCCTACCTATAGTGAATGTACATGAGCAATGGGTAGAATAAAAAATAACATTTAAGATTACATATATTATGTATATCTTGCATCACACTCATATACATCGTGAAATGCATGTATTTGAAAAATGATATGTTATCTACTAGATTTTGTGATAAACAACATATGAAAAGAAGTATCTATCATCACATGTTATGTCCAGGTTTTGATTTTTGATTTTTTTAATGCTTTTATATTTTTTCAATATGTTGATTTTTTTTAGAATTTTAAATTATTTGATTTTTATGTGTTTTTGATATATTTGAAAGTAACTAGCCTATTATTCCATCAATGGAAGGATCATAGTCCGTGCTTGGATCAAAGATGTCGAAGATGATTTTTTGTTTGTCAAGTGTTATATGTAAGTGTATCTAAATTTGAAAAGGCATCAAGTGTTGTAACGCAACTATCTTGATCAGTGCTTATAGAATATGTTTCCACATGTGTAACCTAATCTTTCTATGTGTTCATTATGGAACAGGTTAAATTATCTGAAGAACGACTTTAGAATGTGTTGTATAAAATTTAGCTTTATCTGAACCTTAACAAACTCTTTGATATAAAGCTTGTTGTTTAGGAGGGTGCACCCCTTTCCTTTGAACTAGTTGTATAAAAATATTTTTTATAGGTGTCACAACTGATTGTGTTCTTGAATGGGTGCCATAACTATCTTTTTATTATGTTTTAGAATAGGTCTCATAAATAACTGTGGTGATGGTGGGGGAGGAGGAGTTATTGCTGACTGTAGAGGTTACTCATATGGAATGCCTTGAACTTTAACTACTTGATTGCAATGAATGTAGTTGAGGCATTTATGCACTATAGATGGTATTACACAAAGCTTTTATATCCAAAGGCATCCTAATAATATGTTAAAGACCTATGTGCTTGGTAAGACTAAAAATGGAATTATCATAATTGTTAAACCAACTTGGAGAGGCAGCACAATATGCCCAAAAAAAAAATTTGTATGACCATCGAATGCTTTGACTACTCGTGATGTAGCTTGTAGATCTTGCTTTGTGTATCCAAGACTATGAAAGAGTGTCATTGTACATGCATTTTGTTTGACCCATTGTTAATCACGATAATATGTATGAATTGTTTGTTGATGTATACTCGAACAAAGAATGCATACATATTTGAATCATCACCATTGATTTCATTGTCATCGGATGTGATCGCTAGACATGGCACATATGTTCATGTAAATGTACCAATAACTTCATCTATTGGATGCCCATATTTATTATGAGGATGTGCATTGTATGCATGATGTGCATCTGAATTGTTTGTATGTTCCATTGTACCATGATTTGAAAAATGATTACTAAAAATTTTCAGCTTTGTATTGTCATTTTTTTGTGGTTGAACTTCCTCTTTGGATGTGCTTAGCTCAATAGTATTATCATCAATAAAATCATGTATCTTATACCTTAACTTAAAACATTTGTTTATAAAAAGCTCAATGCATCTATGTTAATCACAATATGCATGCTATTGAACATTTAAGTTAAGGCTTAGTCAAATCAAACTCGAATGGTGGAGGTAGAGATGTAATATTGCAATCAATTAATTTATTTAATAAGATACAAGAAGATTGTGATAACACTGTATATTGCCTCCTTGACGAAGCTGTCAATTGAAGGTTGTTTGATGATTATGATATTGTATTAACTATTACTTTTGATTCATTCTTGTTTTCATTAGATTTAGCCTTGTAATTGGATTTGCTTTAAAACTTGGCATTTGAAGTAGATAGAGTGTTTGGTGCCATACTTTAGCTTGTTCAAAGTTATAAGCTTGACTTGTTTTTCTTTGATTGTATGACATAGCTCATCAAAAGATTTAAATTTATCAAACATTATTGATTTATGAAGTGATGCTAACAAGCTTGAGTGAAGATATCTTGTAATTCATTCTCTACCATAATGTTTGTCGTCTTAGCTAGCATAGTTTTGTACTACAAAACATATTCATTGATTTGCTCATTTGAATCTTGCTTGAGTTTTGAAATTTGTTCATAAGATAGTTCTTTACCAATGTAGATATAAAAATATGCCAAAATCTTATATGCCATAGGGCCAAATGCTCTCATTGATTGAAGAGGAAGATCATAGAACCAGCATAAAACATAATCTTTGAGGCTTCTTGGAAAGAGCTTGGTTAGTAATTTCTTATTGGAAGAATATCGAAGAAGGTTACACATAATGATAGAAGATGTTGCTAAGGGTCACCCTTGCTCGCATAGAGTGGTAGCTTGAGAGCTACGCAACTTATTAGTAATGGGTAAAATGTTATTTTGAGTGCCAACGAATTGTGAAACAAAGTATGAGAATCCATTGAGTGACTTGCTCTAGAGGCACCTTACTTTAGTTGTAATAATGTAAGGTTATGATAGTTTGCTCAAGAGAGTATGTATTAGGCAAAGTTGGTAGTGGACCTTCTGTTGTAATCAAGGGAGGTGTGTAAGACACTTATGTAGAAACATGCATGTGAATCTGTTGTAAACCAAGTGATGGTCCCATACCCGAAAATGATGCCACATATGTAACAGTAGGTATTGATACAAGACTAGTAATGATGGGAACATTTGAAGTGGGAGGATTAAAAACTCTGAAAGGCACCTCTTGGTGTTGTGCTAGATATGATCCAATATTTTCTTGATGTGTAGTCTTAAATGCAAGGAGCGATTGGACCACTTATTTACTTAGTGGGGGCATTGTCGAAGTCCTTGATGAAAGTTAGATAACTCTTTGAATTGCTCAGTATCTACTCCATTGAGTTCATTGGGATCAATTATGTCATAACTTTTTGGAATATCTTGATTATCATGTTTATCATTAATATCATCTTTAATGTGCATTTCATTTTGAAGGGTTGCCTCATCATATTGATCAAAAGTGTCTATGTTATCCATTTTAGAAGAGGCCAAAGGAATTTGAGTATGTTTTTTAGGAGTTCCATTTAATCTAGCACTACACCTTAGAGGGATTGAAGAGATAACCTTCTTGACCGGTAAGAAAAGGTGCAAAAGCAAAGGAAAATGAGTGTAACCAAATAGGGTGTGTTTGCTTTGTAGGCTCTCAGATATATTGATTCCAATTGTAAATAGTGAACATGGTCGCGACAACACTAACTATAGAGGATTATACCGCCCCGTAGTCGCATTGTCTTGCATCTAGGGTATGTTGAGAGTAACTTCTTATGTCTAACATTTTATCAGTGCACTAAAGAACAAATGGTCGAAGGCTTCCTATGGATAAAAAAAAATCCTAGGCATTCTATATTGTGAGGTATGTGGAAATTAAAATCTGTATATAGTGTTGACTAATTGCTTGAGTATTGGGACAATATCTCTCACATCATGGCTCAAGTAAAACTGAAGACTGCTTTGTCCAAAATGACAACTCCTATGAGTTTTAAACTGTCGAAACATAGTTTTTAGAAAAATAATAGAAAAATAAAATTGAAAACCTTATCAGAAAAATAAGAGCTCGAAAATAATTGTATAGATTCACCAATATATTTTACCCTATTTTTTATGAACATATGAATTGTATTGATTATAATAGGTGTAGCACTAAAGTATATTAAAATGTTGAAGATGTACAATAATCCACAATTCTGATTTTAACAATTTGTTAAATATAGAAAACTATTTTTTTAAATGTTAGGAAGAAAAATTTTGGCTTAAACTAGTATCTGTGTTGATTGTTTCTAATGTATTATAGTGAAAATCAATGAAACATATGATTGTGCATGTTTAGGACTAGGAATAGAATTAAAATTTGCTTCTAGACAGATTAACTGTAAATGGACAGTAACGCAGGGTGCTCAATTCAATTGACTGTAGACTTGTCCCAATTAATTGTGTTTTTTGACTAACAGGGAAATACATAAAGTAGAATTTTGGGAATAATAAATCGTATGCAAAATCATCAAATATTCTTGGACATGATCATTTTAAGTGAACAACATAGGCCACTCATGTTCGTTGACCGTGGACTTGTTGTAATTGATTGTGACATAAAATTGATCATTGCATCTTCTATGTTTACATTTACTAAGTAATTTGAGATATCACACTTTGAATCATGCAACACATAAATTATTGTTTTGCTTTTCTTGTCTTTAAAACCTTAAAGACACTTTGATAGCTCAAAAACTTATAAAAAAGAGAAGTGTAATGTTTTGAGCTGACCTCAATCATTCCCTTGATGATTGACTGCTACCTACGTATCCAATAATCCAAGGAGATAAATTAAGCTCACATAGTTCTTCCACCTAGAGTGATTGTGCAATTGTACTCATTGACTATACGTATGCAACTAGAAATCCGGCTTTGATACTCAACAATAATAACTTTTGACTTGCTTTGGAATGCTCTTAACTTAGATTATCAATGCTCCTTGTGAATGATTTTGAATTTGAAAGGAACACAACATATTTTATCAATGTGCAATAGTGTGTAAACTTGAACCAAGTGAATAACAAGTGGTCTTAATAAATGACATTTGATATGTATTTTTAGGAGAACTTTTTTGATAATTTCATTTAGTTGTATTTATGAAACATGTGGGAAGACCCAAAAGATTGGATTGAATTTCAAAATCTCACTGTTATTTGGTGCGGGATGCAACCGACCTAAGTGGACAAGAGCATGATAGTGCTCCTATCTACCTAGGGCAAACTTGTCCCGAGAGGACACATGTCTTGAGTTGGAAACAATTTGATGGTGATTTTAAGCAGCTTGAGCATTTGACATTGCAAGTTCTTTGTAGTAGTAATAACAAATAAAGAGTCAAACATGCATATAGATAAACGACTTAGAAGAATGACAAATAAGAGTCATGTAAATAGGTGCAAGTCATGGTTTAGGATACATCAAGAATTAACATTTTCAAGCATATGACCAAACTTATGTGTCTACAATTTGTTGTAACTTTTCTCACTGATTGAAATAATTTTGTCACATTATTAATATTGTGCATTTGCAACTCCTTTGTATAAATCGACTAGGTAACACAGAGAGCATTCTTCTTTTTTGCACACAATCATCAATACTAGATGAATTGTTCATGCCCAAATATAAATATACCATGGTAACCTTTGGCCCACATTGGATTTGATATATATATATATATATATATTTGGTTGATCTAATTGAGTAGATCCTTTTCATTGAACTTGTGCATCGTCCACCTTTGGTAGCAGGTTCCAAGGCTTGAAATTAGTGTTAACCATCAAATGAGGTGGTGTAGCATTTGGATCAAGATTGGGTTATTCCTTAAATCCACCTTCAATCGAATGTGAGACTAACATATTAACGAAATTCACAAGAATAGCCAATTGCGTGCTGATGCTAGCCATATCTCCTTTCATTTATTTCGCATATTTTCCATTTCATTACGCATAATATCCTCCAAACCATGCACTTTGTCATCCAAGGAATAAAACATCATAGGAAAAAATTCCCCTGATCCAAACTCAAACATTATCTCATCTTTGTTAGGAGTTTTCTCTAGGGTGTGTGAATTATTTCCTTGGCCTATAGTTTGTGACCTTGTCACATTGAGTCTTGACAATGTAGAATTTGATTTGACCAATTGATTTCATAATCAGGTCAACCTCAAATCCAAAGCTTGAAATAATAGATCCCCTCTAGATTTTTGCAACCTTTCTGAAATGTAAAGAAATCATAATAATTTTTAAATGGCAACTTGTAAATCAAATTTATGAAAAACCCTAAATTTGCAACAACTCACCCGAAAATGATCATAGAAAACTGAAAATTGAACTATAGCTTCCCTGAAAAACTATACGACTTCAATACAAAAATGTAAAAAATTCACAATGGTTTGCAGTCATCAAAAGTAGGGTTTCAACCATACGTTTGCCAAATTGAAACTTGAATCCCACTTGTAATGAAATAACGATACCACTTGAGTATAATAGCAACATATCACAATATAATTTAAATGAAATAATATATTTGAATAAAAGATGATCCACTTCGAAGGGGGAAACCTCCAGAATGTTACAATAAAAACATAATTCACAATATGATCCTCTAATACTAACCATTACTTCTTATATATACTCTACTTATATGAATAAGACCCCATAAGCCTACCCTACTTTAATATGAAGCTACAAAAATGATTATATGGGTTCATTTAAGGTTATGCTAGCCAAAAGTTGGTCACACAATACCCAATACACGTTATAGGCTAAGGGTGTAACAAAGAAAGATTGAAGCAGATAAAGATTCTTCTATTATTAAAGCTAGAACCACCTTTCATTTCCTCCATTGTATTAAGTGTATTAGTCTCCCATTAAAATTAAATTGGATAGTTTGTGACTTACAATCCAATCCGATATTTTTGCATATAAGGGGATTCGGTTGTTGCCAATGGGAGGAATATAGATATTCACGATATTAAATTGAAATTGTAGTTCTTGGAAAAAAACTATAGCAATACCCCAAGGGAAAGTATTAGAAGAGAGACAAACATACTTTAAGGGGTCTTAGTGATCAATAAATATAGTCGAAACACATTGTATCATGTGATTTGAAATCCAACAATCAATAGAGGATGGAGCTTTTTTGACCCTAGGTATACCTATTTCTTGGAGGAAAATGAGATCTACCCCTTTAGAGTTGATTTGGTTATTATTTAAAAACTAAGATTTTTTCAGCACACTCAAATCATGGACAATGCAAGATCGGATATACATGATTATGAATGCTCTTTAGTTGAGGTGCTCGCCTCTATTTGCTCCTCTGAATTGTTTGTCTTAAGAAACCATACATGTATATGTCGTGCAATTGTGGGCTCAATGATATCCTTGGTTGTATCTATGGTCTTTGCGAGAGATTTGAATTTATCATATTTGGTTTGTGCATAGTCTCCCATAATCCAAGATCCATGGAAATATGATTTGAGGGGTTGTGGGTCATGATCTTTTTATTACGACATGTAGGGTGTGTTATATTTGTCTTAGCTAAAAATTTGATGGAATCTGATCACTTGTCATTATGATCTTATTGTTTAGTTGATCTTGACATAGGTTGAAACTTTGACTAAGTGTCGATCATAGCAACCTTTTTCCCATTTCCATTATCCAGATCAACCAGTGTTGTAAATGAGTTGTACAATAGAATTTCTTTGTGCTCCATGTGACTATTGATATCTTTGGGTTTTTTTAATATGCTTTCTAAAATTTGTTGCCCCCTATTATGGTGCAAGTTTTGGTTGGTGGAAGGGTCTCACACGTGCTAATCAAGGTTTGATCTTTTTTTCCTCTTCTGTAAACTAATTTTCCATGTACGAGTTCCCTTGGGATGCCTACATGGGACAAATTCTACCCAAATGCCCATTCTCATGACAGATCTTACATTTGTAAAGAATATTTTCATAGTCCAAGGGCTTCTCCCATTTCGAGGATAAGTCGATCTAGTATTGGCTTTCCTAGATCTATGTCAATGTATATTCTTGTGTAATTAAACACTCCAAAAATTTTAGTAAGCTCAAAAGCAACAATATCTTCTCCTATCATTGAGCCAATCTCTGTAATGGATGATGCAAATGCTCAAAAAACACATGATACTAAAAAAATCTGATTTATTAAAAATAACAAATTACGAAAAATAATAAGTTACTAAAAAATAACAAGTTTCGAAAATCGTTAGAAAATAATTTTAAAAATAGAAATTTCAATTAATAATTTTATTTTAATAATGACTAGAAATAGCATGTTTAATTCATTGTAGAATTAGTTTTTTTTTAATAAGATTTTAATTGTGAATGAGAACTTTATTTATAAGTTATGCATTACTAAAGGACTTTAGTCTAGGACGAATAATGATTAATGGATAATGAAGAATTAAACCCTGCTTCGCTGTTGAATATTGTTTTTTGTATTTTATCGTATATTTTAGGATTGATGCTTGTTTTGTTTTGTTTTTTTGTAATTTTTTTTTATGTTTTGGGATTGATGTGTGCTTCTGGTATCATTAGATTCTTGCCAATATTTGCTTGGATATAGGGGTAGACGAACTTAAACATGAGCTGTCACAGGTAGATCTTCTATGAGGTTTAAAACCGGGGCCTAATGTTTCACGAAAAGTCCCTCTTTTTTTTAAATCATGATCCCCCTAAAAAAACAAGATCCCCTTCTTGTTTAGTGCCAAACAATATCAGTAAATAACCTTTTAGTGTCAATAATAGAGAGATCTTATATGAGGTTTAGAGTCGGAAGAATCGCTCTTTTTTTAAGAAACATGATCCCCCTTAAAAACAAGATCCCCTTCTTGTTTAGTGCCAAACAATATCAGTAAGTAGCCTTTTGGCGTCAATAATAGTTCCACTAGCCCGCTAAATTACTAGTTTCCGGATACCCAAAATCTCAACGATTTGAGGACTGGGAATGCCCCCATATATCTGCAGATTACAGCACGTTCTTTCAGCATTCATGACCGGTTTTCCATCTCATCCATCGTACAAGAGTTTTTTTGGGGGTGTTTCCATCTTTAGATAACATCTATTTTCCTTTGAAGATGGGAAATTTGGTTTGATAACTGGTTTTTTGGCAGGACTTTGCACAAATTTTCTAAGATCATCTTTGCAAATCGTCCGCCCTTCTTGGGTTACAGCAGATATGAAATTTGAGGGGCGAGTGTCTATGTCTGGAGTGTTCTCCATGGTCAAGTCCATGTGAGACTCCCGGTTGAGGTCTGGGGCTGAATGGCTGGGAGGAGGCCATGGCCACCTCGCTGGAAAGATCTGAGATCCAATCAGTAGAAGGCTGCACGGAAATCATGTGTGTAAGATTGAACAAAGCTTGGGATCAGTATTGAGAGGGAGAGGGAGAGTAAGGAACTATTCAGCTGAAATATGTTTTGATTGTATATTATAAAAAAATAAAATGCTCTAATTATCTTAGTGGGAAAAGATCTGCGCGGTAGATTGTGCTTATTCATAGAATAAGCAATTGGTGATTGTAATTACTTGTCCACATTTCAAGTAGCTACCATATAAATTTGGAAAACGTGTTCCAATCTCTTGATGCTAGTTCTGTGTAACACCTTACGAGAATGTCCAGTCATGTAACAATGTCATGCATACCAGACCAAATCGCAACATAAAGAAAGGAAGGCCATTTGGGACGTGATAGCCTGATCTATAACTGAAGATTATCACTACACAAGCGTGACAAGGTGCCAACGAAACGTAACAATGTAATTTACAAAGTACAATGACTCCCGCAAACCGTAACCCCCCAATTAAACTTTAAATCAGGATGGAATTACAAATAAGAATGAAACTATTTGTTTCCTTCCATGAATCAAAAGAATTGCGAGGGACTATTAAATTCATCTATTTTGCTCGTCAGTGGCTTCGACATATTGTAGCGGTGGACGCAATACAAGGTATAATGCAGGCCCAAGATATGGAACCAATGTCAGGGGCAATAACCAGGAACCTTTGTTTAACCTGTCAAAGAGAAAGCAAATATATTATATCACCTAACAAGATCTGTTCACAGATAATTGCATATAGTTGCACCAGAGCCTATAGAGAATGGATGCAAGCCATCTTTAAACAAAGCTATGCAATGTCCCCTTTTTGGAAGTCAAAGTAATATTATTGCTAAAATAAAAAGTATTTTTAAATATTTAAAAATAAAAGCAATTAATAGAAAAAAACACTTCATGTTATAAATTTTATGGGTCATGGGCACGTAAAGACTAAAGTGAAATTATAAGGATGTCCCTTTCAATATTAACTCTTCCTTCCAAATTGGGTGCTTCACTTGAAGGAGGCTTTTTAAAGAGGATGATGGCTCATTAAAAGATATGTTGATTTTTTATAATTCTTTATGCTTGAATATTTTGTTGACCCTATGTGTTCAATAGGAGTAGGCACTGTAACCCACGATTTGCTGCGGATTACATAACAAAAGGTGTCTTTTGACACCACCTTTGCAAAAGGAAAGCTTGTTTATTTCCTAATAAATGAGGTGAATTGCTTTGGAAGATTTGTATGCATGATTTTGAGGGTTTGCGGTCTTTTACTTGCATCTTGGCTTTGCTAATTTGGCGAGTGGAGCGAACCACTTGAAGAGTTGGACACTAGGGTTTGAAGACTCCAATTGGTCAAAAATTCATAAATTAATTTATCTAAATTTATTTGATATTTTTTTTAATTATTGGTATGAAGTTTGGATGGATTTGTAAAGAGTTTTGAAGGAAAAAATTAAATAATAATTTTCATTTAATTATTTTACAGTAAACTAGGGTTTTTAGATATTTGGAGCCATTTTCGGTGACCTTCTCACGGAAGGAAAATTCTGATTTATATTTCATTGGAAAGCCTATATTTTTAACTTCGTTTGGAGCTATCACTTGATTAGAAATTCCAAGTATTTTCGGAGTTATGGATTTATGAAGTTTCAGCAATATTTTAGGCATAAAAATCATCATTTTCAGAATTTGGGAAAAATAATTGGATATTCTTTTTCTCCATATTTTTGTGCATCTACAATAATATTTTCATAATTTTTGAGTGGTTGGAAGTGATAGATCTACAATTGGTGAAGACTTTTTTATCCTCCAAACAGCGACAAAAAATTGACAATTAAAGCTGATTTTTTCTTCATCATTTTGTGGCATAAGGAGAGAGAAAGGTACTTGTATAAGGGATTTAAATCTGAAATTTATTATTTATTTTCAGATTATTTTATTGGCAGAAAATTCCCTACGAAACCCTCATTCTTCACATCTAGGGTTTCTAGAATTAATTAAAAGTTTTCAAAATTAAATTCTCAATTTAAGACTTGCTGATTTTCATTTCAGATTTAGAGATTTTGGAGAAAAGCCCTTATTTGCTAATTTGTCCCATTTGGGGACATTGCAAGCTCACATTCATAATGTTAAGATATCAATCTGCATATAGAAAACACAACACAAATATGTAGGTGATAGGTACAAAAAAAGTTTACCAATTCCGAAAGGTCATGTCATTGTAAACCCAGAAAGGAGTAAATAATGAGAGTGTCAAAAAATCAATACACGTTGCATGAATCTGCAAAATAATGGACTGGTTTAGCAAATATGGAAAATTTCAAAGGAAAGCCTAGAGAAAGTAAACATGATGCATATAAATTCCAACTAAGGGGTAGTGTATAGGACTGCCAACTATATATAAAACAAGATGCATCCAACAAGGCTAGACTATGATGCAAAGCAATATCTGTTCTAAAATTTGACAGTTCAAGTATCGTGTTATAGGATTATAAGTTTTTTTCCCAATTTCAAAACAACTGTTGCAAGTTAAAGTTGTTCAGTTCCATGTCCCTGTTAACCAGGCCCCCATTCTTGAATGCCCAATAGGTGGTAGTAGTAATAAAGGCAAGAAGAAAAACATACAAATTTGCTTTCTCTGAAATACTGATAAAACTCCTTCCATGCATCTCCTCCCGCCACTCCAGCATTTATGGTCACGAAAACTCCGCCAAAAATCAATGCCTGTGTACATTGAGTACATTATACACTCATTTGCAGTGTCAAGATCAAAAGAGGAATATAAATTTAGAATATATAGAATGGAAATTAAAGTGATTTTTGACTATTAACCATTGTGTGCATCAGTCCAAATTATGAAATGACTGCTTTCATGGTTGCAGTATTTGGGAGAGTAGGCTATCATATACCGTCAAGGAAAACAGATTTAAAAGGCTTTCATCTCACAACCATGCAAGCAACTGGTTTCATGTACAAATGATTAGTTCAAATTTCAAACAAAATGAATAAACAAATTTTTGAGTATTATTTTATAGGCAAACTGTATAAGTAGATCTTCCAAGGATCTTACCACTGCAGTTATTTTGGACTCGAGAATGTTCAATGGCCAGCGCTCAGCTTCTGAATTTTCCACTGCAGGAGCTGGTGGTCGCCACAGCACAAAATATGGCACAAGGGCATATGCACCCCCAAAGAATGACAAAACAAGGAAAGGCCAGGCAGGAACTTTGCTGGAACTGCATTCTCAAATTGTTAAAACAGAGTTTCAAATATCAGCTCAGCATGTAAATTAACATAATTTGTAGTTGTGCTTTCCTTTAATGGAAATGTTAATATTCTTCCAACTTTGACTAAAAGCCATCAAGTTCAATTATTTCCAATAAATGTTGAATTACACAGGCACCGGGCACTCTAAATAAATCATGTCAAGAGCCTTAGTTTTTACCTTAATAAAAAGACAATTTATCTCAAATATCATAAGCTCAACATGTGTGAATTTTGATGCAGCCTGTGTATGTAAAAAAAATGCATTTGAATAGTAAAGAACGTCACTAACATAAAATAGGCATCAAGAGTCTACAGATAAGCCACACAAGCTTTAACCTAGGTTTTATTTGAAGGTTTGCGCATAAATTATTCACCCACTAAAAAGGAGGCTATAGTGAGCAATTTTATTAAAAAAAGTGAAGAAAAGAGTCGCATACCCAAGAAGTTTATTAGTGCTGGAAAAATGGGTCTAAAAATATTTGTCTACTAACTGCTATTACACAGAGTAAACAGTTGATTAGTGTTGACGAGTATATTTGGTGACTTCAGGCATGGCTGTTCCATATGAGGCTCTGGGAGGATGAAAATTGTATATTTTAAGATTATTTTTATACTTGTATGCCTCTCTCCATTCAGGACATGAGATGTTGGATATTTTTTGCGGACCTTCAGGTCGAGACTGGTTTTCTCCACCTTACCATAACACGAAAATTTGAGTTTTCTCCACTCGTGTGAGAGAAATGTGTTTGGATCAAACAGCATCAAAACAATACATTAGTCTGGCAGTCTTCATGGTTTCTTTTTTTTATAGTAATATAAACCCCAGGGTTTCTCCCAAAAATAGCTACATGTTGCCCAATAATTTGTTACAACTTAGAAACAATTTAGAATTTGGCTTCAACATACTCAGGGACAGTGGCTGCAAGTTCAAGCTTAGTTACCATGTTCAAAATGTTCAATGGGTTTGAGAGGGGAAGGTTTGCCAGAGTTTAAGAGTATCAAAGCAGTTTTGGTTGGTTTGGTGATTAGTTTGAAAACTAGGAAACATATGAAAATGTGTATTACCGAGAATAAGCCCAATGTTAAATTATATCAACAAGATAATTGCATAAACTAGTAAATGGAGATATTCTTTATTATTCATTAGTTCTTGAATCATAGCTTGGCCTTGCAATCCATGAGATATTGCCATGTGACTCTTTTCTCGTCTGATTGGAAAATAAAATTAAACATAAAGAAAGCATTGAAAAACTGAAAATCAACCAAAACTTTCAATTAACAAATCCAGGGATGCATCCTTGGGCAACATAGGCTAAGTTTACAAGCATAGAGAATAGATTTTGCATAAGAATAATCACTTTAATGAAGATAAGAACTTGCATGAAACCAACTGTTTCCATCAAAAAGAGATTTTGCATTTGTAGCGGTGGGTTGTGGCTATGTTTATGCCATTCTATGGTTTTTGTTTATGTATCAATGTCTCTTAAGTGGTAGGATGTTAACTTCTTGTTCCCTGATCTTTTGATTTCAATGTATTGGTTTTGTGCATTTGAGGTATGCTTTTGTCGCCCATCTTTTCTTATGTAAAATGATCTTTTTTACTCGATGTTTATAAATTGAGTTTGAAGCTCCTCCCTCGTCTCCCTTCTGTCCTCATACCACCAAAAAAACCAATGAGAAGACAAGGTTATAAAAAGGGACCTAAAAAAAAAAATCAAGCTTCAAAAAGTTGAGAAGTCAAAATCTAGAAAGAGAAAGCAGGCCAATTAATCCCCCAAGAACTCTAAATATAAGTTTTAGGCTATCATTTGGAAAAAGACTGGTAATTAAGTATTTTATTAAAACAAGCACCAAAATAGGATCCACACATCATAAATCATGTTTTTGCCATATTCTCTCTATTCAAGCACATAAATTGCAGTCCTACAACAAGTTGGTTATAGGTGTACAATAACGTGGTCTTCAGAGATTCTGTTTGTTTCCAAGTAAGTGACTCCCCTGTTGAAGGATCTACTCAATTTATGAAGATATGCATGCACTCTATTCTTGCTGCAAATTATAGAATATATTGACATCTAAAACGGTCATGGTTAAGAACTGAAGTCCATATTTGACAAACAATTTGTTTCCAAGTGATGTGATCATGTTGTACCTCTTGAAAGCTGTCCTTGATAATACATCTATTTTGGGTAATGTTTGACCCGTCATTTCTTAAGAATGTTTTCAACAATATTTACAGTTGAAATTAGATTATATCATACAATTTATGATTGAACAAAAAAACAGAAGAACATGAAACCAGATGATCTAAATTGAGGATTCAATCAAGGGGACAACACACCAACTGTAAGGAATTAGAGTCTTATAATAAAGCAAACTCTTCTCTACTAAATTGACATAGATTTGTGAGAGTAAAAAACAAAGCTTTATTGCAAGATAATAAGAGAGTTTCTAAAAGGAAAGCAATCTCTGTAGAAGAGATGTCTTATATCCACTCTAGATTATGTTACAACAAGAAGAGATGTCTTATAGCTAAATAAAACTAATAATAGTAAACTGTTTTAAACTTAAACAAAGCTAATCTTATTTAATGCCAAATAAAGTTGATAATATCCTTTCAACATGAATAAGCTTGCAAATAAGAAAACTCCTAAGAAGAAGAGATCTACTAAAAGAATTGCTAACGATAGCCATCCAAGGTGGGCCACCTTGCAGAGGTCATAACTTTTATTGGTATGCTCTAATTTTAGAACCATTTAACTTTACACAAAGCTTGGATCACAATCTAGAAGTTCATAGTGCTTTAGCTGTGTGATGAGGCTTTTTCGAACTCCGAAAATGCTCCGAAGGCATCCTAAACTACTATCTACGCTGCTAAAAATTTCCATAAATTTCTAATTTTCAGAAAATAAACCGTTACTATATGTAGTGATCTTGAGTCATTGTCGGGATCACCATAATTCTCGTGTGTATCATATTTCAGAATCTAAATGCTTAAGATTCAAAATCGCATAAAATATATTTTTGTCATTATATGCAGCATCATGAATGTTTTGAATTCAAATTTTGGATGCATGTTTTGCATGCATAAAAGTTTAAAACCCTTGGTTCATTTCCCAAGAGAGGTATATGACATAGATACCTGTAAATCCCTCTTGTTGAGTCAGACAGTATAGGGTAGTTCCTGAATAAGTGGCTCTTGGGAGTTGGGACCATGGGAATTCTATCAGCCAATATTGCTTTGGAGCATATGAGTTATATCATCCGTGCTGTGTTGGGATTGTATGAAAGAATTCTGTCAACATTATTAAGGGTACTACAATCCAAAATATTTTTGCGACATGTGTAGGTATGCATACAGTTTTTGGAGTGTAAGAGTTCATCAATATTAGGAAGTCTACTAGGGTTCAATGTATCTCTATGATACGAGTATGTGTGTTTTGGGATGGATATGAAAAACTTTAGATCCATAATTTAATAAAGCCTGATCACCAACAAGATGTTGAAAATAAATAACTATCGATGACTTTGTATGATAGGTTTGGTGATGACCATACTGAAATCCTCAACTTCAGATTTTGGTAGAAATATTCATACACCTATCTCTTGTCTAGATCTAAGTAGGTTGCATTAACGTGTTAAAATAATTTTCTTTGTATATCTATATATCCATTCATACAACTACTTTTTGTCTACAACGTGTGTATGCAGGTAAAGGAAGGTGGATCATAACAATTAAGACAATAATACAAATTTTGCTTTGAACTATGGGACTTGCTTCCAAGAGCTCATTGTTAATATTCTCAATTCCATTCTCCAAGAAGTGAGGCAGTCTATAAGAAGGAACCGTGATGTGAGTAGTACCTAGCTCAGATTCAGTGATATGTTTCAGTACATTGTCTAGCAGAACCTCTTTAGGTAGATCCCTAAAGGCATCTACCTAATTAGAATGTTTTAGAATTTGTGTTCAAATCTTGATGAATCTTTTAGAATTTAAAGCTATAATACACTTTGAATAAGAACAAGAAATATGGTCCATAAAATAATGACCTGCCCTTCCGTATACATAGAAAATTCTCCCAAGACTTTTAACTATTGAGAAATGATCACCGAATGAGCACCCCTATAGGGATGGCATACAAATCCATCTTCAAAAGAAAATCCCCAAGTTGGATTGGAACTTTTCTACAAATCCTAGAGCACATTATTTAACGTGGCCTTACAAATTGAAACTTTATGGAGAGAATGAATTTATGTGGCAATTGCCATTTTCTAAATTTCCAAATCAATGAAAATTATGGGTACTACCTAAATCATCAACACAAACCTTTTTATATGCTCTCTTACCCTAAAGTTATGAGGTCATGCTAACAAGTGATTCTAGACAGCGATGCATAGGTCTACTAGAAGGAAATTTAATTCTCCATCTTTGAAAGTATCAACACCTCGATTTTCTAATTTTGCTTTATACCATCCTACTTCGATTTTGTGTTCGTAAGCAATCTCGATCACACTATATTTCTTTTTTGACATGTGCTTGAGCTTGCAACACTTGTGGCCTTGTTCCCTCTTCTCAAAGACACTAAAAGAAAGAGCTGGATGTAAAACAATTGTTATCTCATCAATTCTCAGGTTCCCTTTGCTACCGACATTTGACCTTCTAGGGGCTATTTTAGAACAAGTAGCTGCCCATGTTGGCATCTTATCCTTCTTCAATGTTGTAACCATTTGTTCATACAATGTCACTACTCTAATGATGGTTTTGGTTTTTCATTAATACTCTTAAATCCTCCTCTAAGTTGTTGTCACCAACATGCCCAAATTTTGCAAATTTGGGGCCACCCCTCTTAGAAGGCTTAAAATTATAATGGAATTAATGATAAGGTTGCTTTCATTATGTTTTGTTGATCTCCGCATTTCACTACGCCCCCAGTAGATGTTCCCTTTGGATTTTCCTTTGTTACTCGTTATTTGTTTTAGGTCTTGAGGGGTTTGTGCTTTTGAGAGCTTACCTTATATTTTTATGCTTTGATTTCTCTAGGAAGGATTTGGTGTCTTCCTCCCTTAAATACAAGCTCTAGGTACCAAAGGAATTGCAAAGAGTAGATAAAAGGGAAGGAGAAAGCTCCGAAAAGCTGCAGAAAGCCAAAGCTTCACAAAACTGAAAGAGCATCACAAAGTGAAGAGAAGGGGGGCTCTATAGATCTACAGAGGCTATCACGATAGCAGCACAAGTATAAATCTTTGCAAAACTGCAAGTACCACCACAAAACTACAAATAGCATCCCAAAACTAAAAGCTTTGCAACCGAGGCTGAAGCACCCCAAAGCCATGACACCTTCACAACACTGGAAAGGTTCATAATGAGGGATAATTAAAGGCAGTGAATAAAATAAGTTGCAACCAATATTTTAGTTAGTGCTACTCATGGCAGATTTTCTAGGGAATCAGAAACTGATGTCACTTCATAAAGACAATAAAGTTGTACTTTCACGTGTAGACTTCATTGGTCTTAACTACTTATGGTCTCATGCAAGTGACTGCAATCCACTCCCAATTTGGCCACTACAAACCACATTTTGCAGACCTTAGGATTCATAAAAGGCATTCTTGACTTGAGGCACGATATTTCTTGTCATTCGGAACTGAGTTGGTCTTCCAAAGGCAATCTAAAATCCACCCCTTTTGTTCAGATATGAACCCCTCAGAGCCTCCTTTCAAAGACATATAAGGCAAGATTTGGCCCCAACCTTCTATTAATGAGAGCTACGACATACCTGCAAAATTACACTAAAACACACCAAAAATGGAAAGGAAGGTTCAATAAAGTAAGAGCAATGCATCTCATCCACCTCGTTCTATGGAACAAAAAAAGAGCCATGATCAAAGTTTTGATCACATCCCCGGGATCGATGGTATATGGAGAATTGTTCCACCAACCTTTGCTCCTAAAGTTCTACTACTTTTTGTAGAGGGTGGTGTGAATTGGAATGCTATGCCTACATTTCTTCCAGTAGACCCCCAAATGTAGGTAAAGGATGATGCATCGGGCTTCCTTCAAGGCTAATATTTCTTGGAGACACATCTGAGGGCCATTAGAGTAACATAGGAAGATTAGTAGTGACAAGGGTAAAACTCGATCTCATTCAGTGCAAGGAAGGTCTTGCAATTCAGTCTTTGAAGAAGTCCCAATTTAAGTTGACACCAACGTATTACTGAAAGACCTAAGTATGGCAAATAACGCACCCCCAACTTTGGCTAACAGGGACTACTGTAATCATCTCGGTTGATGTTCATCCTTACCTAGAAATGCCAAGAGATCGCCCAAAGTTTAAGAATGATGGGGTCTAGATCGTTGAAGAACATGTTAATCCCTTTCACCTTTGAAGACTTGGTCTATGACTAGTATCTAAATTTGATAATCGGATCCATTACTTCCTAGGAACAATTTAAAGGTCCTTTGTCTCTATGTTTGGTGATGCTATCAACCCCAATGTGTTTTTTTGATAGTTTAGCCTTGTCAAACAAGAGAATAACGAGCCCATTATAAATTTCAATTCAAGATTCCGAAGGATGCCCAACAAGATTTCTCATGAGACGTACCCTAGAGATGACACCTGCAATGTACATGGATGCTTTAGACCCTATGATTTCCATCTTCCTAAGGCGGTATGGAGCAACTTGATATACACCACAAGGCCCAGGATGAAGGTGCGGTGGATAACCTAAGCTTGGTGGCAAGTTACATTTTGTAGAATGAGCAAAGGAAAACTAAACAATAGTAAACAAATAACACATTTGAATGCAATTGTATTTGCAAAACGGTGCAACTTCTATTCAATATGCAGAATAGGGAAAAGTACAGATACGTACAAGATTCAATAAGACTAGGAATGCAAGTTCATGTGATCAAAAGGGGAAAGCTTCCAACTGATTTGCCTAAATTGAAAATAGTGGTGAGTTATAGATGTGTGTGAATGCTAGATACACAAAGCATACTAACAATCTCCTATCTAGTCTTGGTGTGATCTCTCTCCTCTCTGATCCCTTATAGGTCAAAGGGTTACAATATATACATCATTACAATAAACGATGGTTATAAAAGGGGTGACGATTCATCTTCTAGCCGAGTTGAAGGTTGGTTTCCTTGTAGGTGTGGCAGTTAGACTTCTAGCTGTGCAATTTTGTTGACAGGTTCCCTAACATGGCGTAGACCTCGAGAGTGCCACCTAGGATGCCATGTAGTAGCAAGGAGTTGACATGTGGATACTGAGTGCATATGCTCTTGCACATTGTGAGGGACCTGCACAGTGTTGCAATAGTGCATAGAGGTACCGCAAGGTGTGCACGAGTGATGTGCGATGCCGCAAGTGGATACATAGAGCCACAAAGTTCAAAAGCATCTATGCAGTGTCAAAGTCTTGCACAGCAAGCAAAAAGTGCTCCAACAACTCGCAGATGTACTACAAGGTTGTTGGAATGCTTGGAGGTACCGCACTAGTGGGAGACTCAAAGTTCGTGTGCGGAGTACACATACCCACATGAAAGCCACGCAGAGATCAAAACCAGTGTAGTTGATGCTTACACTGAGGCTATCGTGGTTGACAAGGAGATATTATCCTTGAATTCAATCCCTGTGCTCAGCTCAGTCTCATTACACGCTGTCATGCCAAATGCTAGAACCAATATGCAAAACGTCATGCCTTTGTTCCCAACTAGCAATCCCCTCACTTCAACCATCCCAAACAATCAGATTGCATGAGCCATCTCCATGACAACTTTTGAATTATAAAATATCCAAAAAGTAGTGCAAAAACTGAGCAACGACTTCTTCACCCCTCAAAGGAGAGTAGGAAGTAGAAACCCTAAAACAACTATTAGGAACTATTCTTTTCAAAAGGAATAACATGACATAGCAAAATATTAACAATCAAAATCATGATCAAAGACCACCACCTTCCAACCCCACTCTCACCATTACCATAGCAGACATAGCCTTAATTGGTGTAGTGTCCATCAAACACCTCAATAGGGTAACCCTGATTGTCCTAAATGTTGCATTGCTTTCCATGTGTTTGTAAAATAAATTGACAATTATGAGGTTGTTCCTACAGATTTGGATGAAGCTAGTACGAACTCATCCACTAATGCAACATTTACCATGGTTTTAGAGACCATCGACTTTCCAAATGAAGAAGATAATGAGCCCAAAGATAATTTAGAATAAGCCCATGCATATCAACAACAAAGGAGGAGTTATGAATTGACAAGGTAAAAATTCTAACACTTCTTTAAGGCCCCCCTGATAATAGAGAACACCTCCTGATCCTTGAGCCTCTAATAACCCGCCATCTCCCCATGGGGCTAGCACTACCAATCAACAAAAAACCATCACTCACAAAGGGAGTTTGAAGGCCTATAACATACTTGAGGGCATGAAGAAGACTAAAGCCAATATAACCATGCATGAATTAGCCCAACTCATAGAGCAAAGAAATTTATTGTTGAGATCCATTCGACAAAAGGCCAAGAGTGCCCCAGCTCGTATTAATGTAGTTTCCTACAAAGGAAAAGAAAAGGCACCGCTATTTCTGCTTATTGTAAGAATCTTTAGCATAAACTTGCACAATTGTTTAGTAGACTCTAAAGGTTCTGCTAATGCTTTATTCTATTTGCAAAATTAGGCTTAATACTTGCAAAATCTATTAAAAGAGTGGTGCAATTGAAAAAGTCAGATGTAAAAGTGATTGAGGAGTTAACTAACACTCATATGCAATTAGTTTCTGACCCTCATGTACAGCAATTCATTGATATTTGGGTGTTGGACATGCTTCAGACTTTTGGAATGCTGTTGAGTAGAGATTGGTCGAGAGCCTTAAATGGTTATGTCATCATTGACTTCTCTCACATGTGGCTGTCGCTTCAGACTTTTGGAATGCTGTTGAGTAGAGATTGGTCGAGGGCCTTAAATGGTTATGTCATCATTGACTTCTCTCACATGTGGCTGTCTTGGAGATGCATGCTGAATCAAATCAGAATCAAGAGAAAAGCCAAGATGAAATATATCATCACTGAATACTATCAAGAAAACAAAGAAGTTGAAGCAATGGCAACGGAAGTTAATGGAAGTTGGGGTCTATACATTGAATTTCAGAGATAACATGGCTCAAAGAGGAGAAGAACAAGTTGGAAATGAGATGTGGCTATTGCAATTTGAAGGTGCTAAGTCTTAACAACGATCGGGTGCAAGTGCAGTCTTAACCAACCCCCAAGGGAAGCAATTCCATGCCACTTTTATATTGTGATTCCCCTATACCAATAACATTGTTGAACATGAAGCTCTCGTTTTGGGCCTATACTGTGCAATAGAACATAAGACAAAAAATGTTAAAAGTTGTTGGCGACTTTGAACTAATTGTAAATTAAGTAAGAAGTCAATTCCAATATATGTAATGTCCCCAATTTAGCCCTACGCTCTTATTTTGGATTTAGCCTATTTTTGGGAACTCGTAGGTTAAGCAGAAGCTCGAATAAGGGTTTCCAAACTTCTTGGATGATGTTTTCGTCTTTTTGCGGAGCTTGCACTTGGAAATGTTGAACTTGGATTGCGAATTCCTTCTGGGTTTTTTGAAAGCTTCGCGGTGATATGTTTTACTTGGCACTCAAAGCACTTTCAGGAATTTACTATTTTTAGTAAGTTCGAGATTGGCACCGAAACGGGATTTTGAAAGTGGGGTTGGATTCGTCTTGTCAAGACCTTTCCAACGAGCTATAGATCATTGGTTTCCGACATCATCTTGGCCTCCGTTTTAAAGTCCGTAAATTAAACATTATTATTTAATTTTGGACCTTGGTGCCTAGGCTCAACGACTTAATGTTGAGGTTGAAAAAGAATTAAAGAGGATTATATTATTTTCCCTCTCATGTTTTATCCCATATACAAGAGGATTTTAGAGACTCCCAGTTGGAAAAGTATAAAAGGAGGAGTGCTCTCATTTGATCATCTTTGGTCTATGCTAATGTTATGTTGCCGAAATGGTTGCTGAATTGCTTCGAGGAATGAATGCCTCCTAGTCTGGGCTCGACTTCGTGCTTGAGAGACAGCACCTAGTGGAGAGGTTTGCTTACTTGAGTGTTTTGTAGTAAGTTTTGCATTGTAGCTTGAGTTAGTGCTTTGTAGATTAAATCTGCTCTTTCTTCTATTTTCTGGAGTTGCTGTTTTGTACGGCTGAAGGTTGTTTTTAATCATAGATAAAAAAATATCAAAAATCTTGTTCTGGGTATTAACCCATTCTCCTTGTAGGGTTTAGGCGCCTCAATTCTCAAACAAGCAGAATTTTTAGTGAAGCCATTAATTTATGAGAGCAGATTGCCCTTCCTTGAGGGTCGTACCACTGCTGGTTGCTTTGGTATCCGTGCATAAATAATCTAAGGCTGTTTGGTTTGTTTCTTGTGTCTTAGTTCAAGCGCCATTCTTCCTAAGGAGTATTGCATTTTGTTTTAAGTCAATCCATTGATTCATGTGAGAGTTATGAACTTTTGAGTGGTTCCTTAGGCTGCTGTTTATTCATGAAAAGTGCAGATCTATAACAAAAATCAGGAATTAGTATCTTGATCTTTGACGCTGTTTCTTGTTGTAGTTTTGGACGCTATCTTGATAATAGTGCTTTGCATTCAATACCACGTCATTCGTGTATTCAAAGAAAGAGTTCTAAGCTGATCAAAAATTCTGTATACAGCTGGTTATATGATGAAAGATGCAGGTCAGTAATCTCAGTTCGTAGAGATCTGCAACTTCATTCTTGGTTGAGTGTTGAAAGCATCTCAAAGACTTTGCGGTGGCTTCATTGGGAATGTCCCCGGACGAAAGGAGGTTGGACATATTTAGTGATCTTTCATTTTAAGCTTTACTTCTCAGCAAAGGAATACACTAATATTGTACATCTCTATTTATATGCTGCTTTGTATTGTTAGCAAGGATTCATCTCTTAAATTGTAAGCTGGCAATAGTACTGACAGCCATTCAGATTCTTGCTTTATCAGATTGTAATAGACTCCTTACTATCAGCAGTTGTTATTGTTTTAATTGACCTCCGCCCTATGGTAGCTACTTACCCATTCTGGGTTAGCAAGCACATTCTGGGTGTTGAGCTCCGCCCTATGGTAGCTACTTTCCCTTCTGGGGTTAGCAAGCACATGCTGGGTGTGGAGTAGTTTCATTCTTCAGTATTTCCATTAAAGCATTGTTATTAAGTTCACTCCGTCATATGGTAGCCCCTTATTCCTCCTTGGATTGGGTAGCACATACTTGACGTAGAGTTCCTTTGTTAGTAATTTACTCCGTCTTATGGTCGCCCCTATTCCGCCTTGGATTGGGTAGCACATACTGGACGTAGAGTTCCTTATTTGTAATTACTCCGTCTTATGGTCGCCCCTACTCCGCCTTGGACTGGGTAGCACATACTGGACGTTGAGTTCCATTTCTTGCATTCTAGTGGCAGAGTTATTTCAGTTATTTGAGATTAACTTCTAATCTTGACGAAATTTGCTTGTGATGTTGTAATCCAAAATCTAAAAAAATAAAAAAAATTGGTTCAGAATATTTCAGTGGTATCAGAGCAACGGAAGTTAATGGAAGTTGGGGTCTATACATTGAATTTTAGAGATAACATGGCTCAAAGAGGAGAAGAACAAGTTGGAAATGAGATGTGGCTATTGCAATTTGAAGGTGCTAAGTCTTAACAACGATCGGGTGCAAGTGCAGTCTTAACCAACCCCCAAGGGAAGCAATTCCATGCCACTTTTATATTGTGATTCCCCTATACCAATAACATTGTTGAACATGAAGCTCTCGTTTTGGGCCTATACTGTGCAATAGAACATAAGACAAAAAATGTTAAAGGTTGTTGGCGACTTTGAACTAATTGTAAATTAAGTAAGAAGTCAATTCCAATATAACTTCAAATTTTTGAGAAAATATAAATATAGGGTTTCAGATTTGATGGAATACTATATTGCTTTTAATATTGATGTGGTGCCTAGAGATCAAAACAAACTAACTCTATGGCTAGCTTTGCTGCTGTGTTATCTCCTTTGGATAATACTTCATTAAAGAAATTTTCTATTGAAATGGTTTCAAATACTTCTATTCTGGATAACATTAACAACTTTCAGGTTTTTTATGATGAACAACAAATTCTTCAATTTATGAAAAACACTGACATTTTCAGGAACCAAATCATTGATAAAAAGGAGAATATAGATCCCTATAAAATTACAAAGAGGACGGGATAAACAACCTCAAGACTAAAACAAATCCCCAGCGGTTTGGTTTCTCTCGAAAAACATTTGATCTTAAAGCTACATTTGTCAATCCCAAACCTGATGATAAGAATAACTCCTTATGAACAGGTGAACTTGGGAACAAAAGAGGATCCCCAATTAGCAAGCTACGAAACTCTTCCTCTCCTGAAGAAAGGCAAAGATTCATAGACTTGTTCACTGAATTCAAGGATGATTTTGCTTGGACTTATGATCTCAATTTTTTTAATCCCATAGTCATGACCCACATTATTCCTCTAATGCTAGATGTGAAGCCCTTTAGGCAAAGGCAAAGGCAAAGGCCTGTTAACCCCTTGCTCAAACCAATCATTCATAAGGAAGTGCAGAAGCTCATCTACACAAATTATCTTCCTGATTAAACATTCCTCTTGGGTAGATAAATTTGTCCCAGTTATAAGAAAGAATGACGACATAAGGCTTTGTGTGGATTTTAGAAATCTAAATAGAGCCTCGGGGAAGAATAACTACCCATTGTCATCTATTGATGAGGTCTTACAAATTGTTAATTGGTTAGAAATGCTATCCTTGCTAGATGGATTTTCTAGTTATAATCAAGCGATCGTTGATCAAAAGGATAGATTCAAAACCGCCTTCACCACCAAGTGGGGCCCTTGTGGCTATAAACTCACGCCCCTCAATTTGATTAATGTTGGAACTAATTTTCAAAGTGCTATGGATAGAATTTAAATGTTTTGTTAACAAATGTATTGCGATTTACAAGGATGATATAATTGTGTTTTCTAAGGACGGGTCTAAGCATTTAAACCATCCGCAAGGAGTCTTCGAACACTGCAGATTATATGATATCTCTCTAAACACTAAGAATAGTATCTTTGGGGTAATTGAACATAAGATAATGGGACAAGTGATCTCCAAAGAAGGTACTTCTATTGACCCTAATAGAGTTGGTGCCAATTTGAATATCTCCCACCCAAATAGTAAAATAGAATTAGAATATTTATTTGGGAAAATAAATCTTGTAAGAATATTCATCTTTGGTTTTGCATAGATAATAAAGCCCTTAAATTCCATGGTGAAATAGGGTGAAAAATTTGAATGGAGCAATGAGGATAAGCAAGTCTTCAAAGGTATAAGAAAGCTATTGCAGTTGCCCAAGTACTTAGTAGCCCATACTATTTGGTAGATTTCTATCTCTTCTCATTTACTTTGGAGGATTCCATCGTTGTGGTACTTACCTAGAGGCATGGGAGAGAAGATGAAAGGCCCACTGTCTATACGTGCTCCAACTTGAAAGAAATATCCACCACTGGAGAAGCAAGCTTACTATTTCACAATAGCGAATTGTCCCAACCATAGATTGAAATCTCGGCGATATCTCGTTATTTCTCAGCGTTTCTCGTGGTATGACTGTCAGCCGAGAAACCGGCAAGACGAGAACCCTGATTTTCTTTGCAATTTTCGCCGAGAAAATCCAATATCGCGATTTTCTTATTTGCTCATAAAGTGAATTGCTGATTTTATTATTGCGATTTTCTTGTGCCCTCATTCATCATTACAGTTTGTATTTCAAGGCTCGCGCTGTACGTTTTAGACTTTTAGTATTTTATATCCAACAATATAGTGTTATAGTACCCTCATAATTCATTGCAGTTTGCCGCCCGACACCATTAGTGGAATGTGCACAGGCAGCCGGGATTAAAAGTTTGAAGTTAGGTTGACTATTGAGTCTTGACACTTCACTAGTTCACAGTTCACACTCACAGTACCATGGGCCTTGTATGTACTTTATAGTATAACAGTTATACTATATAGTATATACAGGTAAGTGGTACTGTGGTACCACTACTGGTAACAGTATACAATACGAAATTATGATTCATGAATATATATTTAGTATTTATTGCTTTGAATGAGGGTGAACCATGAAGCTGTGAAGTTGTGAACCATAAAATTTGAGACTGCAGTTTTATACTAGTAGTATTTGGCAAGCTGCAATATTGTCATTAAATATACTTTGGACTTGGAGAGGGTAAAAATTTTAAAAACACATATTGCAGTTTCATATTATTTACATTGCCATTTGCCACTAATGCTCATTGACAACTGAAGCTTGAGATTGAGCATTGCAGTTTGTAACATTGTAGTTTGTACTTTGTACTTTGAGTTTGTAGTTTGCAATTTTGTAGTATTGTTACTATTGTACTCTTTTTTGATCTCACATTGATAGAAAATGTACTTATGGCCTAAGGCAGTCTCTACATTCATTTTTCATGTCATTTAACAATGTTTTACATTTAATTTAAGATTATTTTATGAATTTATATGTTTTTTAAAGTAGTGATAAAGTTGCCGAGAAATGCCAAGAAATTCCCAAGATCCAAGATCCAGTTCAAATTTTGCCCTCCCGAGAAATCGCCGAGAATGAGAATTTGAACCATGGTCCCAACTACTTGAGTTTCATCAAGAGGAGGGATTTGAGGCTCTAAGTTTGCCATTGTATGCTCAAGGCAGGTTTTTTACACAAAAAAAATGAGGGAATTTGCCTTTGATGCCTTAATAAATAAATTTAGCAGGTCAAGAAGCAATTACACAGAGGACTAGGTAGTGAACACTCCTCAGGAGATACTATGGCCCATAAGATTCTTGAATTAGGATAAGATTGGCCATGATATTCAAGGATGCCCATCAAAATGTCAGGACTTCCATGAATTACAAGTTTATGCAGGGAGAGAGAAGAATGCCACCATGCCACTCCACCCGATGGTTGAGCAACAACCTTTTGCTCAATGAGAACTAGATTTTATGGGAGTCATTAATCCAAACTCAAGCTTGGGACACAAATTTGTGTGGACTACAACAAATTAATCTACTTGATGTTTGAAGTCATTGCCACCAAATATAGCACTACTATAGAGGTTATCAAATTCCTAGAAGAAAACATCCTCACTAGATTCAGACTCCCCTTTCTTTGGTATGTGACAATGGTCCCACTTTCAAGTCTACTGAATTAAATGCATGGACATATGATAAGAAGAATGTCCTTATATTTGCCTCCAATTATTACCCTCAAGGAAATAGACTGGCTATGCTCATGAATAAAAACTTATTAAACATTATCAAGAGAACTGCAAACAAAATCCATGAACTTGGCATGCTCTCTTGAAATATGCCTTGTGGGCAAATAGAACCGAAATCAAAGATTCCTTGAAAGGTGGTTTATGGGCAAGAGCCTGTCTTCCTACTAACTTGATGGTTCCCACTTATCAAATTGTCCAAGAATATGTCAAGGAAAGTGATCTAGTAGAGAGGAGATTACTTGACATATTCAGGGTTGAATAAATTAGAAAAAAAGCGTTAAATCACTTTTTGCAAATCTCAAGATTCAAAAAAGTCATTCTTGACAGACATGGTTTGTACTTGCCAAGTAGGGAGTGGTTTGCAATCACTTATGTGACACCATAAATAGACTAGACAGATGAGTTTGGCTTAGAAAGTACAACTTGATTGTCTATATGAAGTGGCTTACATGTTGATTCCCCACAAAATCCGCTTTGAGCAACACTAACTGAAATATTGGTTACGACTTATTCTATTTGCTGCCTTTGATTTTCCCTCAATGTAAATCTTATTAGAGTTGTGAAGATGTCGTGGATTTGCGGTGCTTCCACCTTGTTTGCGAAGCTTTTAGCTTTACAATACCATGTGTGGTTCTACAGTGGTCTTCGCAACTATGCGAAGCTCTCTAACTTGTGGTGCTCTCATGATAGCCTTCATCAGTCTTCGGAGCTCCCTTTCTCTTTGCTTTGCAATGCCCTTTTAGTTTTGCAAAGCTCTAATTTTCTCTATTTTTTGTTGGTCCTTACAGTTTATGAAGCTTCTTCCTTCCCTTTTTTAGTACCTGGATACTGTATTTAAGGGAGGAAGACACCAAATCCTTCCTAGGAAAAACTCATGGGTTTCAAAGAAAGAGGTGAAATCAAAGCATAAAATCATATGATAATATCTCAGAAGCAAAACCTCATCAAAACCTAAAACAAACTAGTTCAATGAAATGCAAAGATCACAAAACATATTGAAAGCAACCTTATCATTTATTCCATTATTAAGCCTTTAAAGAGGGGTGGCCCCAGATTTGCAAAAATTGGTTGTGTTGGTGACAACAAATGGCGACTTTCTAGGGTAATATTTCTAACTCTTAAGTGTTGATAGAATCCAAAATCTTTAGTTAGCTTCTAAGATTAGATGCATAAACTATTAAAAGACAGTCATATTCAATAATTATAAGCAACCTCACAATTAAGCATTTGTCGTACCAAGACCTCATCCAAATAAAGGTTAAGTGTGTGCATGATAGCGTGAGTGTTCTTTAACCAACATCTTTGAGGTTTTACCGAGTCCAAGAGGGTTGAAAAATTGAGTAAAGATACAAGTATTTCCCGATGTAACATTAATTTGTCGCCAATCAAGCAGTTATAGCTGCAACAGACATATTACTTACTTACCTAGGCATTGTTCACTACCAACTTGATGTTTATAGCCCCAAAGGAGATACCTTTGATTCAATCTAGGCCTTGCTATATAGCCATAAAGCATCCATAACATTGGTCAAGGTTGCTTGAACCACTCCAAATAAATATTTGGTCTAAAGTTTTCAAGTCAATGACGACCTGTTTTGGGGTTTACAACCACTGTGGTAGGAAGAGGATCAACAAGCTACATACTTGCTCTAACTATGATCTCCCTTATCTACTTATTGTCCTTCGGATGATTTTAATGTGAGAATCTTGTGAAGGGTAACCTTTACCTAGATAAGACTTTTCCATCGAAACTCGTAAGGGAAATAAAGATTAGTTGAGGCTAAGTTTTTAATAGTTTGTTTGTCTAAGATGAAGTCTTACTTGAATCTAGATTCCAAGAATGCTGAAGAGTATACCTTGCTCAATCTTCATTCCCTCCCACCAAAACACCTTGTTTTGCCTTTTCTTCATTTTTTGGGAGTCTTTGATTTAGCCTTACAAGGGACTCAAAAGAAACAAATCTTAGATCAAGGGTGAGAGACAAGACATATCCTTACAAAGCAATGCAAAGAAAGAAAACAAACGAAAACACAACAAAGCAACCAAAACAAAATAAAACCTAAACTACTGCAACCACGTTTACTTAAGAAACTTGGGGAGGTAAGCCAAAATATAATGCTTAAGGTGCCTTAGATTAGATGGAAGAGACAAGTTTCTACCGTCAAGGGTCTGCAAGCAAAATATAGTCTCCCAAGATCTATGATACTTAAAAGGGGCCTAGCCATAGAGGTTCTAGCTTAGTATGTTGCCCTTTATTCTCATGGGCCTTGTCCCTCATGAGCACCAATTCTACAATTAGAAATGCCTCGTTTGTGGCTCTTTTGTCAAAGCACCTCTTGACCACATCTTGATGCGTTGAATTGATATAAATTTTTTTTTCTCTAATTTCTTCAATTCCTAAATATGTCAACTAATCTCCTCTCTCCGAAATCACTTTCCCCTACATATTCTTGGACAAATTGATAAGTGGGAAGTGTCAAGTTGGTAGGGAAGATGGGCTCTTGCCCATAAACCAACCTTCAAGGCATCTTTGATTATGGTCCTATCTACCCACAAAGCATATTTCAAGAAAGCATGACAAGCTCTTGGATTTTATTTGAGGTTCTCAAGTCCATTACCTTGAGGGAAATAATTGGACGCAAAGTTTAGGACAATATTCTTATCATATGCCCACTCAATGAATTCAACAGACTTGAAAGCTAGACCATTGTCACATACCAAAACATGGGGAATCTTGAATATGGTGTGGATGATTTCTTCTAGGAATTTGATAAACTTTGCAACAAAGCTACATTTGGTGGTGACAACTTCAGACCATCAAGTAATATATTGCATTCAACACAAACTTGTGTCCCAAGTTTGAGTTTGGATTAATGACTACCACAAAATCTAGTCCATATTGAGAAAGGGGTTGCAGCTCAATTATTGGGTGGAGTGGCATGACGGCATTCTTCACTCTCCCCGCATAAACTTGGAGTTCATGGCAAGTCCTCACATGTTTATGGGCATCCTTAAAAACTGTGGACCGGTAATAACCGTCCTTTGTGTAATTACTTCATGACCCGTTGAATTTCTTTATTTAGGCATCAAAGGTAAATGCCCTCATAGTTTTTGCTATATAAAACATGCGCCTTGAGCATATAATTTGCAGCTTTGAGCCTCAAACCCCTCCTCTTGATGGAATTCAAGTAGCTGGGACAATTCCCTATTGTGAGATATTACACTATGTCCTTAATGAATTATTTTCAATCTTGCAGTGTTTATTGTAAATTTGGATTAAGGTCACTGTCGTTGTAAGCAGTTCATTTATGTAGAGATATTTTTTCTCCTTCAGGTTAGAATATTCGTCGTCAATGAAATTGTCTCCATATGAAATCTAGAAAAGAATAAAATTCACTTTTTCCTTCACTTTTTTCTCCAACCTTCACGACTTAGAGTAGGTTTCTTTTATGTTTGTAAATATTTTTATGCCTGAAACGGGAGGGTTTTTAACCCCTTATTGTGTTCATGCCAAAACATAGGACAACAAGAGTCTTCTTCAGATCAATCCAAAAAAAAGGGAAATTAAATGCCTTCACAGAATAAAACCTTCAAAAACTTGTTATACTCAACAAAAACTTCTTTGATTAAGGTTTCTCATGGTGCAGATGTATTCTCATTTAACCATCCTAGATATCAAGATCAAAGTTTAAACACTAGCCATAAGCAATCCCCTCACCGTAGAGAACAACAAAAGCAATTTTTTCTTCGTTATGGGATGAAGCAAAAATTAGTGCTCAATCTTGTGGATCCAAATCTGTAGTCCGATCTTATTGGAGGACCTAACATAAGATGATCCTTTGATTTGTTCATCATATACATTTCAAGTAGACCTAACGATTTCTTATATGTTCTCTTTATCCTTTTCCCCCAATAACCCTATACTTTTGAAAAGACATTTGTCTATTCTAGTCCTTATATTTGGATATATAACTTTCCCAATGCAGTGGATAAGTGTTCTTAATATTTTAATCAGGCAACATCCACCCAATCATTTATGTCTTTGAGAGCTCATTGCTTATCTTCTCCTTTCCCTATAATTTCTTGTTTTTACTCTATCAGAGCGTCTTTTCGCTCCCTCAAGCCTTTTCTTTGATTTTAGTTCAAGCCACATTGAGTTGCAGTTATGCTCGTCTGTGGACATTAAGATAATTTCTCTCTTTTTTTCTCTAGTCCACAATTTGGGTCTTGTGCTTATAGTTTTTTTAGATTTTAGCTTGTAGTCTCTTTATGAAGCTTCTTTTTGCTCACTCGTGTTATTTCTACTGGTTGTACTTTCAAGTCCCATTGACCTATTTTTGTCATCCATGGGCATTAATATTATTTCTCTCCTACATTTTGTCAAAAAAATTATTGCTTCCAAGATTGGGAACTGACTCTTGAACGTCTCCTTCAAAACTTTTAGATATTTGACTCGTAAATGCCTTTCCATCAACTTCAGAAAAAAAATCAATCACTTTGTTTGCATCCACATTAGTGGAATCAAGGGTCGATATCACTACAAACATAACCAGCTCTACTATTAATCTCAGGAAATAAGTGATAAAACTAAAGTGCATTAACATACGAAATAAATACAAGGGTTAAAATAAATTGCAAAGACAGGGGTACCATCAACTCATAGAGCAGATTGCCCTCTATCTACTTTTAGAGCAGGGAATAATAGTAACCACCATGACAAAATTCCAATAAGCATGCTTGCCTTTACAATGAATAAGACAAACATTTATAAAGTCTCTGCTAGGCTAAAACATATAAAACCAGGTGAGTTTAAAAGCATGCAAATAAGATCTTGCACAAAAACAATCATTCCAATGCAGATAAGGTCTTCTTTGAAACCGGTCACATCCATGTAAATGAGACCCTACATGACACACATATAAGCTACTGAACAACCATCGAATCCTAACTACCCCAAGCCTTCCCCATGTAAGGGTGGATTAAACCTGCAATCCTAATTATCATTTATTCTCAAGTCAGTGATAACATTATACTGGGACTTGTAATGTCCCCTTTTTCGGAGTGATCATTCAGTTCATTGGATTAGCCTATTCCATCATTCTTGTAGGCCAATGGAGGTGTTGAGGGGATGAATTGTGAGGTATGATGGTGTTTTCCACTTGGAGGAGCTTTGCAGTGAGTTTATCCATAATGGGTTTTTATAATATTTCATTATAAAGTTACTTTTTGTCAAAAATCATAAAAGTGACTTTATAAAGTGAAATTATAAAAATAAATAAAAGAAAATCATAAAGTGGGTTTATAAAGTGGAATTATAAAGTTAAGTGAGAAATATTAAAAAGGAAATATTTTATTATTTCCCACAAGGGGGGGCGCCCACTTATGGATGTGAAATAACTTTTTATTATTTCCTAATGAGGTGTTGGGTTCCAAAAGTGAATGGAGAATTATAAAAAAACCCTAGTTCTTGCATTTTCAGATTATGTGATATTGTGATATTGAAACTTCTCCATATTTTCAGCTGGTCAAGTTTGTCTAGCTTATTCTGACGACGAAAACCCTTGGAATTAGGTGGATTTGACAAAAACCCAACTCCACCCTTTGAGAGGAATCCATGTAGGGTTTCTTATTGAGCTTATATTTGCAGATCTGTATTGATAGCAGTCAGGGAGGAATTTAATTATTACAAATTTCACCTTGAGGGCTTTATGGCAGCTAGATGGAATCAAATTTGAAGGAATTATTTGCAGGTTCATTGAAGAATAAGGCAGATCAGGTTATAGTTTTGATGATATTTTGCTCCTAGAATCTCAACGCTTCGCTTTGGCATATTGACACATCATTTAGGAGGTACATTGGAGTGTTTTCACATCATACAGCTTGCTGGAAATTCATATCAGACTTTATCAGGTTCATATCAATCATATGTTTGAGGGTTTGATCAGCTCATTTGGAAGGAATAAGGGTTTCACTTCATTCTAGGGTCAAATCGCTTCTATTCCAGCCTATAGCGATCTAACTTGGAGGAGTTTTGGCACTTCACTTGATTAGGGTTTGTAATCAGATTTTGCATCAGCTGTAACAGGATTTATGTCAGTCATATCAAACCTCAGATTGGGATGCTACATTTGCTTTTTAGTCATCTATTGTTGGGTATTTCATCCATACTTCATAGGGCTTCATCTTCCATTCATACGGCTAGGGTTTGGACACATTTTTTGGGTACTTTGGATGTAATTGAAGGTATGAAACCCAAATCAGACTTGATTGATTGCAATTTCCAGCCAACATCTTTTGTAATCAGCTCTCAATTTCAATAAAGGAGATAGACTTTCAATTCAAGGTATGTTTATCTGTGCTCATGTGTGTTATCTGATGATATAATATCAATGTTTCATGTTCATTTCATGTATGCTTGCAACCTTTCAATCTTCATGGTATTGCAAACCCATTGTTGAAAACAAAAACTCAAAACCCTAAGTACATTTCAAGAAAGTAAATCAGAAAATTTAGGGCAGTGTAGGAAGGGTTCTTTCAGCACTGCTCATAGAACCCTAAGTATATATAACAAGTGAGAAGGAAAAGAGCAGAATGAGGTTGTTCTTGGTTTAGGAAGGTCTGGGAATCTTTTTTTTGTGCTTCTCTGATATCACCTTGCAAGATGGAATCATTTTAAATGTATTAGATGTTATTAAAATACATCTTAATATTAACCATGTTGGAATATCTTAAGGAATGTAACATGGCATCAAAAGTTTTGAAAAGGTAACGGAGCTGCATGGTAAGAAATGTCACTGAGAGAGACCAAATCAGAATCAATGGATCTGCCATCCACATGTGAATGTGAGATTTACCACTGCATGTTATTAGAGATAGATTACTTTTCTGAAAATAATGTACAATGAGAAAATGGCTTGTCTATATTTGTTTATTAATTAACAAAGATTCCATTTTGTTAATTTGCATTTTCTTTATCTATAATTAAAACAACAAGATACATCATAAATGCAGGTTGACGTGTATATGTTTTATATGTCTGTAGAGATTGTACAACTGTTCTCATTCTCTTATGCTACAAAGTTCCTCCAATAATCCTTGGCTCATAATTGACATGGATATTCCAAAGAATAACTCATTAACATGGATTCTAACTTAATGACAGAAATTACAATTATACTTCCTGGATCTTTAAGGACTATAATTGAAAACTGAAATACATAGAGCTGTTTTGTACTTACAATTGAATTGAAAATGAATCCGAAATACAGAACACAAAGGAATAGAATCTACAACAACAAAATTCACCTTGAGGACAACTTTTTTACCTTGGAGAAACCCAACACAGAAAAACTCCAGCATGGAAATGATCGTCTTTCTTATTCACATTAGAACTGAAATTAGTACTATAAAATTACAAACAGTGGCTCTCAAATGAGCATGATGAACCATTGTAGACTCAATTGAACACCCTCCCTACTCAAACCTCCTATCTGCTATCACACCTCCTCAGATTGCTGCCACAACTCAAAATGTTCATACAAGACAAATTATGTGTACATAAACACAACGTTATGGTCAACCGATCACTTTGACCTGTTGTGAAGCATGGGAAGTAGAATGGTCAGGCTATCCAATCGTTTTGGATCTCATCTAGGTCCAGTTTGGTTTCCATTCAGTTGCATTACTACAAATTTGACATGTGCCAAAACTGTGCTTTTCCTCAAGCAAACTTGGAATTTTCCAAATTCGTTCAGATCTAGCAAGATGTTTCTGGCAAGTGCCAAAGTTGTCTAATACTACTCAGAACCCCTGCCTCTGCTTCTCATTGGCTTTCTAAGGGTCCAGACATTCCTGTCTCTATCTTAGCCATAAGCAACCTTTTGAGCTTTCTGTTCTCTTTTTCTTCATGTTTTTTCCGATTTTGTTTTGTTTTGTTGATTTTTAGTGAAGAGTATGAGTGTTTTGGAAGGGATATCTATTTATCTTTGTGTGTTTTACTGATCCATTTTGGATCATAGCTCCCCAATTTGAGTGGCTTTTGTTCCCTAAAAGCTCATTTCTTCAATAGATTAGCACACAATTCCCCCACCTTTTGCTTGAGCCTTGGACTATCATTTTGTTTTGCTTGGAATTTGTTGGTAAGAATAAAAGAAGGAATGAAGAGAAATGCAAGGCACATTGACATACTCATGTGGCTTGTGTTTTATTAATCAAAAAGAAGTTACACTTAGTTGAGGAGGTTGATAATGTTGGAGTGAGCGTTAAAACTCACTCGTGGAGTTAAACTTAATTGGGAGTCAGTTAATAAGTTGTTGTGTGTTGAATATTTGCACACCTATTTTGTGCGTGAAAATATTCTTTATCAACTAATATTTGTTTCACACAACAAATTATTTGTTGTAACAACCTATTATGCCTATTTAATAGGCACTCCTATTACTTCTCCAAGACCGGTGCTCGAGAGATAAATCTACGGATTGTACTATTGACTTTGAGGCAATAATGAGAGACAAATTATTGTGCATGATTATTATTTTTCTATGTTCTGCAATGTTTGTGTTATTGAAGCTATAGTAATGGCATACCAAAGAGATGTTGGATGAATGAGAAGCATTCTCATTTCCGACAGATAACAGAACATTAGTTAATAGATAACTAATAGTTAATTAATATATTTAATACCCTCCCTTAATAGCTAAATCGGAGACTACTCCAAGCTTGTCCCGAAATTTTACAAACAAAATGAAACCAAGGGGTTTAGTCATTAGATCTACAAGTTGCTCCTTGAAGGCATAGTAGTGAAGATAAATATCACTAGAATCAATCAATTGTTGTATGTCATCATGATGAATCTCAATATGACAGCCAATCCACTTCACAACTGGCACTAACCATTACCTTGTACTTTGCTTCGGTAGAAGATATAGCTAGACTGGGTTGAAGCTTGCTCTGCCATGTAACAATTGTTGAAACAAGGGAAAAGATGTACCCAGTGCTGGAGCTCCAAGAATCCACTAATCCTCCCCAATCAAATTCTGTGTAACCTATCAATTTGAAATTTGTTGTCCTCTGATATAGGATACCAAAGTCAAGAGTTCCTTTGACATATTGCAAAACTCATTTTTTTGTTGTCCAATGCATGAACTTCGGTTGAGACAAAAACCAAAAGAGAGCTAACAACAAAACATAGATCTAGTCGTGTAGACATAAGATATATCAAGCTACCCACCAATTGTCTGTAGAGTGATTTATCAACCGGTGATGAATCATCATTAGCTGATAACTTCAACCTAAACTCCAAGTGTAGAAGAGGGATTGCAATCTATCATCTCAAACTTCTTCGACAAACTTGTGACATATTTGACTTGAGCCATGAAAATGCAATGGTCATATTGCCAAAATTCTACACCTAAGCAATAGTGTAGGAGGCCTAGATCAATCATGTCAAAATCAATGCATAAATCTAATTTTACTCACTAAATTGCAGTGGTCTTGCTACCTATGATGGCGAGATCGTCAACATAGACAATAAGTATCACAAAGATTCAGATCACTATGACTCCTAAATCCAAAATCTTTTAGACGTTGATCAATCTTAATATACCAAGCTTGTGGAGCCTGCTTAAGTCCGTATAGAGACTTAATCAACCTAAAAACTAGATGATTACAAATAGGTACCTAAAAACCTTCAGACTGCACCATGTAGACATCCTCATCCAAATCTTCATTGAGGAAGGCGTTCTTTACATTCATATGAAATAGCTTCCAGCCAAACTGAGCTGCTATGAAGAGAAGCAACCAAAATGCGACCATCTTCGTAGTAAGAGCAAAAGTCTCATTGTAGTCTATTTCCTCGTGTTTTGAAAACCTTTCATAATAAGACAAGCCTTGTACTTGTTCAAAGTACACTGAACTTTACATTTGACTTTGTACACTCATCTGCATCCAATGAGTTGTTTACCTAGAGGTGATTCCACCAATTTTTAGTTATGGTTCTTTGTCATGTTCCCTTTTCAAAATTAAGCCAATCAGAATACATGTAGCCTATTTTTTATTTCCCATAAGCTAAAGGATAAAGTTAGGGAAATAAATTAATAATAATACTTCAAGTTGTCCTAAGTCACTTTTATTTTATAAGATTAAAAAACAATTAATTATTATTAAAAGGGGCCAAAAAGTAATTATTATTAAGTGGATGAAAAGTGATATTTTATTAAAAGTATTTTTAATTACTTTTAGGGTAAAATTGGAAAATGGAAGTAATAAAAGGAAGAGTTGGGCTCAAAAGAGTCATTATTCATTATTCAACTTTGACAATCAAACCCTAATCAAGAGCTTGAGCCATTATGTTCAATCTTTTCATTTGAGGACGAAAACCCTCTAACCCATTGAGGTGATTCCATTCAAAAATCATATTTGTGTTGACAAATCAGGATCAAATTCAATGTTTTCATTTGAGGATGAAAACCCTCTAATATACGAGTTTGGAGGATGAAAACCCTCTAACCTATTGAGGTGATTCCATTCAAGAATCATATTTGTGTTGACAGATCAAGATCAAATTCTTGTTTTCAATTTGGTTGGAGGTTACTATCAAGTCTCAAAATTGTGTGAGGGTTTGGTATTGTTTACCATCCACTACTGCATTGCAAATTGTGTTTGCATTGAGGTTCGTAGTCTGCCATACCACTTAGGGCAGTGATAGTTATATTGGTGGCTGACATTTGTGCCCACCATACCATTGGGAACTTCCTCAAACCCCAATTCAGCCCTTCTACTGCTACCCTTTCAATTTATACAGTTGTTACAAAGTCCAGCTTGTCATACCTTCATCTACTGCTGACATAAGTATAACATTAAAATCAGTCATCAAACCTTGTCGTAAGTTATACTATCCAGCACTACTCTTGTAAGTGTTATGTTGTTGGATATTGCTAATAAATTAGGGTTTCATGTCATATAAAAGGATTTTCTGATGTTGACGATCAGTTTGTGTAAACATCTGTATTTTCCATTCAATGCAATAAAGATTTCGGTAAAGATTTCAATTAGGTTTTCAATATCAATATTGCATGTGAAATGTTTTAGTATTTGTTTGATATCCAATATTGAAAAGGAATCACAACAAACTTTAGAGTTAATAAATTATCCAGAAAGGGATATTACATTCTACATCAAGGCATCATATTCAGCTTGCATGCAATCTCCCATTTAGGTTTGCCTTTTGCTTCAAAGTATCACTATGGTTCCTTTGAAAGATTTGAAATCTAGTTCATATAGTACTCCATAGACTTCAGCACGACCCATGGCCCTTGCAGCTAACATTTCCACTACACTAGCCTCTAGGGTTTCATGTCATATAAAAGGATTTTCTGTTGTTGATGATCAATTTATGTAAACATCCGTATTTTCCATTCAATACAATAAAGATTTCAATTAGGTTTTCAATATCAATATTGCATGTAAAATGTTTTAGTATTTGTTTGATATCCAGTATTAAAAAGGAATCGCAACAAACTTTAGACTTGATAAATTATCCAAAAAGGGACATTACATTCTTCATCAAGGCATCATATTCAACTTGCATGGTAGTCTCCCATTTAGGTTTGCCTTTTGCTTCAAAATATTATTGTGGTTCCTTTGAAAGATGAGAAATCTAGTTCATATAGTACTCCTCCATAGACTCCAGCACAACAACCCATGACATTTCCACCACACTAGTCTATCAGTGACACCAACCAATGCTGGCAAGAATAAAAGGAATGAAGAGAAATGGAAGGCACAACACTAGATTCAGGTACCTCAGTGATTGCCTTTTGGTTAAACATTAAGAAGGATTATGTCTCCTTCACATCAACATCTCGACTAACGATTATCTTGTTAGTGAAAATATTGGTCACTATAGCCAACAAAGAAATATCTTGTACACTTAAAAACTAGTTTACTCCTTTTTCTATCTGGAACCAAAGTATATGCATCAAAACCAAATATATGAAAAGTTTTTACCTTGGGTTTGATTCCGGACCAAGCTTCCTCTTGTGTGACATCCTACAAAGCTTTGCAAGGACTCCTATTCAGAATATATAGTGTCGTGTTTGGTGCTTCTCCCCAGTATTTGTACGACACACCTCTATTGTGCATCATGCACCAAGCCATCTCCATGATAGTTCTATTCCACCTCTCAACCACCCCATTCTACTTGTGGCATGTAGGGGGCTATCAACTGTCGTTGAATACTTTCCTTGCTACAATAATCCTTGAACTACTTGGAAGTTAATTCACCCCCATTGCTAGATCTCCATGTTTTGATCCCTCTGCTTGTGTGGTTTTCCACCAATGCTTTCAATGTTTCAAACAATGCAAAACAGTCGAACTTCTTTCTTAGGTAGACCCACATCTGCCTAGAGAAATCTTCCATCAGCAGTAGAAAATACCTCACACTGAGGATTGTAGGTGATTTCCAGGATCGATCGCAAAGATCTACATGAACAAGATCTAAGAGCTTCTTTGCATGATAGGGACCTTCAGTCGAAATTGGCCTCCACTTTTGATTGCCAGCAAAACGCCCTACACACACATCATGATTTTCTTGGATTTAGGCAAACCAAGAACCATGTTGGCTCTACTAAGTTTGGCTAGTACTGAAGGGTTGAGATGTCCAAATCTCTCATACAACAAAATGTTGGTATCACCCTCAACAACTAACGCATTTAAGTTGATTGTGGCAAGGTCAACAAGCCTATACAAGCCACCTTTCCCAATGCCTAAGGCTGCCCCCGTCCTATTTTACATCAGACGCAATACCCTTCTTCCTAGAAAAAATCACAGATATGTTGGAATTTTCAATTAATTGACTAATAGACAAGATTTGTATTCATCTTAGGAACATACCTAACATTCCTTACTATGAATTTTGTAACATTATTCAATACTATGCAAACATCTCCTGTCCTTTCTACTGCATGTGAACTCTCATCCCCCAATGAAACTAAATAAAAAAAAATGTTTGCAGGGAATTTTACATACCAATCCCAATGACATGTGAAATGTCTAGATGCACTGGAATCAAAGAACCAGCAATTAGTAGCACTTTCATTCGAGCGATGCCATGAGAGCATACACTTCTTCAAAATCCCGTTTATCTTCAACTACTGTCGCATTTGCTTGAAACCTCGTCATTTTGTTGTGGGAAAAAGCATATTGTCACTTTCAGCCATCCTTTTTGACATGCCCAACCTTATGACAGTAACAACACTTCGTCTGGTATTTGGAAGATGATTTAGTAGGGTTAAGTTTCCATTTCCCCTTTGATTGAGCAACAAATGGACTCTCTATTTGTCAAGAACTTGACTCACTTATCTGTGTTCGCCTACATTCCTTCTGCAGCAAATAGGAACTGACATGATCAAATGTCGGGTTTTGACTTTCTGCCAACAAGTGTAAAGCCTCCACAAATGATTCATATGAGGGCATCAAGTTATTTAGAACATGAGCAACCAAGTCATCATCATCCACCTTTTTGTTCATGGCAGCAAGTTGGACTCAGAGATCTTTCATCTGAAGATGTTTTGACAGATACCCACCCTCGTTCATCTTTGTGGAAAATAACAAATTCTTCAAGTACAGCCCTTGACTTTTCTCAGAAGTTTGATACTTGCTTTGAAAATTGGTCCAAAAATCACTTGCCATAGTGGCATTCTAGAACTCAAGTATTAAATCCACTGAAACAAATAATTTTAACAACAAAAGAGTCTTCTTATGACGTTTGTCATAATCAGCAAAATCCATATCAAGCTTAATCCCTATTTGAGAATAATTTGAATGCAATCCTGGTACTTTGCAATAGTGAATATCTTGTGACTCCATATGTTATTGTTCTAGACAGTTTTTGTGCTTCTAGCAAAGCCAATTTTTGAATATTGGCCATTATTTTTTACCTTCAACACAAAAAATTAGACTGTTTAAAATCTGGTCTTGCACAAAAAATGTCTAAATATTGCTTGTGGGTTGTATGTTTGTCCTTTACTACCAGTTTGGAATCGCCAACTGCATTGTTTGTGCCCTAATTCAATCTCAGATCCTCCTTTTGGTAGGCTCACAAAAACGATCTTGTGAAAAGATAAAACTATGAAAATTGCATCAAGTCTCGAAATTGTCTATAAATTCGATCCTTGACTACAAATCGTGACTACTTCAACACAGATTGTCATGCTTTTGTCTAATATATCTCCATATTTCTAGGAATCTTGACCTTAGCTCTAAAAATCATGATTGTCTGGACTGCAAAAAACATCACGTCTTCTACCTTTAGTCGTGCCCCAACACCGTGAAGCATGATTTTTCTGCAATGAATTTGCATCCTTCCTTTTGTTCTCATAGTCTAGTCAGTTCACAGAACAATGAAAATTGTAATTTCAATAAGCATTTAACGTTGAGTGGGATGTGATAGAGTCTGCGAGAAAATATCACGTTTGGTCTCTCGCATTCACTACGTTCTCTCCAAGTTTGCTCTTTTTCTCCTTCTACGTCTAGCCTTTCCTTCCTCTTGCTGCTCGTGCCTCACTGCAAGTCATGACCTCACTTTACCATTGTGGTCTACTTCTGGTCTATAAATCATGCTCTAAACCTCTTTGACTCTTTTTCTATTCCTACATGACTAAGGCTTCCCTAATCTGATACCAATGTTGGTAAGAATAAAAGAAAGAATGAAGAGAAATGGGAGGCACATATAACAACAGAAATATGAAGAATGTAATGTTGATCAACACAATAGAATAGATATCGGTGGGACACGATGCCCTGATATGCAATATATTCAGAAATAGATAATTACCCTTAAGATAGGGAAACACCTCAAGGAAGGAATAACTCCACAAGATCTCTCAATCTGGGAATGACACTTTGAGGGAACAACCTCCGATATGCTTCTAAAAAATAGAAGACTCTCTACTTGATATATTTCACAATGATATTCCTCTCCTTTATATAGACCTATATTACTACTAATGAATAAGTAAACACCGAATCCCAATATAGGTCGACTCATTACCCAATACAACTAATTCCACAAGTTATTGATTTGACCCATACATCTAAGGGGAATGTGTGCCACATGTCGGCATCTCCATCAACCCATATACATTATAATATCATATCCTTAGGTACATAATGTGTCATCCCTCCTTGACATGTTTTATCTTCAAATCATTGCACACTTGCCCCCATGCCTAATCATCCAACAACCCGTATGCAATCTCGGTAAGTGATAGCTCGCCAACCTTGCTTCTGAATTCCATTGTGCTACTCTGATTCCATTCATGATCATAATTGTACCTCCTTCGTGTTCATGCATAATGATTTCTCTTCTAATTCCATGTTCCATATTTCATTGCGCTATTATGGTTCCATGCATGGCCATAGTAGTTCTCATTTGGCTTCCATGCATAGCCATAGCAATTGCTTTGTAGATTCCTTGTTCTATATTCTACTGCACTACTATGATTCCATGTATTTCCATAGTTTTTGCTCCTTTGATTCCATGTGTAGCCATAATGATTGATGTTATGACACTCCTTAACATGCCTCCATGATTGTTGCCTCTCATGATGATGTGGGTGTCTATATGCCTCAGACTTAGTATCATTTTTTTATAGTTTGACCTTATCAACCTTTTCTTCTACCTCTTCCACCTTTTTGTTTGCTAGTGCCTTTGACTCTTGAGTAGATGAAGTGTTGTTTTCTTCTCTTTCTCTTTATATTCTTCTTGTTCTTCCTCTGAATCCTCCTTATGCTCTTCTTCACCACCTTCAAATTCATCCTCATGCTCTACCTTGACATTTCTTTGTTCCTCACAAGTGTGATATCCTTCAAAGAGACCACCTTTCTCTTTTGTACCAAAGCTCCATGAACCTCTTCTGCTTGTTAATATTGATTGTTCCTAAAATCTCTAACCAAGGATATCCAAGAACAATATTCAAAGCATAAATATATGAATGCAAAAGATATATGTCCATAGTGAGCTTTGATTCTTTAAAAACTTTTATCTTATTACATCTAATTGATCTTCCTTGATATCCTTTGCTTGAACCTGCAAATGTTGGGCCACATCCATGTTGATGAAGTTATACTTGTTAGGGTTTATGGACATTATGACCGCCTTCTTTTGAATGCATCCGTGAAACTGAAAATTGAAGCTTATTTATTTGGAGCTACATTATATGCACCTTTATCCTCCCTCTCTCCTAGCTTTTCCTTTTTCTCCTCGTTATTGTTACCAAATTTTTCTTCTTCTAACTCATCCTCCTTTTCTGTCTCCTCATCCTCATCAATATTTCCGTCCTCGTCATTATTCTCTTCATCTTTTTCTACATCGTCCTCATTCGCTACCTCTTTATCCTCATCAATATTTTCGTCCTCATCATCATTATTCTTTTGATAGTTTTCTACATCATCTTCATTTTGTACCTTTTTTATCCTCATCATTATTTTCTTCCTGTTCTTTTTTTTCTATGTTCCATCTAACCAAAAAATCAGCCCACAACCAATTAGCACTGTTCTTAGCCAACTAAGTAAACAACTGCTATGTTGGACCTTTAAGAAAAAGGTGAAAAAGTAATTGCCACCCTTCTGATTGGAAATATATCTCCTTAAATTTGAGTCACCATTCTACAACATCAATATCATCCTCACCAAAGAAAAATTGAATCCCCATGATCCACAATTCATATAAAATATAGGGTTTAAAAACACTAGTATTCACTGTATTTCCTTTGTAGTTCCAAAGAATGTGATTTTCAACATTGACTAAACTTTGACCAACCGGTTTTGGAAATCAATTTGGCCTCAAATCCAAAACTTCAAAGAACAAACCCCACTAGATTTTTGCAAGCTTTCGAAAATGTAAAGAAATCAGAAAAAAGTCCTAAAAGTTCGGCCTATAGAGCAAATTAATGAAAAACCATAAAATCGAAATAACTCACTCAAAATTGATCACAAAACCCAAAAAAATTATTGTCTTCCTTGAATGATTATACAACTTTAGTAAACAAAATTGCAGAATAATCCTTGAAAGCGCGGTTGATAGAGCAAATTTAGGAAGAACCCTAAAATAGCAATAACTCCAAAATGATCACAGAGCCCCAATTTTTTTTACTATAGCTTCCTTGAATGATGCTCCAACTCCATTTAAAAAACAGTTGTAGAAAATTTCACAACAATTTGCGAGATATAGTAGATTCTTCAAAATTAAGGTTTTGACCATACTTTTGCACAAATCGAAGCTTTGATACCACTTGGTAAGATCCATACATATAATAATATAAATATGCAAAATATAATGTAGATCAACACAACACAAGATATTGGTGGGCCAAGATGCCCTAATATGCAATATATTCAGAAATAGATAATTACCCGTAAGGTAGAGAAACACCATACAATACTCCTTAAGGAATAACTTTACAAGATCTCCCAATACAGGAATGCCACTTCAAGGGGCCAACCTCTAATATGCTTCTACCAAATAGAAGTGATGTAACTACGATTAGGGAATCCAATGAAGGACAGCCTTATGTTTGCCCGGAAAATGAGAGATTATATCAGAAAATATATTCAATGTAAACTTCTATATTTTATTTTTGTGCAATAGGCAAGCTATAAAGGCTTGCGGAAGAACAAGTTGGTTATAAAACCAACTAGCGGGTAAAATAACCCGAATAACTAAAAAGAAAATAAATTGACTATTAAACTAATACTTTGGATCATTAAAAGATCCCAACAAACTCCCTCTTGATCCAAAGGGGTATAGAAAGACTGAAGCAATGAACTGTGAGTCATCCAAGTAGACTCTGTTGCAACTGCAACTGGTACATTGTGCATCCTGAACTGATCAATGCCCTGATCACCCCCGCATTGAAGTAGAACAAGATCACGCCCTGTCCAACTACATCGATCCTCACACAGAATTCATCCAACAAATGATTGCTCTTGTATTGTGTATGGCACATCTCAAACTAATGCCCAACAATTACCAACATCTCCCGCAGGCCTTTGCTCAGCACTAACAATGCTAGCAACTCAATGCTGACTCGTACCGCAACCACCAATGACTGATCGAAAACCAATATGCAATATGCAATATCTTCTCCCCCTATCAGGTGAGAGGTGAGAAGCCGTGCAGCAAATAAACCAAGTACAAACCACTGAAATGCTCATCAAAGATTATTTCAACACTAGATCTATGAAAGCAAAGTACACAAGCCAAAAAATGCTACTACATCAAATCACATTCTTGAGCTTAGTAGCTCGCACAAGATGGGCATGTTATCATCTCATAATATATCGTCAGCATATGCGGAGCAAGAAACTTCGCAATCATCCCATCCATTAGAAGAATACGCAGAAAAATAGCCTAAAGAGGAACTAGAAGAGTGACCAAAGTGACTGGAGTGACCAGCAAAGCTTCTGCCTTTTGGCAACGTCGAGAGGACCTCTTTTTGGAGGGGCACTCTGTAGAGAGGTGTCCTATGCCACCACAATTGTAGCGTGTTTTCTCATGTCCACTGGAAATAAAGAAAGAATAGCCACATGAAGAAGAATGCTTGTGCTTGTGTCCATGTGAATGTTTGTGGTGATGCTCATGCTTCTGAGAACTAGAGTGATGTCTATACTTCGGAGTACCAGAATGATCCCTATGTTCAGAATGATGCTTATGTCTGGAAGTGTGCCTCGGAGAGTGTTCGTCTCTGAAAGTACTTTGAAGAATGTTTTTTGTTGTGCTCATATAATGGATTACCTGTTTTGGTATAGTAGGCCTCCTCATTAGGTTTTTCTTTCTTCTTTGCAAATTGTTGCTCATGTAATGATTCAAAAGTAGATTTGTTAAGCTTATCACTAAGCTGTAACATTTCTAAAAAGTTCCTGTAGCTAAGGCTAAGGCCATTCAAAACAATAAAAATGAGCATTTCATCATCAATTTTTCCGCTAGTAGTGCCATATTCTTGTTTCAAATTCTTAATTTGTGACACATTTTCTGAAACATCTTCATCATCTGTTAGTTTAGTGTAAAGCAACTGCATAAGATCAATTTTCTTGTAGGCAGGTTGTTTATCATATAAGTCTTTTAGAGTTTTCCATGCTTTCCAAGCTTCAGACTTGATGGCCTTTGTGTGAATTATAACTTGTGCGCTGCAAGTTGATTTCAATAAAGCAAGGGCACGCTTTTTACGTCTATGAAATTATGTAAGCTTTGTGACATCGGTGGCCAATGTTGGTTGCTTTTCAACTACTTCCCACAAGTCGTTGAAGATTAATGTATTTCCCATGTTCATTGACCATTCCTTATAATTTGTAGGAGTTAAGCATCTATTTTCAAAAATTAAGCTCACAATTTTAGCCATGGGGTTTATCAAGACAATGTTGAAGAATAGGGAACGTTGTTGAGGTTTTGCCTTTACCTTCCCAATAGCTTCCGAATAGAAGAGAATCCTGGGACTTGTGAAAAAATATTATACCTTATAACTCCTATTACACCCTTATTTCTCCAATATTTGAATTTTTCAATACAAAATAAGGTCAAAAATGAAATTTCATCAAAAAAATATTTGAATGGGTTTTTGAACCCTTGACCTCCCATTAAACAAGTGATAAACAAAATGTAACTAACCAATCTTGCCTTGAATCAATTTGAAATAAAATAAGGCAACAAAAGCTAATTTGTCTTAATTTTTGGGATGAAAAAAGAATACTAGTGTAGTAAAAATTTTACCGAATATTTTACTGTCACGCAATTTGTTCATTTCATCTTTTCCTTTGTTGGGCCAATTTGTTCCTTTTGCGGATTTTCCCAATACAGTGAACTGAACTGCGCCTCTCTTTTCTTGTGGGCTCCACAAAGCATAGGGAATCTTTGAAAACCAATCAGATTGCTCCTTCCATCTCAATCAAACCTTTTTCTGCCACAGGTTTGCAATGTGGTGATTTTGTGTTGCGCCATGATGATTTTTGGTTTTGAAAAACTTTGAAAATTTCTTTCAACATGCCATCCACCATTTCTAGATGGAAATCATGCTTATTCGATGATGTATAGATCTGGTTCAAATAATCTTGTGGTGTTGGGACCTATCTCTTAATTTTGAGGAAGATTTAATAGCACAAATATTCTTTTAAAAATCACCAATCTATTTTGCCATTGTTGTATGGTATAGGTGCTAAATAAAGACAAAATTATCAGCACATCATTTCATTTCAAGCAGATCACTACAGGAAAAAGACAAATAAATATATTTTCTAACCCTGAATTTTCAAACAGAACAGTCGTAGTGGCTGCCACTCCCACAAATGAGGATATCTTCACCTCTAGCCATCGAAAAAGTTTTAAACAATATCTCAGCTACAAAGTGATATTTCCATCCTTCAATCCTCCATGATTTCCTTGAGCTCTGATACACCACTGTTTGCCTGAAAAATGAGAGATTATATCAGAAACTATATTCAATGTAAACTTCTATATTTTATTTTTGTACAGTAGGCAAGCTATAAAGACTTGTGGAAGAACAAGTTGGTTATAAAACCAACTAATGGGAAAATAATCCGTATAACTAAAAAGAAAACAAATTAACTATTAAACTAATACTTTGGATCATTAAAAGATCCCAACACCTTAAACCACACAACCCACAATATTTGCTTGCCAACACCCAAGACTAGTGTGTGCAAAAGCTATACACAATGCAAAACAAGAGTTAATCAATTTAACTACAATAGAAGAAAATAAAAATGTAGGCACATAACACTATCTCTTTATTATAGTCTTCAAACTTAGAGATTACAATGATATCAAAAAAAATGCTCCTACACTAGACTTGCAAATTCGCAAGGTTCTTCTTGAACCAACAATGGTTCCTTCTCTCACAAGTCGCAATCTTCTTCCCAAACTTGGCTCTCTGAATTTATATTCTAGCTGCCAACCCCCTGCAATGTCTTCAAACACAATTTATAGGCAAATGGGGTCGTTACGAAAGTTGAAACGATTTGCCTTCCAAGGCATTTGTTCGTCTAACCATGACTCTTCACCTTATAGCCATTATGATCTAATTTTGACATAACCGTAGGATCTGATTCTATGCTGATTTGAGCCAACATGTGGGCAACACTCACATGTCTACTTCGTAGATGTGCGCAAACACCAGATGGTTGTATGCAAGCTTAGTAGCAATCCTCGTACACAAACTCGCAAGTTGTTATCCAATTTGCGCTAGAACCTCGCAGTGTTGATGCGGGAACAAAATGAGGCGGTGTGTATAGGGCCCTGACTATTCCAAATAGAGACAGTGACATGTGTCTTTGTTCCTTTAACCAAACACGGTTGCGCACAGACAAAGTTTAACACTGGCAATTTGTGGAGGGTTGCACAGAACTGCAACAGCTCATAAGCTTGCCACAGCTAACTTTTACGAGTTTTCGATTTTGGATCTGTCATGTCCCATTTTTCAAATAAAGTAAAAAATAATAAAGTTAATATTTTAAGATGTCTAAGTGACTTACTTTTTATTTTTATTTAGTTAAAAAGAAAACCATTTATATTATAGAGAAATCAAAGTGTACACATTCCACTATGCCAACCCTGAAAGCTATGAGTCCAACCCTAGGCAGTATACAAAAAAGGATACATATTAGCATTCATTAGTACAAATCAGAATTTATAAGCTTTCTCAAATCTCCTTGCAGCTTGGTCGACCACCACAAAGGAGGCAAGCCATAACAAGTAAAGTTGTGGTTGTCGAGAGCCTAATTGGCCAACCCATCCGCTACTTTATTACTTTCTCTGGGATCATCGCTGAATTGGACCTCTTGGAACTCGTCTTGCAACCTGTGAATTTTCCCCGAATCTCTTGCTATTTGTCAATTTTTGCTTTGAGCTCCCTCAGGATCAGATAACAAAAGAAAAGGGTGATAAAAGGGAAAAGTGAAAATAAAAGAAAAGGGTAAAACCTAGAAGTGTAACCCTAACCCTAAAAGTGACAATTGTGTCTATATATTGAAAGTTTTCTCTCATTTGTAACTATTCAAGTTTATGATTGATATATTTTCTCAATTGATTGAGCCTCTCAATTCATCAGTTTTCACCATAAAGACAAAAACCCTTATACTTGGTATTAGTTGTGAGGACGAAAATTCTCACCATTCAGATTTAGGTGTAGAGGACGAAAACCCTCTTACCCATTGAGGTGATTCCATCCAGGGATCACAATTGTGCAAATAAAACAAGTAATATTCGGATTTCAGCTTGCTGTAAGGAGCTATCAATTTTTTGAATTGTTTGAGGGTTTGTGGATCAGCAAATTAGGGTTTCCAATTGTACAAAAGGTTGTGCTCTAGTAAAAACTGCCATCCCTATTGTAGACTGCTATGCAGCCCTTGGGACTGTTGCAACTAGTTTTGGAGAAGGGTTCTAGGGAGATCGCCAATCTTCATCACCGCTGTAGCACTTCTGTTGTACGACCTTAGTTCGAAATCTCGTTCTTGCAATTTCTCGAGAGGGCAAAATTTGAACCGAATCTCGGATCTCGAGAATTTCTCGGCAACTTTATCGCTACTTTAAAAAACATATAAATTCATAAAATAAACTTAAATTAAATGTAAAACATTGTTAAATGACATGAAAATGAATGTCGAGAATGCCATATGCCCATAAGTACATTTTCTATCAATGTGAGATCAAAAAAGAGTACAAAAGTAACAATACTACAAAGTTGCAAACTACAAACTCAAAGTGCAAACTACAAACTACAAAGTTACAAACTGCAATGCTCAATCTCAATCTCAAGCTTCACTATTCTCAATCTCAATCTCAATCTTCAGCTGTCAATGAGCATTAGTGGCAAATGGCAATGCAAATAATACGAAACTACAATCTGTGTTTTTAAAAAATTTACCCTCTCCAAGTCCAAAGTATATTCAATGACAATATTGCAGCTTGCCAAATACTACAAGTATAAAATTGCAGTCTCAACTTTTACGGTTCACAACTTCACAGCTTCACAATTCACCCTCATTCAATGCAGTAAATACTAGATATATATTCATGAATCAATATTTCATATTGTATATTGTTACCAATAGTAGTACCACTTGCCTGTATATACTATATAGTATAATTGTTATATTATAAAGTATATACAGGGCCCAGGGTACTTTAAGTGTGAACTATGAACTTGTGAAGTGTCAAGACTCAATAGTCAACCGAACTTCAAACTTTTAATCCTGGTTGGCTGTGCACAGTCCACTAATGGCGTTGGGCAGCGAACTGCAATGAATTATGAGGGCGCCGCCGCACCATACTGCTGAGTATAAAATACTAAGTCTAAAACTTACAGCTTGAGCCTTGAAATACAAACTGCAATGATGAATGAGGGCTCAAGAAAATCACGATAATAAAATCCATAGTTCACTTTATGAGCAAATAAGAAAATCACGATAATAAAATCCATAGTTCACTTTATGAGCAAATAAGAAAATCATGATAATGGTTTTAACTTTTAACTTTTTTTAATGCATTGGCTTTTTTTTTGGTTGCTGAGATATTGGATTTTCTCGGCGATTTTCGTCGAGAAATCACTAAGATTTTTCAGTGAAAATCTCCGAGAAAATCAGGGTTCTCGTCTCACGAGAAACCCCTCAGTTTCTCAAATGAATGTCATACCGTGAGAAATAATGAGATATCGTCGAGATTTCAATCGTGTACAACCACTTTGTGGCAGGAAAAATCAGATTGTGAGGGTTTCTATTTCAGAATTTCATTGTTATAGCATCCTCGGGTTTGAGTGATATACATTGAATAAGATTATTGTTTTTTAATGTTTATTTTATGGCTGCAATTATCTATAAAAATTCTGTATTTTCTAAAGGTTTAGCAATAATTTCCATCATTTTAATTTTTTGTTGTAAGGGTCTGCAATAAAAATCAGATTTCTTTAATTTGGCCCTAAAGGGGACATTACATGATCATAATACCTTTCTGGAAAACTCAGTTTCCAATCTAGAAGTTCACACAACTTTAGTTGTGTGGTGAGAATCCATGAGCTCCAAAAAATGTCCAAAGGCTCTCGAAAATGTCACAAAGGATATGTTGAAGCCAACCAATTCAGCACTTACGCACACCAAAGGTTGCATAAAACCACTTAGTGTTACTCTTAAGTCTTTTTGGGTGATGTGGATTTCTTGTGCGCCCCAATGCTCCTACATCATACATCCTGAGTAAGTGAAATGTACCATGAGCTCTTGCTCATGCACATTTTAGGTGGTCTTCAATAGATTTTCCATATTTAGCAATTTCCGATCCGCTCAACCACGTCACATCTTCAACTTCATTGCCCATCCACTTGACTCAGTATTCCTTATATTCTTTCCTGCGCATCTTCTTGATTTTTTTGTGTATCACCTATTCAACTTCATCTCGTAGTTTCTCAAGCAATTGTTGTCTCCAATCCACCTCTCCAAAATTTGTGTTTTCTTTCACCTCTTCAGGTTGTCCTAAGTGTAAGGGTACAAGTCTACAACATCAAAGATATGCTATGTATCTATCCCTTCCGATAATTCTATCTCATATGCATTGGTCGCAAATTTTCTCAACACTTTACATGGTCCCATTTCCTTCCATTTCAACTTGTTATATGTTCTTTTTGGAAACCTCTCCTTGCGCAAGTGCACCAAGACCATGTCACCAACTTGAAATTCATGTTTTCTCCTCTTTACATCTGTGCGTTGTGTATTGCGCAATGCTCTTCTCCAATTGTTTGCGCACTTGTTTATGCACATCACAAATGTATTCCACAAAATCTTCAACTTCTGCACTCCTCCCTTTCTCTACTTGGATGTCACACAACTCTATGACACCTCTTCTGCTCGTAAACAATTTGGAATGGGGTCTTTCCAGCACCAAGATATACTAAATTATTGTAAGCGAATTCCGCTTGTGCCAAGACTGAGTCCCATAGTCCTGGCTTTTCTCTCACGAAGCATCTTAACAAGTTTTTAAGGCTCTTGTGAACCACCTTCGTTTGATTATCCATCTAAGGATGATATGCTAAGTTAAACTACAATTAAGTGTTCATTTTCTTCCACAATGTGCACCAGAAGTGTCCCACAAACTTAGTATCCCTATCAACCACAATACTACATGGCCAACCATGCAGCCTTATTACTTCCCAGAAAAAAGCACTATTTAAATCCCATAAAATGAGCCACTTTATAAAATATATCTACCAAAACAAAGATAGAATCATAGCCCTTTTGCATCCTAGCCAATCCCAGAACAAAATCCATGCTCAAGTGCTCCCATGGTTTCTCAAGTACTAGCAAAGGTTGATACAGCCCTCCGTTCTGACTTCTGCTTTTTGCCAATTAGCAATCCTACATCCTTTTACATACTCACACATATGCAAACATACATGGCCAAAAATATCCCACATAGCTACGCCATTGTTTTATCAATGCCAAAATGACCAGCCAATCTGCCACTATGTTTCTCTTGGAACAAATTATCGTGCATTGATCCCTTGGGAATGCACAATTGCGCTCCTTTGAACAACAAGCCCTCTTGTAGAAAATAATCTAACAAGGCATTCTATCTGCATGCACAGGGTTTGCGCATGCCTTCCATGCTTCATTTTTAAGTTTTAGTCCTCTACATACAACTCTTTCATAGAATCAAATCCCATGACCTCCATACACGTCTCGCTCAACAAACCACATCTACTTAGTGCATCTGCAACTTTGTTAGATTTTCCACTCCTATGTTTCCAGACAAGTGATTAACTTTGCAAGATCTCTACCCATTTCATATGTCTATGATTCAGTTTACCTTGGTTGTTGATAAATTTCAGCGCTTGGTGGTTTGTGTACAACACAAATTATTTCAGCAATAGATAGTGCCTCCACTTCTTCACTACTTGCACAATAGCATAGAATACCTGATCATATACTGAATACTTGCACCGTGCATCGTTCAGTTTCTCATTGAAGTAAGTGATAAGCATACCTTCTTGACTCAACACAACTCCAATGGCTACGTCACTTGCATCACAATCTACCTGAAATACCTTGTTGGAATCATGGCGCACCAACACAAGTTGTTTTGTTACCTTCCTCTTCAATTTCTGGAAACCATACTCGACTTCCGCAGTCTAGAAAAACTCTCTCCAATCACCCTTCATTGCCTTTGTGATAGGTGCACAAATTCCGCTGAAGTTTCTTATGAACTTTCGATAGAAGCTTACCAATCCATGGAAACTTCGTGCTTCAAAAGCACTCTTTGGTGATGGCCATTCAAGGATAGTTCTCATCTTTTCAAGATCCATCTTCAATCCTTCTTGAGATATTATAAATCCCAAGTACGCTAATTATGTCTTCATGAAGCCGCATTTCTTTAGATATTTGAGCAACTCCTCACACAACCATTGTAACACTTGTCTCAATTGCAACAAGTGTTCTTCTTTTAACATGCTAAAAACCAAAATGTTATCCAAATATACAATGAAAAACTTACCAAGAAAAGGCTTCAGCACCATTCATCAATCCCATGAAGGTGCTCGCAACATTAGTTGGACCAAAAGGCATAACCAACCACTTGTATAGACTATCCTTCATCTTGAAGGCAATCTTCCATTCATCGCCTTCTTATTCTGATTTGATGACATCGACCTTTCATGTCTATCTTAGTGAAGTACTGCATTCCACTCAAGCAATCCATTAGTCATCCATGCAAACAATGGAAATATATACTTAATGGTGATCTTATTGATGGCTCCAAAATTAGTGCACATTCTCCATTCTCCTCCTTTCTTTGGTTCTAGCACTACAAGTATTGTGCACGAGCTAAGGCTTTCTCTAATAAGTCCCTTTGCAAGCAATTCTTCAACTTGTTTCTTCACCTCCTCAATCTCTTGCAGCGTCAGTCTATATGCCGCTTTACTAGGCAAATTAGATCCTGGAATCAAATCCATTCTATTACTTATGTTGCGCATGGGTGGTAGTCCATTCGAAATATCCTTAGACATGACATCTTCATATTCACCTAGTATCTCCTTCACTTCACGTGGCATCTTATCCTCTGTAACCTTTGCACATGCTTAGGCACAAGCGAGAAACATGAGCACTCCTCCTTTGCTTCCTTTAGGAATTGCTTTCCCGACACTAATAGTACTGTCAAACTATTCTCCACCTCTACATTTTCATCCTTCTCTTATCTTTCAAAGGATTCAAAGTGTACTTCTTACCATCCTTCCACAAGGTATAGGTATTTTCCCTTTTGTCATGTAGAGCTTTCCTATCATACTGTCAAGGCATACCCAACAATACAAGGCAAATGTCCATTGGCATGACGTTATATAGCACTTCACCCTTGTGTGCACCTATTTAGAAACTAACCAGACGTTCATTCACCAGCACTTGATCTCCTTTCAACAACCAAGACACCTTATATGGATTTTGATGTTCAATCCTTTTCAAACCAAGCTTCTCTTCCATCTCATTAGAAATGAGATTATCAGTACTGCCACTACCAATGATTACCTTGCAGCACTTTCTTCCAAATATGCAAATGGTTCTAAACAGATTTTTTCTTTGCACTAGTCCATTGTCTTCCTTCTTGGGCTTCAACAATGCTCTCTTCATCATGAGATATTTTCCACACTCTGGTTCTTCTGTGTGATTTATTGACGCAATACTTTCCTAATCAGCTTTTACAACATGGTTGCTAGCCTTTGTTTTGTGCATAACTCCACTTTGTTGTGCGTGTAGGCACTCGAATGCTCGATGCCCTACTTCTCCACATCTATAGCACGTACTGGTTAAATATGTACCTCATCTACATCCACCATGTCCTTTTCCTCTTTACACATGATCATGACCATGCGACGTGCTTGCTTCTCCCTCATCCATGCATGCATTTGCTTTGTTTTGTCACTGCGCACAGTGACTCCTCTCCCACGCAGAGTCTTTCCTTTTCCTCGCATGGTACTTTGTTGCTTTCTAGACAACCTTTCCTTTGCCTTCTCTACACACATGGATAGGCTTCTTCTATTGACTTCAGTTGATCATCTAAATTTATCTTGAATGGAAACGCAAAGTCCAGTCACATATCTCAAAACTTTCTCCATGTCATCTTCTATGTGACTGGTGCAAACGGTCAATCTAGAGAGCTCTTCTGTGAAGTCCTTGACACTCATATCCCTTTGGCTCGGGTTATGCACTAATCTGAAAAGATTAATTTCATAGTTTGTGGGCAAAACTTCAATCTTTAACTTGGCAACCATTCTGTTTCAAGCTTTAATTTTATCCTTTCCCTTTCTCTGCCTATCCGTCTACATGTGATCCCACCACAACAATGCATGCCCTTTCAACTTGGTGCACGGAAATTGCACTTTCTTTGGGTCATCGATGGACTCGTACTCAAAGTACTAATCCAATTCTGCAATCCAGTCAATCAAATCTTCTGGACATAAACTCCCCGAGTAGTTTGAAATGTCCATGCACGACTTTCCACCTATCTTGGAGACAACACTTAACAATCTACCTTTTGTTGGATCTTGATTAAATTCATCCATGTGCACTTTAGGTGTCTCATCATCACTCGAATCTGACTTTGTTCCCCTTTGTTGAGCAGTCTCCATGAATTCCAATCTCATTTGGAGGTCTCACATCAAGTTTGCCAAATCTAGCACTCTAGGTGGTCGGTTTCTTCCTCCTCTAAGAGGAACTCCTTTATGTGTCATTTTGTTTCCTCAAGCAACCACTACAGCAATTGCGCTTGAAACGCCTTCTACCCAACAACATTTGCACTAGAAGATGTCCACCATTTTCTACCCACACTTGCAAATGTGGAAAACAAAATTCACTTCACAAGTTGAACCTGCTCTAATACCAAATGATGTAGTCGCGATTAGGGAATCCAATGAACGACGGCCTTAGACGATGCAACCCACAATCATTGCGCTCCAACACCTAGAATTGGTGTGCACAAAAGCTATACACAATGAAAAACAATATTTAATCAATTTAATTGCAATAGAATTTATTCTTTAAACCCTAGGCGTCCTTGGCTGCAAACTTAAAATGAAAATTATAGATATTTTATCATGCCAGAAATTCATGAAACCCTCAATAAATTGCATAAATATTATTGCAATAAAAGGCAGAATTTTAATTAATTTTTTGAATGTCTTTATGGCAAAAAAAGCCCATAAAGTCAATCGCCCAAGGTGGAAAATTGTGAGAAAATTACAGAATTCACTTCAAGACAAAATGACCTTCACAAGAGGTCCAAACCTCTCCCAAATCAAGTCGCCAAAATGCAGAAAATTAGAAATAATTCCAGAATTGTCTTTAGGGTACAAAAACCCCAAAAAACATGAGAATTCACTCCCAAACCAAGTCGCCACTCCTCCAAGAGCAAGTCGTCGACCTAAAAATGACCAAATGGTGTCTAAAACACCCTTGTAGGACTAGATGATTCCAATGATAACCCTTGAATGAAGCTACTTCGAAGAAGAAAGAGGGTTTTTGTCCCCTAACTCTGTTGCTTGAAGGGTTTCTTCTTCGAAGCAAATGGTTTAGCATTTCGTGCTAATAGACCAATTTCAATATCCAAAATCACAACATAACCTCTCCAAATGATTCCTCTTTTACTTTTGTAGCCTCCAAGTGTAGCGCCCAAAAAAGGAAGGGAGAGTAACTTAAAAAAATTTAAAAGACATTTCCTTATGATCTTTTCTTAAAATCACTTAAGCCTTCATGACCCTTAAAGGTCCCCTCTTTAAGTGAAATAAGAAACATAAAGTAACTTTCCAAAAAAGGTACTTTTACAAATATTCAAACAAAACATTCAATACTCTTTTCCCTTTATGCTTGTCTCTTAGCCCCCTGGAAAAAGTTAAGGCTAAGGGTCTTCCAAGATGTCCCTATCAAAAGAGAGGCATGACAATAGAGAAGTGAGAAGTATGGCTCACCAAGATGAGAGATTACTGTTGACAAATCTTCCACAAGTCAAATTTTCTCTTGCCATTTGGAAAGTTCTCTCTAGCCAAGGAAGGAAGAATACATTGTTTTCCTTGGTAAGGGGCCTTTGCTACAACAAGTAAATTCCGAGGGGATGGTTCATCAAAAAATGTTTGGCTAAAGACGGGTCTTCGGAAAAGAACCTTCGGAAAAGTGCTAAGGCAAAAGTCCTCAAGGCAAAAGACAAACGAAAGGCAGAAGACAAGGGAAGAAATCCTTCGGACTTTTGTCCGAAGGAATACTTCGGAGAAATTCTAAGAGAACACCCGAAGACCATACAGGGAGAATCCAAAAGTCCACCAAAATAAAAGAAGAGTTCATTACAAGAATCCCGAAGGGCAGAGTACCATTCGGAAGGATCGTTTTCAATATTCCCGAAGGGCACCTACCCTTTGGAAAGGCACAAGACCAAATTCAGAACCTTAGCAAAAAGTCCGGGTGCCCTACAATTTTTCCGAAAGGCACTGAGGGAGAGCTAAATGCCCTTGCGGAGAGCACTTGGTCAGCGGAAGGGACCATGGCATATTTCCCAAAGGGCACATTTCAAAAGCCGAAGGGCACATTCAGAGAAAGAGGCAAGGGAAGAAATCCTTCGGACTTTTTGTCCAAAGGAATTCCTTCAGACAAAAAGTCCGAATGAATTCGGAAGACACATGGAGGACCAAAAGCCGATAACAAAGACAAAGAGCCGATGAGAAATTCCGAATAAATTCAGAAAAGTTAAAAGGCGAAGGCAGATAATGAATTCTTTCGGACTTTTGTCCGAAGGAATTCCTTTGAACAAAAAGTCCAAAGAAATTCAGAAGGTCACAAAGCAGGAAGGTCCAAAGAAAAGCAAGGAAAAACAAGCAGAGTAAGGAACGAAGACCAAAGAAAACCTTCGGATTTTTGTCCGAAGGAATTCCTTCGGACAAAAAGTCCGAAGAAATTCGGAGAAAGGCCGCACAAAATAAGCTCGATAAAACTAACCCGAAGAGACCGAGATAACTCTTGCGGACATTTTTCCGCGGGAATATGACTTAGCGTTCAATACAAAAGGCCGACAGAGCAAAGGCAAAGGGACAAAATCCGAAGAAATTCAGGGAAATGACCAAAGGAGAAGCCCGACTAAGAAAAGGAGCCCGAACAAATAAGAGTAAAGGAAGGTATCCGAAGAGAGAGAAGTCCGAAGGAATTCTGTGGAAATAAACCTGAAGAAAATACAACCAAGCTGAGACACCCAAAGTAACAGGGAATAAGAGCATCCCGGAGGAAATATAGACTAACACATCTAAATATAGAATCCCGCTAGAAATAGACATGAACAGGCAGACCAGAATAGGACAGAATACATGCAAGCAGGAGCTATTTTCGAACATCGGTCAAAGCTTCAGTTGACTAATTATTAAAGACATGCCAATCCCCGGTTCAACTCGCGCATCTGAGAATCAATCGAAGTTCTAAATTCGAATGTCGAGTTGACCGTTCCAGAGTTAGAGTTGACTAATTGTTAAACGTCGTATCCACTAGGAGCTTTCCATGCGAAGGAGCATGATCTCTTCGTCCAACTCAGCATGATCTCTTCGTTTAAACTCAGCTTTCAAACGCTACAACTCGGCATCAAGCAACTCACGAAGAAGTTCTAAAATTGACATTTGTGTGGATTTCCATGCAAAGAGAGGTGGGCGGTTCATAACAAAGACAAGTTCACTTCATCAAACGAAGAAGCTTCATGCAAGGACAAAAGGGAAAATATATTTTATTGAAAGGCCAAGTAAAGCCTTGAGTTAACCAAAGTGAATCCTTCTCTTCAAGTTTTCTACACCAATCTTTGGCTTTTTGTAATTCTCTCTATATAATGGCTTTTAGCCTTGATTAAAGATCATATCATCCAATCTCTCTTGGTTAGACCAGACTCTGCCATTGGTGAGTTGTTTAACCTCTTCAATCAATAAAGACTGTACTTTCAGATTTTAAGTGCTGGCATAGTGTATATTTCTTCAGCAATTTGCACAAGTGGTAGATTTCTCTCCCTTCCCAAATTATGATTCATACCTAGTTGCTAGATTGTCTTTATGCAGGTTATGTTAAGTGTTCTTTATTGTCTTTTGTTGAAGCTGTAAGTGGATGTTAGGTGGCCGCAAAGTGTCTTTTATCAAACCTCTCTCCGTCGTTTTCCCTCAGGTTTTAGTCATTGATCAAACCTCTTCATGAAATATTATGCATAAGTGATTGATTGAAGTCTAAGGTCTTCCTTTTCCCTTGATTGTTCAGTGTTCAAGGTTCTAAGTTGAGTGGATAAAACTTCTGGTGTATCACCCCCTTTTAGGTAGGATTTCCCCTTTAAAGATTCCTTCTCCCTTTTTCATGGTAGTCCGCAGTGTAGAGTAGGGATCCTCATTGATACATCATATAGGAACCAACCTTCTCTAGAGGTTCTTCTCACCATTGAGGCACCCACCCTCGTGAGAAGATCCCATTGTTTCAGCTGGATAGAGGACTGGTCGTTCCATGCACGTCTTCGATTCAGGGCGCAGCTCCAGGTTGACAACAATTACCTCAAATTATGGAAAAAAATCCACAAATTGGAAGAAGATGTTGTAAACATCTCGCAATCTATGATGAAGCTTGAGAAGATTATGGAGGTTCCCATGGGAAAGCTGGGAGTTTCTATGGAGACTTAAGAAGCAAGTGAAGAGTTGAAGACTCAAAACCATGGGAAAGAGAAGCCCCATACCAAACCAAGCTCCACCTCCATTCAAAGCGGAGGCTAAGATCAAAATTCAATTGTATGAAGGTGAGGCATATGTGGTGATCAAAATTCAATTGTATGAAGGTGAGGCATGTGGAAAAGCTTGACCATTGGTTACCCCAATTGCAGGTATATTTTAGTTTGCATCAAATTAATGAAAGTCGGCAAATCTCTTTTGAAAGGTTGAAGTTATTCAATCATGCTTCTAATTGGTTTGAAAGTTTTGTTCATTCCTTGTTTGTTAAGAAGCTACCACCAATTAACAAATGGGATGAGTTTAAAATGTTGATAAAAAACACAGCTTCATCCTATTTGTTATGAGGAAAGGTCTATTAATTGGAAATATATGAGGCAACAAGGACAAAACATGCATGATTACACAAGAAAGTTTCACAGGAAGGCAGTCCAAATGGGAAAAGATGCATTTGATCGTGACATCCTCATGAAGTATGTTGGAGGGCTCCATAGTCGCTTGAGGAGGCTCATTTTACTTTCCAAGCCCAAGGACATAGATGAGGTTTGTTCTCAAGCCCATTATCTTGAGTTGGACAACTATAAGGGTTTATCTCCCTCTTCAAATGTTTAGAAGAAACAAGGTGGGTTCAATGCTACTAATACCATTGCTAACAAGGATTGTACAAGGCATTGTGGGTACTATGAAATTGATGGTCATATAGATGAGACTTGTTGGACATTGCATCCGGAATTGCATCTATTGAAGAACAAGAAAGAGAAGAAGGCTGTGACCTTGATTCAAGGAAAAGAGGTTGGGTGTAGCTCCAATTTGGATGAGAAGTTGCATTTTATCTCCCTTCACAAAAAGGTATGTTTGGGCAGTAATGATGCTCAAGATAAAGGTGAACCACTAAACTTTCCATATCAAAGTTCATATTAAGAAGACAAAATTTGATGCTCTTTTTTATTTTTGCTCTCAAGAAAATTTGATTAGCAAAGAGTTTGTAGAAAAACTTGGGTTGGAAATGTATAATCATCTTAATCCCTATGCTCTAGGAAGGGTGAAGCAAGGAGTAGAAATAGAGGTAACCAACAATGCACATTCAAGTTTGAGATAAATGAATATTTCATTGATGAAGTTGTGGTGGATGTGGTGCTTCTTGACGTTTGTGGTGTAGTCCTTGGCATCCCCTATATGTATGTTAGAGATGTTATTTTCATGAGAAGATCTAATAAGTACTGTTTGGTCAAGAATGGGGAAAGCTACATCATCAAAGCTTATCAAGGTAAATCTGAGATCTCCTTGGTAAGTTCCACTCAAGGTAAACGTTTGTTTAATGCTAATGGGAAGTTGGATTTTCTTCTTTTGAAAGATAAAAAAGATAATGGAGTAGTTAAATGCAAGACTTCTCATAGCATGTCTACTAAAAAAGAGAACGAGATACAATTGTTATCGGATGATCTTTTTCCTCACATTGGTATTTACCAACAATCATTGATGGAAGCTAGTGAGCCACACAAAGGGCACAAAAAAGAGGACTCAAAAGTTCATAATGCTGAGAAGCTCATTCAGCAAAGACACCTCCAAATGCAAGAGAGGTCAAGGAAGTGGGAAGGAATCTCCTCACCGCATTAGTTCCTAAGCTTTTGGGGACCAAAAGCAAGGGGAGATATGATCCGAATTGAATCATGAAGAATTAACAATAAGCCATTATTCTCATTGTAGCCATAATGTAATTGGAAACACTTGAAACACCCTTTCTAGAACTCGTTTTTAGTTGGTTTAGTTGGATAACTGTTAACAAGGTTCAAGAAGAAGTTGCAACATCCTATGACCTCAAAATTCATAGGTTTTGTTGCAAAGTATAGAGCAACATGTGAAAGTCATCAAAATTATTTTTTTATTACATATTCGGGTGCCTCTCAAAAAATTATACACTTTCCAAAAAAACAACACGTGATTTCGAGTTCATATGCAAAAAATATGGCCTTTGGAAGTTAGCATACTTTTTAATGTTACGAAACCTTTGGTTAAAACAAGTGGTGGTTACGTAACTGCCCCAACAGTTTTGCAATCTTAAGTGTGGTTGCGTAACCGCCATGGCGGTTGCTTTCACCATCCAAAAAGCAACAATTTTGCACGAAGACAAAGAACACATGGACTAACGGGTGCAAATGGCTTCTCTTCTTCTTCCTAGTCTTTTTGTCTTCCCATTTAAGCTTCTTATGATGTCATATTGTATAAGAATACATTCAAAGGAACAATGTAAGGCATGTAATGTTTTCCTAGTAGTTCTTCTCCTTGATTGTATGTGATTTTTGAAGTGGAGTGTGATAAGGAAGTGTGAGTAAGCAAGTTGCAGAGCATGATTGGGTGTTTGGACATGTTGTAAATGTAAAGAATGTCCATGAAGGCCTTGATAAGACAATATACCTGTATTACAAAACGAGATAGTGGAACGAGAAGAAAATTCCTCACTCTTCTAGAGTTTTTCCAAATTGGGTTTCTCCAAGGTAACCTTGTCTTCCTTCAGTTTTTGTTTGTATTGTTCTTGCTCTAGTTTCAAGTTCAGTATTCCTTTCAGTATGCAGCACTTTCAATTCTATATTAAGGGCATTTATTGACTGTTTTAAGCAAATTAGTAAGCAAACAACAATACACAATCAGGACTTGCTATGAAAATATAAGATTCATTTTAATAAATTAAGCTATGGAATATCCATACTAATTACTAATCATCTTTGTTAGTGCACATGTTTTGAAAAGTCTTTAATTAAACTAACTTATCTTCTTGCTAATATCTTAAAAAAAGCAAAGCAAAACAAATATTCCAATTGCGTTGATGAGCTTCTTGGATTGGTTGGCACTTACCGATTAGAGTTTCGCCTTGCCATTATATGCATTGCTGATAAAGTGTAAGAAACCCCTGTTCTCACTTTCCCTAAAACTGCTTGTTTTTTTCTTGTTTTGGATGTTTTTTTGGTTTTTTTGGTATTTTTGCATAAACATATGAAAGAGGCGATTCTAGGAAGAATTGTTGAATAAATTCAAATAAAATAATGCAAATCCGGAAATGATAGAATCTAGGAAATTAATTATTGCCAATTGGTTTATTGATCTTCTATGACAATTACAACTAATATCTGATAACATGCAAAATCAAAAGTAACAATTCTTTTATGAAACCTGGTTATGGTAGCCAGCTGAAGAATTTATGAAAACGGTACAGCGTTGTCCTCAAGCTACTTCTCCCTCCATCTGATGCTTGAAGAATGATCCCAAGGTGAAGGTGCCTCAAGGAATGGTGTCAGCTGACCAAAGAAGTAGGCAATTTGCCCCTTTTATCAAAAATGCGCCCTTTTTTGTGAAAGTACAGCCCTGCTGTACAGCAGTACGGCTCTATGACAGCAGCCAGCCAATAAAAGTATGCCCCTGTTTGACGTGCCAGCAACTCAGGGAATAGGCGCCTCAAAGGGAGAAACTCTTCTAGATGCATTCCAAACTGAAAATCCTGAATGATGCAATCTCTGCTGGAGTTCTGTGATAACCTCTAAATGAAGCTACCTCTCTGAAAGCAATAAATCAGCTGGTATTTCACAACCTCTGAATTGCAACACTGAAGATGGCTCGTTCTCCAATGCTAAACGAAAACTGGAACCCTTGGCTCTATTCTCAGAAGAAAGACTTAGCAAAAATTTGGTTTCAAAACATAATGAGCTCCCTTCCCAATGAAAACCCTTATATCCCTCCCAAGTGCGATTTTCCCCAATTTGGCTTCATTTAAAAATAATTCGAACTTTTCCCTTTTTTATTTCAATAGTCTTCAAAGCACATTTTAATTATAAATTACAATTAAAAAGTGGCCCCTCTCAATGCTGGTCGCCCCCTTCAATATCACTTAAGTTATAATATTAATAATATTATAACTTTATATTATAAGCTCCCGATAATTAATATTTAATCTGACAATTAAAATATTAATATCTCCCTCAAAAATTATCTGATGCACGAACCGTCTGAAGCTGGTGAATAAGTGATTGATTTCGCACATGATCAAACCATACTGCTAAAAATAGCAGGGGTGCTCTGCTGAGTGACCAATACTGCTAAAAATAGCAGGTCAGGCAAATGGTGTCCGAATGACCCCGAACGAAAGCCAACTGGGAATGTCTGACAATCGAAGCCAAGCAAAGCTCCAATCAAGACCCTCTATCCATCCTATTAGCCTATGAGGGTCGCATAATAGGCTAATCATAAGCTTTGAGATATGTCAACTGGAAGGGGACATGACAATCCGCCCCTTCTGAAATTGCTTGTCCCCAAGCAATCTCAACTCCGGATGCTGCAGAATATCCTCGCTCTCCCACATAGCATCCTCCACTGGCAAGTCTCTCCATTTCACCAAATATTCCCTGATGGTCCTCCTATGCAACTGTCTCTCTCTGTACTCCAGAATAGACTCAGGTACTAAAATCAACTTTCCCTCATCATCTAAGGGAGGTAAAACTGTTGAAGGTACCACCCAGTGTCCCAATGCCTTTTTGAGGCGTGACACATGACAAACATTGTGGACCTTGCTATCCACCGGAAGCTCTAGCTCATAAGCCACCTCTCCAACACGCCTCAGTATCCTGAAAGGACCATAATAACGTGGCTTAAGCTTCTCTGAACCACTCTTCCTAAGAGTAGACTACCGGCAGGGCTGCAGCATGAGGTAAACCATGTCTCCCACCTCAAAAGACCTATTTGTCCTCTACTGATTTGCATACTGATTCTGTGCCTTGGCAATATTCTCCTTGAGAGCCCTCATAATGTCCTGACTCTCCTGCAATAAATCTCCAGCGCTTGGCACTCTACTGTCACTCAGTAGCAAATCCAGAAAGCTAGGTGCCTCATAATCGTACAACGCCATGAAAGGGGGCATCTGAATGGTCATGTGGAAGGTAGTATTGTAGCAATACTCACACAAATATATCCATTTGACCCAAGCCTTCTGCTGCCCTGCAATATAATTTCTGAGGTATCCTTCCACCCATTTATTCACTATCTCCGTCTGACCATTGGTCTGCGGGTGGTAACTGGTGCTCGGTGTAAGCTCGGTCCCACAAAGTTTGAACACCTCCTGCCAGAAGTGACTCAGGAACCGACTATCCCTGTCGCTCACTATGCTCCGAGGCAACCCATGTAATCTGAAAACCTCGCGGAAGAAGACTTCTGCTACCTGTGTAGCTGTGTAAGTGGTGGTGATCGAAAAGAAGTGGGCATACTTTGTCAGCCGATCCACAACTACATATATACAGTCCTGTCCTTGGGCTTTGGGCAAGCCCGTGATAAAGTCCATTGATAGGCATTCCCACTTCCTATCAGGAATCGAAAGTGGCTGCAACAATCCTGTCGGATACGTGTCCTCCTGCTTGTTCTGCTGACAAACAGGGCACTCACGCACATACTGAAGAACATCTGCCTTAAGTCCTTTCCATGTAAACCTTTCCCGTATCTATCTGTATGTTTTAAAAAACCCGGGATGTCCTGCTATGGGCACATCATGAAAGGCTCACATAATAGTGTTCTTCATCTCAGATCCTGGGATCAAGAAAATCATGTTCTTGTAAATGATCAAGTCATTCACAAGCGTGTACCTGGTATCAACCATCAACCCCTCAACAATACTGGATGCCCAAGTATCCTTGGCATACTCTGCCACAATCAAATGCCTCCAATCCTCTGCAATGTGAACCATAGAGCTCAAATAAGGCCTGCGTGAGAGAGCGTCAGCTACTACATTTTGGGTGCCCTTACTGTAGGAAATATCGAAGTCATATGCCTGTAACTTACCCACTTCTGCTGACGATCATTCAAGTCTCGCTGCCCCAGGAAATGCCTCAAACTGTTGTGGTCAGTTTTAATGCAAAATTTGCTGCCCACGAGATACTGTCTAAATTTGGCCAAGGCATGCATTATGGCCAACATCTCCTTATCATAAATACTGTAGAACCTCTCTGGCCCTCTAAGTTTTCGGCTCTCATAAACAATAGGGTGCTTGTCTTGCATAAGCCCTCCTCCAATGCCCTCACCAGAAGCATCACACTGAACCTCACAAAACACTCCTGTGCCTCAGGAGTCCAACAAAATGCACCTTTCTTCAACAAATCCGTCATAGGTGTTGCATGTCGTGAATAACCATTCACAAATCTGCGATAAAAACCACACAAGCCAAGAAATCCTCGCAGCTGTGTAAGGTCCGCCGGAGTAGGCCAGTCTACGATAGCACGGATCTTCTCAGGATCCATCCGTACTCCTTTTGCACTGATGATATGGCCTACGTAGAGCAACTCAGTCATCCCCAAATCAAACTTAGACTCCTTGGCATACAAGGACTCCCTCTCCAAAATGCTGAGTGCGGTATCCAAATGAGCCAAATGCTCCTGCCAAGTCCTGCTGTAGATCAGAATGTCATCGAAGAAGACAAGCACATATCTCCTCAACTAAGAGTGGAAGACCCTGTTCATGGTGGACTGGAATGTCGCTGGAGCATTGGTTAGCCCAAATGGCATAACCACAAACTCAAAGTGTCCACAATGACAACGAAATGCGGTCTTCTCAATGTCCTGCTCACGAACTCTAATCTGATGATATCCCGATCTCAAGTCTATCTTCGAGAAGTAACAAGCACCATGGAGCTCATCAATAAGCTCGTCTATTCGGGGTATGGGGTACCTGTTTTTGATAGTCCTCTTATTCAGGACTCTGTAATCTATGCACATGCGAAGGGTGCCATCCTTCACTAAGACAACTAAAGAAGCGAATGGTGATTTGCTCGGTCGAATCTGACCCATAGCAATCAGCTCCTTGATTGTCTTCTCTATCTCATCCTTAAGCCGCTTAGGATGCCTGTACGGAGTAATCATGACGAGCTTAGCGCCCTCCTCAAGCTCTATAATGTGCTCAATACCCCTGTCTGGAGGTCTCCCTGGTGGAATATCACTGAAAACCTTCTCATGCTTAACTCTCAACTGCTGAATGTCAGGATGATACTCGGCCTTATGCTGTCCCTCCTGAATAGGTGTCAATGTGAACTCGGCAGCCCACTCTACCATGTCATGTCGCATGAGTCTCTCCATCCGATGGAAGGAAATAGTCTTGACATTACTGTCCCGAATGGCCTTCAGGATATGTGTCTTCCCGTCCACATCAAACCGAATCTCCATGTCTTTGAGACAAAGAGTGACTTCCTCAAGGGAATGAAGCCACTTCATGCCCAAAAATAAATCGATATCTCCCATGTTCACCACGTAATAATCAGCCTTGAACTCATAATTGTTCAAGCGCAAGGGAAGATCCTTAATCATACGGTCACACTTGAGAGTGTAACCATCAGCCACCTTAACCCGAATGCCCTCAAACTCTTCGGTTACAAGCCCATGCCTCTCCACAAATCTGGCATCAATAAAATTATGGGTGGCACCTGTGTCTAAAAGGGTGATAACCTTTTGCCCAGCTAAAACTCCACGAAGTCTGAAAGATCCCTCCTACTGTATGCTAGACAACCGTGCCTCCTGGAGCTGGATCTCTGACTCTGCCTCCACCTTAGGCTCTGTAGCCTCTGACTCTGACTCCTCTGAACTCCCCTGTTGTCCGGAATTTTCAGAATCCGAATCCTCATAGAAGGCCCACATAACTCTGTTTGCCTTACCCTTAGGCCGCAAAGGACAGTCATGGTTAGCATCATAGGGACCCTCGCAGTAGAAACATAATTTTTTCTTCCTCAGATCATTTAATGTTTCTTTGTCAAAGGGAGCTGGAGTTTTATCCTTAGAATCATTTTTAAAATCAGTCTTCTCTGATTTTTTATAAAATGGTTTGTTATCCTTACTAGAAGATGCTCCTTTGGACTGAAATTTGTTTGTTGGGACTGCATGTTCCATACTTCTCACTTTTTTCATAGCTTCCTGTAAAGAGATAGGATCAAATGCCTTTATCCAGCCTCTCAGTGGTTCGGATAGGCCCTCAATGAAAAGAACTATCAATCTACGCTCTGAAATGTTTGGCACCATGACTGCCAACCGCTGAAATTCACCAATGAAAGACTCCAAGTTGCCTGTTTGTTTCAACTGTGCCAAATCCCGAAAGTAAACCTCTGGATCTTTCTTGTCAAATCTTTCAACCAACCTATCCACGAAGTCCTGGTACTCTGTCACCTGATTATGCTGAAGTGTTACCATACCATGGTACCACCAATCATGTGCTACTCCCTCCAAATGCAAAGTGGCGTATTTGATAGCTTCAATCTCTGTCATTGGCCTCAGTGCCAAAAATGTGTCAAGCTTATGAATCCAAGCTTGAGCTGTCATCTTACCACTACCATCAAAAGTAGTCAAAAAAAGCTTCCATGTAGCCTTCTTCAGCACACTATTTTGACCTCTTGGCCTCCTGTCCTGTCTAAGTGACCTGTGATGCTCTCTCCTTTGATTTACAAAACGATCAAAGGACATCCTCTCTCGAACCTGAGGAGCTAATAATTCCCATTCATCATTTGCAGCCATGAGTGCATCTGCAAATAGGGGGTCTCCTGCCGCCTCCTCTGCCAGAGCTTCTTCTGGTTCCTCCTGAACAAATGTAGGACGTGTAGGCCTATCAACTGTTCTGAAATGGGTCCGTTGTGATCTCTGATTAACTGTAGCACTCATGTTATCCCCTTGTTCCCCATTCTGTCTAACAGGTGGGTTCATCCTTTCTACCATAGTAGTAAGTGCCTGTAATGCCTGCGCCATCTGCTGCTGTCCTATAACCATAGCACGGAAGAAGTCTCTGGTATCCTGATCATCATTATTCTTGTGGCCCCTGGGTGGGCTACCCTCACGCTTGTCACCCATGATGACCAGCTGTTGTTCTAAACCCTGTTCGCCTTCAAGTAAGGCTCTCCTGCATGTGTAATACCTGTGTGAACCAACCTCCTCTAGCGGCATGTAATAACTAAACCCTCAAGATGGCAGGATTTAGCTCTGATACCACTGTAAGAAACCCCTGTTCTCACTTTCCCTGAAACTGCTTGTTTTTTTCTTGTTTTGGATGTTTTTTTCTTGTTTTGGATGTTTTTTTGGTTTTTTTGGTATTTTTGCATAAACATATGAAAGAGGCGATTCGAGGAAGAATTGCTGAATAAATTCAAATAAAATAATGCAAATCCGGAAATGATAGAATCTAGGAAATTAATTATTGCCAATCGGTTTATTGATCTTCTATGACAATTACAACTAATATCTGATAAGATACAAAATCTAAAGTAACAATTCTTTTATGAAACCAAGTTATGGCAGCCCGCTGAAGAATTCATGAAAACGGTACAGCTTTGTCCTCAAGCTACTTCTCCCTCCGTCTGATGCTTGAAGAATGATCCCAAGGTGAATGCGCCTCAAGGAATGGTGTCAGTTGACCAAAGAAGTAGGCGATTTGCCCCTTTTATCAAAAATGCGCCCTTTTTTGTGAAGGTACAGCCCTGCTGTACATCAGTACGGCTCTATGACAGCAACCAGCCAATAAAAGTATGCCCATGTTTGATGTGCCAGAAACTCAGGGAATAGACGCCTCAAAGGGAGAAACTCTTCCGAATGAATTCCAAACTGAAAATCCTGAATGATGCAATCTCTGATGGAGTTCTGTGATAACCTCTAAATGAAGCTACCTCTCTGAAAGCAATAAATCAGCTGGTATTTCACAGCCTCTGAATTGTAACACTGAAGATGGCTCGTTCTCCAATGCTAAACGAAAACTAGAACCCTTGGCTCTGTTCTCAGAAGAAAGACTTAGCAAAAATTTGGTTTCAAAACATAATGAACTCCCTTCCCAATGAAAACCCTTATATCCCTCCCAAGTGCGATTTTCCCCAATTTGGCTTCATTTAAAAATAATTCGAACTTTTCTCTTTTTTATTTCAATAGTCTTCAAAGCACTTTTTAATTATAAATTATAGTTAAAAAGTGGCCCCTCTCAATGTTGGTCGCCCCCTTCAATATCACTTAAGTTATAATATTAATAATATTATAACTATATATTATAAGCTCCTGATAATTAATATTTAATCTGACAATTAAAATATTAATATCTCCCTCAAAAATTGTCCGATGCACGAACCGTCTGAAGCTGGTGAATAAGTGATTGATTTCGCACATGATCAAACCATACTGCTAAAAATAACAGGGGTGCTCCGCTGAGTGACCAATACTGCTAAAAATAGCAGGTCAGGCAAATGGTGTCCGAATGACCCCGAACGAAAGCCAACTGGCAATGTCTGACGATCGAAGCCAAACCAAGCTTCAATCAAGACCCTCTATCCATCCTATTAGCCTACGAGGGTCGCATAATAGGCTAATCATAAGCTCTGAGATATGTCAACTGGAAGGGGACATGACATAAAGCTCTCTTCATTCTTGATAGAGTGGTATTTTTTTCCCCTCATCATGAAGATTGCATCCCTCTCGTACATATATGGGATCTCAAACACTACACCACAAACATCAAGGTGAACCACATCCACCTCTACTTCATCAATGTGGCGTTCATTTATGCCAAACGTGACTTTACATTGCTTAGTAACCTAAACCTCTACTCCTTGCTTCATCCATCCTGAATAGCATGAAAGAGGAAAGTTGTACACCTCCAAACCAAGCTTTAATGCTAACTTTTGTGAAATCATATTTTCTTGAGAACATGAATCAAAAAGTGCATCTACTTTTGCTCTCTTAATTTGAATAAGCCTAGTTAACTCACCTCTCTCTTGAGCGTCTTTGCTACTCAAACATAGCTCCCTTTAAAGACATAAGACTTTCACAATCCATAGCATAAGAAATAAGCTTTTGGGGAAATTTTTGGTACATAGTTTTTCCCCAAAAGCTTAGTTCTTATAACTCCCTTTGATCAAGCTCTCTTCATTCTTGATCAAATGGTATTTGTTTTCTCTCCTCATGAATATTGCAGCCCTCACACATATATGGGCTTACAGACACTACACCACGAACATCAAGGTGCACCACATCTACCTAGGCTTCATCAATATAGTGTTCAATTATGTCAAACTTGACTTTATATTGCTTAGTAACTAGTTTTTTAGTCCTTGCTTTACTCATCCTAGTATGGATGAGAATGGTTGTATGCCTCCAAACCAAGATTTTCTACTAACTCTTGTGAAATCATATTTTCTTGAGAAAGTGAATCAAAAATACATTTACTTCTGTTCTCTTGATTTGAATCTTAATTTGGAAGAGCCTTGTCAACTTACCTCTCTCTTCAGCTTCTTTGCTACTCAAACTTACCATGCTTTAAACAAGCTCTCTGCATTCTTGATCAAACAATATTTGTTTTCTCTGCTCATAAAGATTGCATCCCTCTCGCATATATATGGGTTTCCAAACACTACACTGAAAAATGTCACAGTGAACCACATCTACCTTTACTTGACCAAAGTAGTGTTCATTTATGCCAAGGGTGACTTTACATTGCTTAGTAACCTGAATTTCTACTCCTTACTTCATCCATCCCAAAAGTATGAAGGAGGAAGGTTGTATGCCTCCAAACCAAGATTTTCTACAAACTCTTATGAAATCATATTTGCTTGAGAATGTGAATAAAAAAGTGCATCTACTTTTGTTCTCTTAATTTGAATCTTAATATGGAAGAGTCTAGTCAAATCACCTCTCTCTTGAGCCCCTTTGCTACTCAAATATGCCTCCCTTTGATCCCAATCTCCTCCCCTTCTACCAAAGCACCCATGATATTCTTGGGCTGCCCTTTGGTGCGGTTCTTTGGATACAACTCCAGATGTACTTTCCAACATTTGTTCTTGGTGTGACCATCCATGTCACATTGCTCACAATGAGGATATTTTTATTTACAAATGGTGTTGGAAGTAAGCTTACATTTCCATTTACCTTTCTTCTTAATTGGATAAATCTTTCTGATTTGACATAAAAGAATTCCCTTGCAGCCCCTTCTTTGCATCCATCTCTATGTAGTGTTCTTGAGCACATGCTTTATCAAATGTCTTGGGCTTGAAAAGTAAGACGTGTCTCCTTACATAGATATGAAGTCCACTAAGGTACTTCACCACCATGCTTCGATCTTTTATCCAAAGTCTCAACTAGATTGCTTGCATTCTAAATTTGGTGGTGTGATCCTGCACACTTTGACCTTGCCTATACTATTGCCAAAATTTCATGTTGTCTTTGTAAAAAAATTGGATAAAACTGAGACAATTAAATTCTTAAATTCATCCCATTTATTTACCAGTGGCAATTTCTTTGAAATTAATGCATTCCCGAGTTAGTGCAAGGCTAGACAACTTGAGACGAGAAAAAGTAATTTTTAGTCCCTCACTTGATGAAGACTGAAAAATACCTCAAGTTTCCATGACCAATTATTCGGCTTATCCGCATCCACTTCTCCTTTATAGGGCTGAATTTCTACATTTCGCTCTGCCTTTGAAGATTCAAAAGGAACTCCAAGCTTATTGCTTAGATCTGTGATCCATCTTTACAAATTTTCAAGCCACATTAAATTCTAAAATCCTAAATCGAGGAACCTCTCTTTCTGCAAATCCTCAATCTCTTGGTGTACACTGGCTCTTCTTGTTGTTCCATGATTTTTCTCTTACCTGCTGGTTCCACCTTCTTGTGAAGATATCTTGTTGTAAAGCTGGCAATTCTCCTTCACCTCTTGCATTCCCAAAAGGGTCAAATGCATAAATATGAAAAATGAGACCATACAAACCAAGAAACAGTAGATCTAATAGTAATATGATCCATAATTGACCTAGGTACTCATGAGAACAACTCACTAAGACAGATTCTAACTTACAAATAACTAAAATCAGATTTATACTTGTTGGTCTTTGAAGACTCTTCTTTAAATCTGCAGAACATAGAGTTGTTTTGTACATACAGTTGAATTGTAAATGAATCAGCAATATAGAACATTAAGGAAAAGAAGTCACAGAAATAGAATGCACCACGAGAACATCTTGTTTACCCTGGAGAAACCAAATGTGGGGAAAATCCAGCATGGAAATGGTTTTCCCTTTGTTCTTCCCATTAAAACTGAAATCAACAATACAAAATTACAAAGAGTGGCTCTCAATGGAGCATTATGGATCACTGTGGACTCTTAACACCTTATAATATCCTCCCTACACTGCTCTGCGTGATTCAAGCTACTCAGACCTCCTTTTTCCTATCATACTTCCTCATATTGCTGCTACAACTCCAGATGCTCATTCTGCATGATTCAAGCTACTCACACATCCTTTTTCCTGTCATACTTCCTCGTATTAATGCTACAACTCCAGATGCTAATACAAGACAAATTACATGTATATAAGCACACTATTTTGCTCAACAAATCACTTCAAGCTTTTGTGAAAAATAAGAAGTGGTAAAAAAGGCCTATTAGACCGTTTTGGATCTCATTTGGGTTGGTTCAATTGCCATTCCGTCGCATTATGACAAATTCAGCATGTGCCAGCAGGACATATTTGGCAGGAGCTTAATTTGTCCAAACTGCTCAGAACACCTGCCTCTTCTGCCCATTGGCTTTCTAAGGGTTCTGACATCCTCAAAACCTCTGACTTGGCTACATAAAAGCTTCTAAGTTTGTTGTATTCTTTGTCCTCTTCTTAATGATTTGTTGATTCTCAATGTGAATTCATGGTCTAAGAATTTTAGAAGGGATGTTCATGCATCTCTGTATGTTTGACTGATGCATTTCGGATCATTTGTGTGATGGCTTGCACTTCACATTTCTTTGTATTTTAGGATTTCCTCATTTTCACTCTCTTCTACACATACAGAACAGAACAACATTAAGCAGTGCACATTATTGAATTCAACAAGTAGTTGAAATGTTTTGAGAAAAATGACCTTTGGCCGCTTGGTAGCAGTAGCATACTGTAGACTAATGGCCAAAATCCCATTATATACCACAGGCTCACCAGAACTTGGTTCATTCTAAAACCATCATCTCCTTTCAGATTCAGAAGCTTTTGCAAGAAGTAGAAATCCCTACTCTGCAATTTTGACAAGCCAAAAGATGAGAAACAATGAAGGAAAATAAAAAGCTCCTATGGAAAGACATGTTTATTAGCTCTTTTCACTTTCCTCGTTCAATGAAAATCCATTATTTGACTCCAAGTACACGTTTTTGAAAAGAACTGCACTCTCAAATTCACAATCTAATCGTTGGCAAGGCAACACTGTTTTAAGTCCACCAATGTCAGGTCTATTAATTTCCAATCCTTTTCAACCTATTATTTTCAAACAAGAAGTAATCGGTACAACATGAAAACACAAAAGTATTTTCTATTCTAATTGTTCCCCTACAATGTAAAAAGATTTAATATTTCAATTAATTATAGCTACAAAAGAGATCTGGAATCTGGCTCAAAAGACATCATAAATGCATATTTTGTAAATTCTAAACAAATTTCCAATTCTAATGGCATGGCATACTAAAAAACAGTCCATTCTATTTTGGATTGCTCAGTTTCATTGTGACCAATTAATCAAAGGAATGGGAGTGGATGGTACATTTTCCCTTTCATCATTTTTGCTCAAACATCACATTCCATAGACACAGAATAAATAACAACTTTTGTGCTGTTCTTCTACGGAGTTTATTTTTATGTGGCTGCATATAGTTTATATCCTACAACGGTTTCTGCAGTATGAAACTATGCCAGTTGCTTATTGAAGCAACACATAGAGTCATAGACATTGCTTTATAACTTATAAGGCTTGAGATAAATCAATAAGAGACAGGGATTTTATTGAGATAAACGAAACCAATCCACGACCCCCTATAAATTTGGAGTGTTGAGAAGAAAAATGAATTCTCATATGAAGAAGCTTCAAGTAATCCCCTATTAAAACTGTTATTCCATTGTCAATATCTATGTGATAGAATTGGAACTATAATGAAGATGCATTGAGCAAAAATATTTTGCAAGTGCAACTATAATGAAGATACATTGAGCAAAAATATTTTGCAAGTGCTATTATATTGCTTTCGCAAAGGCACAGTAAGGGGTTTACAGCGCAATTGAGTAGAGAAGAGGCGCTTAAGCTTAGTTGATTAAACAAGATAAACCCATATGAAAAAATAGTTCACTGATCTCGCATATATATCAGTATATAGGATATAGGTCCTGCTTTAGAAATCATTTTACCAGGCCCATTGTGATGACCAAGTCTGAGAAGTTCAATATCTTCATTTCCAGTGATAAGTTTGCAGCAATTAGGAACTGTTTGTTTTTTCCTCCGTGAGTGAGAACACAATTTGGTTTGCTAGTTAACATTGACATTCCTGCCCTGTTCCCCCACATTTAATTTAGTCTTCTTTATTCCAACAGTTCAACAGGGGTAGATACACTTTTGATAATGAATGTCTCTCCCTAAGTGAGATGTATAGCCTATACCTTGAGATTTTTTTCAGGGGAAGAAATGCATCTTATATTATTCCAGAGAAGAAAAGGTATTTTGATCTTTTCAATAACGTCCTCTTGTTATTCGTCAAAAAAATCTCGAAAGACACCACCCAAGTGCAGGTTCTTAATTTGGCTTTGGATCAGTGCTAAAGAATTCAAAGAGTTTTGAGCCATGGTCTCATCCCTAAGAAGATAGAATTTAAGATACAACCTCTTCAATCTTCTCTTTTTTCTCTTCTTTGAAACTATCTCAAAACAAATTAGCGACAAGTATGGTGAATACACTCAATACTCAGATTGACGGAGTATATCAAGTACTCATTGAAGGCCCATACTCAAGATGCTCGTGAATAATGGAAGACAAGCTCACAAGTATGGTAATAATGAAAACGACAATATGACTGCACCAAACATTAAACCACTCCTTACCCGTGCTCCTTTACAATCTTGCATGTGAACCCGAGGGAAGCTTCTAGCTTCAACATTCATTTGTACCAATAGTATAGCAGCTCATCATTTATGGGTGTAATATCCCTTTTCCGGATAATTTATCAACTCTAAAGTTTTTTGTGATTCTTTTTCACTATTGGATATCAAACAAATACTAAAACATCTCACATGCAATATTGATATTGAAAACCTAATTGAAACTTCACTGAAACCCTTATTGTATTGAGATGAAAGCACACAAAACTCTGATCATAAAGCAATCTAAACCATAATAGAATGCTATAATAAAATCCTTACATTCATTTTGCATCACAAGGCTACAAGACAAAACTATTACTTGAATAAACCTTTGTAAAATAATTACATGCAACAATGAGCAACAAATGAAGCTTGAAGTAAGCTTACAGCTGGAAGGCCACAAGAGCCACTTTGATTTGCACAAATTAGACTCAATTGGGCACATAAATCTCAATGTTATAACCCTAGTTGTACATGAAACCCCAATGCAGCAGTCTAGGGCTGTTTTTTGACTGGTATGGCAACAATAGACTCCAAAGCAATGAATGGCAGTTCCAAATGAGGTACGACAACTTCCCAAAGATGCACAACAGTGATTAAAATACTCCAAACCCTCACAAAAAACTGAAAATTGATAATAATTTTTAATCACACAGAAACTAAAATTTGATCCTAATTTGTAAGCACAATTATGATTCTTGGATGGAATCACCTCAATAGGTTAAAAGGTTTTCATCCTCAAACTTAAATCCAAATGGTGAAGGTTTTCGTCCTCACAATTTGTTCCAATTATAAGGGTTTTCGTCCTTATGCTGAAAACTAATGAACTGGAAGGCTCGATCAATTGAGAAATATTGATTATAAAAATTGAATGATTTACAATGAGAACTCTCAATATATAGACTCAATTGTCACTTTTAGGGTTAGGGTTATACTTTTCACTTTTACCATTTTTTTTTATTTTCACTTTTCCCTCAAAATAATTAAAAATACTTTTAATGCAATATTACTTTTCACCCACTTAATAATAATTACTTTTTTGCCCTCTTTAATAATAATAATACTCAAGTATCATTTTTATCTTATAAAATAAAAGTGAATTAGGACAACTTAAAGTATTATTATTGATTTATTTCCCTAAATTTATCTCTTAGCCTATGAGAAATAAAGAATAGGCTATGGGTCTTTTAATTGGCTTAATTTCGAAAAAAGGACATAAGAGTCCACCTTTCCCAGAATTGTTTTTTCTCAAGCAATTGCAGATTCAACACTCCAACTTGGTTGCACATTGTTAGGAATAAAGCTCTGATACTACATGTTAGATCAATGAACTATATCCTACAATGCAAGTAAATAATGCAAAAAACAAACTACACAAAGAATAGACAAGCAAGAGGACACATTACACAGAGATTACGTGGAAACCTTGCAATGTGCAAGGAAAAAACCACGAGCAAAATGGCAGCTTCCAAACTTCATTAATAATCTCAGCATCCATCTCTCTTCTACAATAACCCCTCCATAGCAACTCCTTTAGTGCTAACATACAAGCACCCAATGCTTCCACCTGAAGCATTCAAGTTGTGAACCAAGCTAAACTAGCCTACAAGATCCAACCTCCAAGCATGCAAGCCCAAGGCTTGCATGGATCCACTAATTAAATAAATTACAATGAGAGAGTTAATTCATATTTATGCATTTTACAACATGAGAGAGAGGGGAGAAAGAATGAATAGCGGCACAAACAAATTCACCACATTCTATGTAGAGTGAACAATGATCATCAAAAATTGTCTGTCTTCATGTGCAAGGGTCAAAAAAGTAGTCCATCCACTTTAAACAAGATCCAAGCCACTTCCATGTGGCTCCAAACATTATCTCCCACTCCACAAGTGAGGACAAACAACACTAGTAACTTTCTTGTCTTCATTCTCCATGTGACCACATGAGTCCAAAAGATACTTGCAATCATCGTTTGACTATCTCCACACATGGGAATCATGGAGTCCCTTAGAAATTTGATCCACACAAACCCTTTTGTCTTTTGCCCCAAGTGACTACCAAGGACAAACCCATGTGCCTTGGTGGAGTGTTATGCCCCACTCCCATCACATCAACCTGATCACTCATGGGATACCCTCCATGGACCTCTGCCATATCACCAATTAGCCACATCACTAACCATCCACATCACTATCAGGCCACATCATCATGAATAGAGCCTATGAATAATGATTTGTGAATAGTAACTATGAATAGTGACTTCACATCCTAACACACATCTTTTCAAGGCCGGGGTCCCAAATTATCCTTGAGAGTTTGCTAGTCCCTCTACCCAATTTCTTTGATTGGAGGACTTCAATTTCTTCTTGTGATGCAACATCCTCAAATGACTTTGTTTGTTGATTGGCATCCTCCTACAAAGTCTCTGTAGACTCCTCAGATCGGTCTAGCCTAGTTGTTTGTCTTGGTCCTGTAATCTCAGACTTACCCGGTGGTTGCCTTACGTGAAAGATGAGCTCGCCGGGTAAAGTAGAACCAAATGAAGATGCTCTTAGTTTCTCTTATATCTCAACGATGTATATATTTTTGACTCCAGATTCTTATTTAATTTGTTCAAGTTGTAAATAAACTCAAGATTCTCAACTCTTAGCTGTTGAGAACGAGACTGCAATCCTTCACTAACTCCAGACAGCTGCTTAAGATTGGTAAGAGCAATTTGGGCCAAATCTCTAGTACTCGGATTGCCATGCTTGAACGCTTCCACCAATGCTTTACCAGATTCTGATCAATAGAATACTTTTGGGCCTAATCTTCCACTCGAAAAATTCTTTCTATCATCCATTCTCTTTTTTTCCGAAGATGTCCAAGCCTAACCAGAAAGAATAAATCAATAATGCCTTGTACAACTTCTACTTTATCCAATTTTTCCACATAATGTTTTAAAGTTAAATTAGTTGAATCAAAAAGAAGAGTTGATAGGGCCTCTACAGTTGTTATCTGAACATCAAAATTGCTATACTCAATAAGCTCGACAAGGGACCTAATTGCATTGGCTTTAACCAAACAAAATATGCTATCTTGGTCACATGGTACTTCATGCACAAGACATACAATTGGAGGAGGTGGAGAGCTCATACATTAACATGATAGAAACACAACCATTTGGAGGTTGACGTTCAAAATCCTTGGCTACAATACGGGCTGCCTCTAATAAATACTGCAGTCCTTGGAGATTGTTGCTCTGCCTTAGGCTGACTATGGTGCATGAGATGCTCTTTAAAAACAAGCATCAGCTGATTTTGTTGCACACAATCCAATACACTCGTCTGAATAGCAAGCAAAATGAAGCAGAACCCCAAGGAGGCCCTCCACCTTGGTGGCTTCAGCCCATGCATTTCTTCCAACTCTACTCCCCCTTCGTTATGCAAGGGCATTAACAATCCATCCAATAAGATCTACTCCCAACATATTTTTGACTTCATCGTCTGAAAGAGGGAGATTAGCAAGTATGCATGTAACTGTTGATCCTTCTTCACTTGTATTCACCCCAAGACTTACCAATTTTTCTTTTAGCGAGATTAGTTGATTGCTATTCCTCATGGCATTTGCAAAATTCTGCCCCAATCTCTTTGAGAGAACACTTATCAGCTTAAATGCATGAATCTGATGGTCTGTAAAAACCCCTGTTTCTCCTGATTTCTGAAACTGTGTGTTTTTGGACTGTTTTTGTGTATTTTGATTTTTTTGGTGTTTTTGCATGAATAAGGGAAGAATGCAATTTTTGCAATAAATTCATATAAATTCAAATAAATGAATATTGAAGCAGTAAACCTTTTTAACTGGCTAATCTATGATCTTATTATTCATTTCAAATGATTACAATAGAAGATCTCTGGTATGCATACAAGATAATATAAACTATTGTTTCAAAAACCTGATTTGCTGCAAGATGAAAATGGCCTTGATCTGGTATGGCTGCAATAAATAACCCTTTCTCCCTCCGTCTGACGATCCAAAATGATGCCAGGTGTATAGGCGCCCCAATTGGTAATGGCAGACTGGTCAAAGAGAAGGCGATTTGCTCCAAGAAGAAAGTACGCCCCTTTTGTGAAGGTACGACCTGGCACAGAAATGTACGGCTTCTACAACAGCAGCAATAAATAAAGTATGGCCTTGGAATGAGTGCCAGATCTTAATAAAAGATGCGCCAATATTGAAGATCTCTTTCTAGACGATTTTCAGGCCAAAACCCTGAAGATATAAACCTCTGTGAAGCTCTGTGATAACTTCTGTATAAAGTTATCTCTCTGCCTAGCAATAGATCAGCTGGTATTTCACAGCTTCTGAATCGCACACACTGAAGATTGCACGTTCTCCAATGCAAATTGAAAACTTGAACCCTTGGCTCTGTCTTTAGAAGAAAATACTCAGCAAAAGTCAACTTCAATCATCATGGCTCAATTTTCAATGAAAATCCTTTATATTCTTCAAAAGCTCGATTTCCCATAATTAGGTTTCATTAACAAAAATTCGAACTTCTTTTAATTTTTCAATAGTTTAAAATCACATTTTTAATTATAAAATATAATTAAAAACGGCCCACTTCAATGATGGTCGCCCCCTTGAGTCAAAACACTTAAGTTATAATATTAAAATATTATAACTTTATAATATAGCTCCAAATAATTAATATTTAATTAAATCAATTAAATATTAATATCTCCCTCAAAAAATATCCAATTCTCGAACCGTCTGAAGCTGGCGAACAAGGGAGTGATTCCTCACATGACCAGACCATACTGCTAAAAATAGCAGGGGTGCTCCGCTGAGTGCCAAATACTGCTAAAAATAGCAACTCAGACAAACGGTGTCTGAAAGAGCCCGAACGAAAGCCAACTGAAAAAATTCTGACAGTCGAAGCCAAACCAAGCTCCATCAAGACCCTCTATCCATCCTATCAGCCTACGAGGGTCGCATAATAGGCTAATCATCAGCTCTGAGAGATGTCAACCGAAAGGGGACATGACAGTCCGCCCCTCCTGAAATTGCTTGTCCTCAAGCAATCTCAACTCCAGATGCTGCAGAATATCCTCGCTCTCCCATGTAGCATCCTCCACTGGCAAATCTCTCCATTTTACCAAATATTCCCTGATAGTCCTACGCAACTGTCTCTCTCTGTACTCCAGGATAGACTCAGGTACTAAAATCAACTTTCCCTCATCATCTAAGGGAGGTAAAATTGCAGAAGGTACCACACGATGTCCCAACGACTTCTTGAGATGTGACACATGAAAAACATTGTGTACCCTGCTCTCTGTCGGAAGCTCTAGCTCATAAGCCACCTCTCCAACACGCCTCAGGATCCTGAAAGGACCGTAATATCGTGGCTTAAGCTTCTCTGACCCACTCTTCCTAAGAGTGGACTGACGGTAGGGCTGCAGCATAAGATAAACCATGTCACCCACATCAAAAGACCTCTCTGTCCTCTTCTGATCTGCATACTGCTTTTGCTGATTCTGTGCCTTGGCAATATTCTCCTTGAAAGCCCTCATAGTATCCTGACTCTCCTGCAACAAGTCTCCAGCACTCGGCACTCTACTGTCACTCAGTAGCAAATCCAGAAAACTCGGCGCCTCATACCCGTACAACGCCATAAAAGGGGACATTTGAATGGTCATATGGAAGGTCGTGTTGTAGCAATACTCGCACAAATGAATCCACTTGACCCATGCCTTTTGCTGCCCTGCAATATAATTCCTAAGGTAACCTTCCACCCATTTATTCACTAGCTCCGTCTGCCCATCGGTCTGCAGGTGGTAACTGGTGCTCGGTGTAAGCTCGGTCCCACAGAGTCTGAACACCTCCTGCCAAAAGTGACTCAAGAACCGACTATCCCTGTCGCTCACTATGCTCCGAGGCAACCCATGTAGTCTGAATACCTCTCGGAAGAAGACCTCTGCTACCTATGTAGCTGTGTAAGCGGTGGTAATTGGAAAGAAGTGGGCATACTTCGTTAACCGATCCACGACTACATATATGCAATCCCGTCCTTGAGCTTTAGGCAAGCCCGTAATGAAATCCATTGACAAGCATTCCCACTTCCTGTCAGGAATCGGAAGTGGCTGCAATAATCCTGCCGGGTACGTGTTCTCCTGCTTGTTCTGCTGACAAACAGGGCACTCAAGCACATACTGAAGAACATCTACCTTAAGTCCTTTCCATGTGAATCTCTCCCGAATCAGTCTATAGGTTTTGAAATACCCGAGATGTCCTGCAGTAGGTACATCATGAAAGGCTCGCATGATAATGTTCTTCACCTCTGATCCTGGGATCAAATAAACCCTGTTCTTGTAAATGATCAAGTCATTCACAAGCGTATATCTGGTATCAATGGTCGATCCCTCAACAATGTTGGATGCCCATGTATCCTTGGCATACTCTGCCACAATCATATGCTTCCAATCCTCTGTAATGTGAACCATAGAGCTCAAATAAGGCCTGCATGAGAGAGCGTCGGCCACTACATTCTGGGTGCCTTTGATGAAAGAGATATCAAAGTCATATGCCTGCAATTTGCTCACCCACTTCTGCTGACGATCATTGAGATCTCGCTGCCCCAAGAAATGCCTCAAACTGTTGTGGTCAGTTTTGATGCAAAATTTGCTGCCAACAAGATATTGCCTAAATTTTGCCAAGGCATGCATTATAGCGAGCATCTCCTTATCGTAAATGCTGTAGAGCCTCTCTGGCCCTCTGAGTTTACGGCTCTCATACACAATAGGGTGCTTGTCCTGCATAAGCACCGCTCCAATGCCCTCACCTGAAGCATCGCATTGAAGCTCAAAAGGCTTCGAAAAATCTGGTAGTGCCAACACTGGGCATGTAGTCATCAACTCCTTAAACCTCACAAAACACTACTGTGCCTCAAGAGTCCAACAAAATGCACCCTTTTTCAACAAATGTGTCATAGGGGCTGCATGACGTGAATAACCATTCATGAATCTGCGATAAAACCCACACAAACCTAGAAATCCCCGCAGCTGTGTAAGGTTCGCCAGAGTAGGCCAGTCTATAATAGCGCGGATCTTCTCAGGATCCATCTGCACTCCCTCTGCACTGATAATATGACCTAAGTATAACAATTCGGTCATCCCCAAATCACATTTGGACTCCTTGGCGTACAAGGACTCCCTCTCCAAAATACTGTGCACGGTCTCCAGATGAGCCAAATGCCCCTGCCAAGTCCTGTTGTATATAAGAATGTCATCGAAGAAAACAAGTACAAATCTCCTCAGCAGTGAACGGAAGACTCTGTTCATGGTGGACTGAAATGTCGCTAGCGCATTAGTGAGCCCAAATGGCATCACCACAAACTCATAGTGTCCACAATGACAACGGAAGGCAGTCTTCTCAATGTTAGTTCACGAACCCTGATCTGATGATATCCTGACCTTAAGTCTATCTTCGTGAAGTAGCATGTACCATGGAGCTCATCAATAAGCTCATCGATACGAGGTATTGGATATCTGTTTTTAATAGTCCTCTTATTCAGGACTCTGTAGTCTATGCACATGCGTAGGGTGCCATCCTTCTTCACCAAAACAACTAAAGAAGCGAATGGTGATTTGCTAGGTCGAATGTGACCCATAGCAAGTAACTCCTTGATCGTTTTCTCAATCTCATCTTTCAACCACTTAGGATGTCGATGAGGAGTAATCATAACGGGCTTAGCACCCTCCTCGAGCTCAATAATGTGCTCAATGCCCCTATTTGGAGGTCTCCCTGGTGGAATATCATTGAATACCTTATCATGCTTGACTCTCAACTGCTGAATGTCAGGATGATACTCAGTAATCTACTGTCCCTCTTGTATAGGTGCCAATGTGCACTCGGCAGCCCACTCTACCATGTCGTGTCACATGAGCCTTCCATCCGACGAAAAGAAATAGTTTTAATGTTGTTGTCCCGTATTGCCTGCAGAATATGTGTCTTCCCATCCACATCAAAACGAATCTCCATGTCCTTGAGACGAAGAGTGACTTCTTCAAGGGAATGAAGCCACTTCATGCCCAAGACTAAATCGATATCCCCCATGTTCACCACGTAATAATCAGCCTTGAACTCATAGTTGTTCAAGCGCAAGGGGAGATCTCTAATCATCCGTTCACACCTAAGAGTGTAACTGTCGGCCACCTTAACTCTAATGCCTTCGAACTCCTCGGTAATGAGTCCACACTTCTCCACAAATCTAGCATCGATAAAATTATGTGTGGCTCCTGTGTCAAGAAGGGTGATGACCCTCTGTCCTGCCAAAACTTCAAAGAGTCTGAATGAACCCTTCTGCTGAATGCTAGATAGGCGTGCCTCCTGAACCTGAAGCTCTGACTCTGCCTCTGCCTTAGGCTCTGAAGCCTCTGACTCTAACTCCTCAAAACTCTCCTGCTGTTCGGAATTTTTTGATTCTGAATCCTCATAATAAGCCCACATTTGCCTTGCCCTTAGGCCTCAAAGGACAATCGTGATTGGCATCATAGGGACCTTTGCAGTAGAAGCAAAGCTTCTTCCTGCATAGATCGTTAAGAGCCTCTCGATCCAAAGGTGGTGCTGCTGATTTGCCCTTTGAATCATTCTTAAAATCTGATTTATCTTTGTTAAAATCTGATTTCTCTCTGTTTTTGTTGAAGCCTTTATTGTTCCTGTATGAAGAGTACCTCTGGAGTTGAATTTACTGGATGGGGCTGCCAACTCCATACTACGCGCCTTCTTCATAGCTTCCTGTAACGAAGGAGGATCAAAAGCTTTGATCCAACCTCTCAATGGTTCGGATAGGCCCTCAATGAAAAAAACTATCAATCTACGCTCTGAAATGTTTGGCACCATGACTGCCAACCGCTGAAATTCACCAATGAAGGAATCCAAGTTGCCTGTTTGTTTCAACTATGCCAAATCCCGAAAGTAAACCTCTGGATCTTTCTTGTCAAACCTCTCAACCAACCTATCCACGAAGCCCTGGTACTCTGTCACCTGATTATGCTGAAGTGTTACCATACCATGGTACCACCAATCATGTGCTACTCCCTCCAAGTGCAAAGTGGCGTATTTTATAGCTTCTATCTCTGTCATTGGCCTCAATGCCAAAAATGTGTCAAGCTTATGAATCCAAGCTTGCTCTGTCATCTTACCACTACCATCAAAAATAGTCAAAGAAAGCTTGCCTGTAGCCTTCTTCAGCTCACTATTCTGACCTTTAGGCCTCCTGTCCTGTCTAAGTGACCTGTAATGCTCTCTCCTCTAATTTACAAAACGATCAAAGGACATCCTCTCCCGAACCTGAGGAGCTAATAATTTCCACTCATCATTTGCATCCATGAGTGCATCTGCAAATAGGGGGTCTCCTGCCGCCTCCTCTGCTGGAGCTTTTTCTGGTTCCTCCTGAACAAATGTAGGACGTGTAGGCCTATCAGCGGTTCTAGAATGGGTCCGTTGTGGTCTTTGATTAACTGTAGCACTCCTGTTATCCCCTTGTTCCCCATTCTGTCTAACAGGTGGGTTCCTCCTTTCTACCATAGTAGTAAGTGCCTGTAATGCCTGCGCCATCTGCTGCTGTCCTGTAACCATAGCACGGAAGAAGTCTCTGGTATCCTGATCATCATTATTCCTGTGGCCCCTGGGTGGGCTACCCTCACGTCTGTCACCCATGATGACCAGCGGTTGTTCTAAACCCTGTTCGCCTTCAAGTAAGGCTCTCTTGCGTGTGTAATACCTGTGTGAACCAACCTCCTCTAGCAGCATGTAAAAACTAAACCCTCAGAATGGCAGAATTTGGCTCTGATACCACTGTAAAAACACCTGTTTCACCTGATTTTTGAAACTGTGTTTTTTGACTGTTTTTGTGTATTTTGATTTTTTTGGTGTTTTTGCATGAATAAGGGAAGAATGCGATTTTTGCAAGAAATTCAAATAAATGAATATTGAAGCAGTAAACCTTTTTAACTGGCTAATCTATGATCTTATTATTCATTTCAAATGATTACAATAGAAGATCTCTGGCATGCATACAAGATAATATAAAATATTGTTTCAAAAACCTGATTTGCTGCAAGATGAAAATGGCCTTGATCTGGTACGGCTGCAATAAATAACTCTTTCTCCCTCCGTCTGACAATCCAAAATGATGCCAGGTGTATAGGCACCCCAGTTGGTAATGGCAGACTGGTCAAAGAGAAGGCGATTTGCTCCAAAAAGAAAGTACGCCCCTTTTTGTGAAGGTACGGCCTGGCACAGAAATGTACGGCTTCTACAACAGCAGCAATAAATAAAGTACGGCCTTGGAATGAGTGTCAGATCTTAATAAAAGATGCGCCAATATTGAAGATCTCTTTCTGGACGATTTCCAGACCAAAACCCTAAAGATATAAACCTCTATGAAGCTCTGTGATAACTTTTGTATAAAGTTATCTCTCTGCCTGGCAATAGATTAGCTGGTATTGCACAGCGTCTGAATCGCACACACTAAAGATTGCACGTTCTCCAATGCAAATTGAAAACTTGAACCCTTGGCTCTGTCTTCAGAAGTAAATACTCAGCAAAAGTCAACTTCAATCATCATGGCTCAATTTTCAATAAAAATCCCTTATATTTTTCAAAAGCTCGATTTCCCATGATTAGGTTTCATTAACAAAAATTCAAACTTCTTTTAATTTTTCAATAGTTTAAAATCACATTTTTAATTATAAAATATAATTAAAAACGGCCCACTTCAATGATGGTCGCCCCCTTGAGTCAAAACACTTAATATTAAAATATTATAACTTTATAATATAGCTCTAAATAATTAATATTTAATTAAATCAATTAAATATTAATCTCTCTCAAAAAATATCCGATTCTCGAACCGTCTGAAGCTGGCGAACAAAGGAGTGATTCCTCACATGACCAGACCATACTGCTAAAAATAGCAGGGGTGCTCCGCTGAGTGCCAAATACTGCTAAAATAGCAACTCAGGGAAACGGTGTCCGAAAGAGCCCGAACGAAAGCCAACTGAAAAAATTCTGACAGTCGAAGCCAAGCCAAGCTCCATCAAGACCCTCTATCCATCCTATCAGCCTACGAGGGTAGCATAATAGGCTAATCATCAGCTCTGAGAGATGTCAACTGGAAGGGGACATGACATGGTCCACTTCTAAATCTTCAAGAAAAGAAATTAGAGTGATCATGCCATTCCCATTTTTTATCTGTATTGCAGCAGACTCTGTTGTTTGTGGGGATAATGCAATGCATAGAGTATTTGGAGAAGCTTAACTTTCCAATTGGGGCCAACATGAGTCAATAGTCCCATAAGGTTATGAATTATGACTTCAGACTGCAATGAATTACCTTCTAATTCAGCAGGTGCAAACTCCCAATGCCCTACCTTGGAAATGATATTTTCCAATGTGGCAACACCTAATTCTTTCAAATTTGTTGGTACAGGATTTTGTATGGAATGCACTTTGAAAAGAATATTCATAAGTGGTGGCAAGATACCAGTATCAACAAGAACAGCAGGATTCTCATCCAAAGTTGATAAATTAAACAAAGCATGCAAACCTGACGTTTTTGCCTCCAATGTCAATGAAAGCATGTTAACAAGTACTTTTGCCCCTTTCCTTGCAATGAGTTCTTTGCCATTGTTTGCAAGGGTCATCTTTGCCAAGCAGTCTGCCATCTTTATCTGAACATCCTCTGAATTTATTACAGCAGGTAATGGAATTGTGACTTTTGTTCCATTTGCACACTGTGGTATAGTTGCTCCCTCAACAAGAACAGCATAATTTTCTTTTAGTGTTGGTCCTAGCTTTTCTTCTTTCTTTAGGAATGCATTCTTGGGTTCTTGTTCCTTGATCTCCTTCTTAGCAATCTTTTGAGGTTTGGGCTTCAACTACTCTTCTTCCTCCTTTAATTTTCTACTTCTACCTTCTACAAGCACTTCAAGAATTCTTCAAAGGTAAAGTCAGACTTTTCATCATATGTGGGAAGTTTGCTTAAATGATTTTCAGTGATCCTTCTCCCTCTTATTCTTGGCTCATGCCTCATTAAATCATCAAAATCTCAGAGGGTCATGTCAACTTGAACTTTCAGGCTTTAGATTATAATATCCTTCACAATAGGCCTCATAATCAATTATTAGTTGTTGCTGCCAATCTTCTTCTTCTGAAGAGCGATATTTTTATTGATACCACTAGATCTGGGATGCTATTCTAATACTTTTACAAATGTTTGTCCATTTTATCTCTTACCCCATAGGGTAGCAGGATATGTGCTCTGATACAACTGTAATATCCCTTTCTAGATAATTTACCGACTCTAAAGTTTTCTGTGATTCATTTTCAGTACCAGATATCAAACAATTACTAAAACATCCCACATGCAATATTGATATTGAAAACCTAATTGAAACTTCATTGAAATCCTTATTGTATTGAGATGAAAGCGTACAAAATTGTGATGATGAAACAATCTAAACCATAATAAAATGATGTAATAAAATCCTTACATTTATTTTACATCACAAGGCCAAAAGACAACTCTTAATTGAATAAACCTCTGTAAAATAATTACACCTGGAAGTAAAGGCCACAACAGCCACTTTGATTTGCACAAATTAAATTCAACTGGTCACATAAACCCCAATGCTATAATCATAGTTGTACATGAAACCCTAATGCAACAATCTAGGGTTGTTTTCTGACTAGTATGGCAGCAGCAGGCTCCAAAGCAATGAATGATAGTTTCAGATGAGATATCGCAGCTTCCCAAGGATACACAATAGTGATTAAAATTCCCAAACCTTCACAAAAAACTAAAAATTGATAATAATCTACAATCACACTGAAACTGGGTTTTGATCTTGATTTGCAAGCAAAAATTATGATTCCTAGATGGGATCACCTCAATGGACTAGAGGGTTTTCATCCTCGAACTTAAATCCGAATGATGAGGGTTTTTGTTCTCACAATTCGTTCCATCTATAAGATTTTTTGTCCTTATGCTGAAAACTGATTAACTGAAAGGCTCAATCAATTGAAAAATATTGATGATAAAAATTGAATGATTTACAATGAGGACTCTCAATATATAGACTCAATTGTCACTTTTAGGGTTAGGGTTACACTTTTCACTTTTTATTTTATTTTCACTTTTTCCTAAAATTAATTAAAAATACTTTTAATACAATATTACTTTTCATCCACTTTATAATGGCCATCTTTAATAATAATAATACGTATCATTTTTATGTTATAAAATAAAAGTGACTTAGGACAACTTAAAGTATTATTATTAATTTATTTTCCTAACTTTATCCCTTAGCCTACGGGAAATAAGGAATAAGTTATGAGTCTTTTTATTGACTTAACTGATAATTTCAAAAAGGGAACATGACAATGGATCCCTATAGGCCTTAAACCACATGTTAGAGATGTTGTAATTATTGTCTTAGTCCATAATTGGCATGGATGATATAAAAGTTAAAGGAACAAGATATAAAATGAGTCACTCAAATTCTCCCCACTACCACTCTACGTAGCCTGCCTTTTGTCTACCAATGAATTTTTGCACTGAAAGGTTGTACTTGTAGATCCAAATTAAAAACGTGCAATTAACATAGTACGTCAAAATGAACATTGATTTTAAGGTCCTCACCCCAGAAATCTCAAATTTTCTAGGTTTTGAGAGAGTCTTTAGATTTAAATAAAACTACCTTAAAAACCAGTCTTTTAATATTACTAAAAAATTTATTGTCTCACAATTGGCACTAAAGAAGTAGAGGGCAACAAAATGGAAGTTACCGTCCTCATAAAGTTCTCATTAAAAAAGACAAGACTTTGACCTACTAAGCATAGCAATCTCTGTATTTAAGACTTCATGAAACTTTGGAATCACAAGTGGATTTCAAAGATATAAGCATCGCTAAATAATGTCTACTCGGCATGAGGACACAAAATGTGGGAACTGTTTTTTAAAACACAATATATTATGTGTTTGCCCTGGAAAAAAATATTTATCTTTTGAATGTTTGTGTGCATTCTGCCTCAAAGCATTAGACACGGAGCTCATATAAATGAAATGTTGAATTGATATGAATTTTAATTGTATTTAAATTCGACTTTGAAATTAGTTTTAAGCTAAATCTGAAAAAAACTGATCCACCAGTCTAATGCCCACCAATTCAAACCCATCATTCCCCATGGTTCTATATCTTCTCTCATGCATGTTTTATTGACTTTAAGTGTAAAGTAATGAGAAGGAATTGGAAAAGGAAAACTAACAAACAGATACAATATAAGCAAACGATTTTATTTTATTTTTAAATTGAATATTAGTCCATATGTTGTTGATGTTCAACATTTTTAGATTTCCCAACATCAACCAAATTGTAAATTTTCTAGGTCTTATCCTTCTTGACTTTTTTAAGAACATAATGTAATGTCCCCAACTCAAATCAAGATGATTAGCAACAGATTGGTTGTCCTTTCCTTAGATTACCCAAGAGGAAGAGGACGTAGAGCAACATTGGGTAAGAGATGGAGTCTTTGGCTTGTTCTAAATTCTACTTTTAAGTTGTGTGCACGTCTTTTGATGCAACTTAAGTGAACTTAAATTATTTTAAGTTATGGGCACGTCTTTTTAGGCAACTTAAAAGTTTCCTAGCCAAAGAACTTAAGTTGTCCCCTTTTCATGTACTTAAAGTGACTTTTAAAACATGTAATAAATTGTCAAAGGGGGGCGTACATCTTCTAGGAGCTGATAAGTGCAAACTTTAGGGTTTTATTTTGGACCATTGGATTAAAAAGTGGAATTTCAAGGGTGGAGATTATTTCTTCCTTTTAAGAGCTATTATATAACTCTCTGAGGATTCATTTTGGGCAGTATGTGATGAAGTTTTCTGTTTATTGTTGCGACAACTTGGCTTGAGGATTGAAAACCTTAAGTATCCCTGATTTCGGTGAGACATATGGGCTCTCCCTAGTTGGAAGAGTGTGTTTCGGTGGAAGAACTCCAGTTTGTGAAACCCTGACACATTGTTATTTCTAGGCTGCAAGTATTCATCAGGTTTGGAGGCCAAATTTGAGGAGAATCTCAGTGCTGAAGATTCAAATCTGGAAACTTCTATAGTTGCAAATCGTCAATTTCTGAGCATTTGGTGGACAGCTACTAAGGAGCATATAAGATATACCTAACATTGACCATTTTGATAGTCTAGCACCATTTTGAGGGTCGGCTAGGGTTTGGAAATAATTATGAACCATTTTGAGGTACATTTGGTATTAAAAATATGCATATTTATCTCTGTTAAACTCTGAAATTTTAAAAGGAATCATTGTAATACATTTCTGTAATTTTTGGGCTGTTTAGTAGATTTTCTGCGACTTTTTTATACTTATAAATATTCAGAAATTCCTAAAAAATCAGAAAAATATTTTGAGCTTAGATCTGAGTTTGTTGAAAGGATTTCTATTTGAAAATAAAATATCAGAATTTTTTATTGCATATTTTTGGAGATATCGTTGTTTTTCTCTTATCCCTATTTGGGGATACTACAGTGGTATCAGAGCTGCAAGAACTTGGCAGCCTGTTTGGGTTGACTACATGCGTGGAAAGGGTGGTCATAGCTTGGAAAAGCAGAAGGAATTAATGGCGGACACCAATCAACCACCATCATCAAATGAAGAAGAAGAAAAACAATTTTTTTCAGAAATGCTGAGACTGTTACATGATAACAACATTTATTTGAGTCAAATGGTTCATAATGCAGCACATGGATGGACTTTAGTGCATACAGAGAGAAGTAAGTAGTAAAGTTGCAGAAAATAAGGAACATTTTACCAGCAAATCCACGGGTTCGTCACAATCCAAACCGTTCATGCCCACTTTCATACAAGAGGATGAGCATACACAAGAGGAACCTATAGAAGATAATGAGGATGCTGAAATATTAGTTAAATATCAAGCTTTGGGACCGGATTTTCAATCAGCCATCTCTTTCAAGGACTACTTGGAGGTCACCAAGCGCACAAAGGCCAAGAAAAAACAGATTCAAGGGAAGCAAAATTATGAGTTGCAGAAGAGTTTGGGACAACTATCCCTACCTAGTTTGATGGATCATCCAAGTGTACGGCTAGAGCCTTGATTCAGAAATTGGGCACTTATCTTGCCCTGAATCAGATGAAGGAGATTGAGGCCATCAAGTTTGCTACCCTTCACCTTAAGGAAGCTGCACATGAGTGGTGGTATCATGGGTTAGTGACACAAGGACATGGAGCAATAGTCTCTTATGATTAGTTTTGCACTACATTGATAGAACGGTTTGACCGTAAGGATTCAGAGGCACACTCCGGAGAGTTGGCTCAGTTGAGACATGTTGGGACACTTGATGCATATATTTCAGAGTTTCAGCGATTATTAGTTATGGTTTCTGATGTCAACGAGAAGAGGTTGGTTTCTTGGTTCATAGAGGGTTTGTCAGAGGTTGGGTCAAAGCTTTTGATCCACCATCCTTGCAGGATGCTATTAAGCATGCAAGGAATATGGAGCTATCTACACCACAAGCTAGGTTTCGTAGCAAGTTTCTGCAAATATCCTCATCGAAGAATTGGCCACAGAGGAAGGACAAGAAACCAGAATATACTAGACCAGTAGGAGAGATATCTAAACCAGTTGGTGGGACATCTCGTGATTTGAGGGACGAGTTGAGACGAAAGAAGCTTTGCTTTGATTGTCATGAGCCTTGGACACCTGGACATAAGTGTAAGAGTGGGGGCAAAGCCCATTAGATTGAGGTCTTCGAGGAGCCTAGTGATGATGAGTTGGAGGAGACCCACGGTCATGATGAGCAGCAGGAGCAGATGGATGGGGAGTCAAGGGCAGATGAGCATCAGGATGATTTGGCACAGATGGAGGGTGCGATTGCAACTCTCTCTACCACTCCTCATTATAATGCCTTCAGAGTTAAGGGTGTTATGCAGAGACGAGTTGTATTGATTGATAGTGGGGCTATCCACAAATTCATTGATGCATCCTATGTGAAGAAGGGGGGTTTGAAAGTTGAAGAGCATGATGGTTTTCGTGTGAAGACAACGAATGGCACATTGTGTTGTGTTAATCTTGTGCCACAGTTGAGTATGACTTTGGGTAACTACACCCTTACTGATGCTTTTTATGTGATTGACATTGAGGACACCAATGTTGTGTTGGGTGTTCAATGGTTGCATTCTATAAGTCCATATGTCACGAACTTTAAAACTATGCAATTGAATTTTACAACAGATGGTAAGAAGGTGGTGTTATGGGGCTTATCTTCAGAGGCGCCTAGAGTTATTTCAGCCAAGAGGATGGAGAGAATTTTTCGGCATTCATAGACTGAGTGGGCAATGAAGTGTTTTATTTCAGATAAGTCTTCTGATACAAAACAACGTAGATATCATGTTGACATACAGGGCTTGTTGGACAAGCATAGTTTGGTGTTTTTGGATTTACCACATGGACTACCTCCAGATCATGGATTTGAGCATGTCATTGAGCTTGTGGACATCAAACTAGTGGTTACGAATCCATATCGTCATCCTAAACGATTCAAGGATGAGATTGAGAAGACTATTAGAGAATTGTTGGATGCAGGACATATATGGCCTAGCTCTAGTCCTATCACTTCCTCTTGTTGAACACAACTATCTACTGAGAGGGGGGGTGAATCAATAGATGAGCTAAAACTAGTCCGTTTAAAACCTTTTACAGAGGATGTAAATTCATATGCAAATCAAAGAACAAATGCAGAAGTCACACACACACAAAAGCACATAACATCAGATTTTTACGTGGCAAACCCAAAGGGAAAAACCACGGTGAGAATCAGTTGCTAGAATCTATTGTTCTAATCCAGCCTGATAATAAAATGCCTTACTGGCAAACCTCACTGGTTACATTCAAGGACACCAATCCTTAGGAAACACCAATCTCCTTACTGAGCACCAACCCAATTTGTATGTAGGCACCAACCTACCTGAACTATGGAGCTACAACTCCAATGTACAAGATAGATTCACAAGTGAATCTAGTTCAATGTTCTTTGTTACAAGTATAATTTGTAACTGCTCACCTTCTCATTATCTGTGTGCTCTATCTTCCTGCTTGCTTAATCTCTATCTGCATATGTCTTTCACTCTGTATCTGCATACATTTGGTTATGCTTTGTTCAGATACACTTCATTCCACTTCCTTCTCTATGTTTTACTCTGTCTGCATTTTTTTTTTATCAACAGCGCTTTTTCTCACTTGAAAATGCAATAGCAACAACACATTTATGATGTGTTAAGAGTCGTGTTTATACAAAGATTCATTAGGGTTTCTCGACTCACTTATTGCATTCACATTCTATTTGCACTTAACCATTTTCAGTTCTGGATTCTCCTTTAATGCGTATTTGACTTTTGCATTTTCTTGCATCTTGGTTTCTCAACTCACTTATTGCATTCACATTCTATTTGCACTTAACCAGTTTCAGTTTTGGATTCTCCTTTAATTCATATTTGACTTTTGCATTTTCCTGCGTCTTAGTTCTTGCATCATACAACAATTGTCTATTCTCATTTCTATCTTTGACAATTGCGGGATTCAAGTCTTTACTGCGCCGCTTCTTGGATCAATCATTTTAGTATGATTGGGACAATCAATCTTGAGCCCTATGCAATCACATGCAAGTTTTACACCAGTTATGTATGTTTCTCCATTTGCCCATTGGAACACATTAAATGCATGCCTTTGATTTCTTTCTTCATGCCATCTCTAACTATTGAACCCCTTTTTATGTTTTCCACTATATCTTCTATAGTTGGATCATTTTCGCTCCTTTCGATTATTCTATTGTGCTTGACCTTTACTTTTGTCTATATGTCCTTCGGGACTATTGCAAATGATCTATTTCAGAAGCTTTGTAATGGTGCATTTCATCCAAAGGTATCCTTCGGGAACTTTGTTTGGGACTTTTGTTTCGAGCTATTTTCCGGACTTAATTCTTCGAGACAATTTTCCCAACTTATTTCTTCGAGACAATTTCCCCGACAAATTGTCCTTCAAAATCCTTGGAAACGTCCTTATGCCCTTCGGCTTTTCTGTAGACTACCCTTCAGCGTTATTAAAAGGTCCACTTGTCCTTCGGAAATTTTGCGAAGTGCCCTTCGGACTTTTTGCGGACTACCCTTCGACTTTTCTGAACGGTCCACTTGCACTTCAAACTTCTTGAGAAGTGTCCTTCGGCTTTCTTGAACGGTCCACTTGCCCTTCGGACTTCTTGAGAAGTGCCCTTCGGCTTTCTTGAACGGTCCACATACCCTTCGGCCTTTTGCAAACTACCCTTTGTCTTTTTTGAACGGTCCACATACCCTTCGGCCTTTTGCAAACTACCCTTCGGCTTTTCTGAAAGGGTCCACATACCCTTCGGCTTTTTGTTTTGGGACAATTTTCCGAAAAAGGCTTGACAATTTTTCCGAAAGAATTCTTCAAGACCATTTCGAGTTCTTCATTTAGCATGACTTATAGACTTGGAAGAAGTAAAGTCATCTTAGAAACCCGATCAACTCTTCCAAACCCATTCGGGTTTTCAACTTTGCTTAACTTATTAGAATGAACTAAGTTGTTGCAAAACTCCAATCAACTCACCTAGACCCATTCAGGTTTTTCACATTGCTTAACTCATAAACATGAGATAAGCAAAGTCACTCTGAAATCCTAATTACCTCTTCCTTGACCCATTCGGGTTTTCCACATTGCTTATCTTATAAGCATGAAAAAAGTAAAGTGCTTCCGAAACCCTGATCAACTCTTCTAGACCCTTTCGGGTTCTTGAGACAACTTAACTTATAAAAATGAGACAAGTAAAGTCGTTGCATAAACCCAATTAACACTGCTAGGCCCATTCGGGTTCTCGGGACAACTTAACTTATAAAGTTGAGAGAAGTAAAGTTGTTCTGGAATCCCGATTTGCACAACAAGACCCATTCGGGTTCTCAAGACTGTTTTACTTATTTTATAAGTAGAAGCTCTTCATAAATCTGATTTGCACTGTAACTCTGTGCAATTCAACTTTTGACATTAATGTCTAATAGCACAAGTTGCCTTTGATATCAATAACAATATTACAGACATCAGCCAAAATTGCCAACACCTCTGATGTTTTGGTGAAGGATGGTACGATGAGGATGTGCATTGATTATCGTGCACTTAATAAGAAGACCATCAAGAACAAGTCTCATATTTCGCGTATTGATGAGTTGTTGGATGAGCTACATGGAGCGGTCTATTTGTCTAAAATAGATCTTCGTTCAAGATACCATCAGATTAGAGTTCAAGAGTAGGATGTACACAAAACAACTTTCAGGTGCCACTATGGACATTTTGAGTATTTGGTGATCCCCTTTGGATTATCAAATGCTCCAACGACTTTTCAGTCTTGCATGAATCATGTGTTCAATAAGCAGTTGCAGAAATTCGTGTTGGTTTTCTTTGATGACATCTTAATATATAGCAAGACATGGGAAGAGCATCTTTGGCACCTTGATGAGGTATTGAGTATCTTAGCAGCTAATTCTCTTTTTTCGAAAGCCTCTACGTGCAAGTTTGGTATGGCTGAGCTATTGTATCTGGGATATGTCATTGGTAATGATGGAGTGAAGGCACATAGGGAGAATATTCAAGCTATACTTGATTGGCCACCACCCAAGAACATGTCACAATTGAGGGGTTTTGTTGGTCTATGCAATACTATAGACGGTTTGTGAAGGGGTTTTCTTCATGAAACGCTATTTTGACAGATTTGACCAAGAAGGATGCTTTCATGTGGACGGATGAGACTCAAAGGATCATGGATCAACTTAAGAAGGTAATGAGTACTTGTCATGTTTTGGCTTTACCGGATTTCTCTAAACCTTTTGTGCTTGAGTGTGATGCATCCGGTATTGGTATTGGAGTTGTTTTGATGCAAGACAAGCATCCCATTGCTTATGAGAGCTGAAAATTGAATGAAGTTGAAAGGAGGTTCTCTACATATGATAAGGAGATGTCGGCATTCATGCACGCACTTGAAAAGTTTCGCCAATATCTTGTGGGCAGCAAGTTTGTAGTAAGGACTGATCATAATAGTCTCAAGTATTTCATGGAGCAAAAAGGATTAAATGAGAGACAACGTTGGGTAAGTAAGCTACAAGGGTATGATTTTGACATTGAATTTGTTAAAGGGAAAAATAATGTTGTTGCTAATGCATTGTCTAGAAATCCTACATTTTGCTCACTTTCAGAAATTTCAGCCTCTTGGAAGGATCGCAAACTAACTGAATATTCAAAGAATCAATATGCTTGTGATAATTGGTAAAATTGATGATGAAAGATATAAAGTGCTGAATGATATCATCTATTACAAGGATAGAATTTACTTAGTGCCTGAAAGTAAGCTAAAGCATAAGATTCTTATTGTTGTTCATGACAGTCAGCTTGCTGGTCATCCTCATTATTTGAAGACATACAAGTACATTCGTGAAAGATTTTCATGGAAGGGTATGAAGGATGATGTTCTTAAGCATGTGAGGGAGTGCATAGAATGTCAAAGGAACAAGGCTGAAGTTTCTTTTCCAGCAGGACTGCTACAACCACTTCCTATTCCCAATCAAAAGTGGGAACAAATATCGATGGATTTCATTACGGGGCCGCCTAAGGTGAATGGTAAGGACTGTATTTTTGTTGTGGTGGACAGACTTACAAAATATGCTCATTTTATGCCAATGCCTTTCGAATTTAAAGCATCACAAGTTGTCGGTCTGTTTTTTGGACAAGTTTTCAAACTTCATGGAGTGCTAAAGAGGATTGTAAGTGACAAAGATCGCATATTCATTAGCACCTTTTGGCAAGAGTTGATGAAGTTGGCTGGAACGGAACTTGATCATAGCACTAATTATCATCCTCAAACGGATGGTCAAACTGAAATTGTTAACAAATGGCTTGAAGGCTACTTGAGGAACTATGTTTCGGAACAACAAAAAGCATGGACAAAATGGTTATCTGGTAGAATTTTGTTACAACACTACATATCACATGAGCATAGGCATGACTCCTTTCAAAGATTTGTATGGTTATGAAGCCTTTACATTTGTGGATTTGGTCTTTTCTGATTCTCGAGCTCCAAAAGCTCTTGAGTGGGCTAAAGAGAATCAAGATATCCTCAAAGCACTCAAAGAGAATATTCAGATTGCACAGGGACAGCAGAAAAAATATGCTGATCGCCATCAAGTTGAGAGGTCTTTTGAGGTGGAAGACATGGTATTTGTGCGTCTTCAACCTTATAGACAATCCTCATTAAAGGTGACTGGAGCAGAAAAGCTTAAACCAAGGTTTTAAGGGCCTTTCAATGTGACTAAGAGAATTGGTGAAGTAACATATGAATTGGAGCTGCCATCTACAAGCAAGATTCAATATGTATTCCATGTGTCATGCCTCAAAAAGGCACTTGGACAGCATGTGATCCCTTCAACGGAATTGCCTCCCATGGATGAAGAAGGTAAATTGATACTTATTCCAGAAATAATTTTGCAAGTAAGGGAAAAAAGGTTGAGGAATAAAGTAATTTCTGAATATCTTATCAAGTGGCAAAACTTGCCTTTGGAGGATGCAACATGGGAAGGAGAGGAGATTCTTAAGCATCCTACTCTTCAAATGTTTGAGGACAAGCATTCTTTGGGTGGGAAGGACTGTAATGTCCCCAGCTCAAATCAAGATGATTAGCAACAGATTGGCTGTCCTTTCCTTGGATTACCCAAGAGTACGAGGACGTAGAACAACATTGGGTAAGATATGGAGTCTTTGGCTTGTTCTAAATTCTACTTTTAAGTTGTGTGCATGTCTTTTGATGCAACTTAAGTGAACTTAAGTTATTTTAAGTTATGGGCACATCTTTTTAGGCAACTTAAGAGTTTCCTAACCAAAGGACTTAAGTTGTCCCCTTTTCATGTACTTAAAGTGACTTTTAAAACATGTGATAAATTGCCAAAGGGGGACATACATCTTCTAGGAGCTGATAAGTGCAAACTTTAGGGTTTTATTTTGGACCATTGGATTAAGAGGTTGAATTTCAAGGGTGGAAATTATTTCTTCCTTTTAGGAGTTATTATATAACTCTTTGAGGATTCATTTTGGGCATAATGTGATGAATTTTTTTGTTTATTGTTGCTACAACTTGGCTTGAGGATTGAAACCCTTAAGTATCCCTGATTTCGGTGAGACATGCGGGCTCTCCCTAGTTGGAAGAGTGTGTTTCAGTGGAAGAACTCTAGTTTGTGAAACCCTAACACATTGTTATTTTTGGGCTGCAAGTATTCATCAGGTTTGGAGGCCAAATTTGAGGACAATCTCAGTGCTGAAGACTCAGATCTAGAAACTTCTACAGTTGCAAATCGTCAATTTCTAAGCATTTGGTGGACGGCTACTGAGGAGCACATAAAATATACCCAGCATTGACCATTTTAGGAGTCTAGCGCCATTTTGAGGTATTTTTGGTATTAAAAATATGCATATTTATCTCTGTTAAACTCTGAAATTTTAAGAGGAATCATTGTAATACATTTCTGTAATTTCTAGGCTGTTTAGTGGATTTTCTGCAACTTTTTTATACTCAGAAATATTCAGAAATTCCTAAAAAGTCAGAAAAATATTTTGAGCTTAGATCTGAGTTTGTTGAAGGGATTTCTATTTGAAAATAAAATATCAGAATTTTTTATTGCATATTTTTGAAGATATCGTTGTTTTTCTATCATCCCTATTTGGGGATGCTACACATAATATCAATGTTTAGCAGTATAATAAGGTCTAGTTTGAACACACAAGTTTTATAAAATTAGTGATTTAAATTGGTCTGGTTGTTGCTTTGAATCATACACAGGCAATGTCAACTGATGAGCAAAGCACTTCACCCACAAATGATATGAGAGTCTTGGAGATTTGAGAACAAAATAGCTGTTTAACATCAAAGGTGAAGAAAACTCGGCCCATTTTAGGAGCATAAATGAACAGAATGTGAACTTTCTTGATGAAAAATATACAATGCAAGCATTTCATAGGAAAAAATTTATCGCCAAGAGCACATGATCCAAAATCAACTGTGTTGTTTTCAAGACCTATGTGATATATTAAACTTGGTAGCCATGCATCCAAGATGGACTCGGATGGGACAGCATCAATACTTGCAAGCATTTACCAATTCGCAATACCAGACTCACTTCAAAGTAATCAATGTGATTACCAGCAAGCGTATTTCACCATGTCAAAAGATGACATGAGTCGCATAAATTTTGGTACTAACCACCAGAGTACCAATTTTTTGACTCTTGTGAAGCAGACGGTAAGTAGGGCTGGAACATGATGATCACTTATTCCTGTTGGTCAAAGATCTCAAGATGTTTGTGATTCAATTATGGATGCTTCAATAATTTACTAGTAAGGCTCCAAGTTTTGAGTCCTACACCTTAATGTCTATAAGTGTGTAAAAATGATAGTTTGGGGAAGTTCCTTTTGCACTCTGACACTGCTGTTTGTAGCTATCAATATTCAATATGGAAAGCAAACTTTGTGATCCAAGCAACACTTCAGGACAAAATTCTGAAAATACCAAAAAGCTGGTAGGTCACCTTGCTGGGGGCATAACTCCTTCCCTGTTGATTGGACTTCAAAACCATTTAACGTGTTTGAAAGCTTTTTTACATTTTCAACATGATTAAAGGGTGCAGAACTTCATTTGGAAAATTTGACCTCCAAACACCAGTCAAGAAGGCCTGAAAATCAAGAAAATTCCAAACAGTTTAGACAACTACAATTTTGTGTTTTGATGAGTTAACTTCCTAGGGGAACACTAGTCACATGACTCTTCAGATTCCACAACCAATCGCTTTGCTTCCTATTTTTAGACTTTTCATGTCCTGCTCAACATAGCTATAAAGAACTAGTCATCTGGATGCAAAATAAGTGTGTTGTAGCTTCACATCTCCTCTTAGAGATTGCTACCTACTCTAATTTTCAACAAATATTTCATTTATATTGTATTATCATGTGTGTTTATTGAGTTCATTTCCCTTGTTTCAGTTCATTACTTTCATAACCCATTAAGTTTCTATCATTTAGTATGTTGTACACTGAATTGCCAGTTTAGTCCAGACCACTTTGGCAAGCAATTCTCTACCTTTGATAGGAAGTAAAACAGATTATCAAGACAGCCTATGACTTTTAGGACCTAGGTTGCAATGCATGGAAAGATAACCGTGAACAAAAAAAACAGAGAATCAGACAACACCTTAACGGGTATGCATGTGTGTGAAAGAGTGATGACGTGGGTTTATATAGCAAAGTTTTGAATATTTAGGATCTTAGATTTTTTTTCTGACCTTGTGAGGCTCAAGGTTCAAATCCTAAACCATGTTCATTCGGATGCCCCAGTTTACAACTCAGTTGTACACCAAAATTATATCCAGGGGTGCACACCAGTTGCCATAGACCAGAGATACCAGAGACCTAAGATTACACAAAAATGCAAAAGGAATCACCTCGGCTCTGCAGACAGTAGAAGTCCAAAAGTCTCACCTCTGCGTGCTGGGCACGAAGGATGCAACTACCCAATTGGGCATGGACTTGACATGGCCAGGCTTAAGTACATTTACATTATTGAAATAAGAAGGGGACAAGGCAATAATACTCGTCCTTGACTTGTTCTGGTGGGGGATTATCTTCTTTATTCTTCTTCTTTGCAAATGTCCTGTACTTGCTGGCCATGACTGTATATATGCATGTGTATACAAAATTTGGATTAATATATTTGAAGACTAAATTCCACGGTTGGGGTACTTATCTTAGAGTGAAAGAAGAAAAGATAACTTGCTGAGAAACATATGTTATAGCATTACCATCTACTAATTGTAGTAAATATGCCTTGTAAAAGATAAGTATAAGGGAACATACCGGGGTCTGATTGGGAGAGAGCATGAATACATAATAAACAAGAGCTACCCACAATCCAAAAAGAAGAATGGAAGTCACCCATTCACCCCCACTGCCATTATTGTTAATATTGATGTCAGATGGCCGTTCATCAGGCGTACTTCTGCATACATTGAAAGGCTGTTTCTGTTTTCGTAAGGTCGGGGGAGGATAAAATGTCAGTTTCTTTTGGATTGAGCAACCATTTGCAAAAGTAGAATGTGTAACAAATATGGTTGTGGGCGTACGTGAGGGTTTACGGAGTAGTTTGGCAGAATGAGGAAATGCAGACAATTGGGCCAATGCATTTTTAGAATTAAAGCGGATTGAAAGGTACGGATTTCTGGGAGCTGCAGATATTGGCGTTGAAGAGCCCACAGTGGTCTGCATTAGTAATGAGATCGCATGCTCACTTGCCGCGCCAAATACTACCATCAAGAATGGATTACGTTCTCCCTTCCTTTTGTTTTTGTTATTTTTTATAGGGTTTTGCTTTGGACCTGCCATCTACACCAATGAATCTATGTGGCCGTTTATGGGCCAAGAGAACTATGAATACTTACTTTGCACTGTAATGCAATTTTTTTTTAAGTTTTTAAAGTTTTAATATTAGTTTTATAAAAAATATTTATATTTTTTAAAAACGAATTTTTTTTAATGAAATATAATTATATATTAATAAAATAAATAATATATGTATATATATTATATTTTTCTATTGATTAATAAATCAATGATGAAACAATTTTTTTAAAGAAAATTTAAACATTTATCATTGAAATATTGGAGAAAAATAAATATTTTATTCATTTAAAAATAAAAATAAATCTATCAAAATTAATTTTTACATTATTTTTTTAATTATTTCTCTCATTAATCTTATATTAATGAATATGTATTTTATTTGATAAATTAATATTATTACGCAGAAATATTCTTTGATATAAAGAATTTGTGTTCAATTATTTTCTCGACGTTTCGATTCAACTTTTGGATCATCTTCAGGGAACAAAAAAGATAAAAAAAAATTGAATAAGACTAACCAATGAAGTAAGGTAGTATATATAATAAAAGATAAAGTTGAGAACCATCACCAATGTAGTCGGCCAAATCAAAGGTCAGTTATTCTTTGCCTATTTTCTTGAAGAAGACTAATAACAGGTTTCCAATTATCACTGAGTCCGGTGCCTTCATCCATGTTAAGAGTATTTGAATTCAATTCAATTTCAACCTTTTCACGAATTTTTATCTTTGTATAGTGATCAACCTTCGCAATAATTTTGGCATTCTCAGACAAATGTGGTTGCTAGTTACATATGAATGCTCAACAAGGGCAGATTTTTTAAATTTGTTATGTCTTAGATCAGCACAATGTTCTTTTAAACCAACACCCAAAGATCTCCCAGTTTCACCAATGTAAACTTTCCCACACGAACAAGGAATAGAGTAAACTCCTTTACAAGAATCAGGGTTGACTGGATCCTTAATTGATTCAATCATTCTTCTAATGGAGTTGGGCGGAGTAAATGAAACGAAAATATCTCTTTTCCTTGAAATTTTTGCCAACTTCTCCGAGGTACCTTGAATATACGGCATAGAAATTCTTAGCTACCTATCACTTTCATTTGGTTTCTTCACTTTAGAAGGATTCTTGGCTTTTTTAATAATTTTATTAAACTGATTACCATCATAGCCATTTTCTTTGAAAACATGTGAAAGATGTTCTATCTCTTGTTCAAGATGTTCTTCATCAGAAAGTCTAAAGGCTCTAGTAACCAAGGTGTTCAAAATACCAAGTTTTTGAGGTGGAAAGTGGTGAGAATTAGCATGAAGATACCTGTCAATATGAGTCTTTTTTCTGTATACCTGGTGACCAATCGACCCATCATTTTTTCTGTATACTTGGTTACTAGAGCCTTTAGACTTTATGATGAAGAACATCTTGAACAAGAGATAGAACACCTTGCGCATGTTTTCAAAGAAAATGGCTATGATGGTAATCAATTTAATAAAATTATTAGAAAAGCCAAGAATCCTTCTAACGTGAAGAAACCAGATGAAAGTGATAAGTAGCTAAGAATTTATATGCCGTATATTCAAGGTACCTTGGAGAAGTTGGCAAAAATTCTAAGGAAAAAAGATATCTTGGTTTCATTTGCTCCGCCCAACTCCATTAGAAGAATGATTGAATCAATTAAGGATCCAGTCAATCCTAATTCTTGTAAAGGAGTTTACTCCATTCCTTGTTCATGTGGGAAAGTTTACATTGGTGAAACTGTGAGATCTTTGGGTGTTAGATTAAAAGAACATTGTGTTGATCTAAGACATAACAGATTTTTAAAAAATCTGCCCTTGCTGAGCATTCTTATGAAACTAGCCACCACATTTGATTCGAGAATGCCAAAATTATTGTGAAGGTTGATCACTATACAAAGAGAAAAATTCGTGAAAAGGTTGAAATTAAATTAAATTCAAATACTCTTAATAGGGATGAAGGCCCTAGACTTAGTGATAATTGGAAACCTGTTACTAGTCTTCTTCAAGAAAATAGACAAAGAATAGTTGACCTTTGATTTGGCCGACTGCATTGGTGATAGTTCTCAAGTTTATCTTTTATTATATATACTGCCTTACTTCATTGGTTAGCCTTATTCAAAAATTCTTTATCTTTTTTGTTTCCCGAAGATGATCCAAAAGTTGGATCGAAACGTCGATAAAATAAATTGAACGCAGATTGCTTATATCAATGTATTTTATTGTTAACGTGTGATATATTTTATTAGTTTATATTTTATTTTCACAATTGATTAGGATTAAAGAGACAATCTTTGGATCACATATTAAATTAAGAAATTGATCTCATGGTACTATAATTTTAAAAATAATTATAGGTATTGCAGACATTATTTAGGAGTAAGTATGTAATGAAACAGTGCTAAAAAAAAATTTAAAATTGTAAAATTTACACCTGCAAAAAAAATCTAAAAGGTTTGACTGTAAAATTAAATTAAAAATATATTTATAGAACATTTTTTATTGATTGTAAAGTGCCTAAAATTTTTCAGTAAGTGTTGCAACTTCTTACCCCATATTATCTATCTCTAAAAATATTTTTTCTATGTAATAGTTAATCTTATTTTTTTACTTCTTATCACCTACTATTCATTTGTAAAAATATTTCTCTTAAATAATAATTACCATTTTTTTTTAATTTTTTTTTATTTTTCACAATTCAATAAATTTACATTTGTATAAGACTATCTCCAATTATAAAATAATTACCATTTCTATAAAACCACCCTCTAAATGTCCCCTCACATATTAATTGACCGTAACAAAATTAATAGAACTTAATTCCCGCATGGGTAGTGTAGTTGGCTAAGGGCTTTAGGTTCTTCCTATATAAGTCCCAAGGTCGATTCTCATGGCCCAGGTTAAAAAGGTTGTCCAGTGCGTGCGAGCTCCATCAACAGTTTGCATAAGATTAGTTTCGCCTCCTCTCACCTCAATGAAAATCATTGAATGGAATCGCAGTATCCCAATTAGAATCGGAGATACCTCTGAATTTTAAAAAAAAATTAATGGAACTTAATTTTCCAATCAATTGATGTGAATACATTATCCCTCCCATCGCATGTCCTCTCATGAGAACCACTTGTGACCACTAATTCAAATTTTCACCCATGGTTAACTCCTTTTTCTTTTTGTCGTTTCATGCTGACCATAAAATTATTATATTTTGGTCATAAATGTAAAGGTTGTTGTTATAGCTTGGAATTGCACCCTTGTGAGAGAGTTCTTCAAGCTCCCTCACTTCTAGCTAGAAGCATAGGGACAACCTCAGGATATGGGTATCCTATGGTGAGGTTGAACCTCTAGACTTATTTATGAGGCTAGTTCTTTAGGTGCTTCATTTCAGCTCTTGATCTCACACTAAAATCTATTATTAGCTAAGAAAAAGGGATAGGAGGATGACTGAAAAGGAAATCTAAGCTAAGGGAGGTGATGCACCCCAAAAAAGTGATCCACTTAGTATGGAAAAAGATGCCAACTACTGATGAACCCAAATAGGACACAAGCTATTCTGGTTCTATCTCAAGGCCATAAGCATGGAGCTTTTGCGTGGAGGTTGAAGGGAAGCCTTGCACTTTGAAGGATAACAAAAATAGGTCCACGAGAGACACTATGAACTGGTAACACTTCAAGGATAGCTCAATACACAAACACTTCACGTAATCTTGTACAAAATTGAAAGGATCAAAAGCAAGGTGCTGGAAAAAATCGTAGATGATGAATGACAATCATACATTCTGTAAATGAAACCAAATGTGCGCACTTGTTTTAAACAAAAATGAAAGTCTTCTTTGTATTTCTTCAAAAGAGTCTTTACAAAGTGATTTTTGCAAAGTAATTATATCGCCAATCCAGGGATGATTTGCTTGGCTCTAAGGCCTCTATTTATATAAAAAGGGGGGGATAGAGAAAGGGAAGAAAGAAGTTTTTGATGGTTGGGACTCTGATGTCATCCTCTCTTATTGTCCCTAAATGTGCTGCTCAATATCACTAAATAATTCTCTCGAGCCCCTCCCATCTTTAAGTTTTTCTTTGGTGCATCTGAGAAGCCATGTTGTGAGTAGCTGGAATGTCTCTTCTTGGCATGATGCATTTAATCTTTGCACTCAAGATTGATGTGGCTTCTTTCTCTTTACGTGCCCTGCTAAAAGGGCGTAGGTCTCCATGTGTTTTAGCCATGCTACATTTAAGCAATGAATGAAAATTGTGGGGAGTGAACTATGGCAGATGAGAGCCTTTATAATTTCTAGCTACCAGTCGCTTGAACTCTCCCATGCTCATTGCTCATCCTTATGCCACTTGTCCTTTATTGATTGGCCCCTTTTTGCTCCAACTTATGCCACATGTCAATATTTCATTCATTACATCATGATTCTCACGTTGCTGGACCAAGCTCAAGTCAAGCACTTAAAGAATCTCGATTTACTCTATGCAAAGTAATTTGGGTTATTTGATCTCTCCAACTTCAAACTTTCCCAGATCCTTTACTTATAAAGCTTTTTACGTAAATTACTTGGAGAAACCTGATTTACTCTATGCAGAGTAGTTCAAGTTCTCTGATCTTACTTACTTCGGACTTGTCCATCTTGAAATCTTCTCACTTTGTTATTTCCAAGCCTTAAGACTTTGGGCTTTTCAAACTCAATTAATTCCAACGACTAGTCGTTTATCCTGATTTTGATGTCCATTGGCCCGTCATTCCTTTAGATACTTAGTCTCGAGCTTTTATTTCAAAGGAATTCCTTCGACCTTTTCTTTCAGGCAAATCTCCCGAAGGAATTTCTTTAGATAATTTATTCGAAGGAATTCCTTCAGACTTTTTGTTCGAAGCTTCCTTCTTGGTCTCTTCCTTCAAAAATTACCTTTCAAACTTTTCAAAATGGAATTTTTAGAAGGATGAGAGACCCTTCAGGCTTCCGTAAATTATCCTCCTGAAAGGAAAGATACCCTTCAAGAATTTTGAAATGGTCCTTTCGAAGGGTAACATACCCTTCAAAAAACTTGCAACTATCCGCTTGGAGAAGGAAAAGCCCTTTAGATTTTTGAAGTGACCCTGAAAAAAGTGAAAAGGACCTTCAAAAATGTTGAAAAGATCCCTTTTGCCTAAAAAAGGCCCTTCAAATTTTTTAAGTGTACTTGTCCCTTGAAGAACCCGAGAATCACTATTTTTTGAGACCAAATCGGGTTTATCAAGCCCTTTTACTCATTTCAAGCTTCTGATTGCTCATAACTTATGAAGTAATCAAGTAGTGCTCCTTGAAGAACCTACAATACATTGTCCATGAGTAATTTGGGTTTGTAAACTCGAATTACTTCTACTTATAAAACATTTAGAAGTCAAGCACTACTGGAAACTTGATTTGCACTGTGCCCCCCAAAAACCTAAAGTTGTCATTGCTGGAAAAATTGAAGTCCTCCCAAAGACTTGCCATTTTCTTACTTAAAATCTTCCTTTTTCATACTTAAGTAAATTTCGATATGTGGGCCAAAAATGGCCAACATTTCTAGCGACTCGCAGGGAAGCATGTCTGCTATGCTTGAGAACACAACTCATTTACTTCATTGGATCCATTGGGCATGGAGTCACTACTTTTATACAAAGTTGGCTCTATATATAAACCTCTCTTGAAGCAATAAAAATAACTGAAATGAAACAAACTGTGCCCAAGGAATTTAGGGAAGGGAAAACACACAACTAAAATGGATATGAATAAGGCACTTAGAAGAAAACACAAAAAACTATACAAAAGGTACAATATATACAATGACTGCAAACTCCTTTAATATCAAGTCTTTAGATGAATCCCATTGATTGGGATGGGTAATACCTCCCCATCTAGTTGGGCAAGCTGAAAAGTGTTATGTTATTTGCGTTCATGGATCACATAAGGGCCACTCCACAAGCTGTCAAACTTGGTATGGTTACTCGATTTGGCCTTTTTTGAGTCCCATTTGAGAACTAGCTCTTCCTCCTTGAAAGTCCTTGTTGTATCTCTCTTGTCAAAATCCTTTTTGACCTGAGCTTAATGTGCCTCCAACATCTTCATTGCAAGGTCCCTTGTCTCCTTAAGCTCCATGAGTTCTGCCAATCTCACATTCATGGGTTCATCTTCCAGCAGCTCTAGCTGATGGGCTAGTTCTAATGTAGGTAGCTCAAGAGAAATGGGTAACTTGGCCTCCCTTCTATATACTAGAACATATGAAGAATTGCTAACAATAGCTTTAGGAGTTACCCAATCAGCCCATAAGGTTGTCTTCAACTTGGTGTGCCACATCCTCTAATTCTCCTCCATGGTCCTCTTGATAATCTTCAACAAATTTTTATTTGTGGACTCAACCAGTCCATTTCCTTGAGGATAATAATTTGAGGAAGTGCTGAGGTAGATGCCCATCTTGAGGGCCCATTCACTTGTTTTCAAACCAATGAAAGCTAATACATTATCAGATATGATAGTGGATGGAACACCAAACTTAGTCACAATGTTGTCATAAAAATATAAGACTGCACTTTCATTATCTTCCTTTAATGTAATGACTTCCACCCACCTGGTGAAGTAATCAATTACAGTAAGCACCCACTTATGCCCTGCACTTGATGGGGGGTTGATCGCACTAATGAATTCCAAACCCCACTGCATGAATGGTTGCTCTACTTGAATTGGGTTGAGAGGGAAAGTCACTAGCCTTTGCTTACCCATGAAGAAAGCACATTCTTGAAACTTCCTCACCCATACATAAGTGTCCTTGAAGATGTTGGGCTAGTAGTAACCAACCCTCATGATCTTTGTTATAGTAGTCCTTGGAGCAAAATGACCTCCTGCAGGCCCATCACAGAAATGCTCCAAAAGCTTGGTTACTTGATCATCATCTATGCACCTCAAGAGCACTCTATTGAGGTCTCTTCTAAATAAAACCCAGTCAACTAAAGCATAAGGTATGAAATGAAGTCTAAAATACCTTGTTTTTGTTTTGTCCATACCTTGAGGGCACTCACCCATTAGCATAAAGTGTGTCATATCATGGAGCCAACTAGTGTAAAGTGGAGGTGCATCTGCTTGTAGGTTATCTTGTGTTACCAAGATGACCTCTTTATCTTCATGAAGGTCATCAACTATATTCTCACATAAGCCTTTACCTCTTACTAGCTTAGTGACCTTGATTTCCACATCATACTCCATGACTTTAGTAATCCAACCAGCTCTTTTTTTGCTCAAATCCTTGTTAAGAAGGAAGTCTCTTATTCTAGGATGAGACACCATAAGGTGGATTATGTTGTTGGATAACATTGGCTTGAACTTCTTGAGGCTCCTTAATTCTTCAAGGACTTGTTTTTCTACAAAGGTATACCTCACCTCATACTCTTTAAACCCTTGATTGAAAAATGCTAATGGTTGCTCAAGTCCTTCACCATTTATTTGCATCAACATAGCTGATATGTTATCAATGTTGGTGAAAGCATACAGTATGAAATCCCTTGAGAAATCAGGATCTATAAGTGTGGGTGCTTAAGCGATGGCTTACTTGATAGCCTCAAATGCTAACTTGTCTTCATTTGACCAAGTGAACACTTGGTTCTTTTTTAGCATAGCAGTGATGGGTTTGACCAAACTTGCAAAGCTGGGGATAAATCTTCTCACAAAGTTTATCTTTCTAAGGAAACTTTGCATTCCCTTCTTATGCTTGGGTGAGGATAAGGCTAAGATGGAACTTATTCTCTTGGGATCAATGGATAGCCCCTCTTTTGAGATGACGTGGCCTAGTAGCTTGCCTTCATGCATGACAAACACACACTTCTTGGGATTTAATAAAATCCCATACTCTCTACACTTTTCAAAAATTAGCCTCAAGTGGTCCATATACTTGTTGGCATTCTTGGAGAAAATTGTGATGTCATCCAAGTATACCACCACCATTTTGTTTAACAGCCCTACAAAGCCATGTCCATGGCTCTTTAAAAAGTTGCACCAGCATTTGATAGACCAAAGGGCATCTTTTAGTACACATACATGCCCTATTTGGTGGTGAAGGTAGTCTTGTACCGATCTTCATCTTTCACCTAGACTTAGTTGTAGCCAAAAAATCCATCCAACAGAGAGAAGCATTCTGATCCTGCAACTACTTGGAGAAGTTGCTCCATGGATGGCAGAGGGTAGTGATCCTTCAAAGAAACTTTGTTCAAATCTCTGAAGTCCATGCAAAGCCTAATCTCCCCACTCTTTTTTCTTATAGGCACTAAGTTGGCTACTCATGATGAGTGTTTGATGGGAAAGATGATCCTGGACTCGATCAACTTGGTTAACTCTTTCCTCATGAGCTCTTTTATCTTGGGGTTGACCGGCCTTTACTTCTGCCTTACGTGCTTGACATTGGCCTTCAACTCTATGGTATGCTGAGCTAACTTGTGATCAAAACCCTTTAGGTTGTTGTAATCCTAAGTAAAAATGTCTGCATACTCTTAGCAAAGTACTATGAAAGCGTGCCTCTCAGACTTGTTGCTTACCTTCCCAAGCTTGAGAAGTTTGCCTTTGAAGATGAAGACTCTCTCATAGTTCTATTCATTAGTAGACATGACTGCCTTTTCTTTCCTCATTTGGTCTCCTTCATGAAAAAGGCCCTCATGTGTAACCAACCCCTTAGGAAGTTTATTCAACTTTAGGTAAACAATATGATCCTCATATTGATGCTACAATTTAGCTTGATTGGAGGAGGAGAACTTAACTTCCTATTGTAAGAAACAAGCAATTTGCTTGTCACTCTCAAAAACCTGCCAGTGGGATTCATTATTTGGCACTGATGGTCTCACTACCACCTTGACATGTGGTTGAACCTTGGTTTCCTACAGGTCACTTGGATTGTCAAAATGAGCTCCCATGACTGCCAGCCTGTCAGCATGTTGGTTCTGATTTCTTGGGACAGCTTGAATGTCAAAGGCCTCAAAATATTCAATCAGGTCTCACACTCTATTTTTGTAGGACCTTATCAAAGGGTTTTTTGTGATGTTCAAGCCTCTAACTTAGTTTACTATGAGCTCATTGTCCCCATAAGATTGCAACAATTTGATTCCTCTTTAGGTGGCCCATTGAAGGCCACAGATCAAGCCTTCATATTCTATTGCATTTAAAGAGCAACTAAAATGGAACCTGTAAGAAGAGAAAAGCTTATTACCTGAGGGTGAAATCAACATTTCCCCAGCACCTACACCATTTTTTCCCCTCAAGCCATCAAAGAACAACTTCTATAAACCATTGGGGTTTTCTTTAGGTCTAGTGAGGGAAGACATGGGTTGATTCTCTTCATGCAACAGATAGACACCCATGTCTCTTTCCTCAACACCTTCCAGAGGGTTGAAAAATTGGTTATCTCCCCATAGCTCATCCAATAACAAGTTTGAAACCTCTTTAGGATGAGTGTTTAGCTCCTGCCCAATTGTAAACTCATCCTCACCAAAGATGGTACAATTAAGGCTTATGTTATCTGGTTGATGGGGTTTAATGCGGAATTGTGCCATGGGTTTAGCCCTGATTGAGACCTTAGTCCCATACCTTTTTCTAAACACCATGTAATACCAATTTGATGCAAGGTAACCCTTAATCTTAGCTATGAACTTCCTAGAAAGACATAATGCAAAGTGAGGAGTGACATCCAAGATCAACACGTCTTATACCATAGACACGCTAGGACAAGCATGCAAGGTTAAGCTCAAATTCTTGATGGATTTGTAGAAGAACCATCAAGATGCAGGACTCCCTTGGTGTGTGACTCATACTTGAGGTTTAGCTGGTTAGCAATAGACTTTGGCATGACTAAGGTGTTGGCCCTACTATCTACCAAGCAATTGTGCACAAAGTAATCATAAATGATTAATGAGATGTAGAATGGGGGGGCTAGGTCACACTACTTGACCTTTCTCCCAAAGGACTCTTGGCTACAATAGTGAAGACTTTAACTTCCTTTCTTGGTTACTTGCTTGTAGCTATAGAAACACTCATCTTGGACAAACCTTCTTGAAGAATGTCTACTTGGTCGGGCATGGAAAGCATGTCCCACATTGGTACGCTCACGTTGGATTTCTTCGTTTACTCCACAATGTTAATTGGCATACCACTAGCCTTTACCTGGGTTTTAGAAGTAATTACCACTAGCTTTATCAATGAAGGAGCAATGTCAAGAGGTTCTTTGAAAGCTTCCTGATTGTCACCCATATTCTTTCTCTTGAACCTTGTGTTTGCTGAGATTGGGGTGTGGGCCAAACTGGGAGTAGCTTGTGGATTGGATGCATAGCACTCCTATTTCTCACTGATGACCATTGAGGCTTTTGGCTAGTTTGACCCCTAGTCTAAGCCTTATTCTTGTGGAGGTTGCTCTTGCTTTGTCAGCGTGGGCACCTCTATGCTTTGGGCCATAAGAGCTTATCCATAAGCAATAGCCTACTGCCATTGATAATTGAACGCTTGGTTGGAGCCATTAATCGGGACAATAGATTGTCCAAAAGAATGATTTTAAGGCATTATCCCTCTAGCCTCCTGACCCACATTGTTCTAAATTGGGACCAAGGAGTTGGAAGGGCTTGTAGCATTCAGATTATAATTATGTTGCCTAGCATAGTTAGGCTACTGCTATCCTTGGAAACCTCCTTTGTAGGGTGGCCTATTAGCTTGATAAGACTACTGTTGAGGTTGATACAGAGCTTGATAAGGCTTGTTGTAAGCTTGCCTCTTGACATTGACCACATCATTACCTCAGGATTAGAGCATGCTTTTCAATTCCAAGTAATTCTTCTGCTCTTGGGAGTCATTGGATCCACTAGTAGAGGCCCTTTCTTGCTTAGGTGAAGGCACAATAATAATTGCTAGCATTGGAAGTATAACATCAAGTGGAGGAATGACTACAGGAAGTGGTTTGATCTTTGGAAAAAGAGGCATTGGGGGTCTAGGAGTGAGCTTGCCAACTTGAACTAGGAAATTTTTTACCTTGATGGCCACCTCGTATGCATTTGGCAGTATGTCTCCTCCCATAGATTGAATCATTACAACCATGTCGCTATTGAGAACCTTCAAGTAATACAAGAAAGCAAAGTTCATAAATGGTTTAATAGTTGCTAGAATTCTATCCCATGCCTTCTAAAATCTTGTATTGAAGTCTTGCATGACTTTATGGGGAGCTCTCTTAATTATGGTTAGCTACTCTGTAAGTGACAGATGATCACTCTTATCTGCAAACCTTTTACATAACATTGTTCCCAGCTCATCCCATGAGTGGATAAAATTAGGAGCTAGGCCCCTATACTAGTCTAATGCCTTTCCTTTAAAAGATACAGCTAATATCCTAACAACCATGTTCTCCACTGTGATATTGTGAATGTTGCAGAAGTTGGCTATATCCATTATGTGCTCAGTAGGAGTTACAACTTGGTCTCTTATGTAACAAGGGACACTTTTAAGGGCTACTACTGGCATAAGATCATACTATGGTAAGTTCAAAGGGCTTTGGCTGCTGAAGCCCACAAAATCCCTTTGGGGATCATAGTAACAAGAGGGGCTGACAAGGATCTTCTTGCGTAGGTATACCTTATGACTGGTTTAGGAAAGTAGCTTCTTACGTAAGGGTGAGTATGGGTGAACCTTAACCTTCTTGCTGAGTTTAAAGGTAATTCAAAAAACTCAAAAGGAATACCTACAAAAGTCAATCTTGTAGTCACCTTTGGCATGCAAGATAGTTACTGCTCTGCCACCAGATAGTTGGGTGTTTTTTGGAGTCACCAAATGTTGAAGGATGAATGCTACCACTACTGCAAAATGATCAAAACAACATCAAAGTTGACTAGTCTTTCTTAAAAATGAAAATGAAATGGTGGTTGTCCCATTAGGCATGACAGAATTGTTATAGCTTGGAATTGCACCCTTGTGAGAGAGTTCTTCAGGCTCGCTCAGTTCAAGCTATAAGCATGGGGACAACCTCAAGATGTGGGTATCTTATGGTGAGGTTGAACCTTTAGGATTTTTTATGAGGCTAGTTCATTAGGTGCTTCACTTCAGCTCTTGATCTCACACTAAAATCCACTATTAGATAAGGAAAACGGGTAGGAGGATGGCTGAAAAGGAAATCTAAGCTAAGGGAGGTGATGCACACAAAAAAAGTGATCTACTTGGTTTGGGAAAAGATGTCAACTATTGATGAACCCAAACATGACACATGTTATTCTAGTTCTATATCAAGGCCATAGGCATGGAGCTTTTGCATGGAGGTTTAGGGGAAGCATTGTACTTTGAAGGATAACAAAAATAGGTCTATGAGAGACACTATGAACTGGTAACACTTCAAGGAGAACTCAACACACAGACACTTCATGTAATCCTAACAAAACTGAAGATCAAAAATAAGGTACTAGAAAAAATCATAGATGATGAATAATAATCATACATTCTACAAGTGAAACCAAATGTGTACACTTGTTTTAACTAGAAACAAAAAACTCTACCTTCTATTGCTTCAAAAGAGTCTTTTACAAAGTGATTTTGTAGAGTAATTCTATCACCAATCTGAGGATGATTTGCTTGGCTCCAAGACCTCTATTTATATAGAAAAGGGGGGAGAGAGAAAAAAAAGAAAGAAAAAGTCATCGATGGCTAGGACTTTGATGTCATCTTCTCTTGTTGTCCTTAAATGCGTCGCTCAGGATCACTAAACAATCCTCTCAAGACCCTCCTGTCTTTAAGTTTTTCTTTGGCACATCTGAGAAGCCATGTTGTGAGTAGCTGGAATGTCTCTTCTTGGCATGACGCATTTAATCTTTGCACTCAAGATTGACGTGGCTTATTTCTCTTTATGTGACCTGTTGAAAGGGTGCAAGTCTCCATGTGTTTCAGCCATGCTACATTTAAGCATCAAATGATGATTATGGAGAGTGAACTATGGTGGATGAGAGCCTTTATAATTTCCAGCTACCATCTACTTGGACTCTCTCGTGCTCATTGGTCATCCTTGTACCACTTGTCCTTTACTGGTTGGCCCTTTCTGCTCTAGCTTACATCACGTGACAACCTTTCATTCGTTGCATCATGATTCTCGTGTTGTTGGACCAAGCTTAAGTCAAACACCTGAAGAATCTTGATTTACTCTATGCAGAGTAATTTAGGTTCTTTGATCTCTCTAACTTCAGACTTTCCTAGGTCCTTTACTTATAAAGCCTTTTAAGGAAAGTACTTGGGGAAACCCGATTTACTCTATGCAGAGTAATTTGTGTTCTCTAAGCTTACTTACCTCAGACTTCTTCATCTTGAAGTCTTCTCACTTTGTTGTTTCCAAGCCTTAAGACTTCGGGCTTTTCAAACACGATTACTTCCAACAGCTAGTCGCTTATCCTAATTTTGATGTTCATTGGCCTATCATTTCCTTTGGACACTTGGTCTCGAGCTTTTCTTTTAAAAGAATTCCTTCAACCTTTTATTTCAAGCAAATCTCTAGAAGGAATTTATTCAGACAATTTGTCCGAAGGAATTCCTTCAAACTTTTTATTTGGAGCTTCCTTCTTGCTCTCTTCCTTCAAAAATTACCTTTTGGAGTTTTCAAAATGGACTTTCCCGAAGGATGAGAGCCCCTTCGGGCTTCCGCAAATGATCCTCTCGAAAGGAAAGATACCCTTTGGGAATTTTGAAATGGTCCTTCCGAAGGGTAACATACCCTTCGAGAAACTTGCAACTGTCCATTTGGAGAGGGAAAAGCCCTTCGGATTTTTGAAGTGACCCTTGAAAAAGTGAAAAGGACCTTAAATTTTTTTGAAAATATCCCTTTTGCCTAAAAAAGGCCCTTCGACATTTTGAAAATGCCCTTTAGATTTTTGAAGTGTACTTGTCCCTTGAAGAACCCAAGAAGCACTATTTTTCAAGACCAAATCGGGTTTGTCAAGCCCTTTTACTTATTTCGGGCTTCTGACTGCTCACAACTTATGAAGTAATCAACTAGTGCTCTTTGGAGAACTCGAAATACACTGTCCATGAGTAATTCGGGTTTGTAAACCCGATTTGCAACGTGCCCCCAGAACCCTGAAGCTGTCATTGCTGAAAAAACCAAAGTCCTCCCAAATACTTGCCATTTTCTTCCCTGAAAGCTCCCTTTTTCATACTTATGCAAATTTTGATATGTGGGCCAAAAATGGCCAACAATTGTATTACATTTATGGCAAGGTCTACCTAATATATATTGATGGCAATGCATAGTTGGATAGACAATTAGGAATGTGCAATTTGAAGTTCATAGTTCAACAAAAAAACCCTATGACAAATAGTTTCAGTGTTTTTTTAAATTAGTATAATAATTATTTTTATTAGTAAATGTGATTTTTAGGAATAGATTGTGTATGTTTATTTAAAATCGATGCATTTTGAATCACCTATCCATGATTTATTATTCTCATTAATTTCAAAAAGTTTTTACATTTATTAGACTTTAATTTATAATTAATCACGGTGTCCTCCAAGACGTAGTGGATATGGTGGGGGATGATGTGTCTCGGTGGCCGAATTTAATGGCAATTATCTCCCTTGAGGGGAAATGATTTCATAGCATATCTTTTTGGCTATGTTGGCTGTGTGTGGCCTTGTCGGCTTTGCTGGTTTGTAATTTTTTTCAGACTTGGGTGGGGACCCTTCAACCCCGCGGTTCATAGCTCCAGTATAAAAGCGTTTAACGATCAAAACAAAACAAAAAAAAATATATAATTAATTACTACTAATTTATTTAATTAAAAATAATTCTTACTTTAATTCATTCAAAATTTTAATATTTAATTGTAAAAAGTTGTATTTTATTTTATATAAATAAAAATATTTTATCAACATCTAATCATTGTTTTCACGTGAATCGAGGCAGTCGAGATCAAATATTTATAGAGTTATTAAACATATTTGGTGTAGTTCGTATAATTATTAATTTTAGTAAGCAGTTATTTAATACTCATGTAAGTTACAATACACAAATTAAAACTAAAATGTTTAATTACAGTGATCGAAATAAATGTAGGGTACTTACTATCAATGCATTGTTCTAGCTCATTGTTTTATCAATTCAATGTGCGTGGCGGCATGTGTTAATGTGTCATCGTGGATGATAATGTTTTTTTGTAAGTCCAGTGGCTTATGTTCAAGCAAACCCTACAAGCGAGTTTTCTTACCCAAGTCGAAAGGCTTATGTGTCCATCTGAAGTTGCCAAGCTTTGAGTGAAGAGCTTTGAGCGTCTATTAGGGGTTGTGGGTAAGTTTTAAGCTCGTAAGGGCCTTTGTATATTCAGGTAGTATCCAAGGCACATCACTCACTTGACTCACATGCTTGCGGGTCTACGTAGGATTATAGTTGTTAAGGGAAACAAAGACATTGATAAAAACTTCAATGTTTCATAACAACTTTACATGGTTATCTTTAATTTGGACAGTTTAAAGATGTCATTTCTAATATGATGCCATTGTGTTTGAGCTTTATTTATGTGCATTTTTTTTTTCTTTCTTAGTAATGCATATTTTTCTCTATTCCTGTATTTTTTCTTTTGGGTTAAAACATAAAATAATGTCTATTGGAAGGCTCTCAATTTCCAAATGGATGTTCTTGTTTTTATGTTTTATCATCATTTAATGTAAAGGGAGGTGGTCCCCTTTGCTAGGTCTTTTCCTTTAAATTTTATATCTGGGGTGTTCGATGTCTTTGGAGGAGGTAGCCAAAAAGATAAATTCATTTTTTGATGATATATATGGGTGCATTTAGCAGAATAATCACAATTGACAAGATGTAGTTGTCGATCATACTTTTATAGCCATACAACAATAGATATGGTAACTTGCGTAACTTCTATTGATTACTTTGAATATCCATCTAGTTATTTTGAATACACATTTGGTTTTCCTAAATAACTAGCTTATTTATAAGTATGGTTAACTCTTTGTGTGTAGGATCATGAAAGTTGAATTGAAATTTTGGGAAAATTTGTTTGTTTATTTTCTAGCTAAAGATATTATTTCTTAAATTCATCTTTGGTTGGTTTGGTGATGTAGGTCAATTAATTAAAGTGATTTTTTAGGATTCTTTGTGCAATTCCAAGTTAGTTGATGTGTTTTATTTTGTGAGCACATGAGATGTCCCAAAAAATAGGAATCCCTCAGCTCAAATCTCTTGCACCCTTTTTTTCCAAAAAACCCAAGACTTCATGTAGACCTTACACATACATTGGCAAGATGGGTTGTCCACATTGACACTTAGTCCCTGGCCCATCAAGTTATTTTAGGATGTGAACGTGTTGAGCCTCATTTGGAAACTGAGAATTGTGTAATAGAGGAGTCTGACCATGTTATGCACCATCAACCCATTGTTGAAGTAGTTGTTAACATTATTTGTATGGGTTTGATGTTGCCCTTCTTGTTGTTGTCAAAGTGAGAATTTTTATTGTGTATCCTTTCTAAGGGTTAAATTTGGAATGCACAAGATGAAATTTGAATTTGTGATAAATAGAAGTGGAGAGTCATATACCCTATAGACAAACATTTATCTCACATGGCATTGTAAGAACCTTGTTGGGGCATGCACGGGGTAATCAATGGCAGAGAAAAGGGCAAAGCATAATAAGCCAAGGCATCTTCAGTGGAGGCAGGGTGGATGATTAGTGTCAAAGCATCATTAGTAAGGAGTATATGTGAATCATGTATCTGTAGGCATCAATCAATCATAAATAAAGAATACTCAGAGAAGAAAAGAGGGGAGTTCAACACCATGAACAATTTGATGGACATATTTCAATTTTTATTAATGACAAACCAATTCAATTTTAAGGATAAATAATAACCATTTCAAATTTTATCCAAAATGAGTTTATTTTGGTTTTATGAAGGTCTTTATGGTTTTCATAATGACTTCGAACAACTTGTAGTCTACTCTTACAAATGAGTCTTTGTCAGTAAACAAGGGTCCTAGTGAGGATTTTTTTTGGGTACCTATTTACAAGTAAGGTAAAGTTGAAGCTCTTGTCATTACTACAAGAGTTCATACCTTTTTTTAAAACAATCTTTGTAATGGACTTTATGAACCAAGTTGCTTGTTTCCAAAAATAAACAAATTGATATTTAGAGTAGAGTGAATTGTATTTGTTTACTAATAAGTAATACGTGCCTCCTTTTCAGTCCTTTTCAATAATTTATGTTCCTAATGTTGTTGCAATTGTAGCACTTTATGTGTTTCGACCTATGGATGTTTCTTAGTATTTAGCTTTGGTTATATTATATATGAGATCCCTATGGCAATAACACTAGTAAGCCCTACATTCTTCATTTTATTTTCTCTTATTTATCATTATAAAAACATATCATCCATCACAAGGTATTGTTCATCTCTTGTTCTATTTTTCTGAATAATTACCCAATTAATATTTTTGGATTTTGATGTGAATTTTGTAGTATAGAATAACCTACCATTATATGTATTGCTAAACAAATAAGCACCTACAGTGTAATTGTTACAAAAGTTGTCTTATGCTTGTATAAGGTTTTGGATTGGTATTCAAACAACATTAAAAATAAGGCAGTGTATAAAATATTAGATAATTTAATTGGATTTATTATAAACAAATTTCTATATTTTTAGTTTTTAAAGCATTTATTTTATGTTTAAGGCTTGAAGGATGATAGTGTGTTGCGTTCCCATAATTATGTAGACCGAAATTGTGTTGTCTCTTTGTTTAATAGTTTAAGGAGATAGAATTTACTCTATGCAATCAAACTAACTCAAAAGTGTGGTTCACTATTCTTGCATGTAATTTGATTGCTTAGATTAGTGTGATTTATTTTATGGATTTTATTGTGCCAACTGTAATAATCTAAATAGCTCATCGATCTTAAGTGATAGTTATTTCATTTTGAAAATTATTTTTCAAGAATGTTTTTGGCATAATATAAATTTACTATTAAAACTAGCTAGCTAGGGATGATTCTGCAAGACGAGGGATCCCGATTATTTTATAAAACTTGTGTGATTATAGATTTTATTTTTTATTCAAGCATGATTTTATACTTTTAATGTCTTGTATGTATGGTCTTGCTCCATGACCTTCATCCCCTGAACCATTTGAAAAAAATTGAGCAATGGTCTTTGTAACAATGGAATGTTTTAGGAAATTTTTATTGAATAAAGGTCATGCTCCATGACCTTCATCCCTTGAACTGTTTGAAAAAATATTTGATACAATTACTCAACACACAAATTAAATTTAAAATGTTATAAAAAACATAAAAACTAACTAAATTTCTTTATAACTCACCTATCAAAATTCTCTATTTTTTTTAATAAAATGCAAAAAATCATTTCATTTGCATGTTTGAGAGCTTGTTTATCAAATTTACAACAAAATAACTATGTATGGGGTTAAATTCAACCAAAATCTTCCCAATAATGACTCATTACACACGTCAAATAAAAAAATGTTGCATAAAACATGAAAATTAACTAAATATCCCTACAAACCACAAATTCACCGACATATTCATTCTAAATTCCTCACAAACAAGGTCAAAATATACTCTTAACCTCCATAGGAACTTGGCACATGGTGCCCTTGTTAATAAGGTGTTGGGTAGGTATCTATTTTAATAACCTCTCCATATTAATTTGCACTAAAAATTGTGCAATGTAAATATTTTTAAACTTTCAAAAGTTTTGATATTAGCTTTCTAAAATACATTATATTTTTGAAAAAAGAAAATATGGAAAATCTTATTTTTATACTTTTTTATTGGTTAGAGGACAATGACAAGACCATTTTCTTGGAGAAATTTAAACATCTATCATTAAAAAAATAGGGAAAAATAAATATCTTGTCTATCAAAAAATAGTTTCAATCAAGATTAATTTTTGCCTCATTTTTCCATTATTTTATTATTTTCTCCATTAGTCTCATGCAAGTGGCTCTGTCAGTACTTTTGATGACCTTATCTTTTTGGCCTACATTGCAGGGCTATTGATAGGGATTCTACATGGACTACATATGCATTATAGTCACCAGGTTGAGGCAAATCCTATTCACTCAATTCATGGAGCTCATGATCAAATTCTACAATAATGACCTCCCAAAGAACCTCTCACTTGATCTAGACTTGAACATGGACTACGACAGGAAGGGAATCGACATTGCCATGACTATCTAAAGCTCAAAATTCTAGTACCTATTGAATCCAATGGATAACATGACCTAAACATCAACTCTCAGGCAAATATGAGTCCCCTCATCATGTCTACCCCTAACACTCAGGGATCTCCCTTTTCTAATAGACATTTGATCAGAACATTTATCCACTATAATGTCAGTGATGAATTTCCATCATGGATTGATAAGTTAAAAAAATCCATGCAACAAGGATGAGTATGGTCTAATTATTTCGTATATGTGACAATCACCTTTCATGGTCATAAATGGAAAAACTTGTTTAAGAGGCTAAAAAAGACTAGTAGTATGGGCATTCATAACAACAATCAGAGTAAGTCTAGATAAATTTAGTATGATCCTTTAAATTATGAGCTTAACTTTGACAATGGGTCTATAGACGAGGATCAGTATTTATAACATGTATTTTCTACCATATTTGATTGCCCCATTACGAAGTCAAGAGAAATAAAATACCTCTTAATTTAATCCAGTGCGATAGAATACAGATTGATCAATAATATGAAAAGACCATCAACAAGTTTGCCTAAATTGAAATGCCACTGAATTTTATTTGTTTGATCATTAATTATAACCAGAATGTATTATTTTTATGTTAACCATTATGGGCGCTAGGCTCACCTGCAAGAGGGGTTGGATCTGGGCCTACTACAACATTCCATTTGTGGATTCAAGAATTTATGTTTTTATGAATTATTGTGCTTTATTGATTCATTTTTTCATGTTTATATTTCTTAACACTTCTGCAACATGTACTAAAGCTGCATCATGACACTTGTTGATTTTTATTTTTATATTTTGTGACAAGTCCTTTGTTTTCAATGTCATTCATATTTCATGAATAATTTTAACCTCTATTATGAGTATTAGCTTAAAATAATTACAAATAAACATTGAATAAAAAATGAAGATGTTGGATATTTGAGTTAAGGGGGATTGTACTTGAGTACTTGTCATGTTTACAATGACTTAGGGTTTCCCACCTTGTTATACTGCAATCATTTTATTCAATTTTGCATGATTTTTTCTTAGCTTTGATTAGAATTTAATTGCCTTTAACTTAGAAATCTACCATTTGTGCAATTTTTATTTTGTTTAATGAGTTCCTGATATGAGCTTACATTTTTTAATTCAACTCTTTATGGATGAGGAAATAATGGCACTGAAGAAAGTCACAATTTTATGCCCAAAGTGTTCCACGAGGTAATGTACCTCCTTCTCAAGAAATTCTCATGATGTTTTACTTGATGTTCCTAAATTTTGATCAAGCTTGTTAGTGGCTTGAATCTCATACCTTTCATACGTATTTTTTGGGGCGTATATCTTTTGAGTCAAAGTTGATATGTTGGGTTCAGATGCAATGGCATCATACTCATATGGCTATAAAACCTGACCAAGGGTTTCTTCCATTTTATCTTTGAAAACCCTTAACATTATGTAACTATTCACAAGCATGGATCTTTCCATTTTAGCAACTTGTTTCTTGTTTTCTCCCCTTGGACCCAAGACTTCACAGTCTCAAAGAAATCCAAGCTCAAAGTCCTGGTATGGTTAGAGTTTCCCAACATGCCAATGCCTTTATGGCCTTTTCTAAAATAACTGAATAAACCCTTAATTTGTTTCATCTATTCTATAACCAATAAATTTTATGCTACCAGACCATAATGACACATATGTGTGGAGGTTGATCTCACATAAGACCTCTGTGATAAAATTGACAATTATATTGGAGGGCAATGCTTCACTCAATAGATGATGTACATTAACCTTATTGAGACTTGTTTCTACTACTAATTATTGGACCAAAAGTTTAAGGATTTCCCTCTTGTCTCCATCACCGTTCCATAGGCTAAGGTTGCAATCGAGTAAAATAAACCCCAACCAAGAGCTAATGATGGTTGGTGAGTCATGGGCTGAGGGAAAAAATAGAATAATCATAATAATAGGGTTCCTATATCTAACCCTAAACCAACCATGGTAGACATAATGGTAAATCTGCCACCAATTATTATAACCCAAGTTACACAAGATCCTCTAGCACCTTAAGCAAACCCTAAATTAGTCATGGCAATTACTTTTAAAAAAACTAATACGATTTTTAAGAATCGGGAGTCTTTGGATCCAATTTTATCATTTTTTAGTCATAAAAGTCATTGGTCCCTAGTTTAGGTTTGAAGCCTAGGGAAATTCCTTTTTCTCCTCATCAATAAACAACAAGACGATCACATAGCCCTTTTTTCAATAAATCTGACAAAGAATTCTTGTACAATGAGTAGCTTGTGCTGTTTGCAGACTTTATCACTAAGTTTTAGTAACAAAAGTTTCTAAACAACAACTTTGTAGTGCTTAAAGTCCAAGTTTAGTATCATACAAATCATTAATAATCTCAAATCCAACTACCTCACTCACCAAAGTGGTTAACAATTCTATACACATGTTTAATGCATAAACTACTTGATTCTACTTTCCTGACTTATGCTTTTGAATAAAAATACATCCCTACAAAGATGATACCCACTTTGTGTGTCTATTATTTAATTTTTTTTGGGTGTTCACATAGCTTAAGTCCTAATGGTTTATAAACAAAATAAACTCCTTTGGCATTAAGTAATGTCTCCAATGCCTTAGTGCTTGTTTAATGGCATAAAATCCAATGTTATTTGAAACCTTTTTTTCAGTAACTTTTGCATACAAACTCATATAGAACTACAAATCTCCCTTATCCTTATACATATCTTACATATAACTACAAGCTCACACCCAGATACCAAAAAACTAAATTTGTAAAATATATTAAAATAGTGAAAGTGAATTTAAATCCAAATTTTGACCTTTTGATGGTCAATTTTGGGCTAGAAAAAATATCAAAAAAATTGTGAAGCGACTAACATGGCTTAAAGTTACATGAATCTATTCAAGAGCCTCATTTAAAAAAAAAAGGCTTGAACAGAATCCCATATCAAAAGTTATGCCTTATATAAGATATGTGCCGCATCATTCTCCTCTAGTTGTAAAGAAATTAACTCCTATGAGTTGTTCTGATTAAACTTTTGCCATTTATCCTTTTCCAACTTATTTAATTCCCAATATGATATCCAAGTGTTATCCTCATTTTATAATCCTTCTGCTATACAAAATACTTATTGTAACTACTTTCTTGATATTCGCGGTCTTCTTTTACAAAACCTATGTTGTCTTTTCTTTCTTCTTCCTTGGTGTATGTTATCTCCAATTCACCTTTTCTTCTTCTTCTTCTTCCCGTTAATTATACTCTCCATGAAATGTGTGTGTGTGTGTGTGTAAACATTAAATACTGGATACATATAAAAAAGTCATGGTAAATATACCTCATAAGCGTTATCATTTATTTTCTTCACAATCTTGCATGGGCCAATGTTTATATACTTCATATTGTTGTACATTCCTTGGGGAAATATTTCCTTTCTCAGATACACCATCACCACCTCTCCTTCAAATATTGTAGGCTTTCTAATTATAGTTATTGTTACTTTATACTTGTCATTAATTTCCTGTAGCTTCCTCCTTACTTCATCTTACAATTGTTGTATGTGTTTTGTAAGTGCCAAAGTTGCATCGTCACTCACCCGCTCTTCAATTGTTAATTGTACCAAATATAAAACACCATTTCTCACCAAGTTAGTTGCCTACATGTTTAACTCTACATGTTTTATTGGGGTCATCTTATAAATTACTGGTTTAGGTATAGATGATCTTGGATTTAAATCAATATGGTGTTGAATATCTCTCTTCGATGGTAAACCATCTAGAAACGCATCAAGTATAACATGAACATATTATTCCAACACTATTTTTGCCTTTGTTGGTACTCGCACATATCCTTAACATCTTCTTTCTTTGACGTTAATGAACACTAGCTTCATGTCACCTTTAACATATTGATAAATTCTTTTGTGGACAACATTTTTTCTACCCACCCTTCTTCCTTAAGAGGTTTTTTAAACTATCCTTGAGCCATCCTTCTGAAAGGTATACGTGTTCTTCTCTCCATCATGGAATATTTTATTATCATATTACCATCACTTTCCTAAAAACACATTACATGCATCCATTAGGATAACATCACACCATATTTCATCTGATAAGTCTTTCTTATGGAAAACTTGATTAAACATCTCTTATCAAGAGTAACTTCATTTATTTTTTTAAACCAGTAAATACAACAAGGACAAGGATGTTTCTCACAATGCATATCTAGTTTCTTTACCATATATTTAGAAACCATATTTTTATAGTTTCCACCATCAATAATAACATTACATACAATTCCTCATAAATTTCACCTTGCGTGGAAAACATTTATACGAAGCCATGAATCACAAATGTATCTATCATACACATGTTCTTTCCTTGGATCTACCATTTTCTTTCTCATCATAAGAGTATTTATTACATCTACTATTTATCAAGAGCAACTTCATATATTTTTATAAAACAAGAAATACAATAAGGACAAGGATGTTTCTCACAATGCATATCTAGTTTCTTTACCATATATTTAGAAAGCATATTTTCATAGTTTCCACCATCAATAATAACCTTACATACAATTCCTCATAAAGTTCACCTTGATTGGAAAACATTTATACAAATCCATGAATCACACATGTATCTATCCTACACCTCTTTCCTCGGATCTATAATTTTCCTTCTCATCATAAGAGTATTTCTTATATCTACTATAACTTCTACATTTTATTCCTCTACCTCAGCTTCTACCAAATTTACTCGTAGTTGTTCCTCTTACCTCCTCTTTTGTGCATAGAAATGGGGACACTCAAATTCTTTTTTCACTTATTCACCACAACTTTAGTAAAAAAATGTCTTCATGGTAATTTCCATCTTGTGTTACCACCATAGCCTCTACCTATCTAAAATCCTCTTCTTATTTGTTGATTTTGAAACCCTTGTCTAGAAAATTAATGTATTTTCACCCTATGGAGTGATTATTCTCTTGTGGGAATAAATCTACCACATTCTCCTTAATGTAGATGACAGTCCTCGCTTCATACCATATGGTATCCGAAAAACATGTCTAATTTACTTCTTTTCTACCTTTAAATCTATTTGATAGGCATCTTTCATGCTATTGATTATATACATGCTTAACTCATATTGGATATAAAACTTTAAACCATTTAGATACCTTACAAAAATTTCATCCTTTATTTATTTAGGCTCCACTTGAATGGATAGCTTGTAAATTTCATCTATGTAGTCCTGTACAATATACTCCTTTTGCCTTGGGTTTTGAAATATTTTGTAGAGGTGAATTATCCACAAGGAGGAATTTTTCTCTTAGCTTCTTCTTCATTTTAACCTGGGTCTTGTTCTTTACACTTATTTTGTCTTTCCTTTTGAAAATGATCCCACCATATCTTGGCATGACCCTTCCATCTAATATATGAAAAATTCACTTTCCTGTCCTCCACCATATTCTTCCCCTCAAATATTTTTCCATGGTATTCAACCAACCTATCAGATTCTCTGGTTTTGTACCGCCATCATACTCTAAAACTTCAACTTGTATTCCTTCATTATTTCATTCTAATGCCTGAACTCATCTTTCTTAAACTAGTTATGGCTCCTCTTATTCTTCCTCCTCCTATTGAATCTCTACTTCCAACTCCATTTCTTCATTAGTTGAATCATATCTCTTTCCCTATTCTCTGGCCTGTAGTAATTCCTGTAAAATTTTCCATTATCCTCTACAAATCTTGTAGATTCTTGTTAATCTAAGCATAGCCTCCTCCTCTTTCCATTTTTTTCTTTTAAAAATTGTTCTTTAAAAACATAATTTCTCCAAAACAAAATTTTAAACACAGGACAAATTCACACACAATCTTGTCTTCAATTTTATTCTTAGTGTTGAACATGCTTTGATATTAGATGATGGGTCAAAGAGCATAACAATTATAAAACATAGACTAATATTACAAAGAATAAAATTGAGTAGTGAGACATAATTATAATTCTTCATTATTTTCTAAAACAATACATAAATTCTTTGATAAATGCACAAGTCGTAGATAGAGTGTCATACAAGTAAAATCCAATCGAAAGAAAAGTTAATCATTAAGTTAAGTAGAACTTTCTATTTTTATCTCATATTAAAAGGAAATTTAATCTTAGATTTAACTAAACTTGCTTTTTTAAGTTCCTATGAAAAGGAAAAGTTAATCCTAGAGTTACCAAAGAGATATATTCAACACCATATTGATTTAGTTCAAGGATCAACTCTATTTAATCAAGAAAATTATAGGATGATCCCAACGAAACATTACCAAAAAAATAGGTGGGTGGTTGAGTTATTGAGAAAGGGTGTTTTAGACTTGGTGTAATTTCCAATTATAGAGAGGGTAAGTGGTGATGCAAAAGCATTTGCATAACACATATAGTAAGTACAAGTTGAAGTAAGGAGAAAGCTACAAGAACGTAATGAAAAGTATAAGGCATCAATAAATGTAACAAGAAGGCCAAAGGTTTTTGAAGAAGGAGATTCAATGATGGTATATCAAATAAATAAAATATTTACTCAAGACAGGCAAAACAAGTTGAAGTATAAAAAGACTAACTCATGCAAAATTATGAAGAAAATAAATGATAATGTTTATGACATAAAATTTCCATTTTTGTAATATTTCTCTTGTATTTAATGTTTCTAATTTATATGCATTTCATGGAGAGCATAATGAAGGGGGAATAAGAATAAGTGGACTGGAGGTAGTAGATGTAGATGCCAAGGAAAAAGAAAGAGAAGACAACACAAAATTTGTATAAGAAAATGTGGATACTAGGTAGGGCAGTTACAACAAGTATTTGGTCTAGTGGGAAGGATTACAACAAGAAGATAACACTTGGATTTTAGAATGGGATTTGAAGACGTTGGAAAAGGACAAATGGCACAAGTTTAATCATAACAAATCATAGGTGCTGAGTTATTTTCAACTCAAGTAGAATGACGAGGGAACATTTCTTACGCAAGGCATACATTCTGATTCAAAAAACTATTTGAGCCCTTTTTAAATGAAGATATTGAAAATATTCATGGATCCATCAGTCGTACTAGCAGATTATCAACTTTTTTGATAAATTTTAAAGCCCAAAATTGACCATCTAAAGGCTAAAAATTACAATTTAAGTTTTTTTCCACTATTTTTTGAATTTTTAAAATGTAGTTTTTAAATAATTGGGCACAAGCTTGTAGTTTCATGTCACTCTCACGCTTATTTTAAATATGTAGAAGAATAAGGTAGCTTTTTAGTGTCATTTGAATTTGCATGTAAAAGTTACTAAAAATAACATGTTTTGAAAACTGCTTAAAATAATAATTATAGTTAACTCTAGGAGTAGCTTTTCTTTTAATGGGAGATAAAAATAGTAATCTCAATTAACTTTAGCAATATAACATCTTTCAATAGGATTTTAGTTTGCATGACTACTCTATCTTTGAGTTGGGTAATAATAAAAAGTTATATATTATTTTAGAAGGGTAATGAAAAAATAGAATTCTCTTACTGCTCAAATTTATTCCATACAATTTTAGTATTGTTGCATTCTTAGCACCATCACCAAGATGGTATAAATATTCACCTCAATATTTTCTAATGATTGTTTATTCTAACAAGTATGTAGTTTAACTAACCTGACTTGTAAGTATATTTTTAAGTCCAATTTTTAGAGTTTTTCATATCTGCATAAACTTTGCTTAGATGAAGTGTGCATTATTAGTTTCTCTTTCCAAATGGAAACCCAAAAAATGTGGTCTAGTACTACTTATCACATGTCTATCCATGAGAAGGGATGTGGACAAGTAATCACTAGGATAACACCACTTTTTGCCTTATTTATAATGTGTATGCACCTAAATTTGCTTACCTAATAAATCTATTAATTTCGCTAATTTAACCTATAGTCGTATTACCTAGTCAATTAATTAATATCCTAATTCTTACATAAAATCTACTACATCCTATCAACATTATTCCTACCCCACCAATCTATTAATTCTCCTAAATCCCCATTATCCCATCCTAATTCCACTTATTCATTACTTGGGAATTTAAAATTCCCAAGGTCCACCTACCCACCTACTAAGCCTACTTTATTTATAATCCTCTAATCACCTATCTAATCTATTTTTAATCATGATTAAACCTTCCAGAGATATTATAGAGGTTTCCACCTCTAGAACCTTCTCTCCTTTAGAATCCTCCAAGGAATTTTTAATTCCTTGGAAATTACTCAACCATTGATCTCAATAGCTCAAGATTAAATGTGAGCCACTGATTTTCCCTCCCTTGGATTATATAAACAATCCATCCCTCTATAACCAACTTACTTTGAGAACTTGGAAGCCTTGAGAACTTTGAGAGCCATAAGCATCCATTATATTTGCAACCATCATTCAAGCACTTTTATATCCCTTGTCAAAGACATCAACAAGCCATTGAAGCCATCATCAACTTGAATCAATCAATCCAATAATCCACTCATTTTTCACTCAAATTGGTTTTGGCAATCTCGGAGAGGAGTTATAAGAGACAAAAGGATGGTAAGTAATTCCATTGTGAGTATCTGATTGTATCTTTATCCCCTCCTTTGAAGTTGTTTGCATTTTGGGTTTTCATTGATAAAATTAGTAATATAGTGAATACTCTAAAATACATAGCAATCATATGGAGATAACAGGTCAGAGTGGGTAGAGGTCACGTAGGCAAGTTGAGGAATGACACGGTTGAGGAAAGGGTATGCGGCAACATTTTAGACATAAGGGGAAAAATAGTGGGTTGAGGGGGTTATAAGTTAAGGTACAAGAGCTATGTGAGAAATAAGAGTCGTAGGAAGGGTTTCTTGCTTGTGGAGGGTGGCATCATAAGAGGCTGCATTTTGTAAGGGTAATGAAAATGTGTAAGGGGGAATGGGAGGAGGAATATCCAGTTTTTGGAAAGGGTTTAGGATATATATTTATTTCTTTTATGTGATGTAGCGATACCATTTTACTATTAAATATGTGTGTATTACAGGAGGATCAAGCTTTGGAGAGGATGATGGTGGTAGGAAGCACATCAAGATGGTTGTGGAGGTGGTAACATAATCACTAGTTAAGGAACATATACCAGTCATAGAGGCATGGGAGGAGAAATGGAATTAATAGGGGCATTAGGGATTGGGTGAGTTTGTTAGCAGTTGCATGAAGGGACATACTAGGTTTGTAGTGCCAGGTTGTATGCTTATAGGGTCAAATTGCTCAAAGGGATATATAAAGGATAGAAGCACTAACTAGATGACCTCATTACTGGAGTAGGTGAGCCAATGAGAGGCATAAATTGGGTTACTACAAGAATAGGTGGAATGAATTTGGTTTGACGATATATAAATGTAGGGATGATTATATCAATAAGAGGTAGAGGAATGGGTTGTAGAGATGGAAAGAAACATGGACATGATACTATTAGATTCCCTAGGATTTAGATATGTTATAGCATAGGTGGTGAAGATGGCATGGTAGACATAATATTGGAGAGACTTATACGAGTATGCAGTGCCATCAGGGCAAAGGACTCCTTTATATAGGGCAATCAGTCAATCTAAGAGGACACCAGGTTCTAGGTCATCAAGATGGTCAGTGCATCCATCATCAAGGCCACCACCATAAGGTGGGATATAGGGCATGATGTATGAACATAGGATTTCAATATGGGGAGATTAGTATTGTGTTAGTGAACAAAACAAATCAATCAAAAACACACTAAACTAACACCCTAAGCCTATCTCAAAGGAGCTTAATTAACAAAACAAAAATGGAAAACATGACTAAAACATGAAATAAAGACCTTCCTTCACCTTCTTTGGATGCTCCAAAATTCTTGTTGTAGTGGCTTGCTCAATTTATGCTCATGAAGTCTGAATCAATGAAGTGTGGCTACCTCCGTCTCTTCTTGGCACCTTGTTTGGCTTTGGCTTGGCTCAATAATTTGACATTATAACATTAATTGTAATGGATTTTTGAATGCATTTGGGCATTATAAGTTTGGCATAAAAGTTCTTAAAATTCAATAGGCAAAGCCTCCTATTTATAAATTTTTGGAATGGTTTAGAATCAACCTGAACCATCCATCTCAAGATGAAGATGTGTGGCTAAGGATTAATTCAATTATGTAATTAAAATTCATAAATAATCTCATCAATATTAGGCATGGAGGGTCTTAATGAGGCATGGGAGGCATTAATTCAGATATTTGTGGTATTTATGGCTTGTGGATGCCACCCCATAGGATGATGTCATTTGATGATGCAGTTAATGACAATTAATTTCTAAAAACAAATAATCAAAAATTTCCATGGAAAATTAACTTAAGCTCTTGATTTGGTTTAATTATCCTTAAACATGATTAGTCAACTTTGATGCAAAACCTTGGTAATTTATGCATAAGTTAATTAAATTGGTCAAAATGATTGGCTTAAAATTTGACTAGATTAGAATTTTAAGTCGATGTTAGATACGTTGAAACCATTATCCCATTTAGGATGTTTCCAATGCAAAATAACAAAGGCACGTGTCTCGTACAAGAAATTTGATAGAGAAAAGGAATCCAGAGCACCCAAGTGTGAAAATATCATTTTCACTCGAAATGATTTGATCAAAGTTAGTTATTTTATAAATTGCATTGCCCCATTTAATGATACTCTGGCCAAAATCATCACTTGAATATCTAAATTTCAACTCATTTAATGTGTTTTAGTGTTTTTAGGCCAAATTGTGCATTTTGGTGGAAATTGGTCAAAACCCTGATTGATGGTCATTGGTGGCCATATTTAGGTGTCTACATGATGTATTTGTGGTTTTGATATTTGGCTCAGATGTAAATGTATGTAATTATTGAATAAATGACATGAAAATATTTTGTGATGGCTTGAAAACATGTGAATATGATGTAATAATCAATATTATGGTGATAATAAAATGTGATTATTTTATCTTTATCGTGTAATGATTAGAATGGGATGATTTTGTATAATATTGTCTGCTTTGTACATTCCATTCTTGTCCCATACCTATTAAACTATTTTCATTTCAAATCCATCTTACTTTCTTGGTTTTTAGGTCACACACATGTCCAAAACATCCCCATTTCATTCATATTACCCATTATCATTTCATCATCATATGTATATATTTGTCCTTATCTATCCCATTATCCCATCACCTAATCACATATCCATCCTACCTTGAGTAATTTGGTCTTTCCATATAATCCTATCATTCTAGTCCACTTTCACTCATCACTTGGTGAGATCTCATACCTAGTCAATGTCTTGCTAACATCTTGTCACTTTATCAGTTTCAATCTAGCATCCAATCAATCATCACTCTAGTCATATATAATCTAGTCATCTTGCCTATTCATAACTAGCACCCATCTAATCATCATCTTGATAGTTTGAATCCAGGCACCAGTCAAATACTAATCCTTTTGCTAGTTTGAAAATTGGGCATTATTGATAGATCATTAGCACTTATTGTATTATAAATCTAAAATTTGATCCTAGTCTTACATCATCTTAGTCTCATTTCATCTATCCCATCACTTGTCATACTAGCTCAATCATATAGACTTGCTTTGACCAAGCACCTATCTAATTCCTAAATCTACCTTCACATCATCCATTCCCATTTTATCATCAACCCACATGGATTTGGACCTGGTTCTCGTGGACCAATACGTATTTACCAATAAGGATGAGATACTTTTGTAAGTCCTAAAAATGGGTGCTTGCCTACCTCCAGACATTAATCCCATCAAGCATAAATTAATGTCTCATGTACTTCCTCATCAATAATTCCCATATGCTATCCCACCGTGGCCACCAAAATGTAATAGGAATTTTGAGCAAATGGATTAAACTATGTAATTTAAACCCAAAATGCAAATAACTTCAAGAGGAAGGATGAAGAGATAATCAAATACTTATAATGGAATCACTTACCATCCTTTTGTCCCTTAGATCTCCTCTTCAAGATTGCCAAACTGATTTGAATGCAAAATAAGTGGATTGTTTGATTGAGCTTGATAATGGCTTCAATGGCTTCTTATCTTGTTGATGGATTTGATAAGGCTATGGGAATGCTTGAATGATGCAAGTATAATGGATGCTCTCTAAATTTCCAAGTTAGTTGGTCATGGATGCATGGCTTGTTCATATAAGCCATGGGAGGGAAAATCAATGACTCATATTTAATCTTGGGCCATTGGGATCAATGGTTGAGGAATTTCCAAGGAATTAAAAATTCGTTTGAGGATTCTAGAGAAAAGAAGGTTCTAGAGGTGGAAACCTATAAAATCTCTTTGGGAGGTTTAATCATGATTAGGGATGGATTAGATAGGTGATTAAATGATTCTAGAAAAGTAGGTGGGTAAGTGGGCATTGGGAGTTTTAAATTCCCAAACAATGAATAAGTGGGATTAGGATGGGATAATGGGGATTTAGGATAATTAATATATTGGTGGGGTGGGAATAATGTTCATGGGATGTAGGATATTTTATGTAGGAATTAGGATATTAATTAATTAGCTAGGGAATATGACTATGGATCAAATTAGCGGGTTTAATAGAATTATTAGGGTGAGCAAATTTAGGTGCATAAAATTTGACCCTCTTTGAAAGGGTATTTTAGTGGACAAGATGGAATGAGTAATGGTATTTCAAAGAAAAAAACCATGATCGTGAATGGAAATATTGTTAGTAGATGATATTAGTGGACATGATGCCCCCTCAAGGGGATATGTGATAAAGAATGATATAGATGGCCACTTGAAAGAGGAAATGAGGGGTATGGGTGATGAATAGATGAGGGGATGGGATGAGATATGTGAGATAGATAGTGAAGAAGACAAATTTGACTTGACTATTGAGCTACATTTTGATGATGCCATTGATAAAAACATATAGATAGGGAGTGAGAATGACTATATTATGGTTGTCGACACATCCCAAGGGGGAATAATCCACAATATGATGATGATAAGATAAAAAGTCACAAGATTTTGACGTATAACAAGCAAGGACACATGCAAGGGAGAGCTTTAGGCCATGATAAGACTTGATTTGATAAGATTAATGATAAGTGTAGGTCAAGGCTAAAGTTGAGCAATATGATGAAGGTGATGAGATAGATAAATGATATGATTAAGTGAATAAACATTGAAGGGGAAGAATTGGTCTACATGGTGTCGAATCAGTGAGCCATAATACAATTATAACCTTAGCAAGGACACATCCTAGGGAGTGAGAGATGATAATAAAGTTATGATTTTGGTTATGCCTTAATAGAGGGAGGAAACCATAAAGTTGAAATAATGAATGGACCAATTAGGGATAATAGAAGACTGATGGGAGAATAGATGGATGTTGTTATTTATTAGGCCCAATCAATAAGTGGATGTGATTGATGAAAATATTAAAGAGATGATTGTGGTCGGGTGATTGGTCAGTAGACGGATTGGTTAGTAATTGATATTATAGCTCAACTATTTGATTGATGCAAGACTAAAGGGTGATGAGGGATAAGAGAGATTTAATGATGGATGATGAGGAAAGAGGTGAAAGTGGCCAATCTATCCTTAGGTAGTAAAAAGTGCCAAGTATTGCCTACATATTCTGAAAAGACCTCAGGATGATGTACTTTTGGCTAGAGGATAAGCGACAATTGATGGAGTAAAATATTATGATGATGATTAGTGATTAGAGGATATGACTTAGATGATGAGATGAGGATTTTGAGGATAAAATATTGGATGTTAGTCAAATTGGTCGAGAGGATTAGATTAGTGATGTGGATAAGGATGATTAGATAAATAAGGAGAGTGTATATGATCAAGCCATCAGAACTGTCATAAGGCTCATCATAGTCTAAACAATTTGATGTATCACTTGAAAGTATGGCCCATGATATAAGTATGACCAAGACGGCATGGTGCCAAAGTGCATGGGAAAATACTGAAATTTGCATCATTGAGGGAATTAATAAGCATTATTGTAGCTTTGGTGACCTCATAACATCCTTGTTAATTACCCAATAGACAAAAAGAGACACGAAACAAGACTAAAATAAACATAAACAAATGAATGATCAACAAGACAATCATTTATATATAAGACAAAATACATATAAACAAGTCAAATAAAAGAGAGCATCCAAGTAACACACATAGTTATATACATGTAGTGTCATCATGTCTTGTCAAATGATGGGATGAGTGATTGGGTGATGGGCCAGACTAGGATGATCATGATGTGATTGTGGACTTAGGATAGACTTGGATTTGATGATGATTATGATTAAGACTTAGGTAAGGATATGGATGTGGATTTGGGTATGAGGACTTAGATTTGGATTAGGATAAGGATTTGGAGATTTAGAGGAGAGACATAAGACTAATTAGGCAAAAATGAGACTAGGTTAATTCTAGTTCAAGACAGATTAGATTTTCCCCTAGTTTAGAATAGGAGGATGGATGATATGATTGTGAAAGATGAAAGGCATGGAGATGGATGCGACTAGGGGAAGGGGCATAAGACAAGACACCATGGACTGTTCTTGGCTTGTTCAAATTTTATGATTTTTATGGTTTTTGAAATATTTCAATTTTTAGGGCTTTTTGGAATATCTATGTACAATATACAAATGGGGGTTATCAACAAAACAAATACCAAACCTAGCAAATAGGATAAGGGTATATGGATGAAATAATGGATGGGATGACAAAAGGGTGATGGTGATGTAAAAGGGGATGAGGACCAAGGAAGAAGGGACTAGGGATCGTTACTAACCACATCATGAAGGAACCAGATATTTAGTTTCTTGAGTGTCCATTGGAGGATATGCCAAGATGATTCTAGAACATGTCTCAAGATACCTTCCTCGTCTTTAAAAAGGTCAAGATGGGAAGGAATGATCAACACAATAAACTGAGGAATAAGATATGGATGGGTAGATACAATGGATAGAGGAATAAAATAGACATGGATGACATGGAGGGGATTGACAAGGGACATAAAATGGATATATTTTGCCTCCAAGTTTTAAGGTACAATACAAATAATAGCTTATTTTACCATGATACCAGAAATTAGTTTTCATCATGGTACTTGCCCAAGGTGCTAGAAGACTGGTTTTCACCATTGGATGAATTTTTTTACCTTTTTTGATTTTTTGATTTTTTTTATTTTTTTAAATTTTTTGAATTTTTTGATTTTTTGGGCATCTCAATTTATTAGATAAGGGTAAGATGCAGGAATGTCGATACTATCTAGATCTTCAACTGACACATATTTTGGAGATATGTGATGTTAGGACCATGTTGTCACCACTGTAAGTATTGAGGTCCGTTTGACCTTTGGTGATTCTTGATTGAGACCCCTACAAATATCTAGACTAGGGGCCTTTGTCACCTCTATCAGAGACAATGTTGCTCGAGTGGGTGATGTGAGGTATGGATTGGATTAAATATTGATGTTGATGGGGGTGTATTAGACTTGAATAGATATCATGATAGGACAATGTGATGGGTGATTGAGGAGTGGGACCAATAGCTATACACATCATTGGAGATGTTGGATAGTTCATATTTGATTAGTGCCATGTGATAAAAAACTTCAAGAGATCTAAGACACTTTGACTATGTGGTTTATCTCTGATCTAATTATTTGATGGATGATTGACCATACTAATAGTGATTTTGATATTATTTTAATTTTTTTACTAGAGTTGACTTTGACTGCCCCCTAGTGCTTGATTTTGGGCTTCACCAGTGGAGATTGATTTTTGACTTTGATGATGCCCTATTGCCTAACATTGGGCTTCACTAGGGGAAGACATTTTTGTATTAGGCTGATGATTTGAATTTTCTTGACTTTGACTTATGGAATCAAAGATGATTTTATTAATATGATTGACTTTTTGAATATGGTCTTGGAACTTTGTATTTTTGGCACATATTATGTTACTCAAGGAAGAGTCCAATGATGTATGTTCATGTTCATCCTTATGAAGGGATGTGATTAAATGATCATTAACAGGAAGAAAGGATTATATGATGGATGAAGGTGGGGGAGGTGGTATGATGAGGTTAATGAGGGGTGATAGGGTAACATGGTCCTCATAAGGGTTCCTATGAGACCCAATTTTGACATCAAAGAAAATCTCCTCAAGATCAACAAAAGAATCACTAGGATTAGCTGAAAGACATGCATCTAAGGTAAGATCAGATTCACTCTAATAATAATCTATAGATAGAGCGTAGAAGATCTTGGTTATAACTTCATCATCTCAATCAAAAGATATGCTTGGTAATTGATTATCATCCAAATTATATGTATCTTCAAAAGGGCATGCATAATCATCAATGCCTATGAAAGATGATGAGGAATCTGATTCAGACATTGGTGTTGAACATGATCTTGATGCAAATAACACTTGTATTGACTCTAATGCTAACTTCAATGTACAAGATGCAATGCTAGTAGTAGAAGATGCATTTTTATAATTGACCTCATAACACGAGGTTTTTAATATGATGGGTGAGGGGAAGATGGTAGAGGGACAATAGACTCAACAAAGATAGGCCCATGGAAGGAATCATGAGGAATAGGTTCATGGAGAATAAACTCATCTTCAATATAGGATTTGTCAAATATGGGGGGACCATGGAAGATGGATGTGGTATCTTGACCTTGGTTTGGAAAGGGGAGAGCTTGATCATGATTGGGAATGAAATCTTGGCATTACTCTTTTTGTTCACATAGGGATGTAGACTCATCTGATTCATTCTCAATTTTAATGTCACCATGATAGATGAGGTCTTGGACGTATTTTTGGAAATTATGACATCGATTGATGGTATGCCCCCAAGTTTGGTGATATGCATAATAGTGGTTGGTGTTATACTAAGAGGGAATAGGTTTGGCAGGATTAAGATGTCGTATGGGTGAATAGACCATCATGTTAGTGGAGACAAGTTGTTAGAAGAGGGATTCTAAGGATATAGGAAGAGATGTATAGGGGATCTCTTCACTTCATGACTTAGATTTAGAAGTATTGGTCTTTGAATTAGATGGTTGTTGACGTGATTGGGTGGGTGGACTAGTAATAGATGAGGTGGCCAAGATTATATTCCATTTGATAGTGTAGGAAGGGTTAGATGACTGGATATGACTTGTGGATGGAAGATTTGAATGGGACTCACATAGATGGGTTTGGACTGGAGGTAATGGTGGGTGGATGGGGTCGAAGTTTGTAGGATGTGAAGTGGTAATATCAAGGAGGTAAAAAAGGAACATATCCCTTTTGGCAATAAGGCATTGTTCAATTAGGGTATTGACCAAATTTGTTTTAGATACCATGGATAAGGATGGGATAAAGTACAGATGATGTGGTTCACTAACCCCAATCAATAGGTGTGGGGGATTGACTGAAAACACTAAGGGGTGAAGATGGGATGTGTGGAACAAATTTGGACAAAGGCTTGATTTAGTCCCATCTCAAGTTTGACTTGGTGATATGAAATGTGATGTGATATTTGATCAATTATACCAAATTAAGACGTGATCTAGACCTTGATGATTGAGATTAGATTCGAATAAGTGAGCTATAACAATCTCTAAGCTTAGATGAGGGACTAGATTGGCCCAAGAGACTGATTATGATTGGGTTGATTAGATTAAAGCTAACTCAAGACTAATGATGATTGACTTAAATAGGATGAGAGGAATGAGGACCCTGATATGACAAGAGTGTTTTCCAATGTGGATGAGGACTGATGTTTAACTATAGACATGATGGGAGGATTAGTGTAAACCAAGGGATGAATTGGATTGGACTATGATTAGGACTAGGTTGACAAGGTGACTAGGCAAGACAAGATCAAGACAACTAATCTGTTATGGATCAAATATGAGGTCTTGGACGTATTTTTTGGAAAATATGACATTGATTGATGGTATGCCCCCAAGTTTGGTGATATTCATAATAGTGGTTGGTGTTATACTAAGAGGGAATAGGTTTGGCAGGATTAAGATGTCATATGGGTGGATAGACCATCATGTTAGTGGAGACAAGTTGTTAGAAGAGGGATTCTAAGGATATAGGAAGAGAAGTATAGGGGATCTCTTCAATTCATGACTTAGATTTAGAAATATTGGTCTTTGAATCACATGGTTGTTGACGTGACTCGGTGGGTGGACTAGTAATAGATGAAAGGGGCAAGATTATATTCCATTTGATAGTGTAGGAAGGGTTAGATGTCTGGATATGACTTGTGGATGGAGGATTTGAATGGGACTCACATAGATGGGTTTGGACTGGAGGTAATGGTGGGTGGATGGGGTTGAATTCTATAGGATGTGAAGTGATAATCTCAAGGAGGTAAAAAAGGAACATATCCCTTTTGGTAATGAGGCATTGTTTAATTAGGGTATTGACCAAATTTATTTTAGATACCATGGATAAGGATGGGATAAAGTATGGATGATGTAGTTCATTGATCCCAATCAATAGGTGTGGGGGATTGACTGAAAAGACTAAGGGGTGAAGATGGGATGTGTGGAACAAATTTGGACAAAGGCTTGATTTAGTCCCATCTCAAGTTTGACTTGGTGATATGAGATGTGATGTGATATTTGATCAATTATACCAAATTAAGATGTGATCTAGACCTTGATGATTGAGATTAGATTCGAATAAGTGAGCTATAACAAGCTCTAAGCTTAGATGAGGAACTAGATTGGCCCAAGAGACTAATTATGAGTGGGTTGATTAGATTAAGGCTAACTCAAGACTAATGATGATTGACTTAAATAGGATGAGAGGAATGAGGACACTGATATGACAAGAGTGTTTTCCAATGTGGATGAGGATTGATGTTTAACTATAGACATGATGGGAGGATTAGTGTAAACCAGGGGATGAATTGGGTTGGACTATGATTAGGACTAGGTTGACAAGGTGACTAGGCAAGACAAGATCAAGACAACTAATTTGTTATGGATAAATGGAGCCAGGACAAGATGTGGATAACAAGATGTGATTAGGATATGTAAGTGATGGGGGTATGACCAATGATTGGTGAAACTAGAATATGATGTGACTAATATGAGATAATGTTTAAAAGGATGTACATATAAAAAATATGTATAAGAGGATGATGATAAGGATGTAAGAATGTTATAATGATGAGGTAAGGATTTACAATATGATGATATGTGCAGAAATACCTAGATAACCATGTATGGGTTTGGGGTGAATGACTGACTCAGTTCACAAATAATATTGGCCTAACACAACACACATCCAAGCAAGCAAACCATAATCTTAAGATTAGTAAATTGATGGGTGTACAACTTAATGACCACACCATCTAATGACTTTACAAGTGAAGATATAGGTGTAGACACCAAAAATCTGCATATTATGGTTTTGAATGTTACAACTCCCCTGGACCCCCCTAGGCCCAACCTTGGCCTCTTGACTACAAACCCGGCCTAACCTAGGTTAGATTGTTCAACTAGTTAAAACCTACCTTTTAAACCTAATTTGAACTTGACCCTCAACCATCAATGATCACCTTAACTGTTGAAGGTCACTCTGGCCATCGACAGTTAGGGTTCAACATCTGAACCACTTAACTAACCCTTCACTCTACCTTGCTTTTGTATAATTAGCTTGTCTAATTCATGTGAAAGTCAATGCATACACAAGTTATATTTATACAATAAATTGGATCTCTTATTAATGTTTGATTGCACATATCCTTCCTTACTATAATAAGAGAGGAGTATGAAGGTGACAAAGGATTTGAAATCAATCAATCCATCCACAACTACTAAGATCTTTTGTATCCAAAGTTTCTTTTACAGGTGTTCTTCTAGTGATCCAATGATTCAAACATCATGACAAAGAGCCAAATTACTACTACCTATCAGCCAACAATCAAGTATTTTTACTTTTCTGAAATCATGCCAGACTCCTCCAACGAGCTAACCACCTCAACCATTCACTAGATCAACAATCTATGAGCTAAGTATTTGTTTTTCATTATTTAGTTACTTCATTTATATTTCACAATCAGTCTAGCATAAACTAATCTCCCAGAATTACCTTTTGGAACCTCATCAATCTGACCTTTTATTATTTAGATCCAACACATAGTAACCGTTGATGGTCAGGACCTTTTATTATTTAGATCCAACACATAGTAACCGTTGATGGTCATCCTGACCACTAATAGTCTAGCTAATCATTGATGGTTACCTCAACTGCCAACGATCACCTCAATTGCTGATGGTCACCTCAACCATCGATGGTTACTATGGTAGAAAATAATATCAATCTATTTTCACCCACTTACCCTCAACCAAATACAACTTTCTTTTCCTCCACCTATTCATATAGCCCCAACCTATTTTCTGAACCACACCCAAACTATTTACCATTAGTATTGTCTCACTTATTGATATAATTAGTCAATTTCATCGATTTATTTATCAAGCATTTCTTGTATTCAATTTTAGCATCTCCTATGATTTATGCAAGTACTTTATCTTTTGATTTATTAACTTAATTATTTAAAAAGTGTGGATTGATAGCCCTTGAGGAAGCTCTTGCTTATGGGATCTAGCTAGTGCTAGGTAATCCACCCAACTATCTATCTAACCAACCATTTGATTTAGTGATTTATTATTTATACGTCATTCCTCCCAAGCCAAAGAGGATCTCTCTATAATCATCTGATTCAATGCACACACAACCAAATAGGTTTTTATACCATACCCGTATCTAGTTTCTTTCTCCTTCCTTTCTCAAAACATAAGCTGAAATTCTTTGAAACATTCTGGCATGATCGATGGGACCCTTGAGTCCCTACTTGGGTTTTTTTCTTTACATCTAAATGCTCTTATCCCTATTCTATGCTCATAAATGAAATCAAAATTTCTTTTGGGTTTAAAATCAACTGCATACATTAGTTGCTTACAAGTTTAGGTCACTTAGTTAATTTAAATCAAAGTATTTCGATCGTAACATCACTTGTATCACACACACAAACCAAACCACCTACATTAATAAAATATCAAAACAACTTGACATAAAGCTTGACTACTATTTCATCACCTAGTGCTCACCTTACCCTTTCTTGACGATCCTACTTGGAGGTCATTACCAAGGGGAAAACCAAATCAACTCTCTAGTTGAGTATAAACTCTATAAATCGGTATATATATTGGTTAAGCACCCAACACCCTTATCATTGTGGTGTGTGAATTGAGGGGGTAGGCCCCAATACGAAGCCACATATTGATTTCCAATATAGATCCTTTTTGAGAGCCTAAAACATAACTTGAAACTATCCATAGATTTCTTTTCTAGTACCTATTCTATCAACCCAAGTGGAGTCACATAATTTCTTATAAAGCTTAAGACATAAGCCAAAATAGAGACTAATAATAACTTTAGGACTTAACGTACTTGTTAGTGTGTGTTTCATTTCCTTGATCATTTCTTGTCTTCTCTCTATTTGAGTGGTGACATTGTTTTTGTATTCTCTCTCCCTTATCTTGGATGGTCCTAAATCGCCAACAATAAAAGAACCTAGCAGAATAAGACCCATCACCAAACCAATCAACATATTCTACCTCCTCACCCATGGAGTACATCTCTAAACCATAAGACTCTCCTCATCCTTTAGGAAGTCCTTTCCCTCAGATAGTTCCCTAAGGAGATATAGACTTTTCCACCTTCTTAGATAACAATCCTATGGCCCTTCAGCACTATCTCAACACCATGCCTCACTATACCCCTCATTTGGTTCCACTTGTGGACCCACCTTATAACACACCTTCCCACCTCATGGGGAACACTTCTATTGACACATTCACCACCCAACCATTGACTACTCAAGCATCTTCATTTATTAGTAATACCTTTGATACTACTATGGAAAACCAACCTACCCAACCTACCAACACCCTTATGCCTTCCACCCCTACCAACAACTCCTCTAACCTAGGAACAACCCAATCATTAACCACCTATACTCCACTCACCATGGGATTACTTACTAATAGCATTGTATACCTTTTTTCAGCTATCCTCAATCCATTAGTCACTACCCCACTTCAAAGTCTTGTGGTGTATATACCTTCTACCTTACCACCAATCAATACAAGGGTCACCACCTTTCCTTTGGTTACAAACCCAACCACAGCTCCTACCTAACCCACCTTAACCTCTCAGCAGGTGCCCATCACACCCAACTTGGGTTACATCCTTAACCCACAAGTGCATTTACCTCTACCCACTACCCAACCACCTACATCCACCTACCCCTACATGACATCCACCCAAGCACCTGTTTCCACATATCAATATGTGGTAGGTCCTCAAACCCATACCAATTATCAATATGTCACCCAACCATAACAACACTATGCACGTTATGACCTTTCAGGTGCATAACCCCAAATGGATCTAATGAAAATGCTCATGGATAAAATGACTAGCTTAGAGTCATCCATATCTAGTGCTCACAACATCTTATCATATGGCTAGATCTACAACGAGCCCATTCACCCATATGTCCCTATTAGACCATATCCTCCTCAGTGAGAACTTCCCAAGTTTTCTAAATTTTAAAGGAGGATCCCCAATAGCACCTCAGGGCATTTAAGCATGCATGTTATTTGATTGCCTACGATGATGTCCTCCATCTTCGTACCTTCCCTATGTCCCTATCTAGTCCAACATTAGACTGGTATAGTTCTATAACCAAACACTCTCTCTTCATATTCACCCAGCTAGCCCAAACTTTATTGGATCACTTTTCAATAAACATCTCCAAGAAAGTTTCCATCACTAAATTTTACTCTATCTGACAATTTGATGATGAATCTATTACTAATTTTATATCTCATTGGAGGAGCCTAATCAATCAACTTTCCTTCTCTTTACCCCAACTTGAAATGATAGAACTTTTTACTCAGGAATGTGTTAAGAACATCTCTTCTACATTGTGTTTTAAGAACTTCAAAACCTTTGATGAAGCTTTTACCATGGTGCATAAGCTATAAAATAGAGCCATTGATGAAGGAAACTTAAAGTTGAAAAACAAAAACTCTATCTTCAAATCCAATGATGCCTCTTCCTCTAAACCAAGAAACCAAACCAACACTAATGCCAAAATCAAGGGAACTACGAATGTAATTGTCCTTAAGATTGCTCCTTCACCATTTTTCAATCAACTAAACTCTTCTAACTCCTCAAATCAAAACACAAGGAATCAAAACCAAAACAATCAGAAACAATTTACCTCACTTGGGGAATATTATGCTTCAGTCCTGGAAAAGTTGTTGAAAGCTAATATCATATAGATTCTTCTTATCAATGCCTTTCAAAAATTTGATTCTTCTCATCCTGCACCTAGTTGGTCCAATTAGAATGACCTATGTGATTTCCATTGAGTAGTGGGGCATGACATTACTAGGTGTAATACCTTCAAAAACATTATCCAGACCCTCATTGACAAGGGGGAACTTATGTAAGACAACCCCAATGCACCTCCAAAACAAGACCTTGACATTTTTAGACAACCTTTTCCCAATCATGCACCTACCAAAAATGAGAACAACAAAGTTGAGTGTTTTCATGATGCCCATATTGTCAACATGTTTCTTGACATGCTCGTTGTTGAAGAACCTACCATCCAATCTACTTGTTATTTACCCTCTCCAATTATTGAGATAGTGGAACTACCTTCTCTTCCTTTAGAGACCCAAATCATGAAATTAAGTTTTTCACCTCCTCTACTTATTGAGTTAGTGGAGTCACCAACCCCTCTTTCAATGGATACACCATAACAAACAACCATCACCATTTTACCTCCTCTTTTAATTATCGAACAATTCACTTCCCCTTTAGGGATCATTCCCAAGGAAGAAACCACCATATAAATACCTCCCATAGAGGAACCACCCACCCAAAACTTACATCTTTTGATTAAGGAAAAGGATGAGGTCACTATTCCCATTTCTCAACCTATGGGTTCATCTTTTGATTCCACTGCCCAGAGAACAAGACCAGTCTATAAACTATTCTCTAGACTCATTTAAAGATCAAAATCTGTCTCCAAACTTGACATGGATCAAGACACCTTTTGGAAATAATTGGGGCTCCCTTACATCTCCAAACATGAACCTCCAACCACATATTTGATGAATCAACCCACCACTTCTATAATCCAACCTACCATCATACCAATTGAAATAATGAAAACCTCTACCAACCAAACCATTTATCAACCATCCATAGCAACCAAATCCTAAATAACCAAATCATCCTCTATCACTTCAACAAAACCAACTAAAAACCTTGGCATCTTCCCTATGCCAAGCTTTAATCACTCATCCTTGAAATTGGAGCTAAGCTCACCAGACCCACCAACCAAACACCAAATGAAATCAACTGAGGTAAAGCTACCAAAAGGATAGAAAACTAGAGTTCTACCTCCCTCAACCTTAGCCTCTTTCTTAGGGCCTCATCCCTCTAATTTTATTGGGAAGCCAACTATTTTAACCAAAACCTAGCCATTGCTTTTGGTTACGCCATCACTCTTGCTTTCTAACACACCCATCTGCACCAAGCCATCAATAACCAAACAAGCTACCTTGACATCTTCTACCTCCAAATTATCAAATTCTTTACCTAAACTAAAATCATCAATTAAGAACACCACCTTACCTAAGACCTCTACCACCAAGGCCATTTCTAAAAATACTTCCATCTCACCAACCAAGGCCAAAACCTCTAAACCCTCTCCACTTTTAGTTGATTCTTACTCAACTATTCTCCAAAGGTTACTGCAAGACTCTTGCTTGACCTTACCTCCTATCAGACCATTTGACCCTCAGGTCCAAAACCTATCTGGTATAATGACTACCAAGTATGCTCCTATCATAGGATACCTGGGCATGACATGAAGACTACAAAGCTTTCCTAACCATAATCCATCAGTTCTATGATGAGGATGATCTATTAACAGATGAACCTCCCATGAGCCCACTACTAATCCAACAAATAATAACCATTACCCAATGCCTACCTACTCTCACACCCTCACCTTAGAGTGATGGGGAACCAAACCAATCTCCTACCCTAACTCTTCTCTCTACCCATACTATCCATGTGGTCACACAATCACATGCTCAACAAAAGGATAAGGGGAAGGCTAAAGTGTCTATCCCATGGACATACCCATCTTCCACCTCCCAAATAAGTAAAATTCAAGCACCTTCACCTTCATCCAAACCCAAGGTATTTATCTTGGGTACCTCTCAATCTAACCCCTCCGAATTAATCAAAAGAGTGGTTCTCAAACAACTTCACCAAAACCTAGCAAAGGTGAGATTATACAAGTTGATTTTTACCTCACCTCATCATCTCCAAGCAATGATAGAGGCATTGTAATCAATAGAGATCCAAACTAAAGACCCTCAAATTTTGGTAGCCTTTGTTAGTGCTCTCCAAAATTTCAACCTTGTCACCTTCAAGGATTCAAAAATACCTTCTATCCATCTTGATTACCAAGATCCCCTTCTTTTCATTACTACCTACATCAACTAAAACTGTATCAAATAGGTTATGATTGATAGAGGAGCCAATATTAACATCATCTCTTCCCATGCCTATGATCAACTTAAACTACCAAATAATGTCATGTTTGAAACCTTGGTCATCCTCTGATCCTTAAATGACACCATGGCCACTACTCTGGGAACTATTGTCCTTCATATCCATTTAGGACCTCGCACACTCCCAGAGCTCTTCTATGTAGTGGAAGTATAATGTTTTGCTAAGAGGACCTTGGATCCACTCTATGGGTTGTGTACCCTCTACCCTTCATTATTGCATCAAAATTGAACATGAAGTCTAGGTTATCACTATAAAAATTGACCTGAGTCCCTTTCCATCATGAAATATGACTTATCGACCCAATGACATCCTCTTACCTCCATCTATCACACCCTCATCAACCAAAGATAAGCCCTCAACTAGAAAAGATAAAGTCATACCTTATTCTACCAAAGAGGCATCTACTAGCTCATCAATACCCTCAGATCAAATCCTTACCACTTGAAATCAACATTCCAATGCATTTCACTTAGGGAATATCACCTCTTGACCCTTGAGACCTTCCCTACTCCCCATGAGTATGGGCAACTTAACAACCAACCCAATTATGACCCCAATATTAGAGCCATCATTTCCCTTGGACCTTCAAACTGTCAAACTCATTTCATCTATAGGGGACTTAATAAGCCCCTTGGTACTTCCACCACCCCTTTTTCACCTTGATCATTCACTTCTAACTTCTCCTATCTGAAAAAACCAAAATTTTCCAAGACATACCTTTACTGGTGTGCCTGGAAGGGATTTGGTCTAAATCGGTATGAACATGGGCTACATGAGTTACTTCTAATAAAAACTCAAAAATGTCATGAAAAATATGGCCTTGGTTTCACACCACCTCAATAATAAACTAACCTACTTCTCATTCCCATGGTTGATGATGACATCCCATCCTCATCATTTGCTCCACCATCAATAGTTAAAGATTTTGATATCATCCCCCCTAAATTTTTTTCATCAACATGATCAACCTTGGACCCCTAACTTATGAAAAGGATGGGGTGACCATAACCATCCCTATGACCCATCTTGAGATGATAGGAGATGAATTTCCTACCATTAATACCTTTCAATGTCAGGATGATGACTCCATTCTCACCTATATTGGTGCTCTGTATTCTTCCATCCACAAATATTTTTCTCCTGAGACTTTGACCATGTTGAATGAATCTACCCTGGATATCAACTTGGGTACTTCATATAACCCTTACATTATCAAAATTGGCCAATCACTAAATTTTGAAGAACTTCAAGATTTCCCCTTCTTACAAGACTTCAACATAGCATTTTCTTGGTCTTATAGCGACATGCCAAGAATTGACCCCTCGATCACTACCCACAACATAGTCACAAACTATGATGCCAAACCCGTTAGGCAAACACTTCGATGAATGCACCCTTATATAGCCCTTCTAGTCAAAGAAAAGTATTAACATCTCCTATCCATCAATTTCATTCAACCCATTGGCTATCCCCAATGGGTCTCGAACATCATGATTATCACCAAAGCCACAGGGGGACTACACATTTGTGTGAACTTTCATAACCTCAACCTTGCTTTCCCAAAATATGAATTTTCTCTACCAAAAACTAAACAACTAGTTGATTTTATAGATGGCCATGAGATGTTATCTCTCATGGATGGATTCTCGAGTTATAATCATATTCTAATTGCCCTTAAAAATCAACATAAAACCACCTTTATCACCCTATGGGGGATTGTCTACTATAGGTTCATACCTATTGGACTAAAGAACGCTAGTAAAATCTACCAACATGTTATGACCTATATCTTCCATGACCTTATCCATAAGATTGTAGAAGACTATGTGGATGACATCCTTATGAAATCCAAATATTATAAAGATCATTTGGTTGTTCTCAAGATTATTTCTGAGCAAATCATCCATTATCATGTCTACCTTAACCCCAATAAATGCATTTTTGGGGTCTTATCAGGAAATCTCCTTGGCTTTATCATTTCCCTTTGGGGAATTGAAGTTAATCCTACTAAAATCAAAGCAATTTTCAACATGTTTCCTCTAATCAACCTCAAGCAAATCCATAATTTTTAAGGGAAGTTCCAATTCATTCATTGCTTTATCTCTCAGCTCTTAGAATGATGTCAACCCTTTCATCACCTCCTAAAGAAGAATGTCTCTTTCAATTAGAATGATGACTATCAAAAAGCCTTTGATTCACTTGAAAGGTACCTTCTATCACCACCTATCCTTACCCCTCACAAAGATGATCAACCCTTCTACCTTTGTATCTCTACCACCAGCCACTCCCTAGGGGCAGTGCTTTCTCATTAGGATAAACAACACAAAGAGCAAGCTATCTATTACATCAACCGCATGCTTATAGAGTATGAGAATCGATACACCGATATCGAGAAACTTTGCTTAGATTTAGTCTTCTTGGCCACTAAACTTCACCACTACCTTCTCAACCACAAGACCTATGTCATAACCAATACCAACCCACTCAAGTATATGCACTCCAAGCCATACCAAAACCAATGTATGGCAGAGTTTCTCATGATTTTAGCTGAGTTTGATCTTGATTTTATTTAGTATAATTTAATTAAAGGTCAAGTCATTGCAAACAAATTAGTCAAAGCACTAGTAGCATACAATCAACTTTATCCTCTTGAGTTTCTTAATGAGTCCATCATGACCCTCTCTTAGGTAGACTTCACCTATCAAGTGACCATGTTCTTCGATGGATCAAAGTGTCAACATGGTAGGGGAGCTGACATTATCCTTATTCCCATTCATGGTGAACCTTTCCCTTTATCCTTCAAGCTATATTTTGAATGTACCAATAATATGGCTGAGTATGAAGCCCTAGTGATAGGCCTTCAAACTGTGTTAGCCTAGGGAGTCAAAACAATTAATATCTTTGGTGACTCCCAACTTGTGGTCAATCAAATAAAAAGCATAAACCAATTTAAGAATGATGTTTTGCAATAATACAAATAACTAGTTGATGAACTCTTAACATCATTTGAATACTACCATATCCAAACCACCCCGTGCTTTACTAACAAATTTGTTGAAACCATGGCTTCCTTCACCTCTTAAATATCATCTGTACCATATGACTCTAAGTCATCTGTCTTATCCACAAGCTTACCCAACCTTCTTATGTCAAAATAGATTCTCCCACCATCTTCAATGTGGAAGAAACCCAACCTGACGTTTGGTATCAATAGACATTCAACTATCTTAACCTTGCCATCATTCCTTCTGGTCTTTCCAAGAATGCTCAAAGAGCAATTATCTAGAGTACCTCATATTATACCATTATGGCGGAATTATTTATAAAAATGGCTTTGATGGTCTCCTCTTTCATTGCCTAAACATTCATGAAGTCTCTTATGCTATAAGGAAACACATGATGGGTTATGTGGGGGACACTTTAGTGGTCTCGTCATGGTTAAATGCATTCTTCTCCTTGGCTATTACTGGCCTACCCTTAACCAAGATTATTATGATTATGTGAAAAAGTGTGTTAAGTGCCAATAACATGCCAATTTTCATCATGCACCTAGCCATAGTCTTCATGTATCCATTGATTTTTAGCCCTTTTCATAATGGGGTTTGGACCTTATTGGTGAAATTAACCCCCATTCTTCACAATGACACCATTCTATCATCACTACAACTAAATATTTCACCAAATGGGTAGAGGTTATTCCTTTAGTTTCAACCAAAGTTGAAAATATTATCAACATCATCAATCATCACATCATCTTTCATTTTGGTGTTCCTCACAAAATCATCACCAACAATGGCAAATCTTTTAAAAATAAACAAGTCCAAGGTCTTTATGATGCATTCAACATCAAGTTGAGTTTATCATCACCCTATCATCCATAAGCAAAAGGATAGGCTGAGGCCTCTAACAAAACCCTCAATAATATGCTCACTAAAATGGTTAATGCATCTATCTAGGATTGGCATTTACATATTCCCTTTGCCTTATGGGCATATCCTACTAGCATCCGACCCCCTAAGGGTTCTACCCCATTCTAACTTGTGTTTAGAGTGAAGGCTATCTTACCTCTCAAGGTCCAAATTCCTTCTATTCACATATCTTTGCAAGATCTCATTTCTAGAGATGATTATTGTCAACACTATTTAGCCCAGCTTGATCTACTTGATGAGCATCGCTTAGCCATCCTTACCCATCTTGATGTCTATCAAGAATGAATTAAATGTGCTTATAACAAACACCTTAAAGTGTGAGAATTCACTATCGGAGACCTCATCCTAAAATAAAATCAACATGTCACCAATATGGAGAAAAGAAAGTGGGGCAAGTTTAATATCAATTGGCTTGGACCTTATATCATAACCCACAAGTATAGATCAGGAGCTTACCAATTATCCTTTCTTGAGATCAAACCATAATTTGAGCCCCTCAATGCTTTGCATCTGCATCCTTTCTTTTGTTAAAAAGGATCAAATTTACCTTTTATCTAACTTAAGCTCATCCCTTGCTTACAAACCACATTCAAATCCCTATTTTAGGGGCAACTGATTGAAATTGAATCATGTGATTATTAGTCACAATCATGGCCTAATCTTGAACAATGGGTACCATAGATCTACCCATGACATGATTCTCATGGTACTTTTTGCCCCTTTTACAGGATGGATTCCCATGATTGTTGTCACTTAAAGCTCTTTACAACTAATCAACCTTTTTGTGATTTTAGTTTTGCCTTCATAAAGGTCAACCTTTAAGCCTATATAAGCAAGTCTATGTCAAACAAAATAAAAATCAACAACAAATTCATAACCAAATTTGCAAACTGCTCCCTTAAAGAGCAGTTGCTAGAAACATATCAAAATTGCTCAAAATAAGGTAAACTTCTCCCTTGAAGGATAGATATCAAAGGCATTAAGCAAAACACACAAACTTAGATCACTCCCTTGAAGGATGTTTAAGTAAAGCATTTGTCATAACATAAAAATTTATTGGAAGCTTCTTGCATCGATCATCTTACCCAACACCCTCGAGCAACAAAAAAATAAGTAAGAGACCCATTATCAAGCACCCAAAAAATCAAAAGAATTTTGAAAGCCGCAATCAGCTCTGATAAGTAGACTTTTTGCATTGATCAGTCTACACCTTATATGACATAGACTTATTTCTATTGACTCTTTGGTAGCCTCCAAAAGAGGCATGTTAGTCTCACAAGAAGGTGCCATTTTTCATCCATCTCCCCTTTATAGATTATAAGCAAGGGATTTTAAGCTCACTTAACATTATATGATCAAGACACCTTTTAACCAACTAGCTAATGTTAATGCAAAACATTAGAATGGATTATGTTTCTTAAACCTAACCAACTTTGGGTTTGTATTAGTCTTTGCCAAATAAGAAACATCATGCCCTCTTCTTATCCTATCATAATTGTTGATATATTCACTAAGATATTTTTCTATTTATTATATTATTTTTCTCACATCTGGTGTTGTTATTCAACTTAATTTATGTGTTTTACCTTAATAAAAATACAAATAATCATAACCACATAACATCATATCAACATATATCATAATAAAAAGCACACATCATCAGCATACCCATCATCTATCAAAATCATAGCATTTATGAGCAAATAAGAAAATAACCATTTTCACCATATGTCTAAATCTAAATGGTGAGCATATACTCATTTACTTTTAACATGAACATCATCATCATATTAGTGGTCATCTCAAACATGAAATCACACCCATGAACATCATTGCCATAAACATCACCATGAACATAAACAAAAAACATCTCATCACATAACTAACTAAGATGAATCCATATCAATGTCATCATAAGCCTAAACATATCCATATCACAACCATAATCCATGTAACATCATCAATGATCAATATGAACATCACATCATAAAGATCAAAGCAAACCATGAAGCATGAGCAATAAACAAATAAAATATCTATAAATCATGAGTCTATAATCATAGATAAACATCATCATGTATACAACAAATATACATTTATCTCTCTTAAAATATACATCTCACCACATCGACTTATAAGCCGATATCAAAATGATATACAACAAAATATAATATCCCATAACCATATCATAAACTATGCCCTTGGGGCACCACTATCTCCAGGGGCCTAAGTGCCTATCCTCCCAAAGTATCCCCCTGTCTACCTACAAAAGTAGCCCACTGACCTGGTGTCACCATGCTAGCACCACATACCAAACTAGCTCTATATTCTCCCCATTAGGGCTCATTAGGATAACTTCTTAGGACTATGACCTCATAATAGCTTACTTCCTCCAATGTGGCTAGATATCATACCATGGGGATAGTGCTCGGTGGTTCTAAAGGTGCTACAGCTCATCCTTCAGTCTATCTTTAAGTGTCTCTCTCTTAGGTAACCAAGGGTAGTAAAGCTCTAGCTTGGTCTCTCTCACCCATAATTGCAACCACCTGACCCTGTGCCACTACCAATTGACCCTGTTGTGCTACCATGGTAGCCTATGTCATGACTAGTGCCACTTGAGCCTAGTATCTCTCTGTAGTCATTGTCTATACATCTGGGGCCTCCCCTTGTACTTATACCTACTAACCTCTCTTAGCTAGGTCAACATCCATTGGCTGCCTATCACCATCATCACCCCCAAAATCAATCACTGTATATAGGGCCTAGTATCATGCAAGGTACTCATCTAAAAACCCTTCACCATATATCTTATCCCTAAATAGCAACTCCTTATGATCAAGCAAAATCTGAACAAGCTATGGCTCTTAGAGTAGAAGTTATACATCTTCCTATCTATACCTCAAAAACAAACGCATAATCCATTCGACTAGGCCAAACTATCTCTACACCCTAACAAAGGAGATGAGATCTATCTCCCCATCTCTCCTACCAAGAACCCACTTGTACTCTATAAGGATAAAGTGTACCTCCTATATCCAGCCCACTTTAGAAACATGACATAGGGTCTCCAAACCATGTTTCCAATGACCAAGGCATCTAAGGCACCTTTGAACCAATTCTTATCATACACACCTCCACCTACTCCTAAGAGGTTAAAATTAGCTTTCCACCACATAAACCCAACTCTAAAGTCCATATGGGCATACCCCTTTCATGGTAGACCCATTGGCCACAAAACCTAGATGTGCTCATATGCCCAATAGTGTAGTATGAACCCAATGCTAATACCATATCTCCTATGAGCTTTGAAACCCCATAGATCCTTATATATCTGAATAAGCATCATATGCACCCATATGAATATTGTATGTCCTAGCAACATCTCAATTAATACCCCTAGTAACAAATACATGAACCTCTCATTACTTGAATTAAGTACAACAAAGCATGATACCTTCATCATCATCATGGTCATCAATGTCCTATCATCTCTGGCCCTTTGATATAATAGAGTGTAACTGAAACCTCCGCCATGCCACCTGACAAAGTCATGGTCATCTCCATATAATAGCTCCATGGAGTCATCTCTCTCCTCCCTCTTTATGTGATAAATCAGATCACCTTATATGGGTAACCAAGTAATCTTGTGAATGTCTACCAGTAAGATCATCATCTCACTAGTGGGTAGTAAGAAGGTGTTAGTGGTCAGATCCCATCTCTTGATGAGGGTCACTATCATCACCACATCTCATAGCACATGTTGGTAGTGAAACATCACATGAAGCCCCACCTCTTCCATGTGTGCCCAATCTTCAACAATCATACCTTAGTGAATCTTAGTGAAGATCCAAGGCATCTTAGTGAATCTCTCATTTGAATATGCTTTTATGCATGCAAATGTTTGATAGCAAACAAATTTAATCCTAAATACTATTTTTTGCCTATGATCTTTACCTCCTACACCTATACCTACAACTTGCCTCTTATAACAAATAATTAACCTATCATATTTTCACCCTACAATCTCATCAAGCATCATCTATACCCTAACCAAAATGCTCTACCCATCAATCATTAGCATTAGTAAGCTAAGCTACCATTCAAAACTATCAAAATCCATAAAATTAAACTTAACTTTTTCACCATTTGGCTTGACCATCGATGGTTAAGATGACTGTTGATGTTCAGGTGACCATTTTGCCTACAATCATCGACTATTGATGGTTAGGATGACCACTGAAGGTCACTATGTGTGACCATCAATAAAGCATCCTAAATGTAATCCACCTAAAAACCTTCTCAAAGTAATTAAATTTATACCAATTCCTACCCATATCTTACCCTTACCTACCCTAAACTAATCTACTACCTCCAATTTGAGCATTCAACCATTAATCCCACCAAAAAATAAGAAAAGCCTTATAATAGGTCAAGCACAAAAACAAACCCATGTCTACCCTCCTAATCAATCAACCAAAAGCCAAATTCAAATGCATTTGCATAAATCACAAGCTATTCTACCAATTTAGTACAACCTCTACCTCATTCCTCAATTGTCATCAAGGAAGAATTGGGGGACCCATTACTTGACCACGTGTTCATCTGTATCCAACCTGCATCCTCGTTAGTCCACTCAGTCAACTCAACCAATTAATCACCTGCTTAATAAATGCCTCATCAATAAATTTACCTAATATACCAAAAAAAACTAGATGTGAAAGTCACAAAAGTAAATGAGTGACAATGACTCATTATGACACCTTTATTTGTGCACTTTTAGGGTTTTAACTTGACCATTGATGATCAGGGTGATCATCGATAGTCAACCCAAGGAGACTTGACCATCGATGGTCAGGGTATAAGGACTTGTTTTTCCCACCACACCAACCACTTTTCAAAAATTTTAGCATGCATCTAACTCAATGCCCATCTATAGAGATTACCTTATTTGCCCACCAACCACATGACCTCACTACTGGCCATATTGGCCCAAACAAGTGCATGTTTTATGATGACCTTAGCTTGGTCCTCTTGATCATAGTGACAATAATTTCCATGTTGAACTTTTTTTGAAATTTTGCTACCTTGCACACACCTAACCAACTGGTGTCTTCTCAGGAGCACTTCTTACCTCAGATACCCATGACTACACCTAAATAGTTTGTGTTTTTCTCAGGAGCACTTCCTACTTTAGATACCCAAAAAAACATAGACCTTGCCTAGGAGATTTGTGTTTACGCGTGTACCTAACCACCATGCCTAAATGTAGTCATGAAGTCCACTTGTCACTTATCTTTTTGGCATCGACCTTTATTTTTACAAACTATGATAATGTAGTCAATGCACGATCTTGGCTATCACACTTTTGTTACCCTTTATATGCATTTTTGCATTTCAGTACCCAACGTATCACCCATCTTTTATCATCACCTTCACCACTCATCAAACCCACACTTGATTCTATTTTACCTCATCACTTCCTAGTTTAAGGGAGAATACCTCCTCCTATACTCGGGTCAATCAAACTTTCAATCCACAATTAATTTTTTTTGTAGCTTATTGGTCCAAAATACATAATAAAAAGGGGTAAAATATAGACACTAAAAATCCACACATGATGGTTCCAAATTTCATAACTCCCTTGGACCCCCTTAGGTCCAACCTTGGCCTCTTAACCGTAAACCAGGCCTAACCCAAGTTAGCTTTCCCAACTAGATAAAACCCACCTTTTTAACCCAACTTGACCTTGAACCTTGACTATCGACGGTAACCTTAACCATCGATGGTTACCCTAACCAATGATGATCAGGGTTCACCATCTGAACCACTTAAGTAACCCTTCAATCTACCTTGATTTTTTATAATTAGCTCATCTAATTCATCTGTGAGCCAATGCATACATGAGTTATATTTAGATAATAAGTTAGATATCTTATTAACATATTGTTTTATCTCTCCTTCCTTCCTATAATAAGAGAGGAGTATGAGGGTGAAAAAGGATCCAAAATCAATCAATCCATCTATAACTACCAAGATATTTTATATCTAGAGTTTCTTTTGAAGGCGTTTTTTGAGTGATCCATCCATCACAATAGAGAGCTGAAGTGCTACTGCCTATTAAGTAATAGTTAAGTACCATTACTTTGCCAAAATCATGCTAGACTCCTCTAATGAGCCAACTACCTCAACCATTCACCAGATCAACAATCTGTGAGCTAAGTATTTGGTTTTAATTGTTTAGTTAGTTTGTTTGTATTTTGTAATCAATATAGCATAAACCAATCTCCTAGAATTACCTTCTAGAACCTCATCAATCTAACCTTTTATTATCTAGACCCAACACACAGTAACCACCAACGATCATCTTGACTACTGATGATCTGTCCAACCATTGATGTTTACCTCAACTATTGATGGTCACCTTAACTATCAACGGTCACCTCAATTATTGATGATCACTATGGTAGAAAATAATGAAAAGCTATTTTTACCCACTTACACTCAATCAAATCCAACTTTCATTTCTTTTTCCTATTCACAGAGCCCTAACCTATTTTCTAAACCACACCCAAAATATTTAGCATTAGTATTGTCTCGCTTATTGCTATAATTAGTGAATTTTGTCAATTTATTTATCATGCATTTCTTGTATTCAATTTTAGTATTTATTATGATTTATGCAAGTACTTTATCTATCAATTTCTAAACTTAATTATTTCAAAATCATGGATGGATAATCCTCAAGGAAGCTCTTGCTTCTGAGATCTAGCTAGTACTAGGTAATCCACCCAAATATCTATCTAACCAACGATTTACTTTAATGCTTTATTATTTGTAGGTCAATCCCCCCAAGCTAAAAAGGAGCTCTCTAAAGTCATCTGATTCAACCTGCACACAACCAAATAGGTTTTTCTATTATACTGTATCTAGTTTCTTTCTCCTTCCTTTCTCAGAACACAAGTTAATTTTTTTTGAAACATTTTTGCACACTCAACTAACTTGTGTCTTCTCAGGAGCACTTCCTACCTTGGATACCTATGACTACACTTGACCAGTTTATGTTTTTCCCATGAGCACTTCCTACCTTAGATACCCAAGAAAACACAAACCTTGCATAGGAGATTTGTATTTATGAGTGTACCTAGTCACCAGGCCTAAATGAAGTCACAGAGTCTACTTATCCCTTGTCCTTCTAGCATCGACCTTTATTTTTACCAATTATGGTAACTTAGTCAATGTGTAATCTTGGATATCACACTTTTATCATACTTTGTGTACATGTTTGTGATACAATACCCAACTTATCACCCACCTTTTCTCATCACCTTCACTACTCATCAAACCTATACCCAATTCTATTTTATCTCATCACTTCTTGATTTGAGGGGGAACACCTCCTGCCATGCTTAGGGCAACTAAAAATTCAACCCACAATATGTTTTTCTTTTGTAGCTTGTTGGTATAGACTACATAACAAAAAGGGGTAAAATGTAGACACCAAAAATCTGCACTCGATGGTTTTGAATGTCATAACTCCTCTAGACCCCCTTGGGCCAAACTTTGGCCTCTCAACCACAAACAAGGTCTAACCCAAGTCAGATTGCCTAACTAGATAAAACCCACCTTTTTAACCCAACTTGACCTCGACCCTCGACCATCGACGGTCACCTTAACATTCAATAGTTACCCTGACCGTTGATAGTCAAGGTTCACCATCTGAACCACTTAACTGACCCTTCACTCTACCTTGCTATTTTATAACTAGCTCATATAATTCATGTGTGAGCCAATGCATACACAAGTTAGATTTAGATAATAAGTTGGATCTCTTGTTAATGTCTTATTGTACCTCTCTTTCCTTCTTATAAGAAGAGAGGAGTAGGAGGGTAAAACAGGATCTAGAATCAATCAATCCATTCACAACTACCAAGAGATTTTATATCCAAAGTTTATTTTATAGGTGTTCTTTGAGTGATCTAGCCATCACAATAAAGAGATGAAGTGTTGCCACCTATCTACCAAAAATCAATTACCATTACTCTACCAAAATTACACTAGACTCCTCTAACGAGCCAACTACCTTAACTGTTCACCAAATCAATAATCTACAAGCTAAGTATTTATTTTTAATTATTTAGTTATTTCATTTTTGTTTTATAATCAATATAGTATAAACCAATCTCTCAAAATTACCTTCTATAACTTCATTAATATGACCTTTTATTATCTAGACCCAACACCTAATAACCATCGATGATCAACTTGACTGTCGATGGTTACTTCAACTATTGATGGTCACCTCAACTATCAATGGTCACCTCAATTGCCAATGGTCACTGAGATAGAAAATAATAGAAAACTATTTTCACCCACTTACTCTTAACCAAATCCAACTTTCTTTTCCTCTGCCTGTTCATAGAGCCCCAACCTATTTTATGAACCACAGCTAAAATATTTATCATTAGTATTGTATCACTTTTTGCTATAATTAGTCAATTTTATCAATTTATTTATTAAGCATTTCTTGTATTCAATTTTAATATCTCCTATGATTTATGTTAGTACTTTATCTTTCAATTTCTAAACTTAATTATTTCAAAAGTATGGATCGACAACCCCCAAGGAAGCTCTTGCTTTCAAGATCTAGCTAACACTAGGAAATCCACCCAACTATCTATCTAACCAGCCATTTACTTTAGTGCTACCTCCCAAGCCAAAGAGTATCTCTCTACAATCATCTGATTCAATACACGCATAACCAAATAGGTTTTTCTACCATACTCATATGTAGTTTCTTTCTCCTTCCTTTCTCAAAACATAAGCTAAAATTCTCTGAAACATTCTCGCACACTTGACCAACTTATGTCTTCTCGAGAGCATTTCCTACCTTGAATACCTATAACTACACCTGACCAGTTTATGTTTTTTTTCTTTGAGCACTTCCTACCTTAGATACCCACAAAAACATAGACCTTGCCAAAGAGATTTGCATTTATGAGTGAACAAGTCACCATGCCTAAATTGTTAGGGTGTGGAGCTAAAAGCTTCAACTGTTGCAAACATGAAGAAGGGAGGTTGCTAAAGATCCAAAAGTACTGGCATCGGCAGTATGAACGATGTTGGTCATGACCAGTGCAGAAGGCAACCGGTGTTTGTAGGAAGTCAGCCGATGTCAGTCAGCACCAGACATATAAGAATCGACGTTGATCGCCTGTGGCGGTTCCAGAATTGCTGTTGACAAACAGTCAGTTAAATGAAGCGAGTGTTTGCATGTTTAGGGGCTAATTATAGTCACGAGCTGCGTGTCTAATTATTGTAATTAGAGTTCTATTTTTGTATGCATGGGATTCTATTTAAAGACCCATGAGGCATGTATTATAAATTAAGCAAGCAAGTAAAGCATTGAAGCATTGAAGCAAGGTCAAGGAGATCGTCAGGTTTAAGGTCAAGGAGATCAGCTGAAGCATTCAAGGAGGGGATAAAAACTCAGGTTGTTGAGTTGGTTGTGTTGAGCAAGAGAGAGAGGGAAGAAGGTCTTGAGGTGTGGCAAGCCTTTGAGGTGGAGGAAGAAGTGGCATCTTCCTTATTGTATTTTCTTTTAGTAGTATTTAATACAAGAGTGTGTATTGTCTCTCAAATTCTTTGCTGTCTCAAGTTTTTAGTTACTTAATCATTCTGGTATAATTCCATGTTTAATTGCTTATAAGAAAGTAATCAATTGTGCTTGCATTGGATAAGGGGTTCCTAACAGTTGGTATCAGAGCTATGGTTTGCAGGGAGCAGGTTATTGTTTGTTGATTACAGGTCATTCTAGGGTTTCTGATTGAGTGGGAGTTCGGCAATGGAAGAATAAAGTAAGCTATGAATGGAGAAGTTTAACGGCAAGAATTATCAACATTGGAGGATGCAGATAGAGGATTGTCTGTATCAGAAGGATTTGTACTTACCATTGGGTGGGGTTGCATGCAAGCCCATAGATATGAAGGATGAAGAATGGAGTGTTCTTGATCGGAAGGCTCTCGGTTACATAAGGTTGAGCCTTGCATCATCTGTGATTTCCAACTTATCACAGTGCAAGACAATGGAAGAGTTGATAATATATTTGGCGAATTTATATGAAAAGCCCTTGGCTTCAAATAAGGTATTTCTTATGAAGCAGTTATTTACTTTGCAAATGCAGGAAAGCAGATCGGTACATACTCATCTTAGTGATTTCCATGGTTTGGTAAACCAGTTAGCTTCAGTCAATATTGTTTTTGATGATGAAGTAAAGGCTCTTTTAATTTTATGCTCCTTACCTGAAAGTTGGGATAGTTTGGTTATGGCAGTAAGTAATTCTGCATCTGCTTCTAAAATATTAAAAGTTGATGATGTTGTGAGTGTGATCTTGAATGAAAAAATACGCAGGAGAAACACAGGTGAATCATCAGGAAATGCTCTAAGTGCAGAAAGTAGGGGAAGGCAAAGAGAGAAGGTAGAGCAAGGGAAATCAAGGTCGAAGGTGGGAAGGAGATTCGAATCCAGAGGTGTCACCTGCTGGTTTTGTGGAAAGAGAGGACACACAAAGAAAGAGTGTTGGTTGAGGGATAAAGAGAATCAACATGAAGGTAATGAAGAAGTAAAGGATGCAAATATTGTGGTACATGACGCTCTCATACTTTCTTTGGATAGTCAGGTAGGATCTTGGGTTTTAGATTCTGGTTCTTCTTTTCATGCATCCCCAAATAGAGATTTGTTCCATGAGTATGAACAGGGAGACTTTGGAGTGCTTTATTTAAGGGATGGTACGCCTTGTCAAAGGGAAAGTGCAGCTGAGATTGCAGATGGACAACACATGGGTGTTGAAGGAGGTCATGCATGTCCCAGTTCTGAAGCAGAGTTTGGTTTCTGTAGGAAGGTTGGGTGATGAGGGATGCATAATAACCCTCACATCAGATTCTTGGAAGGTTACCAAGGGAGCACTTGTTTTAGCTAGAGGTAAGAAAGTAGGTACTCTTTATCTATCTACTTGTATTACTGGTTCTACTTCTGGTTTATCTACTTCAGCTGTAGATTCAAAGATGTGGCTTAATAGGCTTGGTCACATGAATAAGAAGGGAATAGACGTTCTTGATTCAAAAGGTATGAGTTCAGATTCAGAAGGCATAGATAGAGTTCATTGCACGAAAAGGAAATTTGATGCTTTTGACAGGAACAGGGAAGCCTTGGTGTTTATGGAGGAGATGAAGGACAAAAATCAGTCACAGGGGCTGAATGATTCTGAGCAGGGTAGTATGGACAGGGGTTTGATCCAAGATGAGCTCACAGATAAAGATTTCATCACTTACAAGAACACACAGACACTGATGTCGGTCACTTGGGACCGATGTCAGTCAGGTAAATACCGACATCGGTCATGTGCAGACCAGCAGGGTCGGTAGAGTCAGGCAAGAGAAGTCTGACATCGGTCAGGCAGGAACCGACGTCGCCAGAGGGGACACCGGCGTCGGCTAGGGAAATGATGTTGGCAGTCAGGGTTAGTGCAGGGAACCGACATCGGTCAGGAGCAGACTGGGAGATGGCTGAGATCAGTCACTGGAACGGATGTTGGGTGGATAACAAGTTATCAAGGAGTCTCAAACGCCCATATGGAGGTCAAAAAGGGTAATTGAACCTCATATTCGTTGTTCACATTCTTTATATTGCTTACTGATGATCAAGAACTAGGAAGATGTGAAGAAGCAATGCAGGTAGAATCCAGAAACAGTGGGAGCTTGGCATGGATGAGGAGTGTGAGTCCTTGGAGAAGAACCAAACAGGTATTTGTTGGTGGAGTTTTCAGCTAAAAGGAAGCACTGGATGAGGGATGGATTCCCATGTTAGAGAAGAGAGTGGATGGACACGTGAGACAGAAGGCTATGGTATATGGTCTTGATTAGGCTACAGGACAATGGAGGTTTGACCATTGTATTTATCTTTACCAAGTTGGATAATATTAGCTACATTATCCTGTTACTGTATTGTGTTGCTTGTTGCAGGGTTTCATATACAGGGAGTTTTCTGAGCTAAGGGTAAAGTTGGTTCAGAAGTATGTCATGAAGAATTTGGGAGTAGCAAAATTCTTTTGGCATAAGTGACAGGGATAACATCACAGGTTTTGTGGTGGTTGGTCTTCAAGAGTGACGTTGAAGAGGGATACAGAGCCAAGGGAACAAAGTAGATGGTGTACAGGTACAGGTACAGTTGCAGCTGTTTATCTCCAAGTGGGAGATTGTTAGGGTGTGGAGCTAAAAGCTTCAACTATTGCAAACACAAAGAAGGGAGGCTGCTGAAGATCTAGAAGTACCGACGTCAGCAGTATGATTGACGTCGGTCATGACCAGTGTAGAAGGCAACCGGCGTCGGCAGGAAGTCGACTGACATCAGTCAGCACTAGACAGACAAGAACTGACGTCGGTCACCTGTGGCGGTTCCAAAACTGCTGTTGATGAATAGTCAATTAAGTGAAGTGAGTGTTTGCATGTTTAGGGGCTAATTATAGTCACGAGATGCGTGTCTAATTATTGTAATTAGAGTTCTATTTTTGTATGCATGGGATTCTATTTAAAGACCCATGAGGCATGTATTGTAAATTAAGCAAGTAAAGCATTGAAGCATTGAAGCAAGGTCAAGGAGATCTACAGGTGTAAGGTCAAGGAGATCAGTTGAAGCATTCAAGGAGGGGATAACAACTCAGGTTGTTGAGTTGGTTGTGTTGAGCAAGAGAGAGAGGGAAGAAGGTCTTGAGGTGTGGCAAGCCTTTGAGGTGGAGGAAGAAGTGGCATCTTCCTTATTGTATTTTCTTCTAGTATTATTTAATACAAGAGTGTGTATTATCTCTCAAATTCTTTGCTGTCTCAAGTTTCTAGTTACTTAATCATTCTGGTATAATTCCATGTTTAATTGCTTATAAGAAAGTAATCAATTGTGCTTCCATTAGATAAGGGGTTCCTAACATAAATACAGTCACACAATACACTTGTCACTTATCCTTCTAGCACTGACCTTTATTTTTACCAACTATGGTAACTTAGTCAATGTGTGATCTTGGCTATCACACTTTTGTGGCACTTTATGTGCATGTTTATGCTTCAGTGCCCAACCTATCACCCACTTTTTCTCATTACCTTCACTACTCATAAAACTTGTACCTGATTCTATTTATCTCATCACTTTCTGATTTGAGGGGGAACACCTCCTCCCATACTCAAGGAAATCGAACCTTTGACCTGTAATCCATTTTTGTTTTATAGCTTGTTGGTATAAACTATATAAGAAAAAGGGGCAAAGTATAGACATAAAAAATTTGCACTTGATGATTCCAAATATCGCAACTCCCCTAGACCCCCTTGGGCCCAACCTTGGCCTCTTGATTGTAAACTAGGACAAACCCAAATCAGATTCCCAACTAGATAAAACCCATATTTTTAACCTAACTTGACCTCAAACCTCGATCACTGATGGTCACCCTAACTATCGATGGTTAGGGTTCACTATCTGAACCACTTAACTGACCCTTCACTTTGCCTTGATTTTTTTATAATTAGTTCATCTAATTTGTGAGTGAGCCAATGCATGTACGAGTTATATTTAGACAACAAGTTGGATCTCTTGTTAACATCTTGTTTCACCTCTCCTTCCTTCCTATAAGAAGAGATGAGTAGGAGGGCGAAAAAGGATTTAGAATTAATCAATCCATCCACAACTACCAAGAGATTTTGTATCTAGAGTTTCTTTGTAGGTGTTCTTCCAGCGATCCAATGATTCAACCATCATGATATAAAGCTAAAGTGATACTACCTATTAGACAACATTCAAATACCATTACTCTACCAAAATCATTCTAGACTCTTCCAATGAGCCAACCACCTCAAACATTCACCAAATTAACAATCTATGAGTTAAGTATTTATTTTTAATTATTTAGTTATTTCATTTGTATTTCGTAATTAGTCTAGTATAAACTAATCTCCTAGAATTACCTTTTAAAACCTTATCAATTTGACCTTTTATTATCCAGACCCAACACACAATAACCATTGATGGTCATCTTGACAAAAAATAACAAGCTATTTTCACCCACTTACCCTCAACCAAATCCAACTTTCTTTTCCTCTGCCTGTTCATAGAGCCCCAACCTATTTTTTGAACCATACCCAAACTATTTAACATTAGAATTGTCCTGATTATTGATATAATTAGTCAATTTCATCAATTTATTTATCAATAATTTCTTGTATTCATTTTTAATATCTCTTGTGATTTATGTAAGTACTTTATCTTTTGATTTTTTAACTCAATTATTTCAAAAGCATGGATTGATAGTCCTCAAAGAAGCTCTTGCTTTCAAGATCTAGCTAGTGTTAGGCAATTCATCCAACTATCTATCTAGCCAACAATTTAATTTAGTGCTTTATTATTTATAGGTCATTCCTCTTGAGCCAAAGAGGATCTCTCTACAATCATATGATTCAATGTGTGCATAACCAAACAAGTTTTTATACCATAGCTGTATCTAATTTCTTTCTCCTTCTCTTCTAAAAATATAAGTTGAACTTCTCTAAAACAATAGGCCAATGACCCATTATGGTATCGAATGAACCCTCTCAACCTCATCTTCACATGATGGTCACTTAGGAGCTAATACTAACTTTGATAGTGGATCACCTGTTATGACCAAAAAGTCTAAAACAAGGCTATATAGGCTCTCTAGTAGAGTCCCTGATATATGCTAAGTACAGTGGGGCCCAAATATATGTAGGATGTTATCTAACCACTTTATGTATGAGATCCAAAATTCCCCTCACTCCATGGAACCCTTTATGGGGAATTCTGCTTTAACACGTAATGACAGTTGTCCTAATATTTATACTTCACCAGAACATGGAGTGTGGTCTAATGCATGGTGATGAAATCCATGTCACTGAACTCTAAAAATAAAAATGGGGAGGGTTTATTGGTGATGTTTTATCCTCCAAGAATCATCACAAGGATAAAAATAGGAAAGCATACACCACTGTAGCCCTCAAGTGACACTCAGGCAAGCAAAAAGGTTCTATAATCGATTAATTTATTGTGTTTGCTATTTTAATCTAATCAAGATCCAAGCAAGTGATAAAAAATAATGTTAGTCAATTCAAAGGCTGTTAAACCTATGAAATAGAATATTAGTATTTTTTATGATAATCAATCTTTGGTCATTCATCCTATAGGTAAATGGTTTAATGGTTTTTAAATTGGAAACTTTGACACTTGACCCTGTACAAATATTGTTAGTAGTTTAAAATGTTTTGGCTTGAAATGATTAGACATTCAAGCACACATCACATGTGTCAAAAATAAAAATTAGATGGATGATTAAAAATTATGTTTGTGTTTGATTCTGAAACTGGTTAGACTACAAAATAAATGATTAGTAGTTTGATCAATTTTAACCTTGGGCCAATTATTTTGTGGAGCAATACAAGGTAACTTGCAATGAGAAAGTATTAGTAGTTTGAACAAAATTGATTATTTTGATATATATGAATACCTAAATGTTAAATATTCCACACTTTATATATGATTGCTATTTTGATACTATATGGTAACTAAAAAAGGTAATTAATATGACTAACTCATCAGATTAACTCCCATTTGTCTTACATCACTTTCTAAAGTAATATTCAAATAAATATGTAATATTAACCACCTAAAAACTATTCAAATGACATTCTAAATATAAATATTGACCATATACATAAATAACAATGAATAAGGAGTATCACTAAGATAAAATCTTGAGTTCACACCATATACAATTAACTTAAAATAAATCAAAACTCGAAAACACTTAAGCACAAATACGCATTAATCTAAACAAATACCTAAACTAAAGATTACAATACCAAATAATAGTTAAATAATTATAAACCTAAAGAACTAATGACTATATGATGTGTACCGACATAAAATATTATGCATAACAAATGACACATGCCAATCTAACTTAATGTAATTAGATGACACAAAAAGCTAGTCAATAGGAATGCCAATTAATTGACAAAATTTTCAAATACCAACAAAAGAATTACACTCCCAAGAAATTATATCAAATTAGATTGAATAAATAAATTGGTCCAAATGCTAAAAGGAAGTCTAGCATAATGATTCATGGCACATGGATGATGATATATTTGAGAGGACATCTGCATTTATTGATATGTTTGGAACTGTAGATTGCCATTTTCAGCACATTTATTTGACCTAGCTTAAGACATATGAGGTGTGAGGAAGAATTCGATGGAAAAAAATTCTTAATAGATGTGTTCACTAAAGTGAATACTAAAACCAATTTTTCACCCAGAGTCAACGTTCAACCATTGGAGGAAATCAAGGAGGCAATAGGCTGAGTAGAGAACCAGTTAACTAAGAGCACTTAGAGATCAAAACTATGTTTTCAACAATTATTTTCAACCAATATACTATGCAAGGGGAACATGTAGCATGGTGGAGCAAGCTTTTGATACCAACAAATAGGAGAATAAGAATGTCATCAATTGCGGATTAGATTGTTTGAAGTTTGGAATCATAGTGGGACTCCCAGATAAAGAGCCTCTAAGGGGCATGGGATACTTGGCATAATGCCTCAAAGAATTATGGTCTTATGGATGGTTGGAAACCTTTAATAATGCCACAAGGAACTCTAGATGGGAAACCAAAATGTCTAGTGTAAAGATACAATCCCTTTGATGCAAAAATCTAAATCCCTTGGAATACAAATGGTGGTGGAGCAAAACAAGGTGAAAAAGGCGCAAAAATGTGTATAGAACTTTCTAATAGGTTTAGTACTTGAAATTTTTAGTAGGTTTAAGGTTCAAAACCTGATGGATGATGATATTCAGAGGTAAAAATAAATATGCACAACCATGAATCTAACTAAAGGACCAAAAACAAATGGATGATACACAAATGCACATGAGATAGTAGAGTTGGTGATGATGATGCAACATATATTTGTGACTATGAATATACACAAATGGGTCAACAAATCAAAATGCCAAGTAGAGTGCACAATATATGCTATAATATTTGTCAAGACTGATCCATAAGAGGATTGATAATGGATGAAGTCAATGTGCGAAGCCAGGTGCACAATCTATGGTTGAACTTTGATTTAAAGCCACATGATGATGCAATACTCATGAGAGGACTACATAGTGGTAAACAAAAGCATAGTGTTAATGATGGATGACTATGATAGTAGGATCCAAATAACTTAATAAAGTTAAATAATTGAACTAATCTTATTTTTCATTAATGTTATCTCTAAGCACACCAAAAATGCCTTAATATTTGTTAAAAACTTATCAAATAATAATGAATATCCATGGATAAAAAAGGGGTCAATTCACATAAAACCTGACAAATACCATCACTACTTACTGCAACAAGGCCACCAGTCAACTAGGGAATGATTATGAATGATTTTTTTTTTAAAACTTGAGCTACAAAATTTGTCCTAACTCTTTCTTGCAAACTACATTATCACACTTCACACTCACAAGATTAGTCCAAAAGGGTAACCTGTCCCACCTGGTCACCAAAATGTTTGAATTTATTTTGGATAATTTTCTATATTACTAATTTTAGTAATAAAAAAATCCCAAAATGCAAACGACTTCAAGGGAAAGGATAAAGAGACAATTAGATACTTATAATGAAATAACTTACCATCATTTTGTCCCTTAGATTTCCTCTCCAAGATTGCCAAACTAATTTGAATGCAAAATAAGTGGATTATTAGATTGCTTGATTGAGCTTGATAATGGTTTCAATGGCTTCTTGTCTTGTTGATGGTTTTGACAAGGCTATGGGAATAATTTAATGATGCAAGTATAATGGATGCTCTCTAAGGTTCCAAGTTAGTTGGTCATGGAGGTATGACTTATTTATATAATCTATAGGAGGGAAAATCAATGCCTTGTAGTTAATCTTGGGTCATTGGGATCAATGATTGAGGAATTTCCAAGGAATTAAAAATTCCTTGGAGGATTCTAGAGGAGAAAAGGTTTTAGTGGTGGAAAGCTCTATAATCTCTTTGGGAGGTTTAATCATGATTAGGGATGGATTAGATAGGTGATTAGAGGATTCTAGAGAAGTAGGTGGGTAAGTGGGCCTTGGAAATTTTAAATTCCTAAATAATGAATAAGTGGGATTAGGATGGGATAATGGGGATTTATGAGAATTAATAGATTGGTAGGGTAGGAATAATGTTCATTGGATGTAAGTAATTTATGTAAGAATTAGGATATTAATTAATTGGCTAGGGAATATGACTATGGGTCAAATTAGTGGGTTTAATAGAATTATTAGGGCAAACGGGTTTAAACAAGCCATCCCTCTATGACTAACTAACTTTGGAAACTTAGAATCCTTGAGAACTTTGAGAGCCATAAGCATCCATTATACTTGCATCCATAATTCAAGCACTTTCATAGCCCTTTCCAAAGACATCAACAAGCCATTAAAGCCATCATCAAGCTCAATCTAGCAATCCAACAATCCACTCATTTTTCACTCAAATCAGTTTTGGCAATCTTGGAGAGGAGTTATAAGAGACAAAGGGATGGTAATTAATTCCATTGTAAGTATCTGATTATCTCTTTATCCCCTCCTTTGAAGTTGTTTGCAATTTGGGTTTTCATTGATAAAATTAGTAATATAGTGAATAATCCAAAATACATAGCAATCATATAGCAACCACAATGGGACAGTCTTCCTTTTGTTTCTAACATATTGGTGTCCTAAGTGTGTGTAGAGAACTTGCATGATAGTTAAAATGAGGAAAGGTGGTTGCATAATTTGAATTTTTTGTACTTAGAATAGGGCATGAGTTTGCTCTGTGTAGATGCATTTTTATTGGAGAGAAATGAGAAATTGTTTCATTTAGCCATACATATTTTTTGAAATTTCTTTTACATTGTTCCCTGTTTATAATTTTATGTCCTTATAGGCATGATTTTGTTGAATCTAACGTGAAATTATGGCTTTTACATGCAATATTTCTTCTGAATAGGCTATTCATGTATGTATAATTTTGTTTTTGAATTAGTGTTCGTATGGCCATGATATTGCCTAAAATCCACACAAAATCAATTCATACAATCTCAAAATTATCATCTATAGTATTTAGTTAGAATAAAAATTGGAAGTAAGGTTTTCCCATCATAACGTCTTGCTTGCATTTTTTCCAAGCGGTCCATGTGCCTTATACACTATCCAAACCCATGGGTTCATTGTAGTTTTAAGAGCTAAAATTTTGTATTATAATGGTGTATTATTAGTCAAATACTTGATAGGCACTATACAATTAATGCTTTTGGGATTTCAAAACCTAAACCGATTGGATCTATCCTTTTTTATCAAGTCAAAAATATCCATGATCTTTCTAAAGAATTCCACAATTTACATGTGTCTTTACCTTGAGCCATGTATCTCCATATTTTGCATGCTTATCTACTAAGGCTATAGTAACCATGACATTTGATGAAGTCTGCTTTCATTATGCTTTTTGTGGATATTTATATCCTATTCTAAAACTCCAATTGTAGCACATGCTGGAAGTTTATTGGTAAGGATCATAGATTCTGGCATTACACCTACGAATTGCATTTGATTAACAATCCCAAAGTATTCTCATACCCTGCAATTTCTATAGTCCCTAAAATTATATTCCTTTGAGACATTTTATCATGTAGGTCACACATAATGCATATTTCTATGGCTTTGTAAATTGTGACCTTGACAAATCCACCTACACTCTAGGCACAACTCTAGGATATTCTGTTTGAAGGCACCAAATGACTTGTGTCTCTTAAGCTTGAAGAATCATTAATATTATTATCTCTGGTGCTATTTTTTTAAATAGTTCCAGTGCCACATATTAGAGGATACTAATAAAGGTATGCTGATCCAGGCATCAACACATCAGGAATAATAGAGTTCATATGCCTACCTATTAGAAGTACTAATTATGTGGTAAAATCATTTAAAATTTGGCCCACTTGACCACACATTTGGCAATAAAAAGTAGGGTCTCTTTCTTCAAAATGTATAGATATTTAGATTGACAGTATACTGATGCCACGAATAAAGAATAATACCTTTTGATCATCTCAAGGATGTTATATCTGTCATGTTTGATTAAGACGTCTCAACTGGTCATTAGGTTCAACATGATCTACCATGTAGTGTGGAGAAAATTCCCATCTTTTAAATTATGATTTAAGATGTGTCAACATCAAAAGCAATTATAACATTTTAAAAATACTTTGACTACTCATTTTGCCCATCTGGACTAAACTTCATTTTTCATTTTTATGTGATTAAATGGGCATGGAAAGTATTCTTTGGTCAACTATTTTATTTATAGTGTCATCGAATACCATTAAGTGGTTGTAGTACATATCTTAAATGTTTAATTGAATATTACCTTCTAGACTAGTCCTTTAATTGATGTTTATAATTTGATGATTTTGTCATATTAAATAATATTTGTTGTAGTTATCTTGTAATATCAAAGTAACAATTACATAGAAAGGGTGGAATTTTCAACATCTAGGTATTCACAGATGAAAAGAGTCAAATTTGTTCAAACTACTAACATTTTTTTCCTTACAAGTTGACTTATGTGGCTCCATAAAAGTATCGATCAAAGGATATAATTGATTAAACTACTAATCTTTTTATTTTGTAGGCTGACTAATTTTGAAATTGGATAAAAACATCATTTTTAATCATTTGTTTCATTTTTCTTATATATTAAATAACGTGTGTCTGCAGGTCTCATCGGTTTAAAACTACTAACATCATTTGTGTAGGATCGATTGTCATAGTCATTCATTTACCTATAGGATGAATGATCATAGACCGATTATCCTAAAAAACTACCAATCTTCTATTTTGTAGGTCTATCAGCCTCCAGATTCACTAAAACATTATTTTTTAAAATCATTTATTTGGTTTTTGATTGGATTAAGCTAGAAAATGCATTAAATTAATTGGGTTAAAGATGTTTTGTTAGCCTGAGTGTCACCTGGGGGCTACAGTGGTGTATGCTCTCTTTGCATCCTTGCGGTGATTCTTGGAGGATAAAAACCCACCAATAAACCCTCCCCATTTTTCTTTCTAGGGTATAAATTTATTGTGGAAGTGAAATTTAGACACTTGCCATTAGTCCCTAGGGGTCGGTGATCTATATTTCATCACCATACATTAGACCACACTCCATGTTCCAGTGGAGTATAAATATCATGACAACTATCATTAGGTCCTAAAGCAGAATTCCCCAAAAAGGGTTATATGGAGTGAGGGGCATTTTGGCTCTAATATGCAAAGTAATTAGACAACATCTTACATATATTTGGGCCCCACCATACCTATCATATATTAGGGACTCCTATAAAGATCCTATATAGCCTATCTTAAGACCTTTTGGCCATAACAAATGATCCACTACTAGAGTTAGTATCAGATCCGAAGTGACTATCATGTGTAGATGGGGTTGAGAGGGTTTGATCAATACTATAATAGGTTACCAACCTACAACCTTACTCATGAAGCTATTAGATGGTGTAGTTATCGAGTTTCACACCCATTAGTTTATTAATCTTAGGATTGGGTATGTGTTATGTTATACTATTAATATTTGTGAACTAAGTCAATTGTTCTCCCTAGACCCATACATGGCTATCCAAGTCTTTTTGCATGTATCATCATCCTAAATATTCTTACCTCTATCATATATATCCTTCATCTTGTATAATATTTTATGTCTTGTACATTCAATCCTTATCACATCCTTATCAAATCATTTTCATCTCAAGCCCATCTCACTTTATTGGATTTTAGGTCACACACATGTCCAAAACATCCCCATTCCATTCATCTTACCCCTTTATCCTTTCATCATCACCTATATATAATTGTCCTTATATTAATCCCATTATCCCATCACCTAATCAGATATCCATCTCACTTTGAGCAATTTGGTCTAAGGTTTTAAGTTATTCCTCATGTTATCCATTCATATCATCCTATCACTCTAGTCCATTATCACTCATCACTTGCTCAGATCTCATACCTACTCAGTGTCCTACTAGTGTCTTATCACTTTATTGGTTTCAATTTAGCATTTAAATAATAATCAATCTAGTCATCTCTAATCCAACCATCTGGCCTATTCATAACTAGTACCAATCCAATCATCATCCTTTTGCTAGCTTTAAAATTAGGCATTGTTGATAGGTCATTAACACTTATTGTCCTATTGGTCTAAAATTTGATCATAGTCTTATATCATCTCAATCACATTTAGTCTACCATATCCTTACCATCACTTGTCATACTAATATAATCATTTAGCCTTGCTTTGACCAACCACCTATCTAATTCCTGAATCTACCTTCACATCATCCAGTCTACTTTTATCATTTATCCCCATGGATTTGGACCTCATTCTCATATAACAATACCTATTTGACAAGGATGATATCCTTATGTGAAACCTAGAGATGGGTGCCCACCTACCTTCATACCTCAATCCCATCAAGCCTAAACCAATGTACCATCAACAACCCATATTTACATCTAACCCACATCATAGCCCATCATGATCAATCTCATCATATATTTATCATAATCATAGTCCTCATTATACAAGTGATAAATTTGCCCTATTTTATGAGCACATCTTTTCCAATAGGGATGAGGTCCTTTTACGGCTATTAGAGATGGGTAATTACCTTCATGATGATTTTGAATCCCTAATCCTCAAGTCACCTACCAAACAAGTGCCTCATCAAATCCCATCCCCATCAAATTATCTTGATAATCAATTCCATACCAATCCATCATCCACTAGTCCAAATCTTAGTCATAACCTTCCTGGTTCAAGGATTACCTTGTTTAATAACTATATTACTGCCAACAAAGATGCAATCCTCTTGTATCTCCTTAAAATGGATGACCAAATTCCTAAGAATCTTGACCCCTTATAGTTAACCTTACCCTTCATTCATACTCATCCACAGTCAAATTAGCCATGCACCAATCATAGTCCATCATAAATCCCCCATCTTATTAGCAAAGGGAACCCTAGCTTGTCAATATTATCATCCCCCAATGTCATGACATCACCATCCCATTCTTCCAATTCTAAATCCAAAACATCCACATCAAACACTATAGAAAAGTAATATACTCCTCTCTTAATATCCATGAAATCCCTATTTTGGAAATTGAGGTCCATAGGTATGATTATCCACCTGAACACATGACCTATAAATTTGTCCAAAAACATGCCATCTTGGTATCGAACAAAACAATTTTATGTATACCATAAAGTCCCTAGGCATTTTATTAATACATGTCACAATTATAGAGATTATATCCAAAAATTAATTGATAATGGTGATAGTGAAATTGATGAAGAATCTAATGTGTCCACACCTAGGAGTGTACTAAAGGGGGTATGCCAAGAATTGCTTCATAAGCATGATCAAGCTTCTTCCCTCCTTAACCACGATCATGACTCCAATCCTATGCATCCCACAACCATCCCTAATCAATCCATACCTATGACCCACTCACATCATATCCCCCATCTTAATAAATCTATTAAGCCTAAATCATCCCTTCACAAACCCAAGGTGAAAGAGGTTCTTGCGGACAATCATATGGTTCCTACCAAAAAATCATTTATGAGTTACATCACTTCATCAACATCCCTATCATAGTCTACATAAGAATGGTTAGGATCATGTTTGAAAACAACATCTAAATTAGAAATCATGAAATAATCATCATCCCTTATAGATTATGAAGGTCATGCAAACACATATCTCTTCGAAGATGTCTTTACTGTTGACTAGTCAAATGACATAGCTCTTGATTCATCCCAAGATGATGAAATTATCACACAATTTTTGGATGCTCTATTAGTCTAAGGTCATCAATTTGGATATGAATTGTATTTTGATGCTAATTCCCCCAAAAGTATTAGTTTTCCTTTTGGGAGTCTTGAGGACACTTTTTCCAATGTTGAGACTAGGGATCCTAGTGACCTTTATGAGGACAATGTTGCCCATTATCCACTTAATCCACCACACAACATTAATCACCCACCTCTCCTCCATAATCCCTACATCCCTCTCCATAAAGGGGATGAATAATAACATGCACCATTGGGTTTCCCTCCACATGTAACAGTATGTGCCAAATATACAAAGATACAATCCCATAATTAGTTAATCTCATCAAATAATCAATCCCAATATGATCCAAATCTAATTAATCAAAATCAAGATGAATCTTATAATCGACCAAGTCACAAATAATCATCCCCTAGTACATATATCTTTGATGTGTTAGTGGTATCTATAAATCTAAATCATTTATCAAGTCAAAAATCACTCTCTTTTGGTGAAGCCCATAATCAAACACTAGGAAATAGTCACCCTCTAAGTCTAAATTCAAATACTCCTAGTGAAGCCCAGTCACAGGCACTAAGGGCAGTGTAAGTCTAATCCAATCAAAAAATCAAACCAAATTCAAAAGTCATGTGGTTGATCATCTTTCTAATAATTAGATCAAAATGACAGACATTCAAAATATCTTGGATTCTTCAATCTCATGACACCAATTAAAAATGTCCCCTCTACCATATCTAATGGTGTATGTAACTATTGAACCCCATTTCTTCTCTAGCTCCCATCATATCATTCATCATGATCATATCCATCATTCACATCCTATATCCCATCATCACAATCACAACATGTTACCATTCATACCACATCTCAGATCCCTAGGCAACATTGTCACTCGTAAGGGTTATAAAGACACCTAGTTGAAACATGTGGAGGATGTTAAATCAAGAGTCAATAAAGGCCACCAAAACATCCAAGAATCTAACATCCACTACATGGTCTTAGTATACATCTCTTCAAAATGGGTGTTGGTTTGAGATTCAGATGGTATCAACATTCCTGCATCTCATCCTTATCTAATAAATCAAGATGCCCAATAGTCAAAAATAAAAAAAAATAAAAATAAAAAAGTAAAAAAAATTATTCATCCAATAGTGAAAACTAGTCTTTTGGTGCCTTGGTAAAGTACCATGATGAAAACCAATTTTTGATGTCGTGGTAGAATAATCTATTATCCGTATTGTACTTAAACAGTTGGGGGCAAAATCCATCCATCCATCCCTTGTCCATCCCCTCCATCCATTATTCTTACCCATCATCTGCCATCTTACATCCTATTATGTCCATATTTTCTTCTAGTCTTGACCTTATTATGGGAATGGAAGATGTCTCAAACACTATTTGATAATCATCTCAACATATCCTCTAATGGACACTCATGAAACTAAACATTGGGTTCCCTTATGATGTGGTCACTGGCAATCCCTAGTCCATTCTTCCTTGCTCCTCATCCCCTTTTCCACATCACCCTCATTATTTTGTCATTCCATCCATTATTCCATTTGTCCTTATCCTAGTTTCTAGGCTTGGTATTCTTGTTTTTAGTAAACCTATTTGTATAGTATACATACATATTCCAAAAATCCCTAAAAATTAAAATATTTAAAAAAACCCAAAAAATCATAAAATTTGAAAAAGCCAAAAATGGTCCATGGTGTCTTGTCTTATGCCTTTCCCATAGTCGCATCCATCTCCATGCCTTTCATCTTTCACAAACACATCATCCATCCTCCTATTCTAAACCATGGACAAATCTAGTTTATATCAAGTTAGCATTGATCTAGTCTCACTTTCACCTAATCAATATTATGTCTCTCACCTAAATATCCAAATACTTAGCCTAATCATAATCCAAGTCTACATATCCAAATCCTCATACAAGTCCCTAACCTAATTCAAATTCCATATCCACATCCATATCCTTACTTAAGTCTTAATATTAATCATCGTTATTAGTCTATTCCATATCTAATTCTATCCTAAGTCCACAATCACATTATTCCCAACTTAATCCAACTCATCACCCGATCACTCATCCCATTGAATTTACCTAGGATATTTGACAAGACATTATAACACTACATGTAGATACTTATGCGTATTAATTGTCTATTCTATTTGGCTTGTTTGCATGTCTTTTATCATGTAAATGTTTGATTAGATTTATCTTTTGAGTTTGTGTTACATCATGTCTCTTTTTATTGGGCTATAAATGAGGATGCTATGAGGTCACCAAAAACTACAATGATGATTTTATGTACCCTTGATGATGGAGAGTTCATTATTTTCCCCTTTTATATTAATGCACTTTGGCAACCATGATACCCCACTTACCACATAGTTGGGTTCAACATGGCCTTGTGCTATATTAACATGGATTACAAAAGCTACATGGCTCAAGACATTCTCATATCACTAATTTCACTATCAACAACATCCCTTAGGTAGGAGGATTACACTAAGTCATATTATAAAAATCCAAACACCTTTATTACATTATTCTCGATCACAAAAACCACACACCATTCCATTATTTAAACACATCTAAAATACCACAACAATCACAATATAAATATCTATTTTTTCTATCAACAACTAGTACATAGCCCACTCAAGTCCTTAAATACTTAGATCATGGTCTAGGAGGTACTCTGATCGATCCCAAGTTTCCCACTAGCCAACCACTTCACCTAGGTTCCATAGATCCTACATCTACCATCTCCCTCTAGGGACAATACTAAACCATTATACCCCACTTACCACATAGTTGGGTTCAACATTGCCTTGTGCTGTATTAACATGGATTTCAAAATCTACATGGCTCAAGACATTCTCATTCCATCACTAATTTCACTACCAACAACATCCCTCAGGCAGGAGGATTACACTAAGTCATATTATAAAAATACAAACACCTTTAGTACATTATTCTCGATCGTAAAAACCACACACCATTCCATTATTTAAACACATCTAAAATACCACAACAATCACAATACAAATATCTGGTTGTTATATCAACAACCAGTACATAGCCTACTCAAGCCTTAAATAATTAGATCATGACCTGGGAGGTACTCTGGTTCATCCCAAGTTTCCCACTAGTCAACCACTTCACCTAGGTTCCATATATCCTGCATCTACCCTCTCCCTCTAGGGATAATACTAGATCAAATGGCTAACTTGTCTAAAATAGCAACACATGTTAGATGGAGTCAATTCCCAAATAACCTCCCTAATTTTACTAGTCACATCATCTTGTTTCCCTCACATAGGATCCATTTACTATCAATCCCCCTATAGGTACCCCTTATGAAATAAAGGGATGCCTCTAAGTCCTATAGTGACTTGGGCACATCTCCTTTCCCAACACCTTGTGTAATAAAATCACCACATTCTACATTATGGTTAGAGTCTCAGCTCTTCTAGTTGCTTCTATTGTAATATTATCTCTAACGTGTCCATCACCCAATGAATCATCTGGAATACTTGCATGTTCACTTCATGAAATAAGCTTCGATAATGGTACTAGTCTACCCTATGAATTCTTAGGGTATCTACCTACTTGCACTCACTATGTGAATGATTATAGAAGCTTGTGCTATGATGAAAACACCTCACCTCTTCACGTGATATATAACACCCACATACCTAAAATCATTGATATCACTTTCATGTGCCTACCAATAAGATAGATTCCAACAATGATCATCACTCCTACACCATATTGCCCCCACTTATTGAGTGCCATCACATCATCTTTCAATTACTTTCCAATAATTGTTCCCATCCTCATGCCCCACATACACATCATCACCATTCCCATTCTTATCCTATCATCTATCACTATCATTCTACATTAGTTCATCACTTTTTGATCATACATAATAAACAAAAAACTAACAATAAACTCCATACCTAGTTTTGTCTCCCACCTTAACATCGATTCTCCTGCCTCATCCCTTCACCATCCGTGCACCCAAATTTTATGACATCTACCTATGACATAACCTCCCTCTCCCAAAATGTTATACTAGTTTAGCCTTTCCTCCCTTCTTTCCATTCCCCACATCTTTATTACACCTTTTATTATCTTTTGATCTTTTTTAGCCACATTTGATATGTTTTAAGTGGCGATTGAGCTTCCATTGCCTTCTTCACTAGTTACCACATCTTCCTCCCTTGAGTAACTGAGATTGATATTGATGAAACTATTCTCAATTACCAACAAGGATTCCTAGTCTAGAGATATGCAAACAAATGGTGAATACACCCACCTATGAAGAGATTGTACATGCTCTTCAAAACCTGCCACCCATCTCAATTATCCACCTCGACACATAACAATGATGACCACCTGTGTAGCGAACCCATGCAGGTTTCACCTTTGCTTTAGCCAATAAAACTTGGCTTATAATGATGATGACCTTTTTCCCAAAATCCTATGCAGCTCTTGATAAAGGTCTCCCCCTTAAAACTTAGCTTGTAGCAATACCCACTACTATTTCAGTCCTACTACCCTATTCTTCCACCTGACATGGGCAACCTAACAACACTCTTTACCTCTTCCACTGAAACCACCTCCTTTATATCAACTCCATTTTTTGTTGCCTCCACATTATTTTTGCTTCATATTTATCCACCTTTCTCACTCTACAACTATTAATCCCAATACATATGGGATTATCCACTCCTATTACTCCCTTAATTGTTGGCCTTATTCACCCTTAGTCAACACATTAGTCACCTAATCTACTTAACGATCATCATGTCATCACCAAAATCCTCATCCTTCATCAAACATCTCTTAGAACTACCATGACACTTGTTTATCCTCTAGTCAAAACCCATAGTTCTCCTAAGCATGTGTCCTTGCTTGGGATAAGTTTCCATATTATAACTCTCTCTTTAATTATGGTTGATTCCCCTTGGGATGTGTTGATAACTATAACACCATCCTTACCACTTGTTGTGCATGTGTCTTTGTCAGGGGCATCATCAATATCTATCATGTTATAGCTCATACATATTGCCACTTCTGTACCACTCTTCATTAAATTCCATCTATCTATTCCATATTCATGTCTCTTCTCCCTCCCATAATCTTTCCCATTTAGGGAGAACTACATCAGCATAAGGTCTCTTCAGAATATGTAGACAATTTTTGGTTACCCATGGTGCCCAAGGATAGCTCAACTATATTAACCAATCCTTCCCTTTCCTCCCTTGGTCACTCAATCACATGGTTTTTCATCTATCCACAACTTATTACTCTCTCTTGACACACTCTATAAGCTATACCCATCATTAAAATTATCTAATAAATGTATTATTTTAGCACGATGCTCTCCCAACATGCATCCTTACTTGGGATATATCAAAAGCTCATGGCCTTTATCATTTTAGCCCATAACTGTCCTTGGCATGCATCCTTGCCTAAGATACATCAAAATATTATGGCGTAATTAATCAATTTTTTTGGTCTATGGTTCTCCCTTGCATACATCCCTTCTTGGGATACATCGACCAACTTGCATCCCATTCCTTGCATTCAAGATTTTATATCTCCCTTGCATGCATCCTTGGGATACATAAAAAGCTTGCAACATCTTGACTTATCAATTTTGTCATGATTGATTCCTTTTGGTATGTCTCAACAACCATGACATTATCATCCTCACTCCTTGTGCACATGTCTTTGTCAGGGGCATAATCAATTTATAGCTCACTACTTATGTTAAATTCATCTTCTTCCTAATCAAATCTATCATCCTCTTATCATTCACCTCACTTGCTTTTGTTCCTTTTAAGTGGCCATCCATCTCATTATTTTCCACGTCCCCTCAAGGGGACATCTTATTTATATTAATTGGCTAACACCATGATCATCTTTGTCATTTGAAAGACCTCTAAATCCAGTCATAATGCTCTTTCAAAGAGAGTGCCACCTAAATCCACTCACCTAATACTTCTTTCCACTAATTTAAACTATAGTCATATTCCCTAGTCAATTAATTAATATCCTAATTCCTACATAAAATCCCCTACATCCCATGAACATTATTCCTACCTCACAAATTTATATATTTGACTAAATCCCCATTATCCCATCCTAATCCCACTTATTCATTACTTGGGATTTTAAAATTCCCAAGTCCCACATACCCACCTACTAATCCTACTTTCTCTAGAATCCTCTAATCACCTATCTAATTTGTCCCTAATCATGATTAAACCTCTCCCAAAGAGATTCTAGAGGTTTCCACCTCTAGAACCTTCTCTCCTCTAGAATCCTCTAAGTAAATTTTAATTCCTTGGAAATTCCTCAACCATTGATCTCAATAGCTCAAGATTAAATGTGATCCATTGATTTTCTCTCCCTTGGCTTATATAAACAAGCCATCCCTCCATGACCAACTATCTTTGGGAACTTGAAAGCTTTGAGAACTTTAAGAGTCATAAACATCCATTATAGTTGTAGCCATCATTAAATCACTTTCATATCCCTTGTCAAAGACATCAACAAGCCATTGAAGCCATCATCAAACTCAATTAAGTAATCCAATAATCCACTCATTTTTCACTCAAATTGGTTTAGGCAATCTTGGAGAGGAGTTATAAGAGACAAAAGGATGGTAAGTAATTCTATTATAAGTATCTAATTGTCTCTTTAACCCATCCTTTGAAGTTGTTTGCATTTTGGGTTTTCATTGCTAAAATTAGTAATATAGTGAATAATCCAAAAGACATTAAAATCATAATGAACTGAGGAGTGAACCCATCTAACTATGCACTTTGGATGATGTTTGATTTTGATAGGAAATATTTTATGTTATTTAATTTATATGCCTCCAACAACATCATGGAAAGAGTGATGTTCTAATAGTGGATAGCTAAGTAATTCCCTAATTCAAAATAACTTCTCTATAGTGATTTCACTATGGTAGAGTCTGTAAAATATAAAGAAGGGGTTCTGCCCATGATACGATGTGCTAGAGAGTGAGAAGCTTGGTTTTAAATGTGGAACACATTAGGAATTTTTTTAACCTAATCATCATCACAAAACCTCTCCTACTACCACTTGATTTACTTGGTTCAATTTCTTCCAAGTAATTGATGGAGTGCTTAAGAGTCTAGATAGAGCTCTTCTTTTATAATGGAAAAACTTTTCATTTTCTTATTGTTATGATAAACTAGTAAATGTGATTATATATTTTCCTATATTAAACCATCAACCCATCAAATTTCAAATTGAATAGTCAACCTATATAGTCAAGAACTTTAATAACCATTTTTATCTCAACACCTGACATTTGCAGCATGAAAGAATTCTTTTGCACAATTTAAGGGTTTAGAATTTATTTCCTCAAACTATTAATGTTTCAAGTTAGAATATGTGGTAGGATGCGACTATTATTTGAATTGTCATCATACTAAGGGTGTTTAGAAAATAGTTAATTATGTTCAAGAAGCGGTCCAACTCTACATAAATAAGGAAATTCAATAAAGTGTCTCAAGAATTAGAGTCTCTCCTCTAAATGAAACTCTAAAAATAAAAGGTGTTGATTTGAGGCAAAAAATCAATCTATTTGAGATCCATAAAGCTCAAGGTGCTGAAATATGGGATCATATCTATTGGATAAAAATTGGGAATAGGATTTCCAAATAATTCTTCCATAAGCTCAAGTTCAATCATTTATTCTAAAAATTAAGGCCTTCATGAAAGGTGAAGACTGCCTCATTATTCTTCCAAACATCTTGCAAGACTTTATCTAACATTATACACAAGTTTTCAGCTCAATCCCACATAAAATAAAGGGACTCTACCTTAAGATAATGCCTTGTTGTGGCTATTTATAAATTCAGTCTAGGCCAATAGATGGGTTGTGATAGGCCTCTCTTAGTAGAGCAGCTTCATAATGTGGTTTGTGTTATGGACCATGAAAAATCCCCAAGAATTGATGACTTTCCTTATGAATTCTTCCAATCCTTGTGGGTTTATGTTGGTCATAATTTTCACAAAGTTTACCTTGAAGCTATGACTGATGGATCCTTTGGCAATCTTATTTATAAAGGTAATATCAATTTCATTCCCAAGTCTAAAGACTTTGATATTATCACTAATTAGAGGCCTATTACCCTTTTAAATGATTCTTATAAGATCATTACTAAGGCTCTAGTAATAAGGATTCAGTACCTCCTTCATCTAGTGGTTAGCTCTTGGCAAACTAGATTCATTAATGGTAGATACATCATAGACAATATTGTTGTGATTTGGGCAGGGATGGACTGGGCTAATACATGCCAACAAAAATGTATGTTCATTAAGATAGACTTTGAGATGGCATATGACAAGATTGAATGGCCTTTCATTTTTTATATGCTTTAGGCTCTTGACTTTGGCCCTATTTTTTCATTATATTTAGAGCCTCTTTTAGGGTGCTTCTACTTGCCTTGATATTCATGGACATCAATCTGACAATTTTGGTCTTTTCTACTCTATCAAGCAAAGTTGTCATTTGGTTTGTTCTCTTTATTTCTTAGTTATAAAATGGTTTGGTTATTTATTGGGTTATTATGCCTCTAGAAGGATGATGAATGGTATTTACCTCCCATACTTGCCTCATGACTAACTTATTAATGGCCACTTTGTTGATGAATCCTTATTTATGATTTTTGAAGATGAGATTGTCATAAAAAACACCATGGAATGCCCCTAGAGTTTTTGTATTTCTTCTAGCTCCAATATTAAATGGGATAAGTCTCAGTGCTATGGAAAATATTATGTCCCTAAATGTAATCAACTCGATTCTTATCAATGTAAATGGATCTCTCATAAGGAAATGTTCAAATTCTCAAGGATTCCCTTTACTTTCCAAGTTTCATAGGTTGAGCTATAAAACTAAATTTTATAGAGAGTGGACAATTTTTTTTTGTACTAGATAACCAAGCCTCTTTTCCTTATAGGGAAATATCATATTTACTCAAAAGTTCTGATATCTACTCATGTTTACTATTATTATTATTATTGGGCTCCTAAATATACCTATGAGAAGATTGAAAAGATGTTGAGAGATATCATTTTAACCAAATTTGAAATCAAAAAAGGCCTTCATAAAGTAGATCAAGACATTTGTTATAAACTTAGAGAGGCTAGAGGGCTTGGGCTCATCGATATTTCTAAACAAAGAATACCCATTTATGTTAAATGCATCCCAAAGGCCATTTAAGGTAAATAATTTTGGAAATTTCTTCTCAATAATTTCATTCCCCTAGTAGTTATTATAGATAGAGGGCCCAAAGGAACTTGGGCTTTCAAATGTTTCTTACTGTGCCTATTCATATCAAAATTACAAGTACTTTTTTTAGCTAAAAGTATTTGGAAGGACTAAGAAACTCTTAAGTTTTGGCTTGTGTGAAAAGGGAATATCTTGAAATCAGGGTTTTTTTATTAATTCTCACTCTTTACGGTAGTCCTTAGTCATAGTTTTTAATCACAAACCCTTGAAATAAGTTCATAAGATCAAATATCTTTGAATCTTCCACAAGGGCATACATAGTATTTGGGATATTTTTGACTAAATGACCAAATCCTAGGTGTTGTAGTGAAATTTAGCTGTCCAAATTTCAATACCCCATTTTTATCATTTCTTGTCATTTTTCCATATTGTCTTATTTTCCATAATATTTTAAGGGACCCCATAGCCCAATGGACAAGGCAAACTTTTTGACTAACCCACAAGATGTAAATTGTAAATTTGATGTGGTGGGTTCAATGGGAAATTTATTAACTTAATTACACTATTAATTATTTTATAATTAATTAGCATTAATTAAAGTCATTAAATGACTATACTCTTTTTGGTCATTTGATAAATTAATTTATTTTGGAATTAATATTGTTGTGTAAAATGTAAAATTGAAAAGTTCATTTAATATTGTGAATTTTCCCAAATAAATAAGAAAATCAAGAATGGGTAAATAAATGACTTTTGAACTTCCTTTGTGGAGGAAGTGATTATACAAAAGGAAAAAAAATCTTGATTTTGTATAGCTTCTTCTTCTTTTTCAGAGAGAGCTAGCTACAACTTTGTGTGAATATATGTTATTTTTAATTTAGAGTAATGAAATACAAGCAAGTGGGTGAGACTCTTTTGGGGTGTTTGTAGATTTTAATTGCCCTTGTTTATGAATTCAAATTTCCTATTTTTGAACAAAGACTCCATTAAAATTATTCATTTATTTGATTATGTGCAACAATGGTGTTTCTCAAACTTTGTTTAGAGAGCCCCCATGTATGAGATTCCTTGATGTCCATAAGTTTCTTCATGTTTAATCTCAATGGAACTTCATACCAAACATGTAAAATTAGGTTTGTGAGAAGACTTTGTGCTTCTAGGCATGCCTTTTGTTCCCAAAACTCCTGTTACTTCTATGTTCATTCTTATGTGAGAGGATGGAATTATATTTATTTTGTTTGTTCTTGAGTTATCCTGATGGTTCTCCCCATTTATCTCACTGTGGGTTTCTACCCTTTTCTCTTTTGGTTTTCTACTTTATTTCCTTTCATGCTTTTGATTGAAAAGTACACAAAAACCCCCAAAATATTCGTATACAATGAGGAACTTCCCCTCTCAATTTTAGAGGATAATCACCATTATCTATGGTGATATCTCCAATTGTTGGTGAATTGGTGTCACTTCACATTGGGCGAGTCACAAACCAAGAAATATCAAAATTGCCCATTTTTACAATGACACTAGGATAGTTGGCATAATTTAAAAACTAAGTTTAATCTCAAAAATCAATACTTTAAATCCATTAATAAGATTTATATGGTGGGTCCATACTATTCCTTACATAAAATAAAGATTAGATCCACCCTTAAATGGGGTGAATATTGGAACATGAGTGTGTCTACTCCTCTTCTTCAGTATAAAGCTTAGATTGGTTATCAATGATTATCTCTCCATATTGTGACTTTAGAGATGCTTAACAAATGATGTAATCTTAATAGCTCTCTCACTCTCTTTGGAACAAAATATTTCAAAATATCTATTATATGGTTGCAGAGCCTAAAAAAGCCTCTTTGTATGGTGCATTCTTTACCAAGGTTTACCAGTGAATGAAAAATTACTTCATATGAGGATACCATATCATAGATGTTATTCTTATGGATAAAATAAGTCTCTTAATCATGATTTTGGGTTTTGTGTTAGAGCTCAAAATTATTGGAAGTGGATTCACTATTCTTTTAATCCCTTTGAAGTAGAACCCTTCTCTTAGCATGTGGCCCTTTTATGGGATTCTAATATGATGCTTCAAGATTAAATAAAATATGAGATATTTTTTGAATTTTGATTCTCTTTCATCTATGGCAAGATTAAAAAAATATGTTTTTATAATGAGTATCTATATAGAGATTTCTTAATTACTAATAAAATTACAATTATTTCTAATGCTATGCTACAGATCTAGGTGCAAGTGGAGAGGGTAGTGATAAAGGTGGAACACCTTAAAATTCTCATTGGACACTAATGTAAAACCCCCTGTACTATTATCAAGGTTCCTCAAAATTCTCCTATTAAGACCCACCCATAAAGGATTAGGAGTAGAGAGATTAAGGCAACGATCGACATAAAATGTGTAGTCACTCTACAATCTCCAATCCTCTTCTTCCTCCATACCATAATTTATCACCCTTGAGAGCCACAAAAGGTGACCTTCTCCTTAGGTTAGCTATGGATATTATAATTTTATTCCCTCTGGTTGAGATTGACAAGGTAAAATGCTAGATTATCTCTTGCCATTTCACCTCCTCATCAATAGATTAGGGAAGACACTGAAGAAAATGTATAACAAGATGGTTGGGGATCCACAACAAATATTACACCCCCTAATGGGGATGGTTAGGGAGATAAACTAGACATTTCTTTGCCTCCTCTTCCTTCCTTTATGAGGTTGGTTGCATCGGTGGCCTAGTTCTTTGTTCCTTGTTATTTATGGGAGTTTGTTATTGTTGATGTCATTTATTATGTAAATTTATAATTATTTTATTGTAATCATGAGTTTTTAACTCTATTTTATTCTTGGGGATATTCTTGGTGTCAATTTTATTGTGTTTTTTCTTGGGATGTGATCTCATGCCACCCACATTTTTGATCTGGCATGTATTATGTTTTTAATCTATAGAAATATATTGCATGCTTTCAATAAGTAAAGTGAATATGTTTATTATTTAATGAGGATTCCATGGCACCAACTTAGATGTAATATGAATAGGTGGAAGATCCTATAATAAATGTGGGAAGAGAGATTATGTATTTTATATGCGTTGGATGTAGTAGATGGAATAGTACTATATCATGGAAAGCTTCACATATGGAAACATTTAAAAAAAGGTTGAAAAAAATCAATGATATTTTGTTCATAATTCACAATACGAGAATGAACCTTCAAAGGCAAAGTTCAATAGTAGATATTTTGATCTGGTTCCAATTACATGTCTTCTAATTTTAGTAGTTCCTCACTCCTTCGGTTATGATTTTTATTTTTGGGATCCCATAAAATATATTAATCTCATTTACATTATTACAATATCTATTTATCTATTTATATATCATTGTTATGAATTTTTACAATGAAATGTAAAAGCATTTCGTTCAATAATTAAAACTTGTAGATTATATGTTTGTTTCCTAAATTTTAACACATCTCTTATAATTATTTCCACCATTATGGTGTAGTGGTTGTATAAAGCATGGAGTTGTAGGCACTTATATTTGGTCTTTGACACTCTAACAACATCAAATTTGACATACTTTGACATAATTGGGCATTGCACATATATTTGACTCTTGAATATACTTTACATCTATTCATTTACCCATCTACAATCCTATCCACCTCCATTTACAAGATACATTTATTCTATATTAGTTGATTATATACAAGAATTTTATAGAATCCTACACAAACTATCTTCATTTTTTAGATCCATGTTTTACACTTCCTGGATAATACTAATAAACAAAAATAGTGTCAATTACTATAAGTGTCACCATATACCAAAAATTTGTAAAGGCCCTCAATGACTATTTTTAAAAATTTAAAGTCTCCATTAGGTTAACCTAGACACATTCAATGAGTTGGTCATAACGAGAATTAACATAGAGTCATCTATAATTACAAATAACCCCTAGGGTTATTATTCACTTATCACACTTGAGTATCATTAGGAAAACACTTGGCACTCTCTGTAGAAAATATAAAAAAGGCGTACACATATCTCAAACCTAAAAGAAATATCCCTATAATAGTCCATTGGGTGAAATTTGAATACACAAAGTCTAATTTTCATGGTGCTAAGTGTTAAAGGTCAAAAAATAACATTGCGTTCTAGACTATTTAAGATGTTTCACATAGACACACACATAAGTGGGATAACAACATGTGGTTTGATCCATATTCAAAGTATTCCTAGCCATTAAATGTGGAGTGGTTGGTGTCAATCCAACCCAAAATATTAATCCTTTTTAAGGGCATCTTATGGTTAAAAGCACATTTAGGGTTTGGATGAAAGAAATGCAATGCAATAATTTTAGTGCATGATCAACAAGGTGTGCATACATAGAGTCAAATTTTAGTCACATGCATAAGGATCCTAAAGAGATCAAACCCCACTATGCATAGGGACATTACTGATAAACCTTGATAGTTCTAATTGCCACAAGTGTCAGAATTCACATGTAGTTCTAGACAAATTTTCAACTCTTATTTTTGATCTGAGTAGTTGCAAAAACACATACAAAACTTTTCTAGATTTAGTGACATCATTTTTGAGCAACAATCATGCAAAAATATCTAAGTACATCATCCCTCACTATTTTTTCATTTCTAAAATAAGTGCAATACATAGTAATTAGTATCAACTTAGACTAGTGTGTTTATTGCCACATTTTTCATAATTTAAATTACTGCATAATTTCCTTGATTTTATATCTATTATATGTAAAATATTTAAAAAATATATTTTATAACGTAAATTTCCTTCCACATTAGGGTTTCAAATATCCCTTGTTAGGGTTTACTTTTAGATTAAATTTATAATTTCCATGGGTCAAAATTATTTATATTTACTATTTATAGCCATTGTGTTGATTACGTATTATCTTCACTAATTGTACATTGCATTCATATTTAAGAAAAATAAATTTAATGAATCAATATACAAAAAAACTATGGAAAATAATATATAAGAAGAGTTCTTAACTTCCCTTAATAGCACATCTTGCATGAATGTTGAATCTTAAATGCTTTAGGTTACTACGAAAAGGGATTAGACATGCATGACTTATTTTACCCTACCTGCTTTAAAATATTATGGTGGCAATAATAATATCCCTCACATATTATCTAACCTAGGCATATATTAGATAAAGAGGTCATTGTTACAACTTGTAGAGGTAGGATATACAATCCTAGAGTGTAAAGTGGGGGCAATCAAAATATCCAAATTAATCTCCCTCCATCACTTGATTCATTGGATAATAGAACTAGAGATTATGGCATTATAGAGAGATTCAATAATACTCATTCAAAAATATCTATATTAAAATTTCTAAAGAAATCAACTATTTATAAGTGTTGGTGTGAAAAGGGTTCTCACCCAAACTATTTTTACCTTTGCGTTCCTTTCACACTTCTTCACTTAAAGCTTACTTAGAACTTAATAGTGTGCACATATGTTTAGTCATAATTAGATGATTAATTATGTGAACATGTGTTTAGTGCATAATCTAGTCACTCCATTATGAGTGGAACACACTCCACTATGGGTTGTCTACCACTTTGTCCCTCACTTTAGTGTGTGCACATAGTGTTGACATACCCACTATGGGTTATCTATCCCACTCTCTCTTTCCTATATATTTTGAACTCTAGTAGTGAAAATGTAATGAAAAATATAAGATGTAATGTGAAATGTAGAGTTAATATATTACATTTATGCAACTCCTTTGATTCCAGTTGAATTAATTGATCTCTTGCATTTATATTACACATTATTTATGCATCCTTGATAAGAATATAATATATTCTTATCAAGATACAATATTTTGAGGAAGAGTACTTTCATTAGATCTTAGAATCATGTTAGGCTATCTTATCCAAATATTACATAGTATTAGAGCAGTTTAAGATCCTTTGGGTATCCTCTTAGGAGATATATAATTATAGAGCTAGTATTCTCTAGCCTTATTAAGTATGCTCTTCTCTTGCATCCTCTTTGGATGGTCTTGAGAATCAGAAAGGTGTGAAAGAAATTCTAGTTTCGGGGGGGAGGGGTTCCTCTTTGTGTGTTTTTATTATAGGTACATTTTAAAGATTTTAGGAGTACATCAGAGCTCACCATCACGTCCAAATTTTTAAAGAAACACAAAATTGCTCCAGATTTGTCCTAGTTAGACATCTGAGTGCATGTTTTTTCTTCAAATCCATTTTTTGAAAAATGACCATTCTTTTTCATATTATGGTAAAATGGTACACAACCGCTCAAAACATTTTCTAAGTTTTGTGCACCTCATTTTATTCTTTCCATAACAGTTTGAGATTCTTAATTTAATTATGAATTTCAAAAATTATCATATTTTTACTAACTAGAGTACTATTCAGAAGGATTTTTATAAAAAAAACATGTATGTTCTTCTTCACACATCTCTCTCACTATAAAAAAGCACTCATAATTTTTTTAAAGTTTTGTGTGCCTTGTTTGCAACTTTTTTAGAACTTTTTAAATTTTATTATGGAATGCAAAAGTTATGATAGTTTTACTAATTACTGTGTAAAAATTACAAGTTTTAAAATATTTTTCTCACTAAATTTTTTTTACTTGATTTTTTCTCATGACAAAAATAAAATTGTACTTTGAATTTTTTTTACAATTTTTTCTCATGCCAAAAAGAAAATTTCACTTTGAGTTTTTTTTTTGACAATTTTTTCACATGTCAAAAATAAAATTACACAAGTGGGCACCTCATTTGGTCACCCATGGTGGCAAGTATCGCTTCACTCTATGGCCCATTTTTCATTGATGAAGTCTAGGGAGCGAGGCCTGATTTGATAGGTGGTCAAACCCCCTCATGATTTTTTTTATCCACACCAATGTTCTTGTTTCATTTGCATGCCCAGTTGACATTATTTTGACTTCATCTAGAATTCACATTATTTCAAGCCTTCCTCCATTTATAACATTTTTATAGAGTTCATGTCTTTTTTAATCCCCTTTATTAGCACCTACATTCTTCAATAGACACATATCAAGGCCATTTTCTTAGCACCTTGAGTTTTTTCATAATTTTTCTCATGATAAAAAAATTATTCCTCCATTGTAAATGGGTATCTTATCAGGCACTTTATGTTAGAACCCATCTGAAGACCATTTCATGTCTCATTAGTGTATCTTTTAGTTATATTTTCCTTGATTATATTTTTAACATATATCACGCCTACCACCAAACTTTGATAGTTTTAGAGTGACTAGAGTATATGCAAGATGATGTTCAAATAGTAGATGCATCCACTCATACATCTCTTGGACTTGTATACTTCTTGGCATTCTTTTGGTTTCTAATTAGGTTTGTTGGACAATTTATCCAACCATGTTATGGATCTATTGCACCTTCAAGTCCTTCATAGCTTGGTGACCTTTGTCTAGTGACACCATCTTTGTGTTCACTTATCACTACTTCCTCTAACTACATCAACAAAGACATGCATTGCTACCTTTTCACAGTTCAACATTGAGGGCGGTGTTCAGGAAATACTTCATCAGGTTCATGTCACTACCCATTACCTTAGAATTTAGTGTTTATTTTGAGTGATCCACGTATTCAACACCATTTCTTACATCACTTGGAAGTTGTAGTGGCTCAACATCCATGTATTATGGTAAGATGGATTGACGTCCATAGGGAAACTCAACTTCAACACTACTTTAGGGAGAGTCTATGATGTTCTTCCTTCGTATTCTCACGTGGGGAGTTTTTTCCTATGTGTTTTATCATTCTATCTTATGTTTGAGAGAATTATTTTGTACATGGGTACCTCATTAGGCATTGTTTCTGGGATCAATTATTTTTTTACACATTTTTAGTTTGCTTTCCTCCTAAGTTACACTTAAGGGGAGGGGTGTTGGTGTGAAAAGGGTTCTAACCCAAATTGGTTTTACCTTTGGGTTACTTTCACACTTTTTCACTTCAAGCTTACTTAGGACTTCATAGTGTGCAAATATGTTTAGTGCATAATTAGATGCTTAATTATGTGCACATGTGTTTAGTGCACAATCTAGTCACTCTACCAAGATTGGACCACACTCTAATATGGGTTGTCTACCAATTTGTCCCCCACTTTAGTGTGTGAACATAATGTTGATATATGCACTATGAGTTGTCTACCCCACACTCTCCTTCCTATATATTATGCACTCTGTTAGTGCATTTGTAATGTAAAATGTGAAATGTGGAGTAATTTGGAACCATTGGTTCTAGTTGAATCAATTCTAATCCATTTAATTTGTGTTGTATAATTTTTACATTCCTTGATAGAATACATTTTATTCTTTAAGTTCAATCTATAGCATAAGAGTGCTTCCATTAGGCCTTATAATCCTATTAGGCGATCTTAGCCAAATCTTACAATAATAACATTGTTAATACAACACTACACAATATGAATTTACCAGGAAACATATAAACTAATTATTTTGCATCCATTATTAATACATTAAGGTAATGTTAAGATATAATTTCATTTAAAAAGGTAGATTTTCCCACCCAACAGGTTGTAGGTTAGAAGCTCCCATTATATATTCAGGTATGAATCTTAAATAATGGGTTAAAAGAGTGATGATAGATAATGGGATGAGACTAAACATTTTCAACACCACATTTATTCAATCACCAAGTACAAATATGGATTCTATCAATAAATTAGATACAAACAACAAGGGTTTTGACAATATAGCTTATCCAACAATGGGAACAATGACATTGGATGTAACACTTGGGCCTAAAACTTTATTCACTACACTACATTTAAAGTATTGCAAAACCATTTGAATTATATTATTTTACACAATAGACCTTGGATTCATGCTACAAACATTATGCCATTCTATCTACATTGATTCTTAGAGTTTGTACACAATGGATGGCTACATACATGTCATGTGGCTAATAGACTTTTCAAATATTACAAGCTAGTGGAACCAAATTAAATATTTATACTGCAGATATATGTTACTAAAAAATCCATAAAATCTTCATTACTAGTAATACCAACAGAGAAAATACATGCATATGAGATAGGGGAAAATATAAATATTAATTAAAATAAATCATTATTTTTAGCTCAATAAGATGAGGTAGAAAAACCCACACGTATATGTGAAACACGAGGAAGAAGCACAAGACTTTCAATTATTGTTAAATTATGAAATATCAGACTAGTGACCTCTTGATTTTGATAGTGATGATGATAACAATGCCATCCCCAAAAACATATATGAATACTTATCTCATCTAAACTTTATGCTTGTTGTATTAGGGGAATATCAAGAAAATTTAAACATGTTGAGCATTGACAAAAATATGAGGTCTCCTTCATATTCAACCTTAGTCTAACATAAATAAAGGGAGGGTACCCCTTCAAGATAGTAATGAGAATATAAATGAAATGTTATAAATAAACAAGAGAAATACAAATACCCTACACTACATCATTAAATAGATCGTGATCCACATTATAAGTAAAACATAAAAATAGCTTCTAAGATATGTTATAATATCAATTCAAGATAATAATTGCTTGGAATAAGTGGCTCATTAAGACAATACTTTATCATGTCTAGCATGACTCAATTATAATAAGAATGACACATAACACGATGTCTAGATAACGAGTATCTAGAGTTTCTATGACATTCAATCAAGGATGTAGATCCCATAGGGGCACAACTATAATAACCAATTCAATATGTTTATCAGTGCTAAAAAATTAACAACCACATATATAAATGACACAGTTACCTCAAATATTGTCTTACCAATTAGCAATTAACTTTAATTTTCCACTTTCTTCAGGTACTCTATTACATCCTATGGTAATCTTACATTAACCATGTGATAATGTTCCATAAATAACATCGATGTTTTTTGTGACATACAACAAACTCCATAGGCTATTTTGAATAATAATCCCAAATAGTACATACATACTTATTTTTATTATACAAACATGTTTGTATATTCTATAGCTCATGATTATTTTTTAGATTCTGATAGTGACACACATGCTACACTAAAACATGTGACATTTACACTAAGTGATATGGGACCTCCACTTGAGCATCCCATTGATGGAATCCTAAGTTAGTTTGGATGTTATTTACTATACATAACTTATTATTTGCTTACTTTGTCACCTTCTACTAATTTGACATAATGATTTATCAAGTCTTATATATTGATGTGTACATATGTGGTTGCCTTAATAATTCTTCTAGACCTTGATTTTAATTTGATCATTAGGTCTTGTTGGCCCTTGCCTCTTGATTATTTGTCTTGATTTGAACATTCCCAATAGTTATCCTATGATGTCATATGCACATACATCCTTTAAAATGATCCTATTTTTGTTTCCATTATTTGAGTCATTTTACACCTTGTTGTGCCATATTATTTTCCAACTTCTCCATGCTAATTATCTACAATTGTTTTTGTCATGACATATGTTGAGCTTACATTTCACATATATTTTATGCCTACACATCTTATGACATTTTCACATTGACTTTTTCCCACCAACAAAATGTGCTTATTACGAGTTCTATTCTATAATAATTAGGGACATGAATTTACCATACACCAAAGGCATATCATTTGCCTTCCTTGCATTGGTTTTATATTACATTTGGTGCACACTATGAGTTGACAGATGCTATTGATTACTCAGATCCCTTTTATTCTTCTAACTTATAGCCTTTCCCCTTGGCCTTCCTTTGTTTACTGAGCTTTTATTCAATTTGATATTTCAAAAAGTGAAAAAACATTTAAATGTTAAGAAAAATACAAAACCAAGACCTATATGTGGATTGATTTGATGGTACATATAGTTGTTTGATGCCATTTATCATATACATGATGAGTTACATATTCATTTTCTATGCACATGCTTTTCATGGCATACATGAGTGAGATGAAGGATATATAGGCTACCCATGAGATAAAACCATATAGATGTATGACATTTATCACACTCACATGAAAAAATTCCACATTCAGGGGCATGCCCATGCTAGGGGCATCTTGGTACACTTTTTAGGTTATATATTTCTATTATATTCCATTAATTTTATTGAGTTATTTAGACTTTTTATACATGAATTATTATTTATCATACTAAGTAGAGTGATACTTTTTATGGATATCATGATTTTCAATGCTAAATTATGACATTGATTGATTATGCATATAATATTGATTTATTCATGCTTATTTAATGTTGATGATCATTACATTACTTGATCATTTTTGTTTTAGATATTGCATGTTCTATTTTTTGTGGGTACATTGACTATGTCTTGTCAGGTCATGTGTTAGTTGTGTCAAATGATCCTCTAGTCTATGTCATGGTCATGTTAAATCAGATTCAAGCTACATTTTTTATACTTATGTGTTTATGAGATATTTGGTATGATGTTGTGTATGCATGCATATTGACATATATTTGTATGAAACAAATTGATTTGTAATATGTGCTTAATGTTGTGTTTTCTATCACACATTTATATTGTGTGCTATCTATTTATATTTGATATTTCCACAATTTATATCATGCATCTACTACAATTTTAATTAGTCTGTGCTTCATTGAAATATCTAACTACCTTTAACAATTGTTTTCAAATGACTTTTCATGATCATATCTTGTGAGTAATAAATAAATACCTTTGCCTTAGATTATAGGTTTCATACATGCTTACAATGTTAAAAATATTTCTATGAGGACATATCTTATCATGTTTCATAAATATACTTTACATGATTATAAATTTATGTATAATACACAATCTGCATAACTTTGTATTTTGAGATAAGTGATTCAAAAGATTCATCCCTCATAATAAAAGGGGGCATATAAAGGGATTATTTAGAGTTAAGGATATACTAGATAAATTATTTAAATTATGAGATAAATTATATGTCCACATGGGTTTGATTGAGTAGATTGAGACTATGTTACGTGATTACAAGGAACAATCGAGACATTTTATGATATTTTGAGACATATTTTGGCATTATACATCATTTTGAGGGACACATGGATCATATGGGACATGGAATTTATTCATACAATTAATTTTATTTGTTTTCTACTAAGGAATGATGGAATGATGGTAATTACATAAGCATTTAGGGTCTATCCATCTACAATAATTTATATTTTTACATACTAACTTGATTTTGTTTCTCTAAAAAGGGTATTTTGTTACCCAAGGCAGTGTGATTGAGGTTATACATCACTCAACTTATAACACTACCTTCTCAAGATGGTTAGTTGGGGCATTTACACTTCTCAACTCATAATTTTAGCAATTAAACCATATTGGGGCATGATTACCACATGGATTTCTTCATTAAGTTCAATAAGTGATAGTTTAGTTTGCATACTATTAGGTGTATTCATTTCTTAGATTTTCAATTAAATGTTTTCCAATGATTCAAATTATTTCATATTTCTTATCATGAAGAGACATTTATATATACATGTTTCTTGTAGTTTTCTTGAGGAGAGAATGATACATTTTGGGCTATACCTATAAAAGTCAAGCACAATTATCAAAAGTATGAAATTCACTTTTTTATCTTTTTAATATAGCATTTTCCATAATGTATTACAATTTGGCCATCTGTAAACACCTAAATTTGGTCTTTGTTACTTTGGAAACATCAACTTTGACATTATTTGACTCATTTGGACATTACACCTATATTTTACTCTTGAGCATACTTTCCCTCTATTAACTACCCATACACTATCTTAGCCAACTCTATTCACCGAATAATTTATTCCAGGTCAATTTAGTCTATACAATAACTTTCTAGAATCCTAGACAAATCATCTCCATATTTTAGAGAATTATTTTACACTTCCATGATAATATCGGTAAACCCAAAAAATGTTAGTCATTATAGGTGTCGTGGTCTACCGATAATGCCCATGAGCCCTCAATGGATATTTTTATAACTATGAAGTATCCATTAGGTATCTCTAGACACTTTTTGTGGGTTCATAATAATGAGGAGTAATTAAGATTCATTTATAAATACACATCACCCCCAAGGTCATTATTCACTTGGCATAGTTAAATGTTATTGGGAAATATGCATATCACTTTCTTGAGACATTATAAAAAAGGCATACACATATACCAAACATTCAAGGAACAACCATAAAGTGAAATTAGAATACATGAATTCAAATTTGTATGGTGTGAGGTATCAAATGACAAAAGATAACACTATAGACTATTCAAAATTTCACACACACATAAGGAGGAGAACTATATGTGGTTTTAGCCCTCTTTAGAGTATTATAATGTAGGCAATACTTAGCCATTCGATGAGGAGTGGTTGGAGTCAGTGTAGACCAAAATACTAACCCCTTCTTGTGGTAAAAAATATAATTAATGTATAGAAAAAAATAGACACAATACATGCATTTGAACATAGGATTAAAGAGGTGAACATACAAAAAAACACATTATAGGCATAGGTGTAGAATCTCAAAGATATAAGATCCCCATTATGCATAGGGACACTGTTAGTAAGCCCTAGCATTTCTAACTCCTATAGGTGTTTGAATGTTTTGGCATTGTCTAGTTAGGTTTTCTACTTTTATTTTTTATTTGAGTGGTTAGTGAAGCACATAGAAAACATTTCCATATTCTATGATCTATATGCAAGTATAAATAGATAAGTGCATCATCTCTCTCTTGTTTTTCCATTTCTAAATTAAGTTCAATATCTATCAATCCATTTTTATTAAGATCAATGTGTTTAATGTCATATTTTACATAATTTGAATTAGTGCATAGGTTTTTTATTTTTATATCTCTTAAGTGTAAAATAAGTAAAACAATAGTCATCTTAATAGAGTTAAAATACATTTTTAGTATATTAAGGTGAGATAATGATAAAATGTTTACAAAAAGTTAAAAATAGTTTATGGATTGGAAAAATACTATGTAAATTAAGGAATAGGGAGTGCAAGTGCAACTCCAATAAAAATATTCCCCTGTATAAGGAAATGGAATTGTTTATCCTACTTCTACCACATCTTTATTTATGTTTTTCTTCATGATCTTCAATTTCTACTCCTATAGCTTCTGTAACCTCTACAAATATTTTTTGTATTGAAGCTAATGTATTTTGGAAAGGGAGGAGGTTTTCTCTCTGACATATTTATAATAATACAGTCTAAAGGACATCTATTTTTAAACCTCTTTTGAATATCAATGAAAAGGGTGAGGGACCCTCCAACCCTCCTTTATTAATAAAAAGATAAATTTAGAAATGAACATAAACTAATAAGTACATGTATCCAAGAGAAAATATGTGAAAAAAAATCATATCCTCCACCTCACAAATTTCATCATATCTACAAACCCATGTGTTTATGGTTAGTGGTGGAAAATAATGAGTTTCACATCATTGAACCATGTTCCAATCCCATTATCTCCCTGGACACTTTAAAAAATTATCCACAAGTCACCTAAAGGTAGGGATCTAACTTCTCAATGTGAACCACATAGAACACACTAATAGACCCTATAAACCCAAGCCTATGCCATGTAAACTTTGAGATTTACCCTGATTGTATACCTGATTTGGGCTAATGATGAAGAATTAATTATCTTAAAAGGGATGTTACAAGTTAAAAATATATAGGGGTAAGGTATATATGCCTCATATTTAAATCACAATTAGGTGCCTCTTGTAATAGGGAGTATGATGTGGTCTCGTATGTTATAAGCTACTTTTTTTCAAGAATAGTGATAGTAGCATGCTCAATCTAGACTCAGCAACTAGTGAGGAACTGAAGGGTGACATAAAAAAAAAATGACCCATAGATATACATATGAAGAGATCATATTAACCCTTTGACCTTTATATGTGAGGAATACTTGTTTGGCATTATAGTTTTAAGTGTTAAAAACTACAACTTTTATTTTCTCAAGATTTTCCAAAAGACTACATATATCACAAAAAGAATCTAAAATATGTAGGTGTATTTAGAGACCTTGCTTTGAATAGGACATCAAAATGATATTGTCTAAAAATAGAAGAATAACAACACATAATTTGTATAATAAGCAACCATCAGTGCTGAAGTAATTTGATATGATTTCCTTAAGATCATCTATGTATAGACCAAAAAGTGTAAAGGAGAATGGACAACCCTACTCAATTATAGTTGTAATTCGTAACCCTCTATGTTTCACCAACATTTGTATGCACTCTGCCAATGATGAAATTATAGAGTGTCATAAAAATTGATATCACCAATTCTAGAAGACAAAACTAATTATAAAATACCCATTAACAATGTCAAAGGCTTTATGAGAATCTACAACGCAACAATAAAATTTTCACATCACTCTGCCAATGATGAAATTATAGAGTGTCATAAAAATTGACTCACCAATTCTAGAAGACAAAACTAATGATAAATACCCATTAAAAATGTCAAAGGATTTATGAGAATCTACAACACAACAATAAAATTTTCACATTTTTCCTTACCTTCTTCAATTATAATGATTCCTCCTAAAAATTTATTGTCCCTTAATTCTTGTATGTTTTGTTTGAACCCATCTAAAGATATAGATGTTTAAAGTAATAACACAATTTTTTTCAAGTGTATGACCAATCATGATGGTGTGATAATTATTAAGATCATTTTAGTCTCTAGATTTATCTATGGGGTGCATGATGTGGTTTTTCTAAGACATAGGAAATCCATATGATATAATATATTTAAATAGGTTGGCTAGGTAAATGGATAAAACTTATGGACTATGGTTAAAATTTTTAACTTTTAGATTATATACATCTTAAGCTTTATTGGAATTAACTTTAAGGATGGCATGGATCACAAGAAAATTAGTTAATAATAGGTACAAAACATGCATGGGGTTAATAAATATGCAAGGTTGGTTACACTCATTGTAAAGGCTAGATGCATAGTCAAACCAATTCGAAAGATTAGATTATGTGTTTATAAAAAAAATTGAATAAAAAATAAATCTAATGAGTTCCTATTTTGTGGTTTAGTGGTAAAAAAGTATGTCTTACCTATAATTTGGTGACATGTGGTAGTCTCCATTTACATTGGTAGTTAACTTCTCATACCCCATGTATATATATATGAAACACTGACAAGTTTAAATAAAAATTTAAGATTTATGATTAATATGTTAATATTTTTTATCTTTTAAAATAAAAATTAAGTTATAATATTACTATTGATTATATTTTATAAATTTAAAATGACATGTCTTGCAATCTTACATGACACAAGTTGCATATTTTGATTGTTAGATTTGTAGCCTCTAAAGGGGAAGGAAGATATTAATACTCCATACTATTATATTCCTTTTAAGAAACAACCAAATTTCTAGTTTGAAGGGAATTTTATTGAAGTAATATCAAAATATAATTAATTTAGCTAGAATTTTAGAGAAACATTAGTACCATACAACCTTTTATGATGATTTAGAGTTATAGAAGCAATTCCAAGACGTACTAAATTGGAATATCTGACTCAGGATAATACAATGTGTATTTTAAGGCATTTGAACATATTTTAATTTCAAATTATAAATCAAAAGAGGAGGAAAGGGGAATAATAATCAATAAAATACCCTTACTCTTAATAAAATTTTGATCCTAATATTCCTATTTCTCATTCCAAATAGCTCAAGCTCACTCTCTAATTGGTCCACACTTCCAACGTAGTTGTCCTTGCTCCTCATACAAGGCCACACCATTAGGAATATCTTGCTTATTGGTAGTGTATAATTATACCAACTTTGTCCTTCTACCAAACAATGACTCTTTTCTCAAATTCAAATTTACGTAATGGGTCATCCCACATGTTTTGTGAGCCTCATCCAAAGGAATTCTAAATTGATCATTGTAAAAAACACATTTCCCATTCATTTACCGACTATATGGAAAGAGGATAAAACATAATTATAAAACACCTAAATACTTATTGCATATTGAGATTAAATTACCTATTTATCCAAATTATGGGTACATACAACTGTAATGGCCTTGACCTAACTCTATATACACCCCTGAGGTCACAAGTCATTGTTGAAGCACTTTAATCACACTAGATTACACTAGCATCTAGCATTACACCATTATTTCACAACACCACCATATCATGGGAGAACTACATGAAGTTTGATCCCTATTTTGACTATTGGTATGTAGGTAGAGCTCAACACAGGGGGTGTTGAGGTCTAGCACAACTTCAACTGTTAACCCCCTTTTTCATTTTATCCCATTCATTCTTCATGATATATTAAGCTATGGTTATAAGTGAAAAATAAGGTACATAGAGGCTTCCACATTAGATCAAGCTATCCAAATTGTACACACAAAACTTACAGGTCACAACACATAGGTAAATTTTCACATAGAGATCAAACACCTCACCAGATGTTAGTGTTCCCTATGGATAATAATGTGGTGGATTTGGGTCTTATTAGTGTGACCTTATCTAGAGATCCCATGAAGCCATGTTCCTAATTCACAATAATCTCACATAGTCACATGATTAGATATGTAGTCTCAATCATAGTCCTACATTCCTATTTCCAGCCAAGTTATTTCCTTATCGCACCTTCCCCTTTTAACATCTTTCCATATTTAGAAAAGTTACAAATAAAAAAATACTTGATTTATTACATATATTAATATTCTTATTTTACATAGAAGTTTTTTATAATGAGGTAATTAATTTATATTTACCCCAATTTTGATAAAACATATTGGTGAACCCACTTATTGTTAAACAGTTATAAAATCCTAACTTGCCATTAGGGTTTTTTTCTCATTTTTAACATCCTTATTAGGGTTTTAAATTTTTGATTTTTTGATTTTCATATCAATCATGATCATAATAACTGAAGCTACCTATTATTTTTTAGTCCAAAGTTTTTTTTGGTGTTTTTTACATGTTACTTTTCTATGACATGTAAAATTTTTACTTGTATGTAAGTCCATGAATGCATAATTTAATGGTCAAAATAACATCCCACTTTAAACAAGAGCTTAATAATGAAATTTTTTATGATACTTATTAATGCCTATCTTATTTTAAATTTCCACTTGTTACTACTAGATTATAGATGGATCAAAATTTTATTTTTATTCCTCCTACTCGTAGACCTCACAACTATCTAAGCTTATATCTCACCTCTACTATTTTCCTTAGGCTTATAGGAGACCATGTGGTCTGAGCTATTGACACTAGACAATGTTAGGCACCTCATTAGACAAGGCAAGAGGATTAAACATATTAGACAAGGAAAAAGGAACAAAATTAGGCACATCCTCATCATCCCCAACCTATTCCAATAACATTAGATACACAAACTAAAAAGTATGATATTATTGATCAATTGAAGAATACACCGACTAAAATTTCTATGTTAGAGTTGCTTTAGAAAGCTAATATTTTTAAAGATATTTTTTATTATGCATTGAATTAGATAATTATACCTCATGACATAATTCCATTTTAATTTTCATTTGTTATAAACACTCTGAAAGATATTAAGGATGTTATATATTTTGTGTTAGGTTGTGGAGCTAAAAGCTTCACTGATGCAAACAGGGAAGGAGGTTGCTAGTGGTTGCTAGAGTGTTACAGACACCGGCGTCGGTCAGGCCAACCGACGTCGACAGGATCAAACAGAAGAGCAATCGACATCGGTCAGGGATTGGCCAGCGTCGGTCACCTCTAGGTAGATGGGACCGACGTCAGTCGCCTGTGTGGTTTGGAACTGCAAGTTTTACGGGCAGTTAGTTAACAAACCAAGTGTTTGCATGTCAAGAGCCAATTTTAGACTAGAAGCTGTAGATCTAATTATTGTAATTAGGTGTCTAATTATTGTTTGCATGAGATCTATTTAAGAGACTCATGGGCTGTATTGTAAAGTGTTCTAGTTTGAATTGAACAAAGTTAGCTCCTTTTGTGTGTGAGGTGAGCAAGGGTGTTCCTCCTAGTTCCACAACAGTACCAAGTGTGGGTGCTGGTTTTGGAGAATCAACAGGATTCTTCAAGTGTGTAGGATCTTGGTCAGCAGGTGTGCATGGCTACTTTTGAAGATCTACATGGGTAAGTAATATCATTGACCTGCATGTGTATGTGTGTGCATGATCCAAGTTTGCAGGTGTGCAGAACCAGATTGATTTGTAGGTGTGCAAGATCAGAGAGGACAACAACATAACAGGGAGCAAGATCAGGCAGGATCTACTTGGAGTATAGTGTGTACTCAGAAAGAGAGCAAAGAGGAAGGCAAGGCAGTTCCTTCCATAAGTGAGATCATTTGGGTTGCAGGTTGTTGAAGTTCAGGGGAGATCTACTTGAAGTATGATTGTGTACTTATGGAGTGCATGGAGCACGTGTGGTGTGCGTGGAGCACTGGAGTACTGACAGTAGTGGATAGTGACTGGTTGGAGGTGAACACCAACTCTGTGTTTGAGTTATGTGTTGGGACCGTAAGAGAGAGAGAGCTTTGAGGGAAGATTTACTGTTTATGCCCTAGAGGTGTGTAAGGAAGAAGAACTGTGGCAGCCTTCTTTGTTGTATTTTCTTCTGGAAGAGTTTTAATACAATTGTGTATTGTCTCTCATATCATGTGTTATGTTTGAATTCTAGTTACTTGTGTATTCTGGTTAATTTACGCATGTTAAGTTGCTTGGTAATCAATTGTGTGCTTCAATATTTCCCAACAAGTGGTATCAGAGCTAAGGTTGCAGGGAGCAGGATTTTGTGTTTGATTACAGGTCACTCTCAGGGGTTTCTGATTGAGTGGGAGTAGAGCAATGGCAAAAGAAAGTAAGCTAAGAATGGAGGAATTGAAAAGCACAGATGGATAGTTACGGTCCTATGGAAAGAAAGAGCAGGTAAAAGAAAATTGTTGGTTTGTGGAAGATCAGCATGAAGGAACTGAAGATGCAGATGTTGCAGGTGTTGTTGTATAGGATGCTCTGGGAGGTTTCTTGGATAAAGTAGAATCTTGTTTTATAGATTTTATTTCCTCTTTCCATGCAGTCTGAAATAGAGTATCTTTTCATGGTAAGGTCTTTGGAGACTTTGGAAAGATTTATTTAGGGGCTGGTGAGCCTTGCCAAAGAATTGGCAAAGGGGAAGTGAAGCTGAAATTGCAGGTGGCTAACACATGGGTGTTGAAGGAGGTCATGCAGGTCCCAGGCTTGGAGATGTGGCTAATTTCTTTAGGAAAGTTGGGTGATGAGAGATGCATAAGAACTTTCACAGCGGATGCACTTGAATTAGCTGGTGGTAAGAAAGCAGGTACTCTTTATCTACTTACTTATATTACTGATTCTTCTTATGTTATGGAGATGTGGCTTTGTAGGATTGGTCACATGAGCAAGAAGGAGATGCATGTTCTTAAGAGAAAGTCAGATGTCTTTGACAGGCTTAAGAATTGGAAAGCCTTGGTGTTCTTGGAGGAGATGACAGACAGAGACCAGTGGATGGGGCTGGATACTTCTGAGCAGGGTAGTTTGGACATGGGTTTTGATTCAAAGGAGCTCACAAGTAAAAAGTCATCACTCACAGGTGAACACAGGTACCGACATCGGTTAGGAGGAACCAGCGTCGAATAGACAGGTGCCAATGTTGGTCATGTGCAGACCGAAGCCAGTGATGTCGGGCAAGGTGAGATTGACATCGGTCAGAAGGACCGACATCGGTAATAGGTAAGATCGACGTCGGTTAGGAGGACTAACATCGGTAATAAGGACACTAACATTGGCAGAGTTGGCAGTTAGGACAGGTGCATGGAACTGACGTCGGTCGGATGCAGACTGTGTGGTGACTGAGGTCAATCACTGTAACAGATTTTGGGTGGACAACAAGCTATCAAGGAGTCTCAAACGCCCATATGGAGGACTGAAGGTGGTATGTAAGCCTCAAATTCATTGTTCATCTTCTTTATACTCATTGCTTATTGCAGAGCAGGAAGGATCCAAGAAACAGTGGGAGCTTGGCGGGAATATGATGCAGAACCAAAGGGGAGATTTGGTAGGGTTGCCAGCCAGTATGAAAGCATAGAGATGAATGGATACCTTGGTTAAAGAATAGAGAGAACGGACACGTGAGATGGAAGGCCAGGTCATATGGTCTTGAGGAAGTTGCAGGACAGTGGTATAGGACTGACAGGTGGTACCAGGTGGATGACAAAGTAGGGCTTTAGTCAGTGTCAGTATAACCATTGTGTTTATCTTACCAGGTGGATGATGGTCACAACATTATCCTGTTACTGTATGTGGAGGATGAGCTTGGTGCAGGTTCAAACATACAGGGTTTTGCTGAGCTAAGGGTAAGGTTAGTTCAGTGGCATGTCATGAGGAATTTGGAGCAGCGAAATTCTTTGGCATGAGAGACATGGAAGATCACAGGGTGATTTTGTTTCCAGTGGGAGCTGATGTGAATCAGGTGTTGGTGAGGTTCAGGATGTATAACTAGAGCACACCAAGGGCTGGACAGTTTAGTGTCTAAAATCACATGAGGTCTGGTGTAGACCTGAGTTTTCCCAAGCAGTGGGAGCTGTCAGAGAGTTAGGAGCTAATATGGGGAAGTGGGTTCTCAAGTATTTGAGAGGGACCAACATCAGGGATTCATGCTATGCAGGGTTAGGACTTCACTACATGGGTTTGTAGGTTCGGATGTGGCAGGGTACTCAGATAACAGGAGGTGCACCATAGGTTGTGTGGTGGGTGGTCTTCAGGGTTGAGCTTGAAGAGGGATACAAGCTAGGAAATAGATTAGACAGGGTATAGGTACAGGTACAGTGCAACTATTTATCTTCAAGTGGGAGATTGTTAGGTTGTGGAGCTAAAAGCTTCACTAATGCAAATAGAGAAGGAGGCTGTTAGTGGTTGCTGGAGTGTTACAGACACCAGCGTTGGTTAGGCCAACTGACGTTGGTAGGATCAGACAGAAGATCAATCGATGTTGGTCAGGGATCGACCAGCATCGGTCACCTCTAGGCAGATAGGGACCGACGTCAGTCACTTCTGTAGTTTAGAACTGCAAGTTTTATGGGTAGTTAGTTAATGAACCAAGTGTTTGCATGTCAAGAGCCAATTTTAGACTAGAAGCTGTGGATCTAATTATTGTAATTAGGTGTCTAATTATTGTTTGCATGAGATCTATTTAAGAGACTCATGGGCTGTATTGTAAGGTGTTCTAGTTTGAGTTGAACAAAGTTAGCTCCTTTTGTGTGTGAGGTGAGCAAGGGTGTTCCTCCTAGTTCCACAACAGTACCAAGTGTGGGTGCTAGTTTTGGAGAATCAGCAAGATTCTTCAAGTGTGTAGGATCTTGGTCAGGAGGTGTGCATGGCTACTTTTGGAGATCTACATGGGTAAGTAAGATCATTGACCTGCAGGTGTATGTGTGTGCATGATCTAGGTTTGCAGGTGTGGAGAACTAGATTGATTTGTAGGTGTGTAAGATCAGAGAGAAAAGCAACACAACAGGGAGCAAGATCAGGCAGGATCTACTTGGAGTACAGTGTGTACTCAGAAAGAGAGCAAAGAGGAAGGCAAGGTAGTTCCTTCCATAAGTGAGATCATTTGGGTTATAGGTTGTTGCAGTTTAGGGGAGATCTACTTGAAGTATGATTGTGTACTTGTGGAGTGCGTGGAGCACTTGTGGTGTGCGTGGAGCATTGGAGTACTGGCAGTAGTGGATATTGACTGGTTGGAGGTGAACACCAACTCTGTGTTTGAGTTATGTGTTGGGACCGTAAGAGAGAGAGCTTTGAGGGAAGATTTATTGTTTATGCCCTAGAGGTGTGGGAGCCCTAGAGGTGTGTAAGGAAGAAGAACTGTGGTAGCCTTCTTTGTTGTATTTCATTCTGGAAGAGTTTTAATAAAATTGTGTATTGTCTCTCATATCATGTGTTATTTTTGAATTCTAGTTACTTGTGTATTCTGGTTAATTTCCGCATGTTAAGTTGCTTGGTAATCAATTGTGTGCTTCCATATTTCCCAACATTTTGGAAATGAAGATTTACCTACACATTCTACAAGTTCAAATTAAAAACATAATAATAAAAAGGGTTTTGATTGATAATGGGTATTAACATAGATATTCTTCAAAATAAATGTAATAATATCAAATGATTTAATGATGTTCCTCATCAAGCTTTGGGTTCTATCAATTTGGATATCACAGTAGGACCTAAAACATTATTTACTCAGTTCCAAGTAATGCCAAATCATTTGCACTACAATATACTATTATGTAAGCCATGGATACATGCTATAAAAGCTATACCTTCTACTCTACATAGGTGTGTCAAATAATTACATGATGGATACTTATACACATGCCCAACCGATAACCAACCATTCATATATTTTAATATTACAGAGTTTACTACTGAGAACCAATGATAGTCAGGGGCACCTCAATCTATTATATTTCCACAATCATAGATCATACCTATAGATTAAATGTACACATACGTGGTCAGTGATTCTAGTAAATATCATAAAAAATTATAATATACATATATCTAAGAGCAACAAAATTCACCTAAAGAGATATAACAACAAGAAGATGTATCAAAATTACCTCTATTAGTAAACTCAAAATATCCTAATTTCATATCTATAAAAGACATCAATGATGATTTAGATTCTACTTCTGATGATGAAATAAATGAAATACCAATGAATATTGACAATTGTTTATATGGTTTTAATTTTACACTAGTTAGCCTAGAAGAATATAAAGATGATTCAAATGCAATTATTCTAGTGCATGATGACAAAAGAAAAATAATAACTTTAGATATTGATAAAGGAAAGAATTTCAATGTAAATACTACACAACATACTATTTCAATAGACATACCACAGATTAATATATTTGTCAAATCTAGAGATACTAAAGAACATGAGGCATAATACATAAATCAATGCATTACAGGTATTAACATGTTACCATTTATAATTTCAACCAATAATGTGGGGCTCATGGATATATAACCAATTACTAGAAATACAAGATAAAAGTGCGCATGATAAACCACATGTGATATTATAGATGTTACTAGACATGGAATTAATTTCCTTATCCATAGTAAGGAATAGATCTACTAGCAGATTATCAAATCAAGAAGAAAATCCCTTTTGTCATTTTAACATAATAACATGGCATGTTACTAACACATGTTTAGCATTACAGTAGAAATTTTATAAATATAAGGATAAAGGCATTATTTTTATTATACAACCCACACCACAATCTACTAGGGCTTAAAATTAGGTTCAAATATGTAGAAATTACAAGAATTCAATAAGGAACCCCTTGACTATTCAGGTTTTTATTAATAATAAATATAGGCAACATGTCAAAATAGATGAGGACATAAAGCCAAATGTATGTCCACTTACATTAATTCACCACAAAGGTTATGATCAAGATGGATTACAAAGAGTTATATATTGTCAAGATTCAATAAGGCACATTATAGTACTAGTTACATGTGGTCCCAAAGTTATGGACATATTATTTTTTGTTATACAAAAATGAAACCATATAAGTGCTGCATTCGGTCAAACATGGTTTCACTAAATGTAATCCACACTTGATATATTATAACAGTGTATTAGATTTAAATTTGAGGATAGTACAATTCATATTCTTCATGATGGTATTAATGATAATTGCAGATTCAAAAATTATAGGCAAGTCTCAAAGTTGATTTATCCAAAAATAACCCATGAGGCTTGCTACATAGTAGAAAAACATGTTATACATATGCATAGGATTAAAAATAATAGAAAATATAAGGCTATAATTATAGAGCATGAATGGTACAATGACCACAATGATGGTGATCTGTGGGATTTTGAAAAGATTCAATATCCAACACTCAGATACTCCACCAAATCCACCTTTCAATTATCCACATCCCTTGGACATGTTGTTTAATTATTAGATTATCATGTTGTTTTAGATATTCTAAAAATACACAAACATATATATATATATATATATATATATATATATATATATATATATATATATATATATATATATATATATATATACACCTTATAAAGTTCAAAAATTAGGACCTATGCATGGTATTGTGTAGTTTATTTACATTAGTTAATTTGTGATCAATATATTCAATATTTCTCTATATATCTAGTTTATATCAAATACACTTTACCAATGTACATTGTATTTGATATAAACTAGATATATAGAGAAATATTGAATATATTGATCACAAATTAACTAATGTAAATAAACAACACAATACCATGCATAGGTCCTAATTTTTGAACTTTATAAGGTGTATATATATATATATATATATATATATATATATATATATATATATACACCTTATAAAGTTCAAAAATTAGGACCTATGCATGGTATTGTGTAGTTTATTTACATTAGTTAATTTGTGATCAATATATTCAATATTTCTCTATATATCTAGTTTATATCAAATACACTTTACCAATGTACATGAGTGATTGAAAAACATAAATGTTTCCATATCTAGATACATTTGTAGGTGATGACACTATCTCAAACTCAAATTACAAAGAGACAAAATTGCTATACCCAAATAGTAAAGCATTGTGTTATTGTCCACTTCCATTGGACTCATCCCATTGAACATAGATTATCATTTATTTGATCCAAACAAGTTTTAGGCCTCCTAAAACTTGTTTATATTTCATCAAGTTCACTAGGGTAATTTTATTACATAGGTTATATAATTATTTGGATATCCCCATTGTTCATACTTCAATTCAATACATTACATGAAATCTATCTTTATTGCTCACTTACTATCACATTGATATCTTACTAAATACTTGAGTTGTTGAATGTAATGATGTTACAAATTATTAATTTAATTTAATTTTTTTCATGCATGCTTATCATTTTTTTGCTTCTTGCTTCATGTTTGCATGTTTTCATTGCTTGGATTGTGTACATTTGAACATGTCTTTATCTACAACTATAGGCCTTCTTGTATAATTATATGAATGTGAGTGAAATTTTAATATGTCCATTTTATGTGACCCCTTGTCCTTCTCTTGCATGCTTTGTGTTCTTTGCGTGTACTTTTTGTGTGTGTACGTCATAGCCATGACACTTTTTTGCTCTTGTTTACTCAATTTTCGATGTCATGATGGACATTATGCATATTCCTAGTTTTCTTATGCCATGATGAATATCATGCATCCCTACCTGAGAATCTCTATTCAATTGTCTTTACTTATTTTTGGTCTTATCACTACATGCTTAATTGATAACATATATCTAGACATGACACTATATATTTTTAGATTTCTACATGCATCTTACATTACAACTTATTGATTAGTATATATATGATGATGCCATGCTCTCTTATATTATAATTATAATTTTATAATTCATTTTTATATATAACATCTTTTATCATAGCTTTTTATTTTGAGTTAAGTTATTGTGCAAACTCCACAACTCACCTCAAAAGAGAGGACATACACACTAGCTTGTATTAGAGACTCAACTCTAATAATACAATATATAATCATAATTTTTTAAGGTTTTCCCAATTGATCTTAGGTCATACCCAAATTTTACCCATAAATTAATTTCAAAAAAAAATGATCTATTTGGACAAGGGCATAGGTCATCTTGACCAAAAAAATGTGTTTTTATCCTAACATTTAGAAAAAAGTAGTTTCTAGAATTCTCAAAATGTTAGTCTACAAATCAATTAAAATATTTCCCAAAAATAGGTTTTGGGTATATACACATGTTTATCATATATTTTTCATGTCACTCAGTCTACAAATCATTTAAAATATTTTTCAAAAATAGGTTTTGGGTATATACACATGTTTATCATATATTTTTCTTAGATTAGGAGCATCATGCACAACATGTGTTATAGGTTATTACCAATGTTTTTTATCAAAAAATTATTTGATATTACTCAATTTCAAAATTATTATACACCCAAATATCATATTAAAGGCATGTGCATGACACATGACCATCTCTTTTCTCAGTTTTGCACCAAATTCACAAATGGAATGATAACCTATGTCCTTATCCATTTTGTATACATTAGATTCATATCATGCCAAATTTACACTAGTTTTGCACCATAAATGAACTTTATTTTGTTTGCAACAATTGGTTCACCTTTTTGCACCATTTTTACAATTTTTTTTACTAGAATAATCTATCAGAATTCATATAGGAATTAATCTACCTATCTTGAGTTGTACAATGATGAATTCAAGTCCAAATTAAGTTTTTAATTACACTCTCTTTTTAGTGAGGATTGGGGATAACATATTAAAATCCAAGTTCATCAATGAAAAATAAATATTTAAGGGTCCTACTTTCTCCAATCACCAATTTTTATACTAAAAAACATAATGGTTCACATACCTAATCAGGTGTATTTGTTATTTATTATTATATGTATAAGTTTTCTTATCTTTACTTCTTGATTTTATCTTAAGTAAGGACTAATTTTACACATGTTTCATTGTAGGTTATACATTAATCATAGTTCAAATGTGGCCTACATTCAATATTAATCTTCATATGTGACCTTAGGTATGACTCTTTTCCTTTTACTCTGTGCTTTCACTTTGTTACTCTAGTGATTTCACTTTGTTACATGACTATTTAATTATGAAAGTAATTCACTTGTGATCATATTCTCAAACACACTTAGTTCAGGTCGATTCCATGGTCCTTGACTTCTTTTCCTTCATTCCTCTTAAGAAAATTCTAATCTTGATATTCCTATTTCTCATTCTAAAAAACTCAAGCTCAAGCTTTGACTATTACACACTTCTAAATTAGTTTTCCTTACTCATTAGATAAGCTCATGCCATTAGGACTATCCTGCTTGTCCACAGTGTCTAGTTATACCGACTACATTCTCCCACCAAATAATGATTCTTTGCTCAAATTCAAATTTACCCAACATGTTTTCTAACACTTTTCATGAGCCCATTCAAAGGAATTCCAAAATGATTACTATAAAAGGCACATTTCCCATTCATTTACCTACTATATGGCAAGAGGCTAAAACATCATTACAAAGCACCAAAATACTTATTGAATATTGAGATCAAATTCTCTTTTTCTCCCAATTTTGAGTATATACAACCCTAGTAGCCCTGAGTTTAGTCTGCATACACCCTTGAGGTCACAAGTCATTTTTGAAGTATATTATTCACACCAAGATTGTACCACCATCTAACATTACACCAATCTTTCACACACACACCACTGTAGCATGGGATAACTACATGGAGTTTGATCCCTTTTCATAGTATTGGTATGTGGGCAACACTTAAAACATGTGCATTGAGGTCTATCACAACATTAATGCTAAGCCATTTTTATATAAATCATGTTTACTATTCATGATCTATTGAACTAGGGTTATAAGTGAAAAATGAGGTACACAAAGGTTTCCACAATGGATCGAGATAGCTAGATCACACATGCAGAGCTTATAGGTCATATCCCACATGTCAATTTTCACACAAAGATAAAAAAACTCACCATACATTAATGTTTTGTATGGACAATAACACAACGTAACCAAGTTTGATTAGTGTGGCCTCATATAGAGATATTATGAAACCCTATTCTTGATTCAAAGTCACTTCACATAATCAAATCTACAATCTTAGTTTTAGTCCTGTTTCCTATTTTACAACTAAGTTATTTATTTCTTGCACCTTCCCCTTTTTAGAATCTTTCTATATTTAGGAAATTTCTAAATCATAAATTCTTTATTTATTATATAACTTAATATTCTAATTTTATACAAAATTTGTTGGTCCAGTTAACAACAAGAATGATAAACAAATTACATCTTTAACAAAGCTTTTCACACAAAATATTAAAATTGTATTCATTCGAGATGGATTTACAAAGGAGGTGAAAAGATTTATAATATTTTCACGAGGTGGTTAAGGAACTCAACCAACATTCTCATGAACCAACTATTATTTAAGTAAAGTAACTATTAAACCAAAACAATAAACTAAAAATCATTTGGATCATAAACCCAACAAACTCCCCCTTGATCTAAAGAGGTATAAATGATAAAAATATAGAGCTATGACTTTGAAGTCATCAATGAGTATCTCTGCTACATCTTTAAGCTAACACATTGTATATCATGGTATCGATCAAACTATGGCTGATGAACATGATCATGGCCTGCTCATCCCCTTTGACCATCATATTCTACTATAGTAGAACTCGATAAAAGCCTATCCAACTATAATGACCCATATAAGGTCCCACACAGGAACCCATCCAAGTGATCCCCTAGTATTCTATATGGCACATCTCTTGGATGCCCAACAATCACCAACATTATATGCATACCTTTGTTCAACATTCAAAATGCTAGAAAATCCAATGTTGACTCATACAACCACCAATGACTAATTGAAGGCCACTATGCAATATATTCTCCCCCTATCAGGCGAGAGGTGAGAAGCTGTGCAACATAAAAACAAATTCAAACTACTCTATCCACTCCATGTCATGAATATCAGATATAAAAATCCAAAAATGAATCTGAAAGCAAAAACACAAGCCACAAATTGCTATCTTAGCAGTGAATCCATACTCTGAGCGAATAGCAAACTGAAGAAAGGAAAATATCCTCAAACCTCTGTGGATCCTCCAACCTCCAGTTATTACTTAGATGGTGTGAATCAAAAGGATCCTGAGACTTGTAATAGATGGTATTGTCTTCAAGAGCACAAACATGAAGTGATATTATGAAAATTTTCATTTTGAAGGCATCAAATTCAACTGAAAATGCACCTTTATACATCAATTTCAATACATTTATTATGAAAATCATATAAAGAAGCAACAAATCATAAAATAAACTATTCTATTGTGTTCAAAATATTTGAAAACCTATGAATCGCCTGGTCACATGACCACTTTTACATGAAATATTGACTTTGTCAAAAAATTAACTCAAGAAACAATAACTACTCTTATATCACGCATTACAAAACAAAATATTCTAAAAATATTCCCTTTAACCAAAATATTAGTTGGAGGGTTTTGACCCTGGAACCTCTCCTCTTAACAAAATTTCATTTGCTAACTCCATTACGATCATTTTGATTATTGATTTCCAAGATAATCTATTTAAATTATTTTTTTCAGATTTTGACAAAAAAAAAAAAAAAAAAATACATGTGAAATTAATTCACATGGCAAAATTCCTCCATGTAAAAATATTTCACTATAGCATTGGATTTTCTTGAGGCCCATAATATTTTTATTTTGGTTTGTTTGGCTATGAACGTATAGCCGTACCAACTATGTAAAATTTTAATTTAATCTCTTGACAAATGTATAAAGCTTTCGACAAAGGTATATGCTAGATTTTTTTATTTATTTATTATTTTAATTGATTTGTAAGACTACCTCCACACCATGGAAATACAAAACAAATCCTGTGTTGTATTAAAAATTATTTCACAAGGAAGGACTAGCTAAAATGTTGTGAACACAGACTTTATTGATCAAAATAAACCAAATTTGTAGGTTTGAGCAATTTTGACAAGCATGGCACTACCGTATAGAAGAAAGGAAGAATCAATAAAAATATATTAAAATTTAATTATTTTCCTTCATGACTTGATTTTCAATTATAGGCACCACCATTTCTTCAAAATGTGGCTCTGCAAAATTCTTTTTACTCCTCAATTTGGCAAGCTCTGATACCACTGTTGGCCTAGTTAACATCAAGAATGATAAACAAATTGCATCTTGAACAAAGATTTGCGCACAAAATATTTAAAATGTATACATTTGAGATGGATTTACAAAGGAGATGAAAAAAATTATAATCTTTTCATGAGGTGGTTACGAGACTCAACCAACATTCCTGTGAACCAACTATTATTTAAATAAAGTAACTATTAAATTAAAACCATTAAACTAAAAAACATTTGGATCATAAACCCAACAAAATTTTGTCATAATTAGCTAATTTATTTCTATTTACCCCAATTTTGATAAAAATTAGCCAAATAACCTCACAAACTCAACAATAAACATTCACACAGATCCATAAGAGACTAAAGAATAAATATAAACATTTTATTTACTTTTCATGAGGAATTAAAGAGATTCAGACCACACACATCCACTTTCTCTATGGACTAGATATAACTCTCTAATCCTTTAGGTTCTCTCAACAAGACCCACACTCTCCTAAGAAGTATTTTATCACTCTAGCTTATCTCCTTCGAATCCATCTCTCCCTTTTCTATCTCACAAAGTGACTCTTATAATCCCCATTTGTTCTTTTCAATCCTCAAAATAAGCACTCAAATTTTTATGGGTTGTTACCTAACTTGTGAAAATAATCTGAGTGATAACATCGATTAATGTAGACCTATATTTTTTTAACCATCGATTAACATGGACCTATGTTAATTGGTGGTTTATTGTAAGATAAATAACTCTTTATCTCAATTATTGAAAAAATCCTTCCTCTATTACCAGAACTTGTTGAAGTTCCATTAACATATATGAATCATTGTGGATCATCCTCACACTGAACACTAATGATATACCACTAATTTGGGCATGAATTCACATGAATACACTAGTAGATATTATTGGCTAATAAAATATTACTTGATTACCTAGATTATCATGCATCATACACCTGGGTAAGATTTTTTTGAGTATAGTTTTCACAAAATTTGGGTAGATAGTAACAAAATCCTTTAGACCTTAAGAGTAAGGCCATGGTATTCCCTTCCACCACACTAGGTACTTTCTCTTTTCATAACCCTTAGTGGAATGATATAATATACCTCTTTTCCAAATGATTCCCACACTATTTTTTCTCTATCGCTGTTTGACTTTGGTTCAACCACCTCTACCTAAGATCATCACTTGTTTCATTTCCTCAATCACAACATCATGTTCCATTGTACATGCTTATGTTGATGATAACATCGGTTGCTATATCTTCTTCCTAATCAAAATAAACAACTCTTGAATCTCCCTTGCTTATATTTTGAGAGATTCTTCTAATTATTCTACTTGATCATCTAAATTTTACACAATTAGAAATTTAATATCCAATTCTTTACCCACCACCTTTTGGGTTACACATTTCACATTCCTCTTCATTATTAATTTTCCATGCATTTTTTCTCCTTTTCTATAAAACATGCTTATCAATACACATGATAAGATAACTCTTATGATCATGCTCATCTTATTTTTCCTTCAAAGGAGTTAAAGTATACCTTTTTCCATCCTTTGTAATACTCACTTTTTAATCTCTTATATCACTCAACAATTCACTATCAAATCATCATGGCATCCTAAACAAAACATTTCATGCATCTATGGGCAAGACATCACACACAAAAAATTCATTGTATTACCAATTTACATAATGACTTCACAATGTTCTCATTCAGTGATAACATGACCCTCTAATAATAAAGACACCCTATATGGATTTGGGTGTTGTGTACATACCAAATTCAACTAAGCTACCATTTAAATTGAAAATAAACTATATTTTCTTTTGATATCAACCAAAACATTAAAACACTTACCTTTTATCTTGCACATTGTCATACAAATGTGTCTTCTTCAACATGCTTCTTCATTCTTACTTTCAACCTTTATGGCTGTCCTTATTATTATCAAATTATCTTCTTTTTCAAGTTCCTCAACATGTTTAAGTGAGCCACAAATTCTACATTTGTTTGCAAAACTTGTGCATTACCTTTGTTTATTATTCTTTCACCATCATAGTGACTATGAGGACACTCAAAATCAAATTGACCAAATTTTTTGCATCTCAAGCACCTTCCATTGAATGATCTTCCTCTTTAGCTTAGAGCCATATTTCCTTCTCCTAAAGGTGGCTTCACCTCTTTTTTATCGATTCTACACTTGAGAAATGCTAAATCCTATCTCATTACATTATCTATTATTTTTATTGGATGGTTGGTTTATATCGTTGTTGAACCTCCAAATTCCTCTCGATGCTTTTTGTTTTCTTGTATACAAAAATTATTCTACCCTTAAAGTGCATCTATAGAATTATTTTATTGTATGCAACATTACCTTGTTGATTTCATTTTTAATATTTAGTTATGATTTGTTTATATATCTTGCCAATTTTTCTTGGTCCATTTTATTGTAACTGTTGACATGAAATTTGTAGTTGGTTGGTTATAAATAGTTTTATGTTAGATAGGTTAACTATAGTTAGGCTAATGGATCATTATTTAACCCTAATTCTAGATGAGGATCCTAATATGAGTATATAGGGTTAAGAATATATAAATGGATAAGCACAAGGGTGATAAATACATATATATCTGGCCAATTAATTATAAAAATTAGATAAAACATATACTAAATTTACTATGTTGAGATATGATACAAATGAAATTAAAACTATGATAGATATTATAATGATAATGAAAATAAGATACTTATCTGGTTATGATTCCAATATATATATGGATCTGGAATAGATAGGCAATAGGCTGGAAGAATATTTTGGAACAATTACCAAATTATTGATTAAGTGCCTCTGGAACCAGAGATAATTATATTCACCTGGGATAGTTGTGTCAAGCTATTATCTGGGTTAGACAAATGTGTCTTATACATAATATATACCAGAACAAGATGTGACCACCTAGATGCTTATGGGTTTTTTTTATCACCTTTACTTTGGTGCATTCAAATTTAGGTCATGAACTCACTCCTTATCAAATGATCAAACCTTAATTCTTCATATTCATAGTGGTAGGTGGGAAAAATGGGTTAGTAGGAACATGATGTTGAGTTACCCTAAAGACCCCTCTATCAATTAGCACTAACTAAATATATGATACTTTGAAGAGGGCCTCAAAATTATGTATTTCTCCCCTACATAGGCTTGTGTGAGAATCATACAATATCTGGAAAGCAAGTACAACATTGACCTAGCTTGTAACTTGGAAAATATATATCTTCATTTGATCCTTTAGTAATTCAAACTTATAAATATGCTATCCCTATGACTAATATGGAAATAGGATAAAATAGGGAAGCTTTTCTCACTTGAATGATTTTTCGTAAGTTTCCTAGTGAATAGGTAAGAAGTTTATAGATAAGGAATGAATGAGGATTGATATTATATTTATACCAATACCTTTGGAGAATAAATTGCATAATAACACTTAGGCCAACCATTATGATATGTTTCATTTGCATATTAGATAACTTTAGCACATTGGACACTTGTGTTGGAGCAAGACACCTATATCAAAGTAGATGTCTGTCTAGGATGCAAGTGTCTAAGAAGCATGAAAATAGGTACATGTTAATGACTTGTATAGGCATAAGATAAGTAGGTTTTAAGTATTCTGGGTAAGATAGAAGGATTGGGTCATCAACATAAAAATTTTCAAACTAAGAGATAGGCCTAGAGGCACAAGAGAGAGCAAATGTAAGACTTGCAGAAGTAGGAAAGGTCTAGAAGTGAGAGGAATAACCAAGGTCTAAGTTTGAAAAGTGTACAATACTAAGGTGATATATAATTTATATATTTCCCCCTTTAATCTAGTAATGAAATTTCTAGTTTAAAAGAAAGGAATCTATACCTAGGTGTGTATAACACACCTTGTCTTAACTTGAGTGCTTTGTTGGTGACTAACCTACAACCAAGATAATTTTACAATATGTAATTAGTGCATATAATCTCAAATTATAAGTATTGAAATGATAAAAATTTAAAGATAACAAGGTTTAGAAGTACACAAATGGTTACATAATCTAGTTTAAAAGACGTATCATTATGAACCACTAAAACTAAGATTATGACAAATATAAATATGGAAAGTACATATATATAAGGATATAGAGAGATTGGAGGGCCCGTGCCCCAAACCTTGGAGAAAAAATGGATTGCCACCTAACAGTTGAGACTAGCTCAACCGTGCAACCCAATCATACTTATAATTTGGTGAGTGTGAGTGAACTCAATCAACTCACACTATCAAAATAGTGAGGTTGGATGATATAATCAAGTCCAAAATAAAAACTTGAAAATATTGAGCGATTTAATCAATTCAACCATACAAAAAATGTGAACCAACTAATGTAGTAGATTGTCTCAATATAGTTCATAAAAGTCCAACTTGGTGGGTGATGACAGTCTCTAAAAGTGTTTAGAATCTAAAACTAATTTAAATTTTGTAATATTAGGTGCACATTTCATAACATATGAACCTTAGATATGTCTCATGCTAAAACTATGTATAATAATGGTACCAATGTATAGAATTATACCACAAATGTGTATCTAAATCATATAACTATGTGCTTTGGCCAATTTGAAAATTTTAACAAGTGTGGGTGATATGTTACCATAACATGTCCCCACTATATACATGGATAAATATAAAAAATGTTTTAAGTGCCAATGTGGATAACGTGTTTCCAAAACATGCCCCCATTGTAATTTAGGTATGTTGAATACTAAATAAGTGTGGAGAACATGTTTTCAAAACATGCCCCCACTGCATATTTGAAATTGTGAATGTGTGTAAGCCATGCAACTATGACATGCCCCCACATAATCTATAACTATGAATGTGTGGAAGCCATGTCTCTATGACTTTGCCCCACTAATATGCCTCCCCTTTGAGGTGAGGAAAGAATAGAAATTGGTAGTTACCTCAACTCTAAAGGATAAGATAACCATTAAATGTGAATGAACCATGTAACATATAGGAAAACATGTCTAGGTAAATGTATCATTGAAGCACATATAATGTGATCACATCAAGGCCTAAGATGCATGATAAATATCATGAAAATGTCTAGATAGTAAAAGTAAAAGCTCAACAAGCAATCAAGCACACACATAAGAGCACTTAAAAACAAGTCAAAAGGCAATGGTCTAAGGAGACCACAAGTAAGGGGCATGTTCAAATGCCACACAATTGAATGGATAGGAATTAGTCTAATGTCCACAAAATCAAGAATGACATATTAAAATGTCTATACAACAATTAATGACATATTTAGATGTCAAAGAAGAAAATAAAGGCACAGGGGCCACAAACAATGGAGCATATTCAAATACTCAACAAATAAGTCAATAACATGAAAAAACACTCAAGGAAGTGCATAAATGAAAACATAAGCAAATAGAATAAAAATATCATAGTATCCCATGGATCAAATGTGTTAGCAACAAATCTCAAGTATATAACATACCAAGTACATTGTGGAAGATATAAACATGGATAAAGTGATATGTAAGTACATATATGAGCTCAAACATGATAATGTAAAGTGACCATATAATGACATAACATAAATGTATTGTGATCATAGAGGTGGATGCCCTCAATGTATTAGTGATGTGAGTAGAGGGAAAACCTAACATCTAATACTGCATAATTCATGTATCTATGCATGCATGTATCACACTCAAATACAAGTGTGAAATACATGTATGTAAAAGTAATTGATATGCCATCCCTCAACATGAAAATATGTTATGCCCTTAACCATTGGTGTGTCTAGGAATATGTGTGGCCAACTTATGGCTTACATACCTCTTTTATTTACTTTTTACATTTCTCTATGTTCTTAGATAGGTCAGCCTATGGAATAACCTTGGATAAGTAGACTATATATAGGAGGTAGTGTTTAGTCTTTAATCATCATGGTAAGTATTGTATTATTAGTAAATTGTTGTAGAGGTTACCCCCTCGAAGTGGCTTTGATATATTATCTAGTATTCTATTCTGATGTCAATTATCACTATGTAATCTCTCATATTTTCTTATTTTGTGTAATATAAAATCATTCTATTCAAATATCTAAGTAATTTCATTACAAGAGGTATAAGATCTTTGATATGGGAAATTTTATTACAACATTTGTTTTTGGATCTGGCAAGGCATGGCTTCTGGGAGTAGTGAAAGTGAAAAAACATAACTTGCAATTTGGGAAGAATTAAATTTTTTTGTCAGCACAGTATTGCTCAAAATGCTTTTTTGAAAAAAAATATTTAAAAAAAAAAGTCTAGAATTTTTTTCCCCTTGCACACTTGTAGTCATTGGATTCATCTTGATGAGATGATCACAATGGTATATTTTTTCAGTACACTTTTTTGGTACTAAATTTTTTACTCTAGTGCATAAAGTTAATCATTGGGTTTGTCTTGACAAGGTAATCACAATGGTACCATTTCTTGGTACACTTTTTTTTTGGGTTTCAAAACCATCTTGGAGTTTTTTTATGATAGGTCCTTCAACTTAGAGAAGAAAAGGGGCACCAAAAAATCCTAAGACTCCTACCAATGACATGGAATCTGTAACTTTAGATCTAATGATTTCTCAGCTTCAAGAGGACATAAAAAACTTGGTGAGGCATGATGAATTTGTTTCAGTCTAAGATGATGTTTTAGGGATGCACAAAGAGATTAATGGAGTTCATAGTGAATTGCAACATATCATTAAGCAATTGGATACACTCACATCTCAGTTTCAACCTAACAACCCTCCACTTTAGCATTCAAATCCCCCTCTTAGTAACTCCCATGCTAGTATGGAATTGATGTTGCCAAAAGTGGATATGCATAAGTTTGATGGTAAAGATATTCTCACTTGGATTAACCAAATTGAGAATTTATTTGAGCTACATTAGACCCCTATTTCTTAGAGGGTGATAGTGGCATCCCTGTATATGGAACCTGAGCAATTCATTTGGTATCACTAGTTATGTGCTCAAAAGAAAAAGAATGGTGCTCCTGTAACATGGACTATTTTTAATAAGGAATTGATATATCATTATCAAAATAATGTCTTTGAGAAATATTTTGGATAATTAGCCAAGCTATGGTAAATAGGACCTATGAAGGATTATATTCATCAATTTTAGAATCTCTCTTTATGGGTGGAAAATATCACTGAGAGAAATTTGATGGATCTATTTTTGGGTGGCCTCAAAGATATCATCCAATAATAGGTTTGAATGTTTAACCCAGCATCTATTTCAAAAGCTATCCTTAAGGCACACATGATAGAATAAAAAGAGATGGTCAAAAGGAAAACTTTCACTACTAGTCATGATCACAACTTTCCAGCACCATAATTTCCATAGTCCACCAGATTAACACAATGACAAATAAAGGGGAAATGAGATAAAAGGTTGTGTTATGGTTGTGACAATAAATGGAGCAAAGACCATCATTGTACTAAAAAGAATCTATCTTACATTGAAGGTGCCAATGATGATGAAGATGATGCAGAAGTATACGACGCAAATGCAAACATTTTTGAAGAGGAATTTGAAGACTCTCAACCTACTGTTTCATGTCATGCCCTATCAGGTATTAATACTCCCCAAAATCTTAAGGTGATGGGTTTCATTAAGAAATAGAAGGTAAATATCTTGATTGATTCTGGGAGCACACACAACTTCATCCACAGTAAGTTGGTTACTCATTTGAATTGTTTCATTTATCTAGCTCTAGAATTTTAGGTTATGATTGTAGATGGTGGTACTATCAGCTGTTTAGGAAAATGTCATAGTATTAAGTTGGCCATGGGAGACTACTTATTGGATTCTCTTATGTTTTCTATTCTGATGGGTGGAGCTAATATTATTCTGCGAGTCCAGTGGCTCACCACTTTGGGCACTATTGAGATGATTTTTCAAGAATTATTCATGCATTTTCATTCTAGAAAAAGGACATTTGAGCTAAGAGAATTAAAGACTAAATCTCCCCAACTTTTTATCTCCCATCAAATGATAAAGATTCTCTATAAGGGTGCTGAGGGATTTGTAGCTCACTTGTTTTTTTATGGAAGTACAACCAACTCAACCATTTGCACTTCTTGATCTGCAACAAATAATTGATGCTCATTCAATTATTTTTAGAGACATGCCGAAAGGACTTCCACCTAGCCACACACATGATCACGCTATCAGACTTATTCTTGGTAGTACACCACCCAACATTAGGCCATAAAAATGAAATTGAAAAGATGGTACAAGAGATGTTGGATGCAGGAATCATTCACCATAGCCAAAGTGAATACTTTTCACCAGTTGTCATAGTGATAAAGAAAGATGACACTTAGAGGATGTGCCCTAACTACAAAGAGCTCAAAAAGTACACTATCAAAGATAAGTTTTTAATTCCTATCATTGATGATTTTCTAGATGAATTAAATGGTGCTCTTTATTTTACCAAGTTAGATCTACATTCTAGGTATCATCAAATTAGGACTCATGATGAAGACATACCCAAAACCACTTTCAAGACTCATGAGGGCCATTATGAGTTTTTGGTTATTTATTTTGTCCTAATAAATGCACCATCTAATTTTTAGAGTTTGATGAATACTATTTTTAAGCCATTTTTGAGGAAATTTGCTTTGGTATTATTTGATGATATCCTCATTTATATTAAAAATTGGGCAAACCATTTGCAACATGTGCAACAAGTACTCTCCATTTTAGAGAAAAATCAATTGTATGCCAAACCTTACAAATGTAATTTTGGGGCTGGTGAGGTTGAATATTTGGGTCATTTGGTGTCTTATGAAGGAGTGAAAGTGGATCTTAAAAAATCCAAGCAATGGTGGACTGGCCAATTCCTAAGACACTCAAGCAACTTCAGGGATTGTTGGGTCTTACTAGTTACTATCATAGATTTGTCAAAAATTATGGTAGTATTATAGCCCCACTTACCTCTTTGTTAAAGAAAGACTTATTTCAATGGACAAATGTAGCTACTTAGGCATTTAAACAATTGAAATTGGCTATGTGCACTACTCCAGTATTGGCCACTCCTAATTTTTCTAAGACTTTTGTGGTTGAATGTGATGCATTTGGGTATGGTATGGGTGCTTTAATCATATAAGAAGGTAGACCACTAGCATTTGAAAGTCATCAAATCAAGGGTAAAAATTATCACAAGCCCATTTATGAGAAGGAAATGATGGCCATTTTGCATGCAGTCAAACAATGGAGACCTTATTTGATGGGTCATCACTTTTAGGTAAAAATTGATCATGATAGTCTTAAATATTTTTTAGAATAAAGGTTGTCATCTGAAGAAGAAAAAAAATAGGTAATTAAGATGCTAGACTATGATTTTGAAATAGTCTTAAAAAAAGGCAAGGACAATGTGGTGGCAGATGCACTATATAGAAAAGATGAATCAATTGAGGCATTGCTATGTGCCATAACCATTTTGTAGGTAGATTAGCTAGAGGATCATGATCATAATGGGGAAATGATAGTACTACTCATGAATTGATTCAAAATCTTCAGCAAGGTTTAGTTGGATTTGAAAAATTCACATGGAAAGGTAATGCATTATGGTATAAAAATAGATTGCACCTATGTAAGAATTATCTTCTTAAACAAAAAATCCTTCAAGAACTTCATGTAACTCTAATTGGGGGTCATTCAAGATTTTGAAAACCTATCACAGGATCAAGCAAGATTTTCTTTGGGAAGGTCTCAAGGGGGATGTCTAGAAATATGTGGTTGAATGTATGATCTATCAACAAAACAAAGGTGAAACCATCAAAACTCCAGGTCTTTTATAGCCTTTATCTATCCCTAGCTAGCATTGGGAAGAGGTATCTATAGATTACATTATAGGGTTACTAAGATCTTATGGTCAAAATGTTATCATGGTTGTTGTAGATCATCTCAGTAAGTATGCTCATTTTTGTTCATTATCCCAGCCATTTGTTGCTAGTATAGTAGCTTTTGCTTTTCTCAATATAGTTTAGAAACTGCATGGGACCCCTAAGATCATTGTCAATGATAGAGATCCCATTTTTACTAGTAATTTTTGGACTGAGTTATTTACATGTTTAGGCACCCAATTGGCTAATAGTTCATCCTATCATCCTCAATCTGATGGACAAACTAAGGTAATCAACACATGTATAGAAGGATATCTCTATTGTTTTGTTTCTGATAAATAGGATGAATGGGTTCATTGGCTGCCACTTAGTGAATGGTGGTATAATACTTCTATTCATAATTCTTCTAAAATGTCTCCTTTTGTGGCACTATATGGATACCACCCTCCATCCATCACTTCAACCTTGAAGGTACATCCTAAGGTTTGTGTAGTTGAAGAACATATTCACCATCAATAGGAGGCCCTTACAAGTTTGCATGAAAATTTAGCTATGGCCTAGAATCACATGAAACAACAAACATATCAACATAGAAGTGAGAGGAATTTTGACATTGGTGATTGGGTATTTATTTTATTACAACCATACAAACATATGTCATTGAAGTAATAAAAAAATGATAACAAGCTATCCCCTAAATATTATGGGCCTGATCAAATCTTGCAAAAAATTGGCAGTGTGGCCTACAAGTTAGATTTTCATTCATCCACTCACATACATCCAATATTTCATGTATCATGCCTGAAGAAAGTCATTACACATAGGGTTACCATTCAAATAAAATTACCAAAATTTGATGAGGAAGGTAGAGTTGTTCTTGATCCTGAGGTGATCCTTTAATGGCACACCAAACAACTGCATTCTAAAGCAATTACAAAATACCTGATCAAATGAAATAATCTACCATGTGAAGATGCTACTTGGGAGGATGAAGCATTTATACATTAGCATCTAGAGTTGCCACAATGTTGAGGACAATGTTTTTTTGAAGGTGAAAGTCTTGTTATGCCCTTAACCATTGGTGTGTCTAGGGAATATGTGTGGCCAACTTATGGCTTACATAGCTCTTTTATTTACTTGTTACATTTCTCTATGTTCTTAGATAGGTCAGCCTATATAATAATCATGGATAAGTAGACTATTTATAGGAGGTAGTGGTTAGTATTTAGTCATTATGTTAGGTATTCTACTATTAGTGCATTGTTATGGAGGTTGCCCCCTCGAAGTGGCTTTGCTATATTATCCAGTATTCTATTTTGTTGTCAATTATCACTGTGTAATCTCTCATATTTTATTCTTTTATGTGATATAAAATAATTCTATGTGAATATCTAAGTAATTTCATTACAAACTAGCACATGGATGCCAAGGATCTAATAGAATATGTAGATATCAAAAATAATTTTGGATATTTGAATGTTTTTGATATTTTTGGTATTTATGAAATTTGTGAGATCTCACAACATTACATTGGATATTTTGTATCGACTAGATTATAGTTGGATAATTTGAAATGGTACATATAATGTTCCTCCTCACATTTTACTTGTGTAGTTGAATAACTTATGCTATTATTTGGAATATGGATGAAATTGCCTTTATGAGAAAAAGAAATACCTTGTTGATTTGGATCAATTTTTGCTTTCATTTCATATAACCAAAATCTTCCCAATGTAAATGAGTGTAATAGAGTATGGGGTGGGACCCGTATTTATGTAAGGACAACACAAGGCCCACAAATAATAGGATTGACAAATAAACCCAACAAAGCTTTCCATTTCCCTTATCACATGAATATTTGGCATGGTACCTAAGTTGTGAAAATCATCTTTCACTACAATAGTTTTCTAATTTCTTAGTATCAACATGGTTATGTCAAAAGTAAGTACCACCCATGAATAAAGTAGTTATTAAATCCTAGTGACATAGACACTTTTTGGTTTGTTGAACTTGAGGATTTTGCATAGGATGTGGGCCTTGAATTGGTCCATATTAAGTAACATTTGAAAACCAATCTTATAGAGATTAGCGACACCAAATTTTTATTCGTAATGCTGCTTAGGTACTTTATCTCCCTCTTTTGTGTGAGGGATAAAACTTTGGTATTTTGAGGGAGATATGTTAAGTTCCTTTGGATGAGTAAGTATGAATGAAGCATATCTATACACATTAGTATGTAAATGGGTAAATGACTCATTATTTATGCAATGCTCTTTCCTTTAATGGGGAAAGAAACCCTTTAATAAAAATGAGTTGCAACTCCAAATTTGAGGGTCTAAATGCTACCTCACATGATGTACTTTTAAATAAAATGGTATGATATTGAGGGGATTCATTATAAAGTTTTTTGAAATTGTGTAAATGTTCTAATTTAAATTTTGACTCCTTATGGATATTGAGAGCTATAAAGAAAACATCTTCTAATTATGGAAAAGTGGTTAAAGAACCTCTTGGTAGGCTATAAAACTAATTATGAGCTTCATCATAAATGCTCATATGGAACACTTTTAGAAATAGTTTTTCATATTTTGATCATTACCCAAAAGAATGTACATAGCTAATCATGTGGTTGAATGGGTACTTATGAATAAAAAAGAGAGGTAAATTTGGTAGTTCAAAATCTTCTGGTTAAGGGTATTCAAATATACATTTTTCAAGAGGTTGATTATTGACTGGGATAACATTTGCATTAGTATTATGGAAAGCCATTTGTATTTTAAGTATATAAACCTATTTTTTAATATCCCCAATATTTCTCATCATATAAATAAGATATTTCATGGGAATGGTAGTGTTTGTCATAAGTGTTATCATTGGTTCTAATCCACCACTTATTTTGAATCTAGGCATATAAGTATCATCATCCTCATGTATAACAAGTGCAAGTTAATGATCACTGAATTTAGGATACTTTGGTAGTGGTAACGAATCTCAGAATTTTGGTAATTTTAGTATATTATCTAAATAACTTAGAAAATTAGAATAATTTGGTTCATTGACATTTGGTAAGGATAAAAAAATTGAGCTTGAGTTAACTTTGGTAACGGTATCGCTTTTGGTATAGTATAAACTTTTGGTGTAAATGCATCTTTTATAAGATAAAGATAATTTAATTTAGGTGATCAGGTGGATATTGGGAATAGTGACATATTTAGAACATTAGGATCCTTTTTCAATTTAATTTTTTAATGCTTTCTTCTTCTTGATGGATTAATATTACTTGGTAAAGATGACATGATCTCTTGGTTAACCTTTCAAAAAATTCCAATATCAAATGAAGGTAGGAAAAAGGCATCACCCTTGACAAGTGGGATATTGTTTGGATATGTTTGAATAGGAGGGGTTTTTATCAATGAATTTGAAGGAACATCCCCTTTATAACTAGTTTGAAAATCATACGTGATATTCTTATGGATTTGGCAAAAGCTGTCATGATAAAATGAAGGAACACTTTTTTCATGTGAAACCAATTCTTGCGTAGAAGGTAGAGGAAAATGATTTTTTATCTTCCTTATATAAATCAACTCATTTTTTGAAATGGTGGGAGCATGAACCTGATTAGAGGGATAATAAATGCCACCATTCAATGCTTTTATGTTATATGCTTTAGCATTTGGAGGAATGCAAGAGCAATCAATTTTGATTCCTTGCTTAAGGGAGAGTTGGAGAGTTTCATAATTTGTTGAGGTCAACATACCCCCATTTCTAAAACATGGGGACCCTTATGTCAAATTGTGCAAATTTATACCTAAAGATTGAAAATTCACTTGATCAAAGTGTCACTAGCATGTTTTCACACTATTTTTATCTAAATATCATCCACATCTTATATGGTTAGCATATTTGTGAATAATTTTGGTTTTCCCTTGTCTATAATTTCTAATTTTGGATCTATGTGTTTTCTAGCTGTAGGTCAAGTAAGGTCTATTTGGAATGAACAATGTTTGGGTTTCATGATTTTAATGTTAACTCAATTCTTTACTAGCCTTTGGTATGTTAGAAATCAAGTCAAATTGCTAACCCTTAGTCTAAGTTTAATCTAAGTACTTGATTTGAATATGACAAGAACTTTTTACATGGGAACATTTTAAATAATGCTATGGGCATAGTTTATTTTTATTTCCTAAGGCTTAGTCATGGTTTTCAACATGACCAAACCTTAGTCTAACATCCATGCTTAGTCCCTTTTATGTCTCGAAACCCCCTTTTTGGTCTTTCTATTATTCGTAAGGTCTTTTTGTTATATGTTTCTACCTTTTGGGCATGTATTTTTAGGCTTTTCCTTTGAAACTTTGTCTCAAATGAATTACACTTCAGGGTTTATGTTTCAAATACTTTTTCCACGTGCTTTCAAAATTTTATCCCAAGTAATTTTACTAAAACTTATCGTTCAAATTTTTGAAAGTGCCTTTTGGGTTTTCTAAAATGATTCTTCGAGCCCTCAAAACATACCCTTTAGGCATTTATGAAGGGCAATTATCCTTTGTTTTTTTTAGAATAACCTTCAGGCTTTTTGTGAAAGGCATATACCCTTTGGGTTTTCTAAAATGATCCTTCGATCCCTTAAAACATACCCTTCAAGATTTTTGTGAAAGGCCAATTATCCTTCAAGTCTTTTGAACATACCTTTCAGCTTTCCAAAACCTATCTTTCAAGATTTTTGAAAGTACCCTTCAAATTTTTTGTCAAAGATATCTACCTTACATACCTATCTTTCAGGTTTTTTGTTAAGGCTTCTTACCTAACTAAATTGACCTTCAAATTTTTTGTTAAGGGAAATTTATCTTCCAGACATACCCTTTAGGATTTTCTAAAATGGCCCTTCAAACTATTCACATTAGACATTTTATCTAATGCAAAAAGCTCAAAATAATTTGAATAAAAACATTAGGCTAAGAATTTACACACTGTCTTTGTTATTCATGGGGTCCTTTTATTTTAGGTTTTTGACCTTAGTCCAAAGTATTTATGCCTTGGTCCCTTTTAATTCATGGGTTCCCCTTTAATATGTTTATAATTTAGCTTAAATATTTTATCCTAAGTCCTTTATATATGTTTTCGAGCTTAACTTTCATTCTTGTTTACATGATCAATGATCCACACTTGCTCATACGAGATGGATCCAACAAAGTGTGAAAATCTTTGAAAAATCAAACCCTAACTAAGGAGTTAAAGACTGAGCATGTTACCAAGATCTATGGTCTACATGAGCCTGGTATAGTTGATAGAATATTGTATGTGATGTTGAATTATCAAGGGTTATATAGAGCTCTGTAGGGGTGATAAGTATCATCATCATGGGAGCCTAGTACAAAGATTAAATGATACATGAGAAACTAGTATAAAAAACATAGAAGTATTGAACAATCACCACATAGCACATATAGGAAACATAAAAAACTAAAAAATGATAAGTGGTAAGCTTGGTAGATAGTCCATAAGATGTGATTAAAATTGATAGTCGCATTCCTGTCAAAGAATTTCACACTAATGTCAAATGATAGTCATACGAACACCAAATTTAAGATAGAAAATAGTCTTGAGGATGTGCTTAAAATTGATGGTCATGCACCTGTCAAAGATGTTAATGCAAATATCAAATGATGATTGCATGAACATCAAATTTAAAATAGTAGATAGTCATAAAGATGTGCTTAAAATTGATGGTCATGTGCATATTAAAAACATTCATATATATGTCAAATGATGATCACATGAATGTCAAATTTAAGATAGAGGATAGACCTAAGAATGTTCTTAAAATTGACAGTCATGCACTCATTAAAGACATTCATGTGGACATCAAATAATGGTGGCACAAATGTCAAATTTTAAGATAGCTATCTGGGTCCAAATAGGGTGATTTGATGATATGAAGTAAAGATGAACTTTCTAAAGGGGTTTGAAACCAATAAAATTTGGTCAAGATGCCATAAACGTGCAATAAAAGCACCATATAAGAAAAAATAACAAAATGAAGATTTTATGGACTAAAGATGCAAAGGATTGAGCCAAAGAGAGCTTGATTATCACCTAGATAGGAACAATTTGATCTTGAAGCTAATCCAAAGTCTACTAGTGAGAAATTTGATATAACTCATAGCCATTGGGTTATTGATAAATAGGGTCAAAAACATGGCACAAGAGCTTAGAAAGTCCCCTTGAAGACTACAAGTAGCTCCTGAACACTAAGAAAAGATTGTGAATGTAAGGAGTACCAAAAAAATCCTAAGAAATGGAGGACATCTCCAAAAACTTTGAGAAACTTAGTCAAAGACCTTCTAAACTTGGTCCATTTGGTCTAAATATAGATGATAAAGTTACATAAAGAGCTTCCTAGTTTGTGTAAAGGCTAATGTACCAAAACTCAGACAAGACTATTGTCAACCTTGATAGGATCATGGAGATGATTCTAAATACAAGGGAAAAAATTAGTGTAGTTAGAATCATTAGATAGAGTGAATAAAAAACTCAAGGAATTAGCAGATCAATGAGAGAGATCTTCATGAAACCAATTGGAAACCTTGAGCTAATTAAGAAGCAACATTATAGGATGAAGATACTACTAGAAAGACAAAAGACTATAATAGGAGATGCTTCTAGCAACAAAGGGGTCCCAAAGGTTAAGAGACTTAGGAATATTATTCCTATTAATAAATATTGTCCATTTTAAAAGTAGGATATTATGTTTTCGAAGGCATGTGTTGTTTGTAAAACACACTACTTATAGATCAGTTCATTGGGAAAGACTAGTGTATTTCTAGAACATTTATGGAAAGGATAGCTGGCCCTACACCTATACTTTTTTAATTGGTTAGAACTGACAGACATGCTTCCTTGTATCATATAAAAGGAGCATTATCAATTGCAAAAGGGGAGGATTTTTTGAGCCAAAAACTTATGTAAATTTTTGTGCAATTAATTCAAGTGAGGAATTTTGTAAATATTGTCCATATTCATTTATGTCATTTGTTATTATGGTTTCTCTCTCACTTGCTTGTCTTCATTTCCAAATTTGAATGGTTCTTGTGAAATCTTGGTGTGCATCCTTTAATGTAAGAGTTGTTAACTTGTGACAATGCTAGGTTGACTAAAAGTTCCCAAGTTTATTTTATTTCCTTTACTCTGTTTGTATTTGGGCTAATGTTGTTTGCTTGTAGAGATAGATATTTAAAATAAACTTAGTTCCTATTTGCAAGTTTCTCATTCCTTAGATGTTTACCTGATGTGTAGTAAGATTTAATCTCATGATATTTTTATTAAACATTGGTTAAGTGCATGCTTGGAGGACATTTGAACTTTGTCATGATGTTTGGGATGAAGATCAATAAAATCTCTTTTCTGCCTTACCCTTCTTTTTGCTTCTTTTTTAACTAGATCACTCTAACTTAGTTTTCATTGTAAATACCCATGTTAGATTTATATTTAGATTATATTTTATCATAATTCACTAATATTAGGTATGTTTGATTCATTATTTACAAAGATATAGGCCAAGGTGGCTTCTAACCACCAAACTTTATAAATATTGTGAAATAGTCCACTTGCTTTGCGTCTATCCCATCAACATATAACAAGATTATCACAACCTATAAATCATTCACTAAAATCTTTAAATTCTAAAATGATAAGTGTTATTTAAAAACTTTGAGCACCTATGATACATATTTAGGCATCAACAGGCAGAGCTTTGTTGGTGTTAGAAAGAGGGCCGCTCTTTATAGATTTGTCTTTATTGGTTTTTGTGAATTCTATTCAAAGATCACTCTATTATTTGCATACTTATGTTTATTTAATATAATTGTGTAAAATTTGGTGATCTTCATGGTCTTAAACCCATCTTTGTGCTTACTTAGACAAATATCAGTGCCTTTTGAAAGTATATAGTTGATTGTGGTAAAGATGACTTCAACTTTGTCAATTCAATAGGTTTGAGGTTAGTAATAGCTATTTTGATTAAAGATTCCTAAATTATTTAAAAATTTGAGTTTATTTGGACTTGAACATGAAAAATATCATTCATACTTGCATATTTGGATATTTATTTGAGCTAATTTAGTAAAATATTGCTATCCTTTATGGTTCTTTATATGAATCTTTGTAAAATTTACTTAATGTGCAAGTATAATAATTTTTATTTATAAAGATTGATTTGACACATCATATTTCAAATAGGATTCAAATTTCTCAAGATTAAATTACTAAGAATCAGAACAAGGTCACATTTAGAAACTAGAGAACCTCTACTTGAACTAGAAATCCATAGGAGAGCTAGACAAGACAAAGGTAAGCGTAGGCTTTCAAAGTCTTTGCCAACTTCACCAATTTAGGGTGCTTCTATATTAAAGCCCAATCAAGGTATGGATTGGCTAAGTGGCTTTTCCATCAACATGCCAAGTGTGGTACATGACCTTCCCTATAACCTTGAGAAATATTTACCAATATTTAGTCCTAGTAACATTGTAATCGCAGAGGAACATATTAAATATTTCAAAGCTTATTTAAGATTAGTAAGTCTCACTCATGAAGATGTTGCATGTAGGATATTTCTTTTCACTTTCAGAGATGATGCATATGAATGGTTTATTACTCTACCTAAAAATTAAATTAATAGTTGGGATCACTTTAACAATGTTTTCATTGACCAATTTGGAAAAATTGATAGTCCTTGTGTCTTGTACCAATAATTCACCATGATCAAGAGGGATGAAAATGAACCTATAAGAGCATTTAATGCTAGGTTACAAAATATGTATAGTCAAACCATAGATCCTTACAAGCCTAATGACGCTTTAGCTCTAGAAATCTACAAAGATGCTTTGGATCTCATGACCTCTATTTTCATAAAGAGAGCTGTTGGACCTATGAATACTCTAGCCTTAGCTTATTCTGAAGCAGTGATCATCAATGATCAAATGTGGCCCTAAGGTTAGATGGATTACTCTATTCCCAATACCAACCCACATTTTCCTACCCTAAATGTGCTCCCCAATAACAATTAGAATGTACCTATTTTGAACCAAATCCCATCTTTGAACCAATTACCCTTAAGTCATGTTCATCCTACCTAGAACTTGGGATTATTGAACACTACTAAAAATGGATTTAATATAAGTGATAAAAAGGCTTTGGTACCAACCAATAGTAATAATAATAATTAGGTTCATAATTCTAAGGCACCCAAGAATGAGAATGACTCTATCTTAAAGATGGTCCAAAAGTTAAGCACTGATTTATTTAAGCTATAGAAGCAAGTTAGCAATACTAGGGAGAACTCTTGTAGGAACTTTTATTTCCAAAGGTTAAATAGGACCATTAACAGATTCCATAATGACACTTACAACAAAAATAAGAATAATGAGTCATTTCTTGATAAGAAAACAATGGGTATAAATCTTATTAATGTTACTTTACCTAATTATTGTAGAGTACATTGCACTTCTAAACATGTTGAGATAGATTACATTGAATTCTATAAAGCTTTTGAAGCCTTTCAAGAGGATTTGGATACTTTTGAAGAGGTTCCTAATAAAGATAATGGTGTATGTACATTAGGGTCTAAGTTTTCTGACCAAGCCTTCATGGTGGATAGGTTTGACTTCCCTTTCCAAGAAGACAAAGAACCTGATGATATTCCTGAAGAAGTCCATGGTTTTCAATAGTTCCTAAGGAAGAATTGCCCTCTAATAAATAGGGAACAAAGGAAACCCTTGACTACTTCAACACCTCTAAAAAACTCTGACACTCCTCTGAATACCACCTTAGATAATAACCTAGATATTCCAAAGGGAATTACTTCTAAACATAGTAATGATGCATCTAATTCTTCCAATAGGATTGGGTATAATATTTTGAAATACGTGAAGAAAATTAAGGCTAACATCAAATTGCATGAGTTGATGTAGATCACTGAGCAAAAATACCTTTTGTTTGAGTCCTTATCTAAAAATCTTGGTAGGAAACCTAAAACTAACAACACCAATGTTTCTATGTATAAAACTAAGACATAGTCCCCACCTTTCCTACTTACTATCGAGATGTTTGATAATAATTTACATAATTGTTTATTAGATTTTGGTGTATCCACAAAAATTATGCTAGAAGGTATTTTTCAATAACTTGGATTGACTCCTATTAAATATGATAGAGTTGTTACTCAATTAGATAAATCTAGAGTGAAAGTAATTGGGGAATTGTTAAATGTTCACATGCAGCTTGCCTTTGAGCCAAGAGTCTTGCAATTTATTAACATCTAGGTGGTGGAAAATCCTGATGCTTATAAGATACTATTAAGTAGAGAATGACAAAGGCCCTGAATGGATATATGTCCACTAACTGTTCACATTTGTGGTTTCCATGCAAAGGAGTCCTAAATCAGATCAGAGTGGAAAGATAGCCTTGGATGAAACTTGATTACCAAGTATAATGCTGTGAATGAAAGAGTCAATATGTTGGACTCAGATCTGGGTGTTTAACTCTTGACACCCTTAAGGTATGTAATTCTAAGACTTCTCATGCTTTGTTTGGAATTTGGAAATTACATTTTGATGGTGCTAGGTGTAAGTCTAGATTTGGAGTAGGAATTGTTCTTACCAAACCTATTGGGAAGGATCTAAAAGTTGCTTATAGAATTTAGTTTCCTTGTACTAATAATCTTGTAGAGTATGAAGATTTGATTCTAGGATTGCAATTTTTTATTAAGCATAAGGTTAAAGAGCTCTTGGTTTATGGTGTCTTAAAACTTGTAGTCAATCAGGTGAGGAGTAAATATCAGAGTAAATTATCATATATCAAGAGATAATTTTAGAGTCTAGGCTTTGCTTGAATCCTTTAATGGTTTCAACATTATTTCTATCCTTAGGGAAGAAAACCAGGCTATTGATGAGCTTGCCTTAGTTGCAACCAATCTTATGTTGAACTATGACTCTCAAAACTTTAGCTTTGAGTTGGTTCCATGCCCTTCAATCTTGAATAATATAAACCATCTACAAGTTTTTAATGATGACCAACAGATCCTAGATTTCATGACCAAATCAGGAGCATTTGAGGTCCTTGTCATATATGAGGCTAATGAGAATACTCTTGAATAAGATGGTAGATTTAATAACATAGTCCTTCAACTAAGTGACAAAAAAATCCTAAAAGGTGTGATTTCCTTGGAAAGGTTATTTGATTAGGTTAAACTAGATAAAAACACTAGAATACCCAACATGAGTGGTAAATATTACAAGGTAGTTGATCTTGGACCTTAAGATCAACCTCAACTAGTTAATATTAGAACAAAATGTATAAGTCTAGAAAATGAAAATGCCAAAGACTTGCTGACAAACTATAAAGAAATAATAGCATGGTCTTATGATGGATTGAAGATTTTTGATCCAATATTAATCACCCATACCATACCCTTGAAGGAAAACTATAAACCTTTTAGACCAAAACATAGGTCTATCAACCCTATTTTAGAACCTATGATTTTCAAAGAAGTCAAAAAATTATTCGATGCCAAGATTGTATTTCCCATTAGGCACTCTACCTAGGTCACCAATTTGGTTATATTTATTAAAATGAATGGTGAAATAAGATTGTGCATTGATTTTAGGAATCTAAATAAATCATCTGAAAAAGACAACTATCCTTTGCCTTCTCTAGACCAAGTTATATAAAGCATTTCTAGTTCTACTATGATGTCCTTTCTTGATGGATTTTTAGGGTATAATCAGGTGCTAGTAAATTAAGAAGATAAGATGAAGACTGATTTTATTACCAAATGGGGCACGTTTACCTACAAAATAATCCATTTGGGATGATCAACATAGGGGTAATGTTCCAAAGGGCCATAGATCATGCTTTCCAAGGTTTGGTAGCTAAATGCATTATTATATAACCTAACTGTCTTTTCTAAGAATAGGGAGGACCACATCATGCATTTACAATAGGTATTTGAAAGATGCAGGAGGTATGGGATTTCTCTCAACCCAAAGGAAAGTATTTTATATGTTATTGAGGGAAAACTATTAGGGCATGTTATCACCAATGAAGGAATATCTATAGACCCAGATAGAATAGATTATATATCAAAGATAAAGGCTCTTAATAGTATAAAAGAATTGAAATCATTCTTTGGAAAAATTAAGTTTGTAAGAAAGTTTATTTCTGGCTTTGCAAAAATTATCAAACCATTGAATGATATGGTGAAGAAAGACATCAAGATCACTTGGAACGAAGAAAACACGAAGGATTTTAAGGACATCAAGGAGGAAATTGGATAAGCTCCAGTCTTGATTGATAAGAAAGCATGTGCATTAGTTAAGGTAGTGAAAAAGTTTGTACACTACATTCTTAGGAATAAAGTGCATGCAATCCTACCTGAACCTACCATAAAGCTCATGTTGAGTCAGAATGAACTAGGAGAAAGGAGAGGTAAGTGGATGCTTGTGCTACATGAATATGACATTGAACTAAAGACTACAAAATTGGTAAGGTGCTAAGGTTTGATTCAATTGATTGCTAATACTAACCCCAAACTAACTGTCATGCAAGTTGAATAAGAAAGTTTTTAGTCTAATGATTGGTATGATCTAATTGTCCATCTACTGATCAATGGAACTTATCCTATAGGGTTGACTAGGGAGCAAAAAAGAGCTCTAAGACTCAAGGCAACCCATTTCTTAATTAAAGATGGATTGTTTTATGGAAAAAACTTTAAAGGTATTTACTTGATGTGTGTATCCAAAGAAGAAGTGACTAAAATCGTGAGCACTTTTCTTGAGAAGCAGGGAAGTGAACATTTGTCTTGAAGGATAAAAACTCACAAAATCCTTAGAGCTAGTTATTATTGGCCCACAATCTTCAAAGATGACCATAATCATGTAAGGAAATGCCATTCATGTTAAGTCTTTATCACAAAAGATTCTAAAGCATCCATGCCACTGTAGACAATTATGATAGATAAACCTTTTGCATAGTGGGGATTAGATTTTATGGAGGTGATTAACCCCAATTCATTAGAAGGTCACAAGTATTTTTTGATTGCTACTGATTACTGCACTAGATGGACTGAAGTGGTGGTAACTAAGCAGTGTAGAACTGAAGAAGTGATCTAATTTTTAAATAAAAACATATATACTAGGTTTGAAACACCAGTCTCTCTAGTATGTGATAATGGATCAACTTTTATATCCATTGAGATGATCAAATGGGAATATGATAATAGTATCATTATCGATTTCTCATCCAACCATTATCCTCAAGGTAATGACATCCAAATCAACCAATAAGAACTTGATGAAAGCAATAAAGAAGTCTACAACAGATAAGCTTAGAACTTGGCATAAGCTACTAAAATATGCCCTATGGGTAGATAGAAAAAGGGTCAAGTAGGATCTCAAAGCATAACCCTTCTTACTGGTATATGGCTAAGAACCCATATTCCTCATTACACTCAAGTTGTCAACATACCGATTCATGCAAAAGTACATGGAGGATGATCAAGAAATGGTGAATTCAAGGCTACTAGACATTGTTTAGATGGAAAATGCTAGAGAAGAGGCTTTTTCCAACTTTAGTGGACACCAAACCATGGTGAAATGGTGGTTTGATAAATGATCAATGATAAAGGTGTTCAGGCAAGGAGATTTGGTTCTTCTTTGGGACAAGGCATCCAAACCCAAGGGAAAACATGGAAAATTCACACCTTTTTGGATAGGCCCCTATCAGATTGATAAAATACTTAGAGATAACACCTTTAAGATAAAAGACTTAGAGGGAATAGAGTTCACACTACTTAATAATGGGCATTACCTTAAGCACTACTTCTCTACTGCCCCACCTGCGGTCTTCATGGAGTGAATTGTAAGAATAGCTAAAGTTAGAGTAGGTAGTCTAGATTAGTTTATTTCTATTATTTCTTTCTTGTCCCTTATTTATATATTCATTTGATTTTCCTTTACTTTTTGTTTCTCTACTTTTTATTTACGTTTTTGCTTTTGTTGCTTTGTTCCTTGCTTCTAATAAGTCCTTTTGGATAGCCCTCAGCTCAAATTTCACATAATTACTTAGAAACTCCATAGTTAAAAATGTAGGTATGAATCTTAAGCAAATGTTGAACATGGATTTGAAATACAATTTGTGTGTTATAGTTTGGAGAAACTAGTAAGGACTAGTGGGTAGGTTAACTGTTCCATAAGATCTTAAACATTATTTTGATCTAAACTTGGTTTTAAGAAGAATTACACATGTGGGATGAAAGTTTAAACTATTATGACATAGTCATGTTTACATTTAACAAACATTATTTCCTAGGATAAAGGTTATAACCATAGGTGATTATATAAATATCAAACATCTGACCATCCCTAATCTTGGCTAACCTGGTTCCCAACCTTTTTTAGAAAGCCAAAATGATCTAAAAAATACTAAAATAGGAGCTTATTACAAAATAAAAAGCTTTCAAAGCAAAGGTGATTCTGAAAATCTCCATTGGGGCTATGGATGCCCGATTGGTAGTAGAACAAGGCCTTAAGTGGATCCAAAGGCATCTCTATTAGGGCTATATATGTCTAGCTAGAAGTAGAGCAATGCCCAATCCTTCCCTAAGCTAAATCATGGTTCTTAATAAATATCTAAACATGTTATAAGTCAATTCTAATGATTAAAGGCATGAAATCTGGAAGTTGTTCCTTAAATCCCATGGAAAAAGTAAGTTGAATCAAAGCACACACATAACATGACTAGGTTTTGATGTTTGATCCTAATTCTATAGGCACAAGACTTGCTTTTAACCATGAACTAATCTTGATAATGGTACTGATCAAGTGTAATAGGTAATCTATTTATTTATCTGAACAAGAGTCTTTGAAATCTAACATATTGCTATGTTTCCCCTAGAAGTCATCATTTTTTGAGGTCAACATACCCCCATTTTTGAAACATGAGGACCCTTGTGTCAAATTATACAAATTTGTACCTAAAGGTTGAAAATTCACTTGATCAAAGTGTCACTAGCATGTTTGCACACTATTTCAATCTAAAGATCATCCACATCTGGTATGGTTAGAAAATTTTTGCATAATTTTGGTTTGCCTTTGTCTATAATAGTTAACTTTGGATCTCTGTGTTTTTTAGTTGTAGGTCTAATAAGGTCTACTTAGAATCAACAATGCTTGGGTTTCATGATTTTAATGTTAACTCAATTATTTACTAGCCTTTGGTCTATTGGAAATCAAGTCAAATTGCTAACCCTTAGTCTAAGTTTAATCTAAGTACTTGATTTGAATTTGGTAGGAAATTATTACATGGGAACATTTTAAATAATGCTATGGGCTTAGTTTATTTTTATTTCCTAAGGCTTAGTCATATTTTTCAACATGAACAAACCTTAGTCTAACATCCATACTTAGTCCTTTTTATGTCTCGATCACCCCTTTTTGGTCTTTCTATTATTTTCAAGGTCTTTTTGTTATATGTTTCTACCTTTTGAGCATGTCTTTTTGGGCTTTTCCTTCGTAACTTTGTCGCAAACAAATTACCCTTTAGGGTTTATGTTTCAGATACTTTGTCCAAGTGATTTTAGACTTTTATCTCAAGCAATTTTACTAAAACTTATCTTCAAATTTTTGAAAGTGCCCTTTGGGTTTTCTAAAATGATTCTTCGAGCCCTTGAAACATAACCTTTGGTCTTTTATGAAGGGAAATTATCCTTCAGTTTTTTCAAAATACCCTTCAGGATTTTTGTGAAAGGCATATACCCTTAGGGTTTTATAAAATGATCCTTCAAGCCCTTGAAACATACCCTTCAGGATTTTTTTGAAATGCCAATTATCCTTCAATTCTTTTGAACATACCTTTCGATTTTCCAAAACCTACCTTTCAGGATTTTTGAAAGTACCATTTGAAAGTTTTGTTAAAGACATCTACCTTACAAACCTATCTTTCAAGTTTTTTTGCAAGGATTCTTACCTGATTAAAGTGCCCTTCAATTTTTTTTGTTAAGGGACCTTTATCTTCTAGACATACCTTTCGAGATTTTCTAAAATGACCCTTCAAACTTTTGACATTAGACATTTTGTCTGATGCAAAAAGCTTGAAATAATTTGAATGAAAACCTTAGGTCAAGACTTTATGCTATGTCTTTGTTATTCATGGGGTCCTTTTATTTTAGGTTTCTAACCTTTGGTCCAAAGTATTTATGCCTTGGTCCCTTTTAATTCATATGGTCCCCTTTAATATGTTTATAACTTAAATTAAATCTTTTATCCTAGGTCATTTATATATGCTCTCGAGCTTAACTTTCATTCTTGTTTGTAGGATTAATGATCTACATTTGGTTATACGATATGAATCCAATAAAGCGTGACAAGCATTGAAAAGTCAAAACCTAACCAAGGAGTTAAATATTGAGCATGTTCCTGATATCTATGGTTTGCATGATCCTAATGCAATTGATCAAAAAATGCATGGGCCATTGAATTATTAAGTGTTCTACAGAGCTCTATGGGGGTGATAAGTGTCACCATTGTAGGATCCCAATACAAATATCAAACAATGTGTAGGAGCCTAATACAAAGAACACATAAGCACTGAATAGTCACCACATGACACACATAGGAAATAGAGCAAACTAAAAAATGACAAGTGGCAATCTTGGCTGATAGTCCCTAAGATGTGCCTAAAATTGATAATCATGCACCCATCAAATATGTTAATGCAAATGTCAAATGATGGTTAGATGAACATCAAATTTAAGATATCAAAGAGTCTTGGGGATGTGCTTAAAATTGATAGTCATGCACCTGTCAAATATGTTCACATGAATGTCAAATGATGGCCATGTGAATGTCAAATTTAAGATAGTAGATAATCCTAGGGATGTACTTAAAATTAATGGTCGTGTACTCATCAGAGACATTCATGTGGACATCAAATTATGGTCACCTGAATGCTAAATTTAAGATAAACTATCTTAGGGACATACTTAAAATTGACGGTCACATGTCTATCAAAGACATTCATACAGATGTCAAAGGACAATTGTGTGAACGTTAAATTTTAAGATAGTTATTGGTGTCTAAATAATCTAAAGATCTATGGTCTATGTTGATCTATGTAGGTTGATATGATGGTGCAAAGCAAAGATGAACTTTTTAGAGGGGCTCAAAACTAATGAAATTTGAGAAAGATGAAACAAAAGTGTAATGAAAGTGCCACATAAGCAAAAGTGACAAAATGAAGATTTTATGGACTGAAGATGCAAAAGATCGAGCCAAGGAGAGCTGGATTGTCACCTATGTAGGAATAATTTGATCCGGAAGCTGATCTAAAGTCTACTAGTGAGAAATTTGATAGAACTTACAGCAATTGGGTTATTGATAGACATGGTCAAAAACATGGAATATGGGCTTAGAAAGTCCCCTCTAAGATGACAAGTATCTCTTAAACACTAAGAAAATATTGGGAATGCAAGGAGTACCAAATAAATATTGAGAAATGGAGGATATATCCAATAACCTTGAGAAACTTAGTCAAATATGTGCTACACTCGGTCTAGCTGGTCTAAATATAAATGATCAGGTCAGACAAAGAGCCTCCTAGTACGTGCAAAGGCTAAGGCACCAAAACTCAGGCAAGACTATTGTCAAATTTGATAGGATCATGGAAATGATTATAAATATAAGGAAAATAATCAATGCAATTAAAAGCATTAGATAGAGTGAATAAAGACCACAAAGACTTAGTAGATTAATGAGAGAGATCTTCATGAAACCAATTAGAAACCTTAAGCTAATTAAGAAGCAACATTATAGGATGAAGATACTATTGGAAAGACAAAAGACTATAACATGAGACTCTTATAGCAATGCAGGGGTCCCAAAGGTTAAGAGACTTAGGAATAATCTTCCTATAGATAAATATTATCCATTTTGAAAGTGGGATATTCTATTTGTAAAGGTATGTGCTATTTGTAAAATAGATTGCCCATAGATCAGTCCATTGGGAAAGTCTAGTGTATTTATAGAACATTTATGGAAAGGATAGTTAGACCTACACCTATAATTTTTTAATTGGTTAGGATTGACCGACATGCTTCCTTACATTGTATAAAAGGAGCATTGCCAATTGCAAAAGGGGGGGATTTTTTGAGCCAAAAACTTGTGTAAAATTTTGAGCAATTAATGCAAGTGAAGAATTATACAAAAATTGTTCATATTCATTTGTGTCATTTTTTATTATGGTTCTCTCTCACTTGCTTGTCTTCATTTCTTGATTTGAATGGTTACTTTGAAATCTTGGTGTGCATCCTTTAATTGTAGAGTTTTTAACTTGTGCCAATGCTAGGTTGACTGAAAGTTCCCAAGTTCATTTTGTTTCCTTTACTTTTCTTGCATTTGGGCTAATGATGTTTGCTTGTAGGGGTAGATATTTAAAGTGAACTTAGTTCTTATTTGCAATTTTCTCATTCTTTAGATGTTTATCTAAGGAGCTCATGTTATTTTGTATTAAACATAGGTTAAGTGCATGCTTGGAGGACATTTGAAGTTTGTCATGATATTTGGGATGAAGATCAAGAAAATCTCTTTTCTGCCTTACCCTTTTGCTTCTCTTTTAACGAGATCACTCTATCTTAGTTTCCATTATAAATATCCATGTTAGATTAGTATTTAGATTAGCTTTGATCATAATTCACTAATATTAACTAAGATTTCTTCATTCTTTGCAAAGATACAGGCCAAAGTGGCTTCCAACCACTAAAATTTATAAATATTGTGAAATAGTCCACTTGCTTTGCCTCTATCCCATCAACAAATAACATGATTATCACAACTTGCAACTCATGCACTAAATTATTTGAATTCTAAAATGAGAAGTGTTTTTTAAACACTTTGATCACCTGTGATACATATTTAGGCATCAACATAATCATAGTCATCAAAGTAATATATATCATCCATGATGATAGATAAAGAACACAAAGATTATGACAAGGTAGGTGATAAGCATATAAAAAAGAATGTTTATATAATAATGATGCTCAGATATCAGGTTCACCAAATGTTTAAACCTAATTTTGGATGAAGATCCTACTATGGGTAGATAGGGTTAAGAATATATAAATGAAAAATCATAAGGGTGATAAACCTATCAATAACATACCAATTAATTGAAAAAATTAGATAGAACATATTCTAAATTTATTATGCTGAGATATGCTAAAAATGAAAGTACAACTATGTTATATATTACAATGATAATGAAAATGAGATAATTAGCTAATTTTGATGCTAATACAGATTTGGAACTGGAATAGGTAGGTCGCAGATTGAAAGAATATTCTAGAATAGTAGCCAAATTCTAGATTAAGTACCATTATAGCTATAAACGCTTACGTTATCTTGGGATAATTATGTCCATACTAGTGTCTGGTTTAGGTGCAAGTTTTTTATACAAAATATATATTAGAATAAGATAAAACCATTTATATGCTTCAGTTTTTTTATTTCCTTCACTCTAGTGCATTTAAATTTGGGTCATGGAGTATCACTCCTTGTCAAATGATCAAACCCTAGTTTTTCATATTTATAGTGACCATGGGAAAAATTGGTTTAGTAGGCACATAGTGTTGAACTACCCCAAAGATCCCTATGTCAATGAGTTATACCTACATAGACAATAATTTGAAGAGGGCCTTAAACTTATGTAGTTCTCCTTTATGTGTTGGCTTGCATGTGAATCATGCCATATGTGGAAATTAAGTACAACAATGACCTAGCTCATAACTTAGTAAACATAACTCTTGGGATGCTCATTTAGTAATTTAGACCTATAAATATATTGTACCTATGAATGATATGGAAATACAAGAAAATAGACAAGCTTTTGTCAATTGAATGTTTTTTGGTAAGTTGTCTAGTGAATAGGTAAGAAGTTTCTAGGTGAGAAATGAATGAGGGTTGATCTTATATTTATACCATTCTCTTTAGAGAATAAATCACATAATAAAACTTAGACTGACAATTAAGATACATTTAATTTTAAAATTAGATGACTTTTAGGGCACTTACACTTGTGTCAGAGTAGGACACTTACGTCAATGTAGGTGTCTATTTAGGATGCAAGTGTCTAGGGAACAGGAAAAATAAGTAAAGTCTCATAACTTACATATGCATAAGATAAGTAGGTTTTAATAATTTTTGGAAAGATAAAAGGCTTGGGTCATCAACATAGTAATGGCCATATTAAAAGATAGGCTAATGGGCACAAGAGAGGGTAGATATAAGACTTGTAGAAGTAAGAAAGGTCTAGAAATGAGAAGAACACCCAAAGTCTGAGTTTGTAAAGTGTACAAGATTGAGGTGATATATAATTCAAAAAAAGTGTCTACAATTGTAAGGGTTAGTATTGGTTATCTTCTTTATCATTTAATTTTAAAAAGATGTAGTTCTTATATTCATAGTAACTCATTCATAGTACATAAAACGCAATTTTTTGTAATTTAAATTATATATATATATATATTTATAACTATCAAATGCAATTATTCTTATACTCTCTATTTTATACCACTTGATGTAATTACATAGGTTACTCTATTCTATAATGTTTACAAAATTACCTCTATTCACTTCTAAAACTATCCCTATCTATTAAAATGTTGTGGTATAAATACTGAGTCAATACAACATAACTCAATGGTCATGTCTATGCGAGACATGGCATTTATCTAATTAGGTCACCCTTTGCCTCTAAAAAGCCATATATCTTATTGCAACATCTATTTGGTAGAATCCTCTATTTTATCAACTTATAGAAGTGTTATGTTATTACAATAATAGAATCAACTTTCTGATGCTTGCAGTTTGGTTCTTGAGTTAATAGAGAATCCTACCAATATTTTCTTGAATTTTATACGTTTATCTCATCCTTGAGACAACCCCAAGTTTTTAAAAGTACCAAAAATTCCTCAATTCACCTAAAGGTAACATTTTTTTTGAACTACTATAGTACACTACTAGAGATTATGGAGTTGGTGCCCATTCTATAGGTAAACATTGTGCATACTTACTTACCATGGTCCCATAAAATATCTCCCAATATAAAATGACCTATTTGGCCTCCATAATAATATTATTAATGGCAACATTTTCCTTTGAAACCATAACTATGTCATTCAAAATTGGAATTTTTTCCAACAAGGCCAGATAATCTATGTGAGTCTTGATTCATACCTCTATTTTATCCGTTTATTTACTCAAGTATTCTCCATATTCCTCCATTTATTCATAGATGGTTATCCACTCTCATTTTTTTTGCTTATAATGTTCATGTAAAGATATCATCTCAGCTCGTTCTTTTGTATAAGGTATGCATTGAGGCCCAAAGTTAAATGAGGTTGTACTCAACTATTTTTCCATCTCCTCTAATTCAATTTTATTATCATTTATCTAAAGAGGCCAATTGAGTGAATAAGTGAAACAAGTGGCTACATCCTCAAATTTCTCCTTTATCTTCTCTACTTATTTCATATTCTATTATTTTGGCCTAATTTCCCCCCAAAAGTGGCCCCAATAATTCTTGTTTATATTGATTTTTATGAGGCTTATATCCACTATAGCTCTCATATGGCTAAAAAAATTCCAACCATCTCCACCAGCTATTGTTCAATTGGCAGTGTTGTGTCTAAAACAAACTAGGGTCATGTATTGGTCAGGGAAGACAAACTCTTTTTAATTCCCTCTTCTATATTAACACATCACATCATCCAATATCCTCTATCGCTTTGTATAAGAGTCTAACCCACTATCTCTTTATTAATGGGAGTTAAGTTTTTTAGTGCTACCTTAATTTTCCCTTCTTCAGCAGGTTGAAGGAAATTAGATGGAACGAAGATGGTAGATGTATTTTGTTTGTGATTTTCCAAGTTTACTTTAATTTATGCCAATGGATCCATAGGAATTTTTAGAATGCTCTGGCCTACCCCCATTATGCTTAAAGTATGTGATGCAGTAGTTTGGGTGGTATCTATGATATTTGGAGTTATCTCATAGGTTTTCCCTTTCTCATGTAGAACCACTTTTTATTTTATGTCTCCTTTTTCTAGTTCTTATTTTTGTCTTTCCTCTTCCTCTTTCTATTTTATTTGTACCAACTTTTTATTTTTCTAATTTTGTTTGATTTTATTCTTTAATTTTCCTTTCCTATTGCTCTGCTTTTTTTTTGGTTCTTTCATGCTTTTCTCTTGTTCTTTCTTTTTATTTTCTTATTATTCTGTAATTTTTTTTGTTTTTCTTTCTTTACTCTCTTCTCCTCTTGTTCCCTCTTTCTCTTTTATTATTCAATTTTTTGTTTTTCAAGTTTTTATGTTTCTAATTTCATTTTTGTTTTCTTTGCTTATTTTTTCCTTTTCTTTTTGCTTCTTCCTTTTCTACTTTCTCCTTTTATGCTTTCTCTTTTTCCAACAATTATTGAACATGTTGGGTGGCTAATTTTATAATCTCCTAAATTTTCTTATTTACTTCTTCAAGTTCATATTCCAATTGTTTGAATTTTTGGATCATTTATTATTCTAGTGCCTTGACCTTTTATAATTGTTTTTCTTTTTGAAGGACTCATAAACTAGTTCTGTCTTCTATTCAGATTTGAGCTCAATTTGTGGGAGTTATCATAGTATTTTTTGATTATTAGAAGACATTGGTGATTCACTAGCAGTTTTATGTAATGATTCTTATATGTGTTTCTAAATGGTTATCTTAATCTTATTATTCTTTTCCTTAGTCCAAATGAGGATTTATTGTAAGTACTCTGGGAGTCTATCTATGATGCTATCTAACTCATATGGAATAATATTGACATAGTCCAAAATTGATTTTAACACCCTATGATGTCTTATGGTGTCTAAATTTTTATGAACACTGCTGACTAGGTTTATTCCTCCTTTGGTGTGGCACATACTTAGGAGGGTGTTCATATCTCATAACTTTATAATTACTTATTTCCTGGTATCCTCCACCATTTCTTCTGTAGCCTTTTCATAGGAGACTTTGATTCTAAGTCTATTATCACATTTGGCTCGATGCTTAAGTTTTGTTGCTTTCTATTTCTTCTTTCCCCAGAATTTGACATGTGATGAGTGGATTCTTCCCCTTTTCCTTCCACTCATCTATAGTAAAGTTTGGCCTGTGGTTAGAAATGTTGTTGGAGATACATTATGTTCTTCGATTATTTGAATTTTTTGTTTTGATTTTGAGGACATGTCTTCTCTAGAGGATACTTTCCTTTTCATAAGTGAGTATGAAGGAGTACCTTTATCCACTATTTAAGATTCTCCCATTTATTCTCTAGTGGTAGAGTCTTTGACAATGAAAGTGGTTATGTCCTATTCTTCCTCTTCCTCCTCATTCAAAGCCTTTAAATATATGACTTGTTTCTTTAGTCATGATGATTTTTGGGTACCTAATTAAGGTTTAGATGCCTCTACTCCCCCTTGCATTAGTGGACCCTCACTCATATCAGTGTCCTCTTCTTATTCTTCTTGCTGAAAATGTCCCCCATTTTGTTAAAAAAATGTTGAACCCTAGGGTTTGGTAATTGGCTTCTAGACCTAATTATGACTTTTTCAGCTTGCTCGTTGGTGACTTCATAAGGAAAATGTGGGAAGGGTACAACTTTTTTAATAAATATTTCAATGAAAATATTATCTATGTCTACAATTAATTGAGCTAGAGTGATGTATTTATGGATAATTTTCTTAGCGATCTAGAATGTCCCTTCTACCATACGTCTAATTAGTTTTTTCCACTCCAAAAACTTTTCTACCTAATATATCATAGGGATACCTTTTATTGTGTTTAAATTTTTAGCTCCTATGGGCATATATACATTCCATTATACCCACCCCTCATGTCCTAGAATGGTGTGTGTGAAATACATTGTAAGCACTAACATTAATGAGCCATAACAGAAGTCATGAATAATTTTACCTTTCTTTATTTTTCCTAGGTTCTCTAAATATTGTTCATATATTGTAGTAGTCAAGATATATTAAATTTTGGTGGAGATCATGTCATAGGCTATCTAAACACTTATCATTATTGTTGAGTCATACCTATTTGTATAGTGTACTTTTCATGCAATGACATTCATTGCAAATCTAATTTTCAAATCCTGCATGCTCTAAATTGATAGAGATATATTATTCCCCTTTGTCCATATAAGTGTGGCAAGGGAATTTATACTCACATTCTATTCCCATTGTATTTGTAAGTGGAATGTCCTTCATGTAGTAGGCCAATCACTATTTATATCACCCATGACATGATGTGGTTTTGTTGATCTAGGTATAAAGTATCCTCATGTGCACTGCTCAACAATAACTTGGTTGTGCTTGACATCAACCCAAAGTAAGGGAATTGACACCATGCATCCAACTTGAGTTTTGAAATGACTTTATAATACTTTTTATATTCTATTTATTATGTTTTAAGATTTACTTGTCGCATCATTCTTCTTTTTTCCTCCATTTTTGTATGATCAATCTATGTTAGATGTGTTTTGATATACTTGTAGTTATCCTCTACATGTGTTACCAAGGAAGGGGTTTTTGAAAATGTGCCCAATGGGTCTGGTTTTTCTGACTTGAGAAAATGTTTTTTATATTTGGGTTGCTTAATCTACTCAGCCATGACCACATGAAGAATCTCCATTATTATAACTGATAAAATATCTTTGAACATGGTATGTGTATTTCACATTAAAAAGTTTATAGAGTGTCAATGTTTAGTGATTTATAATTTTTCTATCTTAACAAACCCTTGATTTATAGCTCACTTGATGTATTCATTAATCATGCTAAGTTGTTTTAATATATAACCCATATTTATTACCTCTATCTATTCCTCCATTTCATTTACTTTGTTGCATAATAACCTATCTTATCATTCATTCATTTCTTTCTTACCTTATATGAAATCCTTGATTTTATAGTTTTTTCTAATTTTGTAGTTCCCTCCACTCACCTATTTATTTTTTTAAGTCTAAATTGGACTAATCTGCTCGATTATTCATTCCAAAAAGAGTAAGTTATACTATGATTATATTTTATTCATCTTGTTCTATCACCACCATTTATATGTTTCTTTCATAGATGTAAAGTTTCATATATTTCAATTTACTTTCTGCTACAAATATTTTTAGTTATTTTATCCTAAAAATGTCATGCTCTCTTATCGCTGTATCATATTTAACACTACCATTATGAAATTTTATTTCTTATTTATCATGTCTCTATTCATTTCTAATGATGATATATGTTTTTTTTGAATCCATGTTGTGTATGTGCAGAGACTTTTCTAACTTTTTTGATTCTGTACTAAGATTTTATCTTATCGCTATGTTATTTAAGACAACATAGTACAAGAGTTCTCAAATTCAATTTTGGTCCCTCTACAGAATAAATACCAACCACCTTCATTTATCTCCTTATCTATTATTTTACTGATATATAAAATCTATTATCGTAGGATAGTATTTTTTTCGCATAAGATGAGTGTCTTACTTATTGAGTTATATCTCTCCTTTCTATATTTTTGTGTGAAATTATTTCTATGATTTCCACTATCTACCTATAATTTACTTGAACTGCATGCCCTACTAGGATGTTTTGGCAACATCAAACAACCAATTGCTGAGAAGACTATTTTTAGGGTACCATAATAACTTTATACAATTTGTTCATCTGAGAGGATAATGCCAACCTAATGGGGAGGTGACATGATCTACAACTAGAAAATTAGGCATCTGATGTAGGGTACTATGGTACCATCTACTATAAATTCACTTAAATAGAATGATAGTGTCACCTCATATAATCTATTATCAATGTTTTTACCTCCATATACCATAGTTACCTATGGTATAGGGTTTTAGTTGGGCTCCATTTACAAATCCTTATCTTAAATTATCTACTTGTATTTGTAGTTTTATTATGCTAGAGTCCAAAATATTCTCAAATATATAGGGTCCTATCTATTTTATCTTCAGCTTACCTGGATTTTTATATTTACTATCATAAATTAGAACCTTATCTCCAATATAATTTTTTTCACCTTTATGTGTCTATCATGCCATGATTTTTGGTGTCTCTTTTCTTGTGTTTGGTTATATGTTACTAGAAATCTTTTCTCATATAATTTATCTAATTTTATAAACCTTTCTTGAATATATTCTTTCTCATTCATCCAAAATGTTACCGCAAGTCTCAAACTTTATAATATGTATTCCATCATCATCACTACTTCTAATCCATATACTAATTGAAAGGGTCGATATTTAGTTATCCATTTGTAAATACTGTGGTAATCCCATAAAATAAATAGTTTCTTAGTATCCAAATCTATTATTTTTGTATTGCACACTTTTTAAAAACTTTCTCCAATACTTTTTTGAATGCCTCAATGGTTCCATTTTATTGTGGGTGGTAAGGAGTGCTTCTATGATGTTAGATCAATAAATGTTTCAACAATTTTGTAATTGTGTTATTGAAAAAGTGTTCCCCCTAATCACTCGTTATAATCAAAGGGAATCCAAAATTTTTAATTATACTTTCATATCAAAATTTTATGGTAGTCTTTGCAATACAATATTTTAATATCTTTCGCCCATCTCATTAACTATTATGTTCTAGTGATAATGAACCTAACATTACTTTTCCTTGCCATAGGCTTGATGGGACCTATGAAATCGATTGCCCATTTTTCAAATGGGGCTACCACCAAAATTGGGTGGAAGGGCATCTCATCTCTAGCATTTAGTTTAACTACTCTCTAATAGATATCACAACTTCTTGTATATTTATGTGCATCTTTAAAATGGGACAACCACCATAGGCTAGCTAGTAATATTTTTTCTCATAGCTTCTCTAGAGTTGTGCCCTCCTTAACTCCATCACAAGCTTATCTTAAGATATTCTACCTCTCATGTGGTAATGCTACCCTCTGCAACACCTCATATCTTCCTTTATTATATAAGACTCTTTCAATTAGTGTGAACAAAAATGACTTAATCATTAATCTCTTCTTCTGTAATGTATTGTATTATATTAGAAACTCTCTGTTAGATAAAAATGTGAAATACCCTCCATATATTTGGGTACTACCTCTGTGCAAAAAATCTAAGCTCTGGGAAATTCATCTTCAATTGGTTCTATATCTTCCCATGTATTTATTCTTGATATCTTCAATTGGTTAGGTCCATTATTAACTTTTATAGTTTTACCATAGATTTAAAATAAAACTCTCGGAAAAACATGAGCTAGTGACAAATTCTTCCTTGTATTATTAGTCTATTTATCAAATACTTAAGTGGATCATGATTTCTAAATAATGTGAATGGGGTTGACAATAAATAATCTTTGAATTTATGCACTACTTAGACCATAGTGGATGCTTCCTCTTTAGTGATGGAATAATTATTTTATGATCTTGCCAAATTTATGCTAGCAAATAAAATTGAGTGGTCTATATTTCCTTGTAGTTGTGTTATTAGTGCTCCTATTCCAATTCGAAAGGCATCAACATGAATATGGAATGAACTCTTCCAATCTAAGAATCCTAAGATTATAGTATCCATAATCTTATTCTTCAGTGTATCAAAATAATCTTGGCATTATCTTGACCAATCTAATGGTTGATTATGACATTCTTTTAAAAATGCCTTGATAGGTGCACTTATAGTTATGTAGTTCATTGTGAATAGGGGTGATATTTGATATATGTAAAAAATGTTCTAACCTCTTTTTGTGTTTTGGGTGGTGGTAGGTTAATGATTATGGTAAATTTAAGTGGGTCTATCATTAACCCTACTTTATATATAATGTGGCCCCATAAAGTTCTAAAAGAGGTGGGAAAGATGTTTTTTTAGATTTAAAGAAATATTCAATTGCCTGCATATTTAGAACATCATCTACATTATCTAAACATGGTCCTTAATTAACCCATAAACTATCCAATCATCCAAGTATACTTCCAAAAACTCATGTATGAAATCTCAAAATGCATTCACCATTATGTATTTGAACATGGCCAGTGTATTCTTCAATCCAAATAACATCATTATATACATGAAGGATCCCCATTTGGTGACAAATATAGTTTTTGGTTGAATTTATAACACTATTATAACTTGATGATATCTAGAGAATCCATTAGTGACTGAGTAAATTTATTAGCCAATAACACTTTCTAATATTTCTTCAGTGAATGGTGTTAGTAATGGGTCATGCAGACAAGCCTTATCTAGTTTTCTATAATCAATGCAAATATGTATCTTGCATGTTTTCTTGTTCTATATGACCATGGGACTTATACATTTGATGTATTCCACATGATTTATAATAGCATCAACTAACATTTTATCTAATTCAATCTTAACTTTTACCTTTACATTAATATTTAGTTTATATGGTCATTTTTGTAGTGGTTTGATATCTTATTTTAACTAAATCTTCATAGTACCCACATCCTCCTTATTTCTTTTGAGTTTAGTAAATGTTCTTGGAAATAAGTCTTAAAACTCCCTTAAAATTTCTAATATTTTTTCCACCTCTTATTCTACCTAATAATTTCTTACATTGGCCATTTTTAGGTTTCTTTCTGTGGTAGTATTCTCTTCCGTAACTTTGAGCGGTGGGTAGAAATATTGTGTTTTATATTATGTAGTGTCAAAAAGTTGTATTTCTCCTTCCATAACACCAATTTTTATATTCTTAGGTTTTCCTTCCTCACCCTCTTTATGTTTTTCAATTTTATGGTAGTATGCCATTTGTTCATGCTCTTTTACTTTTGTGGTTCTTTCTATAATTTTTGGTACTTCTCGTACAATTGTTCCAACGTGTACACAGTCATCCATATGACCCAATGGTGTTTCTTCCATTTTTATTTTGGATAATTATTGTTTTACAGTTGAGTCTTCCATAAATAATTATGTTTTTATCTTCTACAGTGCTCTATAGACTATAGTATATGGGTCCCAGAAGTTGAAAGTTCTATAGAAGTCTATTTTTAAGTCTGCCCATGTACTAGTTCCCTTCAACATCTCTTAGTGTAAATACCATATTTTTGGGATTACATCCAACGTATAGAAAAAAATTATTACCATAGGCATTTATCTTTTTCCCCTATTGCCTTACATACTTTTTCACATGTTTCAATATGTAGCCTTGGGTTGGTGTTCCCTACATAATGTCTTATTTCTAGAAAGTAGCTTTATGATTGTACAAATCTTGTTATGAGTATTACACAAAGTTTTCTAGGTATGGATGGTTTCTCTATGGGTGTGCCACCATATTATGATAATAATAGTGAGTGTATTATCAAAATTTTTTAACCTTATCTATATCTTTTGTTTTAGTCTTAATTGTTCCAACTCCAACTATAATCTTTCAACATTGTCTTTCACTGAGGCATCTATATCTCTTCTCCAGGACTATGCTTCTAAACTTAATGCCATTTCTAGTGTTTTCACAAATGTATTAAATTTTTTTACATCCATATTTATGTGGAGATGTGGGATTAACTGATATATGAACCATTTTATCCTTTATTTTTCATTTAAAGACTCCTCTAGTTTTCACACTATAGATTTAAATCATTGATCATAATCTTTCATAGACTCCTCATTCTGAATCAGTTCTTTCTTTTTTCTAACACTCTCCATTGGTATATCAATCTAGTGAAAATTACCTTTAAAATATTTTTGGACATCAACCCATGTAGTTGCATGTCTTGAGTAAGTCTTGATGTACCATTTAAGTGTGTCATCCATTAAAATTCTAATAAAATGAAATAACATTATCCTTTCATCTGCAATGTTGTGGCTTCTCCAATATGAGTCTATCAAAAATAGATTTTATTTTGTATATTTTCTAAATAGTGGTAATTTCATCCTATCTATCATTTTATTATTTTTAGGTTGTTTGGGAATACCTCTACTAGTATTGGTACTGCTATTGGTCAGGTTGCCTAAATTACTAGTTCTTATATTACTATTGTAATTTGTTGTTTATCCTTATACTATGAAACCAAAGTTTGGTTACACCCTTTATCCATTTTAATTATTATTTAAAGTATCTTTTTCCTAAAACTTCAGCATGATTCCTTACAAATTATATTCTTTTCTCAAATTTTTGCTTATAAATTTGGTATTTGTTTTCTAATTCTTCACCAATAAATATATCTCTTCCAGGGATAGATGTACACATCTATTGTGAAGCAACACGAGGGATGAAGATTGTTCAAAAGGGTTTATTTCCTCTCAAGGCCTCTTGTAGTTAGGGTTTGGGGGAGGGTTGCATCATTAAGGGTCTCTTCTTCCAAATCTTATCTCTAATTTTACTTCTTATCCAATGTTTTCATTAGATAATACTCTTTTTAATAGATTATATTATTCATTATCTTTCTATTGTATTTCTCTACTATGACTACTAATACTTATCTTTGAATCACCCTTCTCTTGAAGGTTATCATCTTTATCTCCGTCTATTTGTTCTTATATGTTATATGTAAATCTTTCCTCCTTGATACTTATTATTGGGCTTCCTTATATTGATAAAATTTCTTCCATTGGTTTTAATATATAAATAACATTGCTTATTTTAATCCTCATCTCTTTGATTCTTCATCTACTGCTATCTAGTCCTCCTCTAGTGAGGGACAAACTACTCTTGACCAATTTATCTTTCACACCCAAGGTTTGGAATAGTTTGAGTGTTCTAAATAGTGCAACTAAATTTGTTAACCATTGTCTCATGTCATTCATCACCTTATATGGTGTATGATATAACAAATCTTCAATTCTAATTCTTTCAATTGCCTCATCTATGCCTTCTAGTGGTGTAAGTACCAATTTATTTATTTCTAACAGATGGATGGTATGAATATTTTCAATGTTTTGACTTTCACTGGTAGAGGCCAAGTTAAACTTATTTATTATTTTATTTATTTTCATACATTCCTCTCTTTCCTTTTTCGGTATCTCTTTTTTACATTCTGACTAAATTCTCTTATTCTCCATCTAATTTTCCATCTCCTCATTCACCATTTTCTCTTAACTATTCTTAATTTATCTTCTTACTATTATTCTTTTTTCTCTTAATTAACTCTCTTTTTATTGATATTTATTTTTTGACCCCCCTACATATTATTTAATCTTCCTCAAACATTTAGACCAGATTTTTTAATTAGTCACATCTGTTGAGGATACCCTCCTTTCTGCACATCATTCCTTAGGTGGCTGGCCCTAAAGGAACTATTTACCCTCTCTTACTAGCCCTCACTATGTAAACAAATTGTGGATGAGGAATGATACTTTATTTAAGAAACATTGTCTTACCCCTTTAAGAAAATCAACTATATTAGCATTGAAGCTTGTGCAACCCTATATAACCCAAACTATGATGAATGAATCGAGAGTTATCTCAAACCAGTAATCAATAGCCTAGGTTAATGATGTATCAAGGTGTTGGAATGTGTCAAGATTTTATGTAATCCAATAGATATATATTTTAAGGTGAGTGTGAAAACCTTTCATGTATTTAACCTGTCAAAGTATCTAAGGCCACAATAGTTGTGAAAAAGTGACCCAAAATTCTTCTTATGGTCAAAAGAATGTTGTCTTTGCTTATGGTAATGTTTTCCATATTATCTTAACTTTTGTGTGTGTGTGTGTTTTTAGTATTTACTCCCACCACTCTTCTATTTCTACTAATGTAGGCTTTTAAAACTCCAAAGGGTACTTCCCCCTGGATATTAGTCTATTAAAGTCCATGTGGTGCCACCAAATGTTGACATAAAATATGTAGCTGGTTATATGCAAATAGGTTTATGTTAGATAGGTTAAATTTAGTTAGGTTAATAGATAGCAAGGGTTAATATTGGTTAGCTTATTTATCATTCACTATTAAAAATAAGTAGTGCTTATATTCATAATAACTCATACACAGTATACAAAACATAGTTTTTCCTATTATATATATATGTATATATATATATATATACGTATATATATATATGTATATGTGTGTGTGTGTGTGTGTGTGTGTATAAGTAAAAAATAAAATTATTATTATACTCGCTATTCTATACCACTTGATGCAATTACATAGATTACGCTATTCTGTTACCTTTACATAATTTTCTCTATTCACCTCTACAACTACCTCTATATATTACAATGTTGTAGTATGAATACCAAGTAAATAAAATGTAACTCAAGGGTTATGTTTGTGTGAGACATTCCATTTCTCTAATTAGGTCATTATTTATCTTCATAAAGCCTTATCTCTTATCAAAACATCCATTCGATATAATCCTCTATTCTATTAGCCTAGAGAAGTGTTATGCAGTTGCAGTAACAAAATCAACTCTAATGTGCCTATGGTTTGGTTCATAATATAATAGAGAATCCTACCAATAATAACCAACCTATATTGTGATTTTTTATAACTCATCCATGTATCCTTTCATGATTAACTCCTTTATCATCAAGATTTTTAGTTTATTCAACAAGTCCAAAATATATTTTGTAGGCATAAATGTTCCTTTCAATTTGGAAACCATCCTTTTTAATAGGTAGTATTTTCATTATCACTTTTATTTTACTTGGTTTGTAACTATTTTCACCATAGGGTTACATGACCTTTGAACTTAGTCTAATCCATTTTCACCTTCCATAGGTCAACAAATTCATCAAATTTGAAATGTTATTCCATCTCAATGAATGAATGAATAAACTCCTCAAGGTTCAAATTTCATGAAAAGCTTGGAACTTTCATTTCAGTCCCTCTTCTAATATTTGAGATAGCTCTAATTAAATTATATTCTCATGCATCTAAATGCTCATGTGTTTTTTCTATAAAGTATTCTCCTAATTCCTCATCTTTTGCATCACTCATATCATCGCTTATGAGAAATCCATTTCTTATATCACCTTCAACAACATATAATATCATCTTCACAACTCTCAAAAATTTTACAAACTAATTGAGTCTACCTACCATATTGGTAACTACTACTTCACCTCTACCCTTCATTTTCCTTGGAGGCATCTAGACTCCTTGTCAATTTTGATTTAATGTTGAAACCTCTTGTTTGTAACCCTTAATAGGTATTATTCTCCATAAAAAAATTTAAAGATAGCTTTGATACCATATGATATAGTTAATTTTAGGGGTCAACCGAATGGCAACACCATTAACCTCATATAATTAATAATAAACACTCAATAAACCCATAAGAGACTAGAGAATGAAGGCAAACACTTCATTTAATTTTCATGAGGCATTATAGATATTAAAACCACACACATTTAATAAATATATTCTCTAGCTATAATATTAAAATAAAAACCCCACACACTAGTCTATTAATGGATTGGATTCAACTCTCCACTCTTATCTGCTACCTAAATATTCACCCACACTCTTTGAGGAAGTCTTCTCGCACTCTAACCTCTTCTTATAAATCCTTCTTTCTATTACCATCCTATGAAGTGACTTTAAAATCCAATATAATCCTAGAAATGCTCAAAAAGACCACTCAATATTTTGTAGGTCATCACCTGACTTGAAATTATTGTAGGTGAAATTGGTAGTTAATGTATACTAATGGTTTTGTAAATGTCACATTGGTTATGTAACTATCCCAATAATTTTGTAATTTTTAGTTAAATCAAGCCCATGTTAACAAAAATTTCATCATGAGAAATAGAACTCTTTATCTTAATGACTAAATCTATCCTTCCTCTATTCCAGGATAATATTGAAGTGTGATTGACATTCATGAATCCTTATGGGTCATCCTCACACTGCAACAATGATGGTACATCATTAATTTATGCATGAATGCACATAAATATAGTAGTATATATTTTTGGTTTATGTGATATTTATTCATTACCCATATATTCCTGCATCACAAATATTTAGAGGCATTTGAATGGGATTTATTTTGTGATTATGAAGCCATAGAGGAAGAGATGGGAATGCCGAGCAAGAAAACATACTCATCTCGACCAATCAACCATTATGTAAGTTAAGGAAGCTTTTTGTATGAAAATTTTGTTGAAGATGTATTTTATAATTATTAATTTAAGTTTTTAGGATGTTTACTGTGGTGCATCAAAATATATAAAAAAATGTATTAGTGCATTTATTACAAACTGGATGTATCGGTTGGCATTCGACATCAAACTGAGAACTCACTAGTGTTTCTATTTCATTTATTGATGTACTTCATAATAATTACATAAAAGAATATGGTGGGTCAAATTTTATTCTAGAGCATTGAATGTTAATTATGAATATCATGCATAATTTTAATGTGCTAGTCTACTTATTGGATCATTTGTTTTGGATATGTGCGATGTTCTTTTTTCAATGAGACACATTGTAGTTGAATTACAAGTTTTATAAACACCTACTCCATATGTTTTAGATACATTTGTGAGAAAATATAATCAATAAAAAAAAATCACTTGCCAAATGCACATTTGATGTTGTGACTGACTAACACATACACTAATTTGGTGATTCCTGATCAAATATAAATGCACTAAAAAGGTTATCATTTAATCATGTTTGATGCTTCAAGTGGATAAAAAATTAACTAGAGAGGTGATTTATTATCAAATAAGAGTACTTTGAATATCTATATAAATTTTGAAAAAACTCTTATTTTTCATCTTATAATATCTAATTTTAAAGTGGTGTCTTTACAACATGTGCTATAAAACATTACAACATTAGACAACTCTTCTTCCAACTGCCACCTATTTATCAAGTAATTATTATTATATATAGCCTCAAATAGTAGAATCATTGTTTCTCATTAATTTTATTTCTCTTTTTTTTATCTTTTGGAGATTCTTATGGACATTAATGCCTATTATTGAAAAAAAAGAATGTTTTCTTTACATTCATTGTTGTGCATTTGACTATTTATGATGCACCTATACATATTGATCATAAGTAAGGCACATCATTAATACAAAATGAGGTTGATAATTTAGAATAGGTTCATGTTAAATATTTCCTAGGTCGGTATATCATAGTTTTGATGTATTGATCTTAGTCATAGTATAATTAGGGATATTAAGTTGTGTGTATGTGTATGTGAGTTGTTATAAAAACTCTCATAGAGATTAGGATAGAGGACTGATCATAGGAGAGTTTAGGATTTTTGGTAGAAGACATGAACACATCTTAAATAGTAAAATGTCATATTTATATATATTTGACAATGTTTCAATATAATTTATCTTGATATAAAGAAAATTTTCTCATCATTGGTGTCATAGCCTTTTCAATTGCTCCTCCACCATTTAATGTAAGATTATAATGTGTTATTGTTGTGAGAAGTAATCTATATTCATATATATATTAGAGGGATGTTTATAGTTTGAGAGTTTGTTTCCATGCGTGTTTTGTGAGAGGATATTTTGAGCTTTGTGTGATTTCATGAAGTGTTGATTTTTATGATGTTGTTTTATGTGCTATGGTGAAAGAGTGGACGTGCTCTACCAAAGGAAAAAATGAATATTACTATTGAATCATATTTGATCTAAGAATAGAGAAGGATACAATAGAAGTATAGGACATGATTTTTATTTTTATCTCTTTACTGAAGCATAACCTACATATTTTGAGATAAATCATAGCCATAGGCATAACATAGGAGAGCTGTTTCTTGAAGGAATGTGAGACTTTAAACACTAGGTATATAAAACAAATAATCACCTAGAAGATGGAGATCAAATGTGCCCAATATATAAAGATTTGAAGAATTTAATGGTTGGAACAATAGGGAAGAAATGTGGTTTGAGGCAAGAGGCATATAGTTAATAGTGATGCTTCAAAAACAAGTAAAATTAAATTGAATGCATTGAAATGGTGTTAGAGAAGGAGGCATATAGAAAGGATTGAAGAGAAATAATGGAGCATCAAGCAGTATCAAATTTTATTTATTTTTTAATGTTCTTGAATTTCATAATATTTAAGGCTACAAACTTATTATAAATTGTTTTAAGAAAAAAATATTATATAGCTTAGTTGAAATATTTTTGTAGACAACTAAATATATAATTAATTACATTTATCCTACACTAGGTTGTATTCATCCATAAATTATTTTCAAATTGTATCAAATACTCTTATTAAACATCCCTCAAAATCATTTTTATCCAACTCTTACCAATTTCTTGATTTAATTATTTTTATTTACAACTGCCAAGAACTAAATTAATTCAATTTATCCCTCACCGAATCATATATTTCCATGAAAAATTACCAAATTATCTCAAATAATGTATTCAAATATCTTCAAGAAGTGTTTTTTTATAACTCTTTTAGGTATTTAGATTTAAATATTTTTCCATAGTATACTTTTTAACATTAAAACTACCTTGGGAAAGTAGAATTAATTGTCTATCACATAATTCACTATGAGTATTTCTACAAAAACTTAAAAAGTTGTGTCAAGATGAAGAACCTTGTAAAATATTTTCACTCAAGTGTTTGTATATTTTTATTTTAATTATTTTAGTGTTCATGTAAAGTAATTTTTTGTAAAAAATTGCTTAGAGGATTTTTGTAAATTTTGTATCTCTTAAACTTAATGTTGGTTTCAGGTGAAATTATGCCACATATTGTAAAATTGTACTCTAATAATTTTCAGAGGAGTTTGCACAAAACCTCATATTTTTTTCAAAATAATTGGTTTTAATATGAAAACTAAGCTAAAAAACTATTCGTTACATGGGTGCATTGTTAGTTTTACCTAGCACCCATATAGGAGTTTATTATTATGGCGGGGGGGGGGGGGGCATTTATGGAATTAAAAAAAGACACTAAAACCATTGGCAAACATCATGGAGGCATTTGTGGTCCACATGACCATTGAGTTCCATAGAGTTAAGTGAGGCAAGTCCACATGAGGCTATAGGAAATAGAGGAAGGAGTCAAATCAAAATCTTGAGTTTTACACTAACTTAAATATTGGTAGTTTATTGTAGTAATAAAACCAAAGCACACAAAAGACTACATAGTCATCAATAGTAGTGATGATGTAATATTGTCGTAGGTGATTCAAAGAGTTATATCAAACTGACTATAAAGCCATGGATGGTGTTTAGTGCAATGTTCACCATACTATTGTTTGTGATCCATTAGAAGTGATCAATTATACAATGTCTACAAATGTGATGTTCAATGAGGTGATCAGAACCCACTGAGGGCATAGTGAGGAGTCAATCCCACTATTTTGATTTATTTTTACTCAGTGAGGCCTAATCATCTAGAGGAATATATTTGAAATGAAAGTGGAGGATCAATCACACTTGATAACTCCTGAACCAAAATAGGTTGAACCTTGTCCCTGCTTAGTGTGAGTGCACAAGTATTTTATTAAATTCAAAAAATCAAGTACATAAGGGTGTCTTTACTCCGTTAACCCTTTTACAATGCAAATATGGATTTATATAGTTTTTACCAATGACCGGTAAAAACAACTAATCCTATAACCAACTAAATATGGGAAAACAACTCGTAAGGTAGTTTTAATTAATAATTATAAAACATGAAAACTACCTAAAAATTAAACTAAGTAAGTTTATTTTATGGGGGTGTCTTTACTAAAAGATGCATGCCCCATTTACAATAATTATTTATTACCTACCAAAAATCTAACCTAATGTTAAGACTTTGGAACAAGTCCTAACAAACCCCCTATGATCCAAAGTCAGGTCTTTGGACACATACCAAGCATTTTCCTAAATTTTTGAAATTTGATTCTGTCAAGGGGTTTTGTGAAGATATTAGCTGTCTGATCGGCAGTTGGGCAATATATTGGATCAAGAGCTTTCTTTGCCACCAGCATTCATAGATAATGGTATTTGACATCCATATGTTTTATTTTGGCATGAAACACTAGATTCTTGGACATCTTGATTGCACTCTGATTATCAATGTATAACTGTGTAGGAGCAAACTGAGAAACTTGAAGATCTTCAAGAATACGACGAAGGTAAATAATTTCTCTGGAAGCATCCCATGCTAAAATATACTCTAATTCTGCTGATGAATTTACCACTATATCCTGCTTCTTACAATGCCAAGCAATGGTAGCTGAACCCATATGCATAGTGTATCATGTGGTTGACACTCTATCATCCACACATCTACCAAAATCTGCATCACAATATCCAACAAGTTTGAAGTTCTTGTTGTGGTGGTATTCAAGGCCATATGTTTTCATTCCCTAAAGGTAATGAAGTACTCATTTTACTGCATGCCAATGAATTTATCTAGGCTCATGCATAAACCTAGATAAAATTCCAACTAAAAATGAAATATTGGGCCTAGTAGTCATCAAGTATATCAAACCTCCCATCAATTTTCTATATGTGGTGCCATCAAAAAAGGCACTGATATCATCCTTACACAATTTCAAATTACTTTCCATGGGAGTGAGGGTAGGTTTGCAATCACTCATGCCAAACCTCTCTAATAACTCATAAATATACTTAGTTTGTGAAATGAAAATACTATGCTCTTTCTGAGTTACCTCTATGCCTAGATAGTAGTGAAGAAGTCCAGGATCTGTCATCTCAAACCCATCTTTTAATTCCTTCTTCACAGACTTGTTATGGTTTTCATCATTACCTGTAATAAACAAGTCATCTACATAGAGAACAAGTATCACCATTTTCTTACCTTGCACTCAAAACAGAGAGTATCATCAGATTCACTATGATGAAAACCAATGGATTTCAAGTATGAATCCATTTTCTCATACCAAGCCCTAGGTGCCTGTTTGAGCCCATACAAAGCTTTTGTCAATTTACATACTTTGTGTTCAGCACCCACCTGTTCAAAACCCTGAGGTTGTTTCATATAGACTTCTTCCTATAAATCACCATTTAAAAAGGCACTATTAACATCCAATTGATGTACTTTATAACTATTTTATGCTGCTAAGGCAAGTACCATATGAATAGTGTGCCATTTGGCAGTTGGTGCAAATGTTTCCTCATAGTCAATACCTTCTTGTTGCGCATATCCTTTTGCAATAATTCATGCCTTATGTTTATCAATAGAGCCATCTGATTTATACTTAGTCCTATAAACCCATTTACCTTCGATGGGTTTAACATGTGGAGGAGGATCAACTAAAACCCATGTATTATTGCTAAGTATGGAATCATACTCACATTTCATTGCCTGTTGCCAAACATGTTTAATAGATGCCTCCTCAAAAGTGGATGGCTCAGTGGAATAAGTAGTAACAACCATAGCATAGTTCACCTATTTTTGAGAATTCTTGGGCCTTGTTAAACCAACTTCATCTACTATCAAGTCAAAAAAATTGCTTTGAGCCCATTTTGGATACTTAGACAAATTATTCAAATCAGGGACTCCAAAATTCTCATCATGTGCATCATTCGAAGGGGGACTTAGAGAATTTTCAATAATTTCTAAGTCATCAACTTGTAGATGAAGGAGAGGAAAGTGAAGGAATTTGAGTCTCATATCACAACTTCAAAGAGTTATCCATATTATTCAAACCCTTATCTCTTTTTGTGTTTTTCCTCTCTAATCTATCAAGTTGAGAATCAATCTCTGTAGTGTTCATAGTCCCAAACTCATCAAATATTACATCTCGACTCACTATGAATTTGCCTGAATCCTGTGCAAGCAAACAAAACCCCTTTTTATCTTCAGAATAACCAAGAAAGATGCATTTTTGACTTTTTGGTTCCAACTTAGTTATGTGTTTAATAGGAACTAAAGCAAAACAAAGACATCCAAACACTTTCAAGTGTTTAACTTTGGGTTTAAACCCATACCATGCCTCATATGGAGTTTGTCCCAAAAGTGCAACCGTGGGGGACTTATTTCTCAAATACATTGCCCAAAACTTATCATCAAGCTGTTTATAGTGTAACATGACACATGCTGTACCCTCTAAAGTTTTATTCATTTGTTTAGATACTTCATTTTGTTGTGGAGTATAAGCGTTACTATATTGTCGATGAATGCCATGTTCTTGACAATAATCTAAAAATTCATTAGAGGTATACTCACCTCCATTATTTGAACGAAGTGTGGCCTAATGTGAACCTATTTCTTTTTTGACTAAGTGTAACCAATCAACAAACTTAGCAAAAACTTTAGATTTGTTTTTCATAAAGAATACCCAAGTCATCCTAGAAAAGTCATCAACAAACAAGACAAAGTATCTACACCCACCAATGGATGAATTTTTCATGTCACATACATCACCATGAACTAGCTATAAACATCTGTTAGCTCTCCAAGATGACTGTTTAGAAAATTTTTCCCGATTTTGTTTGCCCAAAACACATGACTCACAAAGAATACTATCTTTGCAAAAAGTGGGAAAGCCATTCACCATACCATATCTTTACAAATCCACTAAAGAGTGGATATTAAAATGTCCATAGTGGAGATGCCATAACCGCTGTGTAGACATAGTACCACTACTTGTGTCAATAACTGCCACAAGTTCTATATTGGGAAGAAGCACCTTACAATGCAATCTAACCAAGTTTCCATCTTCATATCTTGTATACATTGTTTTATAATCATCCTTCACTAAATTGATGTAAATGAGCCCATTTTCAAGCACAATTTGATAACCTTTCTTTTGAATAGTTACCAAAGAAAGTAAGTGTTTCTTCAATGTGGGAACATACCAAACATCCTCAAAGTATTTTATAGACCCATTAGGAAGAAGAATCTGAATAGATCCAAGTCCTAGTGGTGTATGCATAAACTTATCTGCTAAGACAACTGGAGAGAGAGAAGCTTCCTTATAAGACCAAAAGAAATCTCTCCTAAATGTCATGTGTTTGGTTATTCCTGTGTCTAAAACCCATACATCTGTGAGCTCATCTCTAGCCTCATATTCAATATAATCTATGTGCCCCAAAGTAGTGAATGTAGATTCATGGGCAACATTATTGGACTCATCATAGTCATGATTGGCATACTGAGTAGAGTTAGACTTAGTCACTTTTTGTGGCCTCTGAATTTTATCAAAAGGAATCCTACATTGTGAGGCAATGTGACCAAATTTTCCACATCTATGACACTGAATGTCTGATCTACCTCGACTTCTGCCCCTATATGAGTTGTGACCATGTCCTCGATCACTTGTTTTATGTGAATGTGATTGATTAGATTGTTGATTATTTGAATGACCCCTACCTCTATTTTGATATCTGCCTCCTCTGTAACCTCAACCCCCTTTATAACTGTTTCCTTTATTATTTTGATGCCCAGATGAAGATGAACTAGGCTTTGACTCTAAAACATGGGCTTCTTTGGTTTTCTTGGATTTCTTGGGTAGAGAGAGGTCATGTTGGATGAGCAACTCAACGAACTTATCAAAGGTGATACCTGTGATCTTTTCAGAGACATGCAACATTTCAACAAAATTCCTATAGAACCTTGGTAGTCCTTTCAAAGCAGCAGTAACTATGAGATCATCATCTAGTTTTCCAAAACCAGCCTTAGTGTACTCAGTAGTGATATTTTTCAACTTAGACATATATTCTCCCATATCCCCATCTTCATGTAATGACAAAATAAACAACTGCATATGAATATCTATCTTCTTATGATTAGGTTTCTTATCATACAAATCTGACAATGTTTTCCATGTAGAGTAACTATGAGAAAAATTTTCAATATGAACATAAGTGTTATGAGTACAACAACATTTAATGAGAGCTAAGGCCTTAGAATCATGCAAATTGAATATATCTAATTTAGCCTGCTCTATTGGTAATGTGGGATTTTCATTCTTAACAATATCCCATAACTCATTAAAAACTAGTGAAGCCTCCATCAATCATTTCCAATCTGAATAATTGGAAATTGTTAATCTATCACCATCTAAAAATAAATTTTGAATTTTTAGAATTTTGAAATGAAAGCAAGTGTAGTAGAGAAAAGTGTGACAAAATGCAAAATAAATGAAACAAATATCAAACTCACTGCACAAGACACTGCTTCTACGGGGTTTTGCACTTAACCTCCGCATAGAGCACAAAAGAAAAAAACAAGTATTTTTGATGGGTTTTGCACTTAACCTCACCAAAAATCAATGATTACACCCTTATTTCACTAAATTACAACCTTATTCCACCAATTACACCCTTATATCACCACAACAATGTAAAAGAAATATGATTGAATTCCCCTCCTTTTTCAAAAATTTAAATAACACAATACAATAAGTATGTGTTTTACAACATTCCAATTTAAAAAGGGAATATTATTTTTACAAAAAAAGCATATTCCAAAGCAAAAATAACTTTCTCCAAAAAGAAGGGATTTGAACCCTTGACCTCCTCCTTTGCAAAGTTCTTACAAAATAAGCTTAACTAATTGCTTTAAGAGCATTTTCAGAACATTACACTTAGAAATTTCTACTTATTCCAGATTTTGTGTATGAGGGAAAATAAAAAAAATTACATGTGAGTAAATAAATTTATTTTTTTCCCTTTTTCAGCCTTCTCTTCCAAGCTTTCTCCCGTGGGACCCAGCCACAACAAATTTAATGAATGCAAACTTTAGAAACAACAAAAAATAATTTTTTGAGTATTATACCCGTGCCATTCTTCCATGGGATGCCATGGTTGCTCCTGGATGTTTTTTATTCACCTGTTCTCTCTCTCGTAGACCATACAAATCCGTACAGGCATGATAAAATATATTTTAACTGAGTTTTGGCAAATTTTTGAGATATATTTGTAGAGAATGAGTTCAAAATGAAGCCAGGGCGTTAGAAGGCCATACAACATCCCATACAAGTTCAAAAAATTCCCAGATTTTCAATTTGAATGCAAAAATAGGGGTTTAATACCATTTGCAGGTGTTTTAGCTATTAAAAGGCCTTATTTCATGCCAAATGATATCATGTGAATTGATTTTTCACCTTGCTCCTTCGAACTCACCAAGCTCCCAAAATTACCATGCTCTAATACCACTAATAACTCTTGAACCAAAATAGGTTGAACCTTGTCCCTGCTTAGTGCGAGTGCACAAGTACTTTATTAAATTTAAAAAATCAAGTACATAAGGGTGCCTTTACTTCGTTAACCCTTTTACAATGTAAACATGGATTTATATAGTTTTTACCAATGACTAGTAAAAATGACTAATCCTATAACCAACTAAATATGGGAAAACAACCCATAAGGTAGTTCTAATTAATAAATATAAAACATGAAAACTACCTACAAATTAAACTAAGTAAGTTTATTTTATGGGGGTGTCTTTACTAAAAGATGCATGCCCCATTTACAATAATTATTTATTACCTACCAAAAATCTAACCTAATGTTAAGACTTTGGAACAAGTCCTAACAACACTTGTGTTGAATAATGAGTATGTTCCTACTCATATTGTAAAGGTTAGTATGGCTTAGGTCAACTAGTCTAGATGAACTATGTATACCCATTCATAATTTTGGATATCATGTTTTCCCTATGTACATTTGTTTGTATGATCTTTAATCAACATGTGTTCTTATTCCTGATCAGAGTTGGTATTGAGGCCATTCACATTATAGTTGTAATTGGTATGAACTCAATGTATGTCCTAGTTCATATTATCCCTATTAGATTGATGATATGTTCCTATCCAACATTGTTCATCTTGAACTAGTGTATGCCCTAGTTTTCTTTATAATGTCCCCAATTTTCCTCTGAGGTAATTTTAGAAGACCATTAGCCTATCTTATTACCATAAGCTAAATTAGGTGTTATAAGGGATAAATTGTATGTCAAGTCACTATTCACAAGTACTATTCAATGCCACTATTCACTAGCACTATGCATGTGTCACTACTCATGATGACATGGTAGCTGATGTAGGGGATGATGCAATTGATGAGGTGACTTGTGGATGATGTGGCATGGCCCGTGGGGAGTTCACATGTGCTAAAGTTAATGTGATAGAAAGTGGCATGAATTTTAAGAGGGAATATCAAATTGGCATGTGAAGGGATTTTGAAATGAGTCAAAAGTGATTAGATATTGTCTAAGAATCTTTGGAGTCACATGGGAGAAGATGAAAAGACTGAACTATTCCAAATTTGCTCTCACATGTGTGAGTGAGGGGTCTTTTTAGAAGCATGTGGATGGTGGGGAACAAAGACAAAGGAGGGTGGCTAATTTGTCTCTCTTTTTTTTGACTAACTTGCATCCCAAGGCAACCCTTCACATGGGTTACTATTCTATGGTGCCATATTTCCTCTCTCTCATTCTCTCTCTCTTCTCTTCCTCTTCTTGTAAATTCTATATAATTAGCTTCTCCTTTTGAATAAAATATGTTGAAAATTATAACCCCCCCTCTTTGTAAGTTTGGACTTGGTTCAGCTTAAGCCTCTATTAAGGATGAAACCCTTAGAGAGAAGAGATTTTTAAGGATGGAAACCCTCTAATATTTATTGGGTTCGGTGGTGAGAGATCCACCTTGGCCGGTTAGTGGTAGTTACATCCAAAAACTATAATTATGCTCAAAAGGAGGTATTTTATAAGTAGTTTTTTTATGTAATGTCTCTATTTTTAGTGATTGTATAATTTAGTTTTATTCAGTGTAATCTATTTCAATGATAATATCATAGTTGGAGTTTCTTGAGTTTGTAGCCTCTTGTTATATGGTTGTGTGGATGCATAAGGGATGTGTTTGAATATTGAGTGAGTGTTAGTATAGCAATATTCCCATTTAGGGATATTATAGCAGTACAAAGCATAATAATGGAGTAGCAAAGCATGTTCAATTTTTAAGAGTTTATGTGTTGAGTAATTATAGTTTGGATTATGTTAGTGTGAGTGTTTTGAGAAAATATCCTTACCATGGATATTATAGTGGTAAGAGACCATGTTTAGTTTGTGAGAGTTTAAGTGTTGAGTTATTATAGTTTAGATTATGTTAGTGTGTGTGTTTTGAGCAAATATCCTTGTCAGGGATATTATAGTGGTATCAGAGCATTAGTCTAAGTGTGAGATTGCTATAGTATTTGAGTGTGTTTAGTAATATTTCCATTTGGGAATATTATAGTGGTATTAGAGCAATTAGTATTGAGTGTGGATTGTATAGTTTTAAGTGTGTTTAGTAATGGATTTTTATATATTTGAGTGTATTTAGAAAATATCCCATTTGGTGATATTACAGTGGTATCAGAGCTGGTGATCTTGCCAACCTATAGTTCTTGTGATTTTTTGATGCTACCAGATGATAGGGAGATTTTTTTGAAATGGGTGTAATAAGAATAGAGCCATCCAATCTAGCTCATATGATGAATGAGTTTGCTCAAGCACAACTTTAAATGATGTAGCTGATGGCTCAAAAAAGTCAACAAATGGCTCAAATGTAATAACAAATTCTTAGATGCTTGCTCAATAGAGGGTCATTAAGAGTAATGCAAGAAATCATGGTATTAATGGACCAACATATTAACATGGGATGCATCAACATGAAGATTCATATCTGTAAGCAGATAATGAACATCCCATGAAGGTCTCCATTGTATGAGAGGAAGTTGAAGAAGATGTTCCTATCCAAGGAGCATCCATGTTGCATGAGGAAGATTTATAAACAATTTCTGAAAGCATCCAAGTAGAAGAACAAGTATCCATGGTAGAAGATTTAGACGTGGATGTGGTGCATGAAAATACACATAATAAAAAACCAACCATAAGTGTGTTGGAAGAAGATATATCCCAAGAGTAGCTACATATTGTCCATGAGAGTGGGCATAATGAAGACACATGCTTTGAGGAGCTAGATATGGAAATAGAGCAACTAAATTCAAGCTCATCTCAAGTATACGATGCTATAAGTATGAAGAGTGAGTCTCTTGAACTCACCAAGTGCAAGCTAGAGCTACTAATGCATATGGTAGATCAAACTTGTGGTGTAGATTTAGATATTATAGTTGAGATAGAGAGAAAGCTTACTCTAGAATCCCTTGGTGCAAAGCTTGTAATCCTTGTTAATATAAGAGTAGTGCAGCAGTTACATGGTGGAACAACTATGTCACACAAAGGTTCAAGGAATGGGAATTGCCAATTCCCAGAACTAATTTAGGACCCTAGAATTTGTAACCCAAAAGTGAAAAAGTATTGCTTGAGGATAAGCAATATTTAGGAAGGGAGGACTGTAATGCCCCTAATTTTCCTCTGAGGTAATTATAAAAGACCATTATCATATCTTATTCTCATAGGCTAAATTAGGTGTGATAAGGGATAAATTATATGTCAAGTTACTATTCACAAGTACTATTCACTAGCACTATTCATGGTGACATGGTAGGTGATGCAGGGGATGATGCAACTAATGAGGTGACTTGTGGATGATGTGGCATGGCCCATGGGGGAGCTCATATGTGCTAAAGTTGATGTGAGATAAAGTGGGACAAATTTTTAAGAGGGAATCTTGAATTGGCATGTGAAGGGATTTTGAAATGAGTTAAAAGTGATTAGATCTTATCTGAGAATCTTTGGAGTCACATGGGAGAAGATGACAAGACTGCACTATTCTAGATTTGCTCTCACATGTGTGAGTGAGGGGTCCTTTTAGAAGCATGTAGATGGTGGGGAATAAAGACAAAGAAGGGTGGAAAATTTGTCTCTCTTTTTGACTAACTTGCATCCTAAGGCAATGCTTCACATGGGTTACTATTTTATGGCATCACATTTCCTCACTCTCTTCATTCTCTCTCTTCTCTTTCTTTTCTTGTAAATTTTATATATTGAGCTTCTCCCTTTGTAAAAAATATGTTGAAAATTATAAACCCCCTCTTGTAAATTTGGACTTGGTTTAACTTAAGGCCTCTACTAAGGATGAAACCCTTGGAGAGAAGACATTTTTGAGGATAGAAACCCTCTAAGATCTACTGGGTTTAGTGGTGAGAGATCCACCTTGGACAGCTAGTGGTAGTTTCATCCGAAACCTACAATTATGCTCCAATGGAGATATTTTGTAAGCAATTTTTTAGACATATTTCTATATTATATGTATTTATAGTGGATTATATGTATTCTTAGATAGTGAATGAACATTAGATTTGGTGTTCCTCTTTCCTGCATACTTATATTGTGTTTATTATATGGTTTACAATATTTGTAAGTTTCTTCATAAAATTCAAATAAAATGTGTTAAATATCCTTGAGGGGATATTATAGTGGTATTAGAGCACGTTCAGTTTGTAAGAGTTTAAGTGTTGAATTATTATAGTTTGGATTATGTTAGTGTGAGTGTTTTGAGTAAATATCCTTATCAGGGATATTATAGTGGTATTAGAGCATGTTCAGTTTGTAAGAGTTTAAGTGTTGAGTTATTATAGTTTGGATTATGTTAGTGTGAGTGTTTTGAGCAAATATCCTTATCAGAGACAATACGGTGGTATTAGAGCATTAGTCTAAGTGTGACATTGTTATAGTATTTGAGTGTGTTTAGCAATATTACCATTTGGGAATATTATAGCGGTATCAGATCAATTAGTATTGAGTGTAGTATTGAGTGTGTTTAGTAATGGATTTTTATATATTTGGGTGTATTTAGAAAATATCCCATTTGGGGATATTATACTCTTGTAATATAGTTCCTTTTCATTTAAACTATGTTTATACGAAGGGGGCATGTTAAATATTTCCTAGGTTAGCACATCATACTTTTGATGTATTAGTCTTAGTCATTGTATAATTAAGGATATTACATTTTGTGTGTGTACATGAGTTTTTGTAACACCTCACATAGATCTATTAGGATAGAATATTGATTGTAAGAGGGTTTAATATTTATTGGTATAAGATATAAACATGTCCTAAATAGTAGGATGTCATATTTTTGTATATATTTGACAATGTTTCAATATAATTTATCTTGATATGGAGAAAATTTTCCCATCAATTTTTTTTTAATATTTAATGTATATGTTATGTATTAGTAGGGATCACTACCTATAGATATTCCATATGAAAAGGTTCATGAGAGGATTCACTTAGAGTTGGAAACTTTAACAATCATAATTGTGGATACACAAGTCCTTAAAGAGGGTGGAATCCCTAAATGGTTCAAGGATTCATGAGTGGTGTGGGTTATTATGCTTCATTTTCATGTTTAATGATTAATTTGTGGCATTTATATCTCACCGTGTGTGTTACATGAGAGTGGACCCATGTGTGTGGGTTCCTAATGAGGAGGATTTTTATTTTATTAATACTTTTCTTGTATAGAAGATGACTATGCAAAATTCCTATAGACCCCACCATAAGCAGAGGTCAAGTACCAACCTAATTATATCTTTCACTTTGATTATAATAGTGCATGTAATGATAATTTTCATTTATTATATAATTTTCAATATGTTTTAAGTTGGCACATTTATATCTCAAGATTTCATTATTTTTTATAGAGTGTTGTGAGGCTTGGTAGCTTTTGATTTGTTATTATTTTGATATTTGTGATGTTGATGGGTTATTTGTGAGTGATACTTGTGATTTATAGTGAGATACTTGACTTGTGAAACTTTATATCAGTGATGGATACTTTGATTTGAGATGATAAAATATTTAATATTTGAGAGGTTGGGATACTTGATATAAAATATAAAATATTTTTCATTTTGATATTGAATTTATAAAATTTGTAATGTTAGGATAATTAACATTAAAGATGTTAATTTTTGATGTTTAGAATATTAACATACTCAATATTTAATAAATTAAGATAATTTATCTATATTTTAGTTAATATTTATATGTTATTTGTTTTACATATTTGAGAAACTAAGATATATAAATCAGTAAATTGAAAAAATATAATTGATGGAGAATAATATTTTTGTAACTTGATTCATTGTTTGCATGTATACATAAATATTTATTTACTTAATTCTATGGAAATTTATGATTGGAAAATTTTGTTATATGTTACATAGTAACTGCATTTCAATACAAATAAATTACACCAGAAGCTAGTGCTTGTGTTGTAACACACTTTTCCTTGCTTATCAAGACTTGTTCAACCATGGTAGGCCATAAATATGAGATAATTAGGTAGTAAATGCATTTCAATTCAAACGTAAACAATATGTATATACATGTAAATCCTTTTTTCATTTCATTTTAATAGAAGTTATGATAAAAATATTATTATAAATTGGAAAAACATTTATAGAGCAATGAAATAAATGAATAATGTGATTAAAATTATGATAGGAAGTTATAATACACATTAGTTAGTGAATCACTAATGTGTTATCATGGTGGAACACATCGTATCCTATTCTCAATCGTGACATAATAATATGCTAAATAATACATAATATAATTTATTAATACCATAATTTTTTTTTTGCTAATGGTAAAAAAATTATTAAAAAATTAAAAAATTACATTAAGTAACCACATAATACCGAGTCCCCAAACAAGCGAATAATCAAAAAAAACCCACCTTGATAAAAACATCAAGGTCACCTAAACAATAGAACATTAAAACATAGTCTCGAGGGTAGGACTTGTTAGCAACACTAGTGCTTCACTAATCCTAGTATATAATTAATAGGAAACATGTTTGTTAGGGCATAACATGACTACCATGTCTAACTCATACCCATTCAACCTCAAATCAAAATCATCACTATATTATTGCTTCCTCAGTTTGGCATGATCATAAGTTTTGGATGCCTCTTTATACATGCACAACAAAGTTGATTCTTTGTACCAAAATTGCATTTGATATCTCTTTTATCCTAAACACCATTAAGTAGATGACATAGAGATAAAAAACATTTGAAGATAAATTTTAGTAACATAGTACAATAATATTTATATAAACTATGCACAAATCTAATATCTCATAGCCATGTAGCCATGTCAACATCCTCACTTTTCTAAGTTATATCTATGGAAAACCTTGGATCGTGCATCAAAAATACTCATATCCATCTCAACATCCTTAATTTTATTATATAACTATCACTCTCCACCCTTGAACATATTGTGAAATGTATATAGACTCACAATCATGCACTACATTAGCACAACAACTTACGACATTCTATGCAACTTTATTTTGCCTCATACTTTGCCTAACATTTTATGGTATCTATAGATTTTTGTGTTACCATGGTGCATAACCTTGCATATTTCCACACATGCCACATTATTTATTCACAACCATTACAACTTCCATAACTTTGCATAATCACTTTACAATGCTCATAACTTATACAATCTTGCATATTTCATGTTAAAGTGATCACAAATTTGAGAGTCTCACTTTAAAATCCACATGTAATATTCATAGCTTCTCTAATGTTTTACATTATTGCACATCATCTATAGCTTCTTAAATTCCACACATGATGTTGCATCATTCACAACTTCTCATAACATTAGAAAGCACCTCGTATCCTAGAGACACATGAACACACTCACAATTTTATTCTTTGTATGTCATGTATTGTTGCAACCATGCATAAGACCATTACACATTAACATTTTCTTGCTAACACTCATTGTCATATTTCATGCTAGATGACACACTCCATGACTTCACTATGTTAGAGCATATTCTCAACATGCCATACATTGGTTCTAACCATCACTCAGTTAGGGAAAATGAAAAAATTTCATAATTATCTTTCTAACAATCATTTCCAATTGTAACTACCATATTGTAAATCATACATGTATTGTAACCACATATTGACATTTAGTCAGTAACTTATAACTTATGTGCTTGCACATTGATTCATACATAGAGTTGAGAGATTACACATAGACCACAAAGGAGTTTGTTTCCATCTTCTCCACTGCTCAAACATATATGTAGTCCTATATTATTTCATAGTAGTCTAGGCAACCAATGAAGAAGCATTCCCATTATGATCATAAGAGCTCATAATTTTAGCCTTATTGAATCATTGTACACATATGTAATTACCCCTATTCTATACATTGAATATAAGTTTCATTTATACACATCAACTTTCTACTTATCTTGAATGCCCTTGTGTAGATTAGTATAGTTGATATTTCCTGTGCATTCTAAAATCAACCACTTATCTCTAAGTGTGGTTTTGTCCATTTTACACCCAATACTAGGCATTATTGTACAGATAATTTGTATTAGAGCATATCTTTTTCTTATGCATGTAGACAAGTGAGTGAAGTTGGAGAAATAAATATTACAAGTTGGATTTATTTTGGCTTGATCAAAAAACTATTGTAGCAAGAGCAATATGGATGACACCTAGAAGCAACCTAAGGAAACCCCAAATGTTTAAAATATTTTTAAGGATGTTCTAGACCCTAGTACATCAAGAACTTTGGCCAATTATGTGATTTGATATTTTATCTTAACATAACATTTTCATCTTCTTATTTAAAATCCAGTTACCAATAGTTTTAGTAATAAACCCCCTTCAAGATGCAAAACAATCTTAATATTTTAGTATTCTAAGACAATATCAACATCAAAACATTAAATGGATGGGTTTGAAAACTCAAGTCATAGTTCTTAATCAATCAATTCAATGATGTTGAGAAGATCACCTTTGTATTATGAAGATGTCCATACTCGTGTCTCACTGGTGGGATAATCTCAACACATAACGTGCATAAGACTGTGTTCCAATTAGTCTTGGAAGAATTTATTTAATGTGCTAAAGGAGTACCATCATATTTGATACTTTGAAGATGGATACATCAGTTTATAATAGTTGTGCCAGTGTAAGGAGTAGTTAGTGGAAGACTACACCAATGAGCTCCATGACTATGCTTTGTGTGTATGTAAAAAATCCATATAAAAACATAAGGTGTTAAATTACATCATTGGCCTTTAAATTTATATCTACATGAAGATCATGTTTTTGAATATACCTCCATAGGGAAATCTTATTACAAATTTACTAATATCAAATCCAAGGCAAAGATGAAATAACATTTCACCTCTTCATCCAATGTTGTGCACAAAATTGAACCCACACATAACACACCATCGTAATCCCCTTCACAAAAGTAGAACACACATAGAAAGGGAGAGCAACCTAAGAATGCCACACAATACCAAAAGGCTCTTGCACCTTCTAACTCATACAAAATTAAGAGGAAACTAGATGAAAGGTGGTGTTACTAGTATTGCTTATACACACATGATTTTAAATACTACACCTAGCAATAATTACTTGTGAAATATACATCAAGTCTCACAACCACAAATGAAAATAATTTACATGGTACTATTGAGGTCAACATACCACCATTTTTTAAAAATATGGACCCTTGTTTCAAATCTTGCAAATTTTTACTAAGGATCTAATTTTCCACTTGATCAAATTACCATTAACATGTTAACACATTATCCTTATTTGAAGATCATCCAAACTAGTGGTTTATTTGACATATTTACATATGATCCTTGTTCTATCCTAGCTAATATTACTACTGGTTGCCTCTTATGTTTCTAGGTTGTAGGTTCAATGAAGTCCCAATTATGTGAACACTGTTCAGGGTTTTGTACTTTAATGTTAACTTGACCCCATTTATTAAACCTTTGTATTTAAATTGATTAATTGAATTCATATTTGAATATCTATAAAACCCTTAGTCTAATTGTTTATCCTAAGTCCTTTTGAATTGAATTCAAATTTACACGGGACTTAATTTGCATGGGAACATTTAATTATGTCATAGACTTAGTCTAAAGTTTTATCCTAATGTTCTAATCATGTTTATTAACACAACCAAAAACTTAGGCTAATTTTTTTATACTAAGTTATATGTATTTCCCAAAAATCCTATTCCATTTTAATGTTCACATAGATGCAAGAGAACTTTATTATGGTTTAAAACATAGCTTAAAAGTTTTATCCTAAATTTTTAATTATATTTATTAATACAATTAAAACCTTAGTCCAAAAATTTATCCTAAGTTCCTTATATTACCTAAGCCCTAACTTGTTTATTTTCATTACCCAAAAGATCAATGTGAGGATTCTAAGTGGTGGAATATCAGAGCTCAAAGGGAATATCTACAGTGTACAGGCATCTACCTAGGTCAAATTGTCAAAGCTCAAAGATGGAATGTGATAGTGATAAGTGTCATAACCACAGTGGTTGGAATAGAGTCAAGTGGATCAAGATCAATGGAGTGTATTGAAGTATATAATGAAGATATAACAACATGCACAAAGCAATTTTAATAGCAAGTGGATCACAATCAATGACATGCATTGATACATGCAAAGAAAATCTAATGACACGTAGCGAAGTCAATAAGTCAAGCATCCTGTAAAAGAAGTGGAGTAACCAATCATTTTTGAAATTTTGGATTGAGATCAATGGTGCACATTGATCCATGCAAATAAGATCCAATGGTGTGAAATGAAGCTAAATTTTTAAAGAACCCATAATGAACATGGTAGTGACACATGTCACAATTACGATAAATCAAACAAAGATCAACCAATGGTGTTTAATCTCTCGAATCATGATCAACGATGAGTGTAGCATGGAATTTTCAATGAGACTAGATCTAATAAGAATCTATCACATGGAATAAAGGTGTTAAATGATGGTGTGTGTTTTAAGAAGCTTAGAAAACCTACAAAGCTAATAAGTGGCATGATCTTAGATGCCCACAACAAAGATCAACAGTGTGTGATAAGTTAAAGCTAAAGGACTTGGTAGAAGATTGACGAAGCATGTTTAATTAAGCTCCAAGAGAGCACACAAAAGTGACATGTGTCCAAAAATGACAAATGGTCATATTTCAAAATTAATGAACAAATTGACATGGAAATCCATATAAGAAAGACAAGTCATTTCAAAAGATCTTGTGGACCCCTAAACATGGAAGGTATAAATAAGAAAATTGAGAAAAATTTAAGGCATGAAGCTCATAAATTTAAACTCAATTACCTCCATTAAATCTCTGTAAAAATCTTCAAGAAAACCCAAAGTGTATAAAAGCCTTAGTTTGTCCCTATTACCATTGTAATTGAGTCGAGGAGAATTGAATTACTGTTTTCACTAAGATAATTCAATCAAGAGTTAAATTGCAATCTATTAGTGAGAAATTTGATAAAATTCACAACAATGGTGGCTCAAAATAGTGTTTCAAAGGAATATGTGGAACTGTACTTAACAATAGATGCTGAAGATCATATTTTAAAAGACACCAAGTTTGTTGCTTCTACCTTAAACATAGGAGATAATAATTTGTCAAAATTGTTTTGGATGATCAAAAATCAACTAGCCATCACCCGAGAAGAGGAGAGGAACCTCTCATCCAAGAGACTATATGATGATATAGTTGTAATTAAAATGAACATACTTCATTATGCAACATAAAAGCCTAAGGTACTCTAATGTATTGACATTCTTTTTCCCATTTTAAAAGAAACTAAGATAGATAAGGGCATGATAATTAATGAACACAATTTGAGAAAAATGATTATATTTCTTCCATTGCATTTGATTCATATTATAAACTTCCCAGACCCCAAATTGACCTATCATTAATCAATTCCTGGGCAAAGAGAAAAATTTAATGGACACCTTTACCATGTGGCTATATTTTGGAAACTAAGTCTTCTTAGAATTTAGCAAGAACATCCCTATTAGCCAATTCAGACCTAGGGTTAGAATGATACTGACTATGTTGAACAGATTATGTGTAAATATAACTACTACATATGTAGACCCAGTGTGGGTGCCCATAGTATAATTTATGGTTAAAAAGTCAATTATCCCCCCTTTAGGTGAAATAATAAGCATTTCATTGAGTAGGTATATCTTTACAATTAGGCACAAAAAAGAAACCTAGTTTTTCATGATATCATATCTCCTAGATGCTTTATGTGCAACTAAAAAAATCCCAAACTAGAGGGAATGGTCACCAAATGGGACACAAATAGTTTCCCAATATTAATAAAATATTCACATCTAAAAATATAGGGATAAAATTCAATTTATATGTGACTGCATCTACCCTACCCTAAGTGAAGCCATAACCAACATTATAATGACAAGAATTAGCCCACTGATCAAAAAATCTATTAAAGCTATGGGTGATATATGGCTATATCTAGGCTATACTATTATAAGGGTTGAGGGAACACAAAGTTCTCCTCTCATGCTACCTGTTCATGTTTTAGATAAGTTAGTTGAGTAGGAGATTGCATACCAGCTATTCCATGGCATTGATGGTCTATGCAAGACTTAAAGAAAATGACTCCTTCACAACCTCCCTGTAATAATTGGAAAGATCCTGTTTAAGTAATAGGAAAATATTGAAGCTAAATCAAAACACAAATCATCTTTCAACCTATATATCAATGAGCTCAAGCAATGGGATCCTTATGAGAAAGTGAAAGAACATTTGAAAAACAAAGGAATTCTAAATTTTCCCTATGATCATGAACCTAGTGTCTTCGAACCTATTTACACCAAAGCATCATCTTACTTTGAAGTGACTAGGATATTGAAGGAACATAACCTGAGGCCTAAGTTAATATTAGAAAGCAATCAAGAAATGGATGATATGTGGCAATTAGGACACAAACGATATCATTTGATTAGTGATGGATCCTATAGACCTCCATAAATTAATGTACAAGTAGAATTCAAATGAAACACAAAACTGAAGAGAAAAGGTCAAATGATATAGCTTCTAGCTCATCAGCTTATGAACCTGCCAAGGTAATAAAACAAGAAGCACACCAAGAATAATTCCACATGATAGCATTGGGTCCAAATGAGTCTATGGAGGATGTACCTAAGATGCTATCAATATATTATGAGTGAGATGATAAAGAAGCCTAGGTTGAGGAAACAAAGGAAGAAAAGACAAATGTTGAAGAATTAAAGTAAGACAAAGGGAATTATCTAAAGTTGGTCCTTATTGAGACAACCATTATTTCAAAGGATAAGAGACCCAAGGTGATACCACCTTTGAAAGAGGTCTATTTAATAATTGAAGAGAACTTGATATATGTTCTAACTATTTCAAAGTGGTTCATTTATAGAGCTATATTGGAGAGACTTCCCATTATCCATCATCCTTGGGCCATGGTAAAGGTTACTGACATCCCCTTAAAATAAGAAATGAAGCCCTGGATCATAGCACTATTGGAAGACGAAGCAAAGAGACTATCCACACCAAGTGATTCAACAACTCAATCTCAAATGGAGATTTGACCCAAAGATTTCTAGCTTGCTAAGGGTAATTGAGAAAAATATCAAGGTAGGTGGTGAGGAGATCACCTATCAAAGAGTAGAGCCATTGACTAGTTTGACATAAAAGGAAGCACACAAAACTATTGGGGATCCAATATTTGAAGAGGATCCCTTAAAATTATCCCAAGCATAGATAGAGCAACTATAGGTAGTTATCAATGGCATGAAACAACAAAAGAAGAACTTGGAAGAGTAGGCCATCGTGTCTATTCTAGAAGTTATGATCAATATGTTTAAATCTACTTTGTATGATATGTTCAAATCATTGAAATCAATGAGGTCCATGCATGATGTAATGAGTAACCAAGATACTATGGCAAAAAACCAAGTAGCTTAGTGGTAGAGTTCATACAATAAGGTGAAGGACTTGGTCATTATTTTGACATAAGATCAAATCCCTAATTTCAAGATAGTCAGCTTAGTCCACTTGAACATGGCAATGGTTGTATTGATCTAAAATATCAAGAGCTTGTGTAAATAGACCAAGATCTTGGAAGGACTCTTTGAGGTTGGCAAACAATTAGAGACTAGGGGAGCATGATCATAAACCCAACTACACTCAGACCTATTGGTCTAATCATTGATTAAGAATTCAAGCTCAGGGCTACTCAAGTTATGTAGGAAGAAAAGAATCAGAGCCAAAGAAGAACAAGGGCTGACAATAGTAGGATCTTGGACATAATCCTAAATTTAGAGGAAAATATTGGTGAAGCCAAGAGTATTAGATAAGTGATAGATAGAGATGATAAGGACTTTAGAGACCTAGTAGATCAAGAAGATGAGTTGTTCATGGAACCTATCATCAACCTCAAGTTAATTGATGGATAACGTGACAAGGCAATGAAGATCCTATAGGACAAATAGAAGGCAACAACCATAGGGGAGCCCTAAAGCCAAATTAGTTAACTTAAGTATATTCTTTTTTAAATTAACATGTATAACATTTTGAAAAGAGAATATTATTTTTGTAAAGGCATGTGCAACTTCTAAAGCATATCACCTATAGGTCAGTCTATTAGGAGATGTCATAGTTCTAGAACATTATAGAAAAGACACTTGTCTATGAAACTTGTGTAATTGTAATTTGATAGGATTGATTGACATACCTCCTTAGTTTTCTATATAAGGGATATTTTCAATTGTAAAGGAGGAGGGAGTTTTGAGAAAGAAAACTTTATGCAAAATTTGGATAAATCAATGCAAGTATAGAATTATAAAAAGTTTATCTCATTTATTTGTGTGATTGTTATTGTGGCTACTCTCTCACTTGTTTGGTCTAATATTTAGATTTGAATGGTTCTTATTAATTATTGATGTGTACCATTTAAATACAGAGTTGTCAATTTTTGCTAATGCTAGATTGATTGAAGGATATTTGATTCATTTCATTTCCTTTGCTTTACTTGTAGACGTGATTATGCTATTTGCTTGTAGGAGTAAATCTTTAAAGTGAATTTGGTTCTTATTTGCATTATTTATACATTCCTTAGATGTTTGCTTGATGTGTGATAAGATTTGAGCTTAAGCTATTTTATGTCATACATTGGTTTTAAGTGCATGTTTAGATGAAATTTGAACTTTATCATAATGTTTGTAATGAAGATCAATAATACATTTCTTCTCTGCCCTACCCTTCCTTTTGCTAATTTTTTGAGCAATTCACCTTAGACTGTTTTCATTGTAAATATTCATATTAGCTTAGCATTTAAACTTATCTCTTTGAGCATAATTCACTTCACTTAGTTTAGATTACTTTCATTTTTAGTAGTTAGCTATTAGGCCACAGTTGCTCCCAATAACCAAACATTATAATTTTTTTGAAATAGTTCACTTTTTTTGCTGTTATTTCACAAATGATATCAAGAATATCACAACCTACAACTCATGCATTAGATTCTTTGAATCTAGAAATGAGTAATATTTCTTAAACACTCTAAACCACCTATGATACACTTTCAGGCATTAATAGGAACCCATTCTGCTAGTGCTAGAAGGAGGGCCTTTAGTTAATCTTTGTGAATTTATAGTGTCTTTGCTAAATTTGGTGAATTTTATTCAAAGATCAGTGAATTCTTTGCATATTTGTGTTATTATTAACTCAATTATGCAAGTATCATTGATATGCATGGTTTGAGACCAATATTTAGGCTAATTTAGATGAATATTGTTATTCTTTGAAGGTTCATGCTAAATTATTGCAAAGGTAGCTTAAGATTTGTAAATTTTTCATGTTCAAGGTTAGTAATAGCAATTATGTTCAAAGATTGATTGATTCTTTGCAAATTTAGGTTTATTTAAACTTAGAAGTGTAAAGATCATTCATATTCATCAGTCTAGACACATTTTTGAGCTAATTTGGTTAAAGATAGTCATTCTTTGTTTAAATTTATACAAAATTTGCTTAATGTGCAAGTCTAATCATTGTTATTTACAAAGATAAGGTTTAAATGTATTTTGAACATGATCCAAGGTTTACAAGATGGAACTGTCTAGAATCAAGACTAGGTCACAGTCTGAATCAAGATTACCTTTCATTTCATTAGAAGTTCATAGGAAGGCAATAAAAAACAAAGGTTAGCGAAGGGTTTCTAAAACTTAGCCTACTTCACCTATTCGTGGTGCTCCCATGTTCAATCTTTATCAAGGTATGGATTGGTTAGGTGGATCTTCCATTAATGTGCCTGGTCAGGTATATGACCTACCCCAAAACTCTAAGAAATATTTATTATCTTTCAGTCCTAATGGTGTTGTCATAGCTGAAGAACATATTAAAAGTTTCAAAGTTACTTTAAGGTTGTTGAATGTAGTTCATGAAGATGTTGCATGTAGATTGTTTCCATTTAATTTCAAAGATACTGCATATGAGTTGTTTCTCATCCTTCCTAAGAATTATATCACCATTTGAAATTGATTTTAATCAAATTTTCATTGATCAATTTGGTAATATCATTAGTCCTTACATTTTTATCAATAATTCACCACTATAAAGAGAGATTCAAGTAATATCATTAGAGCCTTTAATGATATATTTTTGAATATGTTTAGTATAACCATATATCTTTATAGACCTAATGAAGCCTTGGATTTATAAATTTATAATTATTCTTTGGACCCTATGACTTCTATGGTTTTTAAAAGGTCTACTGGAGTTATAAACACATTAGCTTGGGCCTATGTTGAACCTGTAACAATCAATGATCAAATGCACCCTCAAAGTCAACTAGCATATGCCATCCCCAATGTTAATCATAATTTTCATGCATTGAATGTCATTCATAATGCCAAACAAAACATGCTTGACTTAAATCAAACACTAATGTTGAATCAATTACCCTTAAGTCATGCTCATCCTAGCCAAAACCTAGGATTCTTGAATAACACTACAGATGGGTTTCATTCATAAGATAAAAAAACTTTGGTGCCAAAAACTAGTTATAGTACTCAAGTTCATAACTTAGAAGTACTAGAGAATGAGAATGAATCCATACTCAAGGTGGTTCAAAATCTAAGCACTGACTTCCTTCAATTGCAAAAACAAGTGGGCAATACTAGGGAAAACTCCAATAGGAATTATTCATATCAAAGGTTCAATAGACCTAAAAATAGGTTTCATAATGGTGACAAAAATAATAATAATGAGTCATCAACAAGTAATAACAATCCTAAAATTAATATTTGTGATGTAGTTCTAACTAATTATTATAGGGTTCACAATACTTCATAGCATGATGAGTTAGATTGTATTGAATTTTGTAATGCTTTTGAATTGTTTCAAGATGAATTACATACACATGAATGTGGACCTAATAGAGATAATGATATAGGTACATCTAATTCTTCAAATTCATCCAATTTTATTGATACAACCTTGATGGTCGAGGCATTTGATTTTCCTTTTCAAGAGGAAAATGAGCTTGAAGAGACTCCAGAAGAGGTACATGCTTTTCAACAATACCTATAAAAGACCTATCATCTAAGGAAAAAGGATAAGAAGTATCCTTTGAAAACTTCAACTCCACCAAGTAACTTTGACACTCCTTCAGATCCTAAAACTGAAAATAATCTAGAGCCTCCAAAGGGAAGTACCTCTAAACATAATGCTGATACATCTAGTTATTTCACTAGGGGTGGATATAATATAGTTGAGGACATGAAAAAGATTAAGGATAACATCACTTTACATGATCTGACTCAAATAATTGAGAAAAGAGAATTGTTACTTAAATCTCTATCTAAGAAGCCTAGTAAATCACCAAATATTACAAATGCAATGTTTTATGTACAATAATAAAGCAAATGTTCCACCTTTATTACTGATAGTTAGAATTTTAGGTAAAAATTTGCATATTTGTTTGCTAGATTCAGGTGCTTCTACCAATATCATACCTAAAGGTATTTGTGAACAACTTAGTTTAACCCCAATTAAATCTAATAAGGTTGTTACTCAATTAGATAAATATAGGGTAAAAGTAATTGGAGAATTGTTAAATGTTTATATGAAGCTTATAGCTAAGCCAAGGATACAACGATTTATAGACATCTAAGTGGTGGATACTTTTGATGCTTATGGAATGCTAATTAGCAGAGATTGGACAAAGTATTTGAATGGTTACATGTCTACTAATTGTTCACATATGTGGCTTCCATGAAAGGGAGTTCTAAATTAGATTTGAATTAGAAGAGAGCCCAAGATGAAACATATGATCACCGAGTATAATGCTGTAAATAAAAAGGTAAACATGGTCAATTCTTAGTTAGGAGTTTACACTCTTGACACCTCTAAGGTATGTGACTCCAAAGATACTCATGTTATACCTAGAATATGGAAATTATATTTTGATGGTGCTAGATGTAAATCTGGTTTTGGTGTAGGATTTGTTCTAATCAATCCTCTTAAAAAAGAATTTAATAATTCTTACAAAATTTAGTTTTCATGCACTAATAACTTGGCAAAGTATGAAGCTCTAATCTTAGGATTACAATTTTCCATCAAACATAAGGTCAAAGAACTGCTAGTGTATAGTGACTCTAAGCTAGTAGTTAATCAAGTTAGAAGTAAGTACCAATGCAAATTATCATTTATTAAGAAATATAAGTTTAGAGTATGTGACTTGATAGAATACTTTGATGATTTTAACATTGTCTCAATTCCTAGCAAAGATACCAAGCTTGATGATAATCTAGTCTCAATTACAACCAATCTCATGCCCAATCAAGACTCTAAACTATGAAACCTTAGTGTTGAGTTAGTCCTATGTCCCTCAGTCCTTGATAATATCAACCATTTACAAGTATTTAGTGATGACCAGTAGATTTTAGACTTCATGAATAGTTAAGGAGTATTTAAGATCCACATCATTGATGAGGTGAATGACAATGCTCTTGATGAAGGCAACATTGATGATAGAATTGTGAAACTAAGTGACAACAAAATTCCCAAAGGCATGATTTCCTTAAAAAGATTATTTGACATAGAGAAACTAGTTGAGATTGTCAAAATTCTCAAGGTGAATGGGAAAGATGACAATGCAATTAACCTAGGAATGCAAGGTCAATGCCAACTAGTCAATATTGGTACAGCATGTATTAATGAAGAGTTGATAAAATCTAAAGAGTTGCTGGCTTGGTACAAAGATGTTATAGCATGGTCTTATGAGGACTTAAAGATCTTTGAACCTAGAGTCATTACTCATACCATACCTCTAAAAGAAGCTTGTGAGTCTTTTAGGCAAAATTGAGTACAAATTAACCTTGTGCTAGAAAACCTGATATACAAGGAGGTTAAGAAGTTGTTAGATGCAAAGATAGTTTTCATTAGACACTCCACTTGGGTAGCTAACTTAGTACTAGTCAAGAATGGGGAAATCAAATTTTGCATAGACTTTATAAATTTTAATAAAGCTTCTGAAAAGGATAATTATCCTTTACCTTCACTTGACCAAGTCATTCAAATTGTTAGTGGTTCTATAATGATGTCTTTTCTTGATGGTTTTTTAGGATATAACCAAGTACTTGTGAATAAGGAAGATAGATTAAAGACTACATTCACTACTAAGTGGGGCACTTTTGCCTACAAAATAATGCCCTTTAGGCTAATTAATATAGGTGTAACCTTTCAAAGAGCTACAGACCATGCTTTCCAAGGTCTCAGAGGTAAGTGTATTATCATTTATATGGATGACCTAACTATGTTTTTAAGAATAGGGAGGATCATATCATGCACTTGTAACAAGTATTTGAATGATGTAGGAGGTATGGAATTTATCCCAATCCCAAGAAAAGTATTTTTTTTGTTATCGATGGAAAATTATTAGGATATGTTATAACTAAAGAGAGTATTTCTATAGACCCTGATAGAGTATATGCCATATCCTTGATAGAACCCCCTAATAGTGGAAAAGAACTAAAATCTTTCTTTGGGAAAATCAATTTTTTGAGAAAATTTATTTTTAGTTTTACAAAAATTGTGAGGCCACTAAATGACATGTTGAAGAAGGACGCCAAGATCACATGGAATGATGAAACAAGAAATGCCTTCAAGGACATAAAAGAAGCAATAATGTAGGCACCAATGTTGATAAGTCCTAATTTTTCAAAGGATTTTTATCTTTATTCTTTTGCTTCTAACCATACAATTGCAGTTATTCTAAATTAGAAAATAGATGGATGTGATCATCCTATTACATTCATGAGCGCTAATTTCAAAAATGTTGATTTAAACTATTCTCTAATTGAAAAAAAAACATGTGATTTAGTTAAGGTAGCAAATAAATTTAGACACTTATTATTAGGAATACAGTGCATGCAATATTTCTTGATCTTACTACTAAGCTCATGCTTAGCCAATGTGAATTAGGGTAAATAAGAGGTAAGTGGATGTACATAACTCAAGAATATGATCTAAAAATTAATTTTACCAAGTTGGTAAGATTCCAAGGTCTGATTTAGTTAATTTCTAACACCATCCCCAAATTAAGTGTCATGCAGGTGGAAAAATAGAGTTTTCAACCCAATGATTAGTATGTTTCAATTATTCATCTTGTAATTAATGGATCTTTTCCTACATGGATAAATAGAGAGTAAAAGAGAGATCTAAGGCTCAAGGCAACACATTTCCTAATCAAAGATGGAACACTATTCAGGAAAAATTATGAAGAAATATACTTGAGATGTGTTTTTAAAGATAAAGTAGCTGAGATCCTGAGTACTTTTAATGAGAAGCTTGGAAGTGGGAACCCATCCATAAGGAAAAAAACTCATAAGATCCTTAGGGTTGGTTATTTTTGGCCTATAATATTCAAATATGCTCACAAACATGTGAAAAATTATCATCAGTGCCAGATATTTAACACTAAAGAACCCAAAGCAACCATGCTATTGAAGCTAGTTAGGATTGATAAACCTTTTGCTCAATGGGGATTAGATTTTATGGGGGTCATCAACCCCAATTATTTAGATGAATATAAATATGTCCTCACTAATATTGATTACTGCACTAGATGGACATAAGTAACCAAGCAATGTAAGATAAAAGATGTGATAAAGTTCTTGGAGGAGAACATATGTACAAGATTTAAAACACTAGTATCTCTAGTTTGTGATAATTGACCTACCTTTATATCCATTGAGATGACTGAGTGGGCATATGATAACAACATTGTTTTCAAGTTTTCATTAAATCACTACCCTCAAGGTAATGAGGTCTCTGAGTCAACTAACAAAAATTTGATGAAAGCCATCAGGAAGTTTGCTACTGACAAACCAAGAACATGGCATAAGTTACTCAAGTATGCCCTTGTGGTAGACAAAACTAGATTCAAAAAAAATTTGAAGGCATCACCATTTATGCTTTTATATGGTCAAGAACTTGTATTTCCCATCACTCTCAAGCTATCAACCTACAAGTTCATGCAAGAGTACATGGAAGAAGATCAAAAATTTGAAAATTCAAGGTTGCTTGAAATTATTTAAATGGAGGATGTAAGATAATAAGATTTTGAAAATTTTAGTAGACATTAAACCACAATTAAGATATGGTTTAACAAATGTTCCAAAATTAAGGTCTTCAGGTAAGGATACCTAGTGCTATTTTGGGAAAATGCATCTGAGCATAAGGTAAATCATGGAAAATTCACACCTTTGTGGATAGGTCCCTACCAAATTAATGAGATACTAGGAGACAACACCTTAAATCTCAATGACTTGTAGGGATCAAATTTTACTTTGCCAAAAATTGGGCAATATCTCAAGCATTACTTCTCTACTACCCCACCTCAAGTCTACATGGAGTAACTTGTAAGACTAGTTAGAGTTAGTGTATGTAGGCTTAGAATAGGTCTCTTTCTTATTCCTTGTTTGTAAATAGTTCATGTAAATATTTGTTTGCCTATGTTCATTTCCTTGTTTTGTGTTCTTTCTTTTCTTTTGTTCCCTACTTTCAATAAGTCTTTTCAAGACAATCCTCAAGCTCCAATGCATATAGTTGCTCAAAGGTCATCAGATCAAGAATGCATGTATGAATCTTAGCCATTGGTTGACCATGGATTGTAGAAATATGAGCTTGATATTATAGTTTGGAGAAACTAGTAAAGATTGATATCTAGATCAATTATTTATTGAAATCTTAAGCCTTATTTTGATCTAAATTTGGTTCTAATGAGGATTGCACATGTTGAGTGAAAGCTTGAATTATTGGGACAAAGTCATGTTAGCACTTACAAAACGTTATTGCCTAGGAAGAATTTTATGACTAAGGATGATTGTCTAAAGATCAAACATATGAAAAAATCCTAAAACATGTCTAAATTCTGGTTCCCAACCTTTGTTGGAAAGCTAAATATATGATGATAATTTCACTCTTATTTGCATATTAGGACCATTCTAGCTTAGTCTAAATCCTCAAGGTTTATATTCGACTTAAGAATAATTGCACTTACTCATACAATTTTATTTTCCAACCAATATTATCAATGGATAATTGATTAAGCCTTTTAGGTATTAACACTATCTGTAATTTCTTCCTCTACTGTAGGTCTGTCCCCTCACAATTTTATTTGATTACTATTTATATTGGTATTTATAAGACCAACACAAGTGTCTTTATTTATGAAACCTTTATCTCATAATTATACTTTAGGAAATTTATTGCAACCTCTCACGTATAAAAAAAAATGTAGAATTTTGCTTTCTACAAAATGACAAAGAATTGTAAGGCTGGGATTTGATTTATCATATATCCCTTTACCTCCTTCACATATCTTCTAGTTTTCATACATACAAAATATGTGTAATTATTTTACCTTCATTTCACCTTTTTCATGCACCAAGAAATTTGTCCATTCTTTCCTTACAAGATTATGTATTTTCCTCTCAGTCCTTTAATATTTCAAGTCTATCAACCCATTCGACTCACACAATTTCCTTTGTTCAATCTTTTATGTATGTAGAAAACTATGTTTTTCCTTTATGCTTATATTTGAGATTTCCCTTCAAACCTTCTTACCAGACCTCCCTGTACCATTACAGAATTGAACAATCAAAAGTTGGTAGCTGATAACAAGACTTTTATTCACATTTTGACCTTACTTGTGAACTTGATTTCTACATATAGACATGAGTAGGGTAGATATTAGGTTTTACACTCTTCCATGGGTTATAAAATAAATTTGAAGGTTGATTTATACTTGTACTTACTTGTTACTCATTTTATAAATCCTAACAAACCTTTTTCTTTACCATAATTTACATTCACCTCTCATTTATGTGCATGAGTAGATTCTTTGTCCCTGAAACTAAAACATAAAAATTACTAGAACCTCATTCTTAAGAATGATGTCTACTTTTGGTGGGAAATACTCTACTTTCATCGCTTAAACACACTGTAGAAGCATGCCATGGGAAACTCCATTAAATATATATGTATTTTCGATGGTTGGTAGAAAGAGATGTTATGCAATGCTAGATTGGAGTTCTTTAGGAAAGTCTGTCAAGGCTTCCTCCTACCAAAATTCTCTTGTCTTAAATCTCAGTCTCAATAGAAGTATGCAATATTGTTTGTGAAATGAAAGGAAAATGATTTCTTGAAAAACACCACAACCAAGGAATACAATAGTGAAAGAATGAGTAGGAGATACACAGGATCCACATGATCAATCTAGGAGAAGGAACCCATAACAAATAACTTGAAAATAATACCAGAGAATAAAATATATTTCTCTCACACCTAAAAAATAGGTGATAATCCTATAAATTCTCTATATTCTCTCATTAGTCTCATGTTATTTTATCATAGATTGTAAAGTATATATAATACAAATATTTGTTTCATGACAACAAACTATTTGTTGTGATTACAAAATAGAGAAAACAAACTATTTGTTTTCAAATACTACGAACAAATATATTGTTGAGAGATTATCAACAATAAAACACATTATCCTAGGTAAATAAAATTAACCCTAGGTAATAAATAACTTACCCTATTAACCCTATGTAAGCTTAAATATTCATTATTCTAACACCCTCCCTTAAGCAAAACATAGGGAGAATGACAAATAAATATGGGTCCCAACTACTAGGCATGATAAGGTACCCATGTACAAACTAATCAAAATATATGAAAAATAAAGGAAGGACTTCATGGGAAATCCCCCCCAAGGAGTACTTCCTTCACCCCAAGCATCGCTCACAACTAAAGATAATGAGGAGAAGCCAAAGGTTTAGTGGAGATGTCTGCAATATGCTTAGCTGTAGGCAAAAACTCCAAAGAAAGAACTCCATCCTAAATAATATGTCGAATGAAGTGCATGTGAATCTCAATGTGTTTTTTCCACTGATGCTAAATAAGATTGCGTGAAATAGCAATCGCACTTTGGTTGTCACACCAAAGAGTAATAGGACCCTGATGTGTGAAGCCAAACTCTCCAAGCAACTATCAAAGCCAAAGTGTCTCCTGACTAGCTTTGACAGCACCTCGATACTCAGCCTCAGTAGAGGACAATCTAATAGCAGTATAATTTTTGCATGCCCAAGCAACTGGACCTGAACCAAGTTTGAAATCAAATCCACAAGTGCACTTGTGAGTGTCAACATCACCAGCCCAATCAGAGTCAGTGTATCTAACAAGCTGTGTAGAACTCTGTGGTGTGTAATGTATACCAAAGTGAGTGGTGCCCCAAATGTAGTGTAAAATATGCTTGGCTGCTTGCCAATGATTCTCATGAGGCTCATGTGAGAATTGAGAGACAAGGTTCACAACAAATGTGATGTCGGGACGAGTATGAGTTAGGTATAAAAGACTACCTACAAGTTGCCTATACAAAGTTAGATCAACAAGAGGAGTCATACAAGTGGTAGAGAACACAATACCTGACTGATATGGAGTGGGGGTTAGGCTTACAATCAACCATGCCAAATCGATGAAGAATATCTATCGCATACTTCTGCTGTCCAATAGAGATGCCCTCAGAAGACTAAAAAACTTGAAGACTAAGAAAATAATGTAGAAGTCCTAGATCTGTCATATCAAACCTATCTACCAACTTGTCCTTGATGTCATGTATCAAAGAATCTAAACTACCAGTGAGGATGAGATTATCAAAATACAAAACCAAAATGACAAGCTCCTCACCTTGCTTCAGGATGTATACATTGTGATCTGACTCACAACGAGTAAAACCAGAACTCAAAAGAAAAGTATCCATCTTCTCGTACCAAGCTCTAGGAGCTTGTTTGAGGCCATAAAGAGAATGACAGAGTCTACAAACCAATGATGAGTCCTACACAAATCCTGGAGGCTACTCCATATAGATCTCCTCATGGAGATCACCATGCAAGAAAGCACTCTTTACATCCATTTAAAAAACTGACCAAGAATGTGAAGCAGCAAGAAAGAGTACAAGCTGAATAGAATCCATCTTAGCTATAGGGGCAAAGGTCTCAGAGTAATCAACCCCTTCAACCTATGAAAAACTCTTAGCTACTAATCTAGCTTTGTACTTATCTACTGATCCATCTGTAGCATATTTGGTCCTATAGACCCATTTAAATTTTACAAGTTTTCTTCCCTTAGGAAGAGGGACAAGATCCCAAGTATCATTCTTAATCAATGAAGAATACTCGTCATACATTGCAACATCCCACTCGGGTATACCAATGGCCTCAGAAAACAACATTAGATCATCTGTACAAGCTTGTCCCAAAAGAGCAACACCAAATGTTTGTGAGTGAGTGTGACAAGAATTAGATGGATCACCAATGAAAGAACCAACTGCCTATAGAGTGCTCTTTGCCCACCTGGGCAAAGGTGGTGAAGAATATGGTTGTGGTGGCTGAACAAGTGCAACATCATCATCATCAACAATAGAAATCAAATCCTCACTATCCTCGGTAGAAGAAGGAGGGGGAGAAGAAGAACTAGATGTACACTCCTGTGGAGTGGGTAGCTCATCAACCTAAACCTCCCATCGAAACAACACATCATGTGTGACAGGATCAAAAAGATGGTAGGCTTTTACATCTTCATAATAACCAAAAAAAATGAGTGGTTGGCTTTTCTTCTCTAATGTTTTACGTTTGTCATCAGGAACAAATGCCCATGCTTGACTCCCAAAGATGCAAAAATTTGAAATATCAGGCTTGATTCCAGACCAAGCTTCTTTAAGTGTTATATTTTGCACAGCTTTGTGAGGCATACAATTTTGAATGTAGTTTTCACAATTTATAGCTTCAGCCCAATATTGTGGACCCAAATTTTTAGAGTGAATCATACAATTAGCCATCTCTTTTAATGTTTGATTCTTCCTCTCTGCTACACCATTTTGTTGAGGAGTGTGTGGTACAGTGAACTGGTGCTATATCCCATGCTCAATACAAAAATCATAGAAAGCATTACTGTCATATTCCCCCCCATTGTCAATGCGTATCTTCTTAAGAGGAAGAAATGATTGTTTTTCAACAAAGGTTTTGAAAGCCTTAAAAGTCTCAAAAACTTCACTTTTCAACTTGAGAAAATATACCCAAGTTTTACGAGTGAAATCATCAATGAATGTGAGTGCATATTTAGCCCCTAAAAAAGAATTAGTTGGAAAAGTCATCAAATCACTATGAACCAACACTAAGGGTGCATTTGCACATGTGGCCTTACCAACTGGAAATGGATCCTGGTGCTGTTTACCAACTAGACAACCAGGACAAACCCCATCAATACATGAGACCTTAGGAAGGCCTTTTACAAGATGTTTTGTACTCATTTATTTCATATATACATAACTCCAATGCCCTAATCTCTCATGCCACAATTTGTTGAGATTATTACCATGTGCTATAAGTGAAGAACCAGAAGACATAAAAGACTCAAACTTATCAAAAGTATAGAGTCTTGCAGTATGGTCTACTGTACCTATAGAAACTATCTCACTAGGATCATTACATTCTCTTATTAAAACATCATGTGAAGTAAAATCCATAGTTTTACCAGTACCATAATTACATATTTGATATACATAAAGAAGATTAGAATAGATTTGGGGTACAAGCAATACATTGTTAAAACATCCATCTAGTTTATCAACAATACCAGATCCCAAAACTTCAATCTGTGAGGAGTTACCCATAACAATATGTGATGTACTACAATCTGTAAGAGAAGACAATAGATCCTTAGAATGTGTGAGATGGTGAGAAGCACATGAGTCAAAAATCCACTGATCATGACATGAAGATATAGCCCTAGTTGAAAGTGCTTTCCCTTTTCCTGCAGGAGAAGTAGAAGGAGATGGAGATGGAATGGAAATTTTGTGTTGTCTAACTGCTGCCTCTAATGCTTCCATATTATTAAAACATCTAATTTCATCATGATTAGGACCACCACAAAAATTACATGGACCAAATGTTTTCTTCTTTTGCTTAAAGGACTTTTTGGTCTTGGTAGATTTAGAATGATGAAGTGTTTGGGTGGTGGACTCTGGAGGGTTATTTGAAGGTGCTTGCTTTTGTTTAGACTTAGGTGAAGGTTTTCCTTTAGAAGAATTAGAAACTAGAGCATGACTAGGACCAGGTAGAGCATCTAAGGCCATTAATTTTTTTTGCTCCCTAGTCAATCTTTCACAAAAAATTTCAAAGGAAGGCCATTTGAATTCATCACCTAATGTATCCATCATAGTATAAAAAGTAGAGGAAAAAACACTATATGGTCCTTTCAAATTTGAAAAAATAATGAAAATGCACTCCTGATCACTTTTATCCTTGTCACCAGCTTTCAACTGTGACCTAATAAATTTGAATTTTTCCAAGAATTCATCTATTGAAGGAAAATTTGATGGAGAGAGATTACTCAATTCTGTGTCTAATTACAAAATTTTAAACTCATTAACTTTTCCAAATAGGTTTTTAAATTTTTCCCATACCTCTTTTGGCATTGTAGCATCTACAATGTGAAATTGAAGATTATCTGAGACGTTGAGGCAAATCAATCCAAGAGCCTCATCCTGCTTACAACCATATGCATATTTGTCTTTTTCAATGGTGAATGCTGCAGGTGTTATTTTAGAAAAAATTATCCATAAGCCATTTTATTGAAGGAGTTGTTGCATTTTTAGCTTCCAAACATGGTAATTTGTGGAGTTTAGGGGTTCAAACAATCAGGATTCCATTCTTGAAGAAGATGATGACGTTGACAAGAACAACCTAGACATTAATTTTTCCTCAAAACACCCCTCCCATTACAATTTAACGTCTCCTGAATTTTTTTTTTTAGCCTTAGCTTATACAAAAATAAAAATAAATGGATTTATGCAAAAAAAATGTAGGGGAATTTGACCCCAAGGCTTCTTCCCTACCAATTTTTAACAAAATACCTCTAGCCACTTTAGCAAAGTCAAATTTGTACATTTAAAGCTAGAGACTTGCATTTAAACCACTAAACATTAAGAAATTAATAAAAAATAAGCCAAAATGACTCACACATGTGAGATAAATGCTGAATAATCTTTGGCTTTATCAGAAATAATTTCTTGTTCCAGCAAGGCGTGGTGATCAGGGAAAATTTTGAGGGGAATTTGTAAATACTGGCCAAGGAAAAAACCTTCAAGCAAAGTCAGAATTGGCTCCAGAGGATCTGACCAAACGGCTTGATCCAAATCCATACTTCTCAACTAGAAATGAAAGCCTAGAAAGTCTGATAACACATAAAATTTTCAAATTTTGATTTTATGCAGTATAAGGTGTTCAAAATGGAGAAAACCGTACGGCTATGCTGCAGACCAAAAATAGATTTTTAAATTCCTATTGTAACCTCCCAAAACACTGTATGGCCTAATCCAAATCCATACCAATTGATATGGAATAAAATATAGCATAGTCAGCTTTCATGAACAGGTGTTAGATTTCCAAAAAAATGTCCGTACGATCTGCCACATCAAAAAACCATATAGGTGCTGCAGTCTGCCAAAAGGAACTAGTCAACAAGTTTTTGAATGAAAGAGCTTTATGTCCAGCATGGAATGAAAAAATTCAAGTTAAAATGGATTCTTAACTTGATTTTCTATGCCCCTGTGCAAAACAATTCTGGTTTTGGAAATCTGTACGGTCATAAATGATCATAAAGTACAAAAATTTCCAAAAAAAACTTATAAACAAGAACCAGAATGTGAGAGAATAACAAATATCTGTAACACATCAATAAAATAATGTTTTTGATTATGTTAATAGATGAAAAAAGATGAAAAATTTTTAGGGAAGAGGATCTTCAACTGGAACTCCATGCTCTGATACCATGAAAGAATGAGCAGGAGATACACAGGATCCATAGGATCAATCCAGGAGAAAGAACCCACAACAAATAACCTGCAAATAATACCAGAGAATAAAATATATTTCTCTCACACCTAAAAAATAGGTGATAATCCTATAAATTCTCTATATTCTCTCATTAATCTCACTTTATTTTCTTATATATTGTAAAGTATATATAATACAAATAGTTTGTTTCACGACAACAAACTATTTGTTGTGATTACAAAATAGAGAAAACAAACTATTTGTTTTCAAATACTACGAACAAATATATTTTTGAGAGATTCTCAACAATAAAACAAATTATCTTAGGTAAATAAAATTAACCCTAGGTAATAAATAACTTACCCTATTAACCCTAGGTAAGCTTAAATATTCATTATTCCAACAAATAAATACTTCTAAACTCATACAAAACTTCAACACAATTCATTTATATTAGATTGCTTCGAGTAGGTTGGCTCAATCAACAAACTTAGGATCATACTGAGTTTTCTATCTATAGTCTTAATAAATCAAAACAACTCGTCACCTCCAATGTATTAGGACTAGTACCCATCCATGTTTATAGAGATTTATAATTTTCAAACACTCAATTTGATTATAGATGCGTATATTGATTTACTCACTCTCAGATTACAAGATTGACATGCAAAGTTAGTTAATTATCATGCAAAAACTCACTAATCCTTTGCCTTAAAAATAACTTCCATTCTACATAACATTAAGACAGTCTTATAATGCTTATCAAGATCACATTCTGGTCCATATTATCTTTTCTTCACTATTCCATGCAAATAGTTATTATGAAATAAGTGAATCACTATGAAAACTTAGTTTCATATTAGCTAGAGGGAATAAATATATAATATTGAAATCAATACAAAATTATTATAATTTCGATGGCACCTTTTTCTATAACAAATATCTCAGGCCACGAGCTTATTATTCATAAATTCTAATGAGCTTCATTCAACCATATATATCTAAAGATCTTATTTACTCCTCTTATGCCACCCACACCTTCTCCTGAATATAATGGCCTATACAACATTTATTTAATATTTATAAGATTTTAAACTAACACCCAAATATATCATTTGGATGACTATCCTTTGACAAACATTCTCCTCTTTTACCGGGCATTATCTTTATCTTGTTTTCATACTTAGATTTCCAAAAAATGAAAAATATTGATATTTACATCTGGGTAAAATAATTGATAACAATTCTACCCCTCTTATTGCCTCCTAATGCATACAATAAACCTACATGAATATGAAATTGAGTTAATTATTGGATGCTCCTACATCAAATGGTCAGACTTTGAATTTTTTTCATGGGCTCTTGTTCATGAAGTTTTTCACCTTGTTCTTGTTATCCCCTTATTCTTTTTCTTTGTCTTCTACCCTCAACTTTTCATACAAATGAACCTGTTATTTTGATCCACACTTTTTCTTTTTCTTTTTCTTCCAGTCATTCAATAAACTCTATTTTGAAATTTTTTTATTGTGCTCCTCAGTATTTATCCTTTTATTCTCTCTTTCTTTTTGTACCTTTTTATTCTTATCTCCTCAATTGAAAGCATCCAACTTTCTAGTTTACTTCTATCTAAAGTTATTTCTTCAATTTATGCCTGCTCCTATTCAATTGCACCAAATTTCTTAACACACTTTTTATTTATATGCTTTGTGTCATACAAATCTCCTGGAAGATGTTCTCCAGCTTTAACTTCTATACTCAATCTCATTTTCAATTCTGTCTATTCTTGGAAACATTCTTGATATTCTTGCTTAATTATCCCTACATCAAAAATTATTTTATCTTCTTATCCTTGGAACAAGGACTCTTGCTTCTTGAAAATATGTATGAGTTCTCCTGTGAACTCTTGTCCCATTATACCTACAAAATTAACAAACATGTTAGATGAAAAATCTTCTAATGAGTTATTCTCCCTTCCCAATTCTTGAGGATTTTCATCACTAACCTATGTATCCTAAACATTCTTTTGCGTCAGGATTTCTTTAGTTTCAAGCTCTCCAATGAGCTTATCAATTTGCTCTGAATCTTCATCTAATTTTACTGCATCAACTAGCCTTTTGGAGGGTTAAATAATTCCTCCAACATCCTCATTTCTTCTTTCAGTGAGAGCTTATCTATCTCTCCACTTTATTCATCAAATTTAGGACCATTAAACTTAGATCCTATATATTTTTCTATTTTATCTTTCATTTGCATTTTCTCTTTTGTGGAAATTGATTTCCACTCAACATCATCCTCCAAATGGCTTTCATTACCTAAATCATTTGTCTTTACCAGAGACATAAAATTGGAAATTTTATGTTCTTCATGTTGTTTCATCACTTGTTCTTGAAATTGCTTCTTTTTGGGTGTCAAATGCGATCCTTCTCCTTTCTGAAAGTTAACTCTATAATCATCTCATAACTTGATTCATCAGTATTTTCAATTGAATTATTTAATGCATCACTATCCAAAGAAATTTCTTTACCTTTCACTTCATTGGTATTCTTCTTTTTCCAAATTCTCCTTGGGCTTACCTTTGTTCTTTTAGATCTTCCTCCTTTTTGTTGGTTGGTAGAGACTTCAGTCTATCTTTCCTTCTAGACTCATGAGCTAGTCCATATTCCATCATCATGAAATCTTCTCTTTTCTCCTTGCTCTATACTAGTCTTTCATTTGAATTACCAACTTTTATAACCTTTTGATTGAGTCCTACATTCTTCACTTCAACAATTGGTTTCTTCATCCATTTTGGAAATACATACCCGCGATTTATTACAATTTATAGAGATTTAACATTACCTTTATTTTGATTCATATTCACTTCAATAATCTTATATTTAGATATAAGATTGATATTAGAATTCAACTTTTTAATTACCTATCCCATGGCCTGCTGCATTGTCTCATTCTCTTTCATATTTTCTTTGCTTGTAATCACCCTTTTTGGGTGTGCTTTCTTTCTTTCTCCTACTTGGATGCTGTCTATAGCATCATGAAACTCTACATTTTCTTCCATTTTTTTATTAGTAATATGAAGGATTTCAATTTCCTTCCTAGGAGCTTATACAACTTGCTCTCTTTCACTGTCAAAGTCATTTGACTTCATGGGTGCTATGTTTGCCCCATTCTTTACAAACATGTTAGGTCTTGTCTTTGACCCTATTTTTGAGGTTCTCTTTTTCTGCATACACAAATTTAAATATAATGTTAAATAACTATATCAAAGACCAAAATGTCCCTTTGAGTGCCTCCTTTGATGACACTCTCCTTTTGATTTTCTCAAATGCTTCTCTCTGCACTTTTCCCTCTTTTTTATTCTCCTCAGTGAGAACCTTCTTTTGTTGCTTACCTAGAAACTCTCCACTCTTCAAGCCTCTATGGCTTTTTTTCCTTATGAAAATTATCTCATCTTATTTTCTTGATAAATGACTTTATAGGCCACTTCATTCTTCTCTTGAAATGCCAGTTACATGCTTTGATTCCTTCTTCTGACCACTAATTCATCAAAATCTCAAGCTCCAACCTTTTTAAGTCTAATTTGAGACTGATTATTTCTTTCTCCATTTCCATTTTACAAGATTACAAGCTTCCTACTTGCTCTACAAATCAATTACTATGTTTGTTTGTCAAGATCAAATCCTGCATATAATTTCATGAAGCCACACTTTCACAAATCATTAGTTTCCAAAAAAAATAATATCATTTGTCAAATCAAATCAAATCCTAAGAGCTTATTGCTTTGATACCATTAAATGATGACAATTTCACTCTTATTTGCATATCAGGCCCATTCCTCAATCTAAATCCTCAAGGTTTATATTTGACTTAAGAATAATTGCACTTGATCATACAATTTTGTTTTTAAACCAATATTATCAATGGCTAATTGATTAATGCTTTTAGGTATTAACATTGTATATAATTTATTCTTTTACTATAGGTCTGACCCCTCACTATTTCATTTGATTACTATTTCCATTGGTCTTTATAATAGCAATACAAGTGTCTTTATTCATGCAACCCTTCTCTCATAATTCTACTTTAGGAAATTTACTGCAACCTCTCACGTATAAAAAAAATGCAAAATTTTGCTTTCTATGAAATGAAAAAGAATTGTAAGGTTGGGATTAGATTTATCATATATCCCTTCACCTCCTTCATGTATCTTCTAGTTTTCATACATACAAAGTATGTGTAAATATTTTACCTTTGTTTCACCTTTTTCATACACTAAGAAATTTGTCCATTCCTTCTTTAAAAGGCCTACTTACATGCACTATTATATATTTTCCTCTTAGTGCTTTAATATTTTAAGTCTATCTACCCGTTCACCTCATATAATTTCCCTTGTTCAATCACTTATATATGTAGAAAATTGTGTTTTTCCTTTATGCATATATCAATTATTTCCCTTCGAACCTTCTTACCAGACCTCCATATACCATTACAAACCTGAACAATCAAAAGTTGGTAGCTGATAATAAGAATTTTATTCACATTTTGACCTCACTTGTGCACTCGATTTCAACATATAGCCCCGAGCAAGGTCAATATCAGGTTCTACGCTTTTCTATGGGTTTTCAAATAACTTTGAAGGTTAATTTATACCCACACTTACCTATTAATCCTTTTATAAATCCTAACAAACCTTCTTATTTACCATAATTTATGTTAACCTCTCATTTATGTGCATGAGTACATCCACCATCCTTGAAACTAAAACATAAAAATTACTGCAACCTCATTCATAAGAATGATGCCTACTTTTGGTAGGAAGTACTCTACTTTCATCACTATGACACATTGTAGAATCATTCCACAAGAAACTCCATTAAATATATATGTATTTTCGATGGTTGGTAGAAAGAGATGTTGCACAATGCTAGATTAGAGTGCTTTAGGAAAGTATACCAAGGCTTCCTCCTACTACAATTGTCTTGTCTTGAATCTCAGTCTCAACATGATTATGTAATCTTGTTTATGAAATGAAAGGAAAATGATTTATTGAAAAACACCACAACCAAGGAATACAATAAAGACTTCTAAACTTGTACAAAAATTCAACACAATTCATTTATATTAGATTGCTTCGAGTAGGTTGGTTCAATCAACAAACTTAGGATTATATTGAGTTTTCTATCTATAGTCTTGACAAATCAAAACAACTCATCACCTCCAATGTATTAGGACTAGTACCCATCCATGTTTATAGAGATTTATAATTTTTAAACACTCGATTCGATTATAGATGCGTATATAGATTTACTCACTCTCAGATTAAAAGATTGACATGAAAATTTAGTTACTTATCATGCAAAAACTCATTTATCCTTTACCTTAAAAATAAATTTCATTCTACATAACATTAATATAGTCTTATAATTCTTATCAATACCACATTCTGGTCTATAATATCTTTTCTTCACTATTCCATGCAAATAATTATTGTGAAATAGGGTGAATCACTATGGAAACTTAGTTTCATATTAGCTATAGGGAATATAGAATATAATATTGAAATCAATACAAAATTCTTACAATCTTGATGGCACCTTTTTTTGGAACAAATATCTCAAGCCATGACCTTATTCAACATAAATTCTAATGAGATTCATTCAGCCATATATATGTAAAGATCTTCTTTACTCCTCTTATGCCACCCACACCTTATCCTAACTATAATGGCCTGCATGACCTTTATTTTATATTTACAATATTTCAAACTAACGCCCAAATATACCATTTGGATGACTATCCTTTCACAAACTTTCTCCTCTTTTATCGGGCATTAGCTTTATCTTATTTTCAAACTTAGATTTCCAACAAATGAAAAATATTGATATTTATATCTGGGTAAAATGGTTTATAACAATTCCACCCCTCTTATTTCCTCATAATGTATACAATAAACCTACATGAATATGTGATTGAGTTAATTATATGATGCTCCTGTATCAATATCTATGAAAAATACAAAACTAAGAGCTTTATTGAAAATCTAAAAAATTTATGAGCAAAAGTGATTTGGGTAACCTCCATCAGGGCTATGGACACCTAGATGGAAATAAAACAATGCCTAGAGTGGATCCAAGGTATCTCTATTAGGGATATGGATACCTAGTTGGCAACAAAGCAATGCCCAAGCCTTCTTTATTTATAAATCATGATTCTTAATAAAGATCTAAATATGCTCCAGGGCAATGTTAATGATCAAGGTCATGAAATGTGGAGGTCATTATCTAAATCCCATGGTAATTAGTTAAGGAATCAAAATCACACACATAAAATGACTAAGTTTTGATGTTTGATCCTAATTAAGCATTTGTAAGACTTGTTTTGATCATGAATTGATCTTAATTATGGTTCCTGATCATATGGAATGAGTAGTCCAGTTATTAGTTCAAATTAGAGTATCTGAGTTCTAACATTTGGAAATTTTTCCCCTAGAAGTCACCATTTTTTGAGGTCAACATACCCCCATTTTTGAAAAATAGGGACCCTTATTTTAAATCTTGTAAATTTGTACTAAGGATTGGATTTTGCACTTGATCAGATTACCATTAGCATGTTCACACATTATATTTATTTAAAGATAATCCACACTAGTGGTTTATTTGACATGTTTACATATGATCATTGTTTTATCCTAGATAATGTTGCCAACAGTTGCCTCTTATGTTTCTATGTTATAGGCTCAATGAAGTCCCAATTATATGAACACTGTTCAGGGTTTTGTGCTTTAATGTTAACTTGGACCCATTTATTAAATCTTGGTCTTTAAATTGATTAATTGAATTCAAATTTGAATATATATAAAACCCTTAGTCTAATTATTTAGCCTGAGTCCTTTTGAATTAAACTCAAATTTACGTGGGACTTAATTTGCACAAGAACATTTAATTATGTCATAGACTTAATCTAAAGTTTTATTCTAAGGTTCTAATCATGTTTATTAACACAACCAAAACCTTAGGCTAAAATTTTTATACTAAGTTCTCTATATTTCTTAAAACCCCCTAGTCCATTTTAATGTTCACATAGATGCAAGATCACTTTATTATATTTTAAAACTTAGCTTAAAAGTTTTATCCTAAAGTTTTAATTATATTTATTAATACAATTAAAACCTTAGTTCAAAACCTTATCCTAAGTTATTTATATTAATCAAGCCCTAAATTTTTTATTTTCATTACCCACAAGATCAATGCAAGGATGCCAAATGGTAGAATCTCAAAGCTCAAAGGGAAGATCTATGATGCAAAGGCATCTACCCAGGTCAAATTGTTAAAGCTCGGAGATGGAACATGGTAGTGATAAGTGTCACAACTGTAGTGGATGGAACAGAGTGAAGTGGATCAAGATCAATAGAGCATGTTAAAGTGTACAATAAACATCTAACGACATGCATGAAGTAAGTTTAATAGCAAATGGATCACAATCAATGGCACACATTTATCCATGTAAAGTAGATCTAATGATGCATGGAAAAGTTAATAAGTCAAGCATCTTAAAAAGGAAGTGGAGCAACCAATCATGTCCAACCTCTTAGATTGAGATCAATAATGTATGTTGATCCATGTAAAGAATATCTAATGGTCAAAAATGAAATTAAATTTTTAAAGAACCCAGAATGAACATGGTAGTGACACGTGTCACAACTATGGTAAATCAAGTAGAGATTGACCAATGGCATTTAATCTCTTGGATCATGATCAATGGTGAGAAAAGCATGGAATTTTTAATGAGCCTAGATCCAATGAGAGGCTTATACATGGTGAAAAGGTGTTAAATGATGGTGTGTGTTTACAAGAAGCACAAAAGATCTATAGATCAATGGTACAATATCAGATGCCCGTACCAAAGATCAATAGTCCATGATAAGTCAAAGCTAAAGGATTTGGTAGAAGATTGATGAAGTATGTTTAATCAAGATCCAAGAGAGCATGTGAAGGTGACACATGTCCTAAAAGGACAAACATCCATAGTTAAAAATTAATGAACAAATTGACATGGTGGAGCCATATAAGTAAGAAAGTCAGTTCAAAATATCTTGTGGATCCACAAACATGGAAGGAGTAAATAATAAATCCAAGCAAAATATAAGGTATGAAGCTCATAATTTTGAACTCAATTACCTCCATTAAAGCTCTGAAGAAAGATTTAAGAAAACCCTAAGTGTATAGAAGCCCTACTTTGCCCCTTTTGCCACTATAATCAATCTAAAGAGAATTGAATTACCATCTGCACTAAGATAATTTAATAAAGAGTTAAATTATAATATACTAATGAGCAATTTGATAAAACTCATAGAAATGGTGGTTCAAAATATTGTTTTGAAAGAATATTTGGAACTGTACTTAAAAATAGAGATGTTGAAGGTCATATTTTCAAAGACACCAAGTTTGATGCTTCTACCTTGAATATAAGAGATAATAATTAGTCAAAATTGTTCTAGATGATCAAAAATCAACCAACCATCCCTTAGGAAGAAGAGAAGAACCTCTTGACCAAGAGACTGTATGATGATATAGTTGCAATTCAAATAACCAACCTTCATTATGTAGTAACAAAGCCTGAGGTACTCTACTGTATTGATTTTATTTTTCCCATTTTCAAAGAAAATAAGATAGATAAGGGCATGATAATTAATGAACACAATCTGAGAAAAATTGCTTAAATTTTTTCCATTACATTTGAGTCATATTATAAACTACCTAGACCCAAAATTGACGTAGAATAAATCAATTCTTAGGCCAAAGAGAATAATTTAATGGACACCCTTACCATGTGGCTATATTTTAGAAACCAAGTCTTTTCAAAATCTAACAGTAACATCCCTATCAACTAATTTAGACTTGGGGTTAGAATGATAATGACTATGTTGAATAGATTGTGTGGAAATGCAACTAATACCTATGTAGACCTAGTGTGGGTGCCCATAGTCTACTTTATGGTTGAAAATTTAATTGTCCCCCCTTTGGGTGAAATAATAAACGTCTCATTGAGTAGGCAGATCTTTACAATTAGTCACAAAAATAAAACCCTATTTTTTCATGATGTCATATCTCCTAAATGCTTTATGTGCAACTACAAAAATCCCAAAATAGAGGGAATGGTCACCAAATGGGACACAAATAGTCTCCCAATATTACTCCAAAATTCACATCTACAAATATAGGGATCACATTCAATTTATATGAAACTGCATCTACCCTGCCCTAAGTGAAGCCATAATCAACATTCTAATGAAAAAGATAACCCATTGATTAGAAAATATATTGAATCTATGGGTGATACATGGCTATATCTAGACTGCACTATTATAAGGGTTGAGGGAACACAAATTTCTCTTCCCAAGCTATCTATTCATGTTCCAGACAAGTTAGCTGAGTAGGAGGTTACATACCAGCTATTCAATGGCATTAATGGCCTATGCAAGACCAAAAAAATGAATCCTTCATAAACTCTCCATAACAATTAGAAAGACCATGTTCAAATAATGGGATAATATTGAAGCTGCATCAAAACATAGATCACCCTTCAACTTATAGATTGATGAGCTCAAATAATGGGATCCTTATGGGAAAGTGAAATAAAATTTGAAAAAGAAAATAATTCTAAATTTGCCCTATGATCATGAACTTGGTGTCTTTGACCCTATTTTAACCAAAGCACCATCCTCCTTTGAAGTGACCAATAGATTGAAGGAACACAACCTGAGGCCTGAGTCAAAAAAGAAAGAAATCAAAAAATGGATGATATGTGGAAATTAGGACCCAAATAATATCATTTGATCAATGGTGGATCCTATAGACCTCCATCAATTAATTTACAAGTAGAATTTCAAATGGAGCACATCTAAAGAGAAAAGGCCACATGATATAGCTTCTAGCTCATCAATTTATAAACCTCCCAAGGAAACAAAACAAGAATCACATCAAGAATAAGTCCACATGATAGCATTGGATCACAATGAGTCTGTGGAGGATGCACTTAAGATGCTATTAATAGCTTATGAGTTAGATGATGAAGAAGCCCAAGTTGAGGAAATAAAGGAAGATAAGATAAATGTTGAAGAAGTCAAGCAGGACAAAGGGAAGTCTCTAGACTTGGTCCCTATTGATACTCCAAAAAGGAAAGCCGAGACAACCATTATCTCAAAGGCTAAGAGACCCAAGGTGATACCATCTTTGAAAGAGGTTGAT